>VDFB02000008.1:336616775-336631070 GCA_007258455.2 Sequoia sempervirens
TGAGATACAAATAATTAGAGAGAGAAGGAGAGAGTGAGAGGTGAGATACAAATAATTAGAGAGAGAAGGAGAGAGAGAGGAGGACTTTTGTTAAGAGAGTGTTTAGATATTTGTGTGGTACTTCAAATTACTATTTAGTTTATCATGGTACTAATGATGTGGTTAAATCATTGGACATATAGGGTTTTGTTGATGCAATTTGCGCAGGTGACTTGGATAGTTGAAGGTCCACTAGTGGATATGTTTTTACTCTTTTGGAGTTGCAGTGAGTTGGATGAGAAAGAGGTAGCCCACATTTGTGTTGTCCACCACCAAAGCAGAATATATGGTTGCTACGCATGCCTCTAAGGAGTTCGTTTGATTACAGAGACTTGGTAATAGTATTGGTTTTGATTGCATGATAGTGAGGATTGCATGTGATAGTCAAAGTGTGATATGTTTAGATAAAAATCCTATGTATCATGCTTGTACTAAGCATGTTGATATTCATTATCACTTTATATGAAAAATGGTTGAGAATGGTAAGGTTTTGATTGAGAAGATTGACTCTTTGGATAATGTTATATATTCTCTCACAAAGCTCATGACCATAGATAAGTTCTCTTGGTGAAGGAAGGCCATGGGCCTTGATCATTGTACTTGATTACATTTTATTTGTATCTCATGGATGTAATTGTAATGTGTAATGTCAAGTGGGAGAATGTTGCTTGATAGGTGACATTATAATTGATATCCTAAGTTTATTTATGTGTCTCCACATTCTTTGGAAAAAAAATTAGGGGACATGAGGGAAAAAATATTTATTATTTATTTTCCTAATTGCATTCAAAGAGGTGGACCCTCTATGGTGACAGCTATAGGGCATCTCGAAAGAATTTTCCTCTTGGATGTATAACTTTGTGAGTGGGAACCACTTTGGTGTGCATGTTCTTGCATGTTATTTATATGTTTTGCATGCTCTTGCATGGTTAGGCACCCAGGTTTACATGTTGGTTCATGCTCTTGCATGAAGCCGTCAGAGTCATCAGAGAGTTATGGAGCACTCGGTATTGACCAATTTTGATTGCTTGTGGGTTAGGTGCCCATATGAAGGCCATGTGATTATTCAATATTTTATGCCATGTTTATGGGTTGTCCACTAAGGGGAGTGCAATTTTTTCTAGGTGGTTTTTCTTGTTGTTTTGGGATACTGTTTGTGATACTCTCTCCCACAAACTTCTATATATTAGAGCCTTGAGATAGTGGTTTGTAGAGTTTTGTTTGTAGGTTGTTAGAGCGATGAAGTGCTCCTAGAATTTAGAGAGGGGTGTTGTATTGGTGTATCTCATTTGAAGATTAATACAAACATTGGATCTCTTTGGGTGTGGAGTTTTTTCCCATAGGGGTTTCTCCACATATATATTGTGTCACTTGTGTTTGATGACTTGTGGTATTGTTGATTTTATATTTGGAATTACCAATCTCATTATCTCTTTATGGTAATCTTGAATATATAATTCTAGATTTTTCACCACTTATTTGAGTTCATATTGGTGCAATTTTCACCTTTTTTCCAACATAAATCCTATATATAGTGTTGATTGTGTTCCTTATAATGTATTATTCATAGTTATTTCATGTATCAATTTAATTAAATTTTTCCTATCCATATCATGATTTTTTAACAATATTGATTCCTAATTATGTAATCTCTAAACATGACCATGATAGCCCTACTAATTGTTTAAAATATTTATCATTTTTAAGCGAAATGACAACCCAAACACTCAAAATGGATAGTTCATAGCCTGTTCATGCAAGTTTGCAAATTTGTTATCCAAGGCTCAAATAAGGTTTGGTGAGTTGTTACATATTGTAGTCCATCCATCATTTCTTCTTTCATATTTTATTTCATTTCAAGGTTTAATTACCAAAATGGGGTTTGACCAAGGCAAACCCATATTCCTTAACAAACAACATTCTTCTCTCTTTGATGTGTGATTGTAGATTTTAGGTTGAAGATCCTTTGAAGATAAAATTTGAAGAAACTTGCAAATTTGTTGAAGTTGCAAGAAAAGTTGTCAAATCACAAAAACTCCTCTACAAAATTTATTTTTGATTGTCCAATAGTGAACACCTGAAACCTAGAAGTGTAGATTGAGCAAAAGAGAATGCAAAAAGCATTTTCTAGAAACCCTAGCCAAGACCCATTCGCCATAGGGCGAATGAGTCCTCAATGGGATTCAAAAGGTGACTTTTGGTGGAAGGTACACATTGTTTTCCCCTTTCCAGACTTTCCTTTTGATTACTGTTTCTATCAGATTTGATTATTGTTCTTCATTTGCACTTTGTAGCTTGCATTTTCAATGAAATAAGGAAAATAGGTCCTTTGCACACACCTCATCCCCCCAACCATATTTTTCTTTGTTTCGGAACCCAACTTAGGTCCACCCATAATGATTACATAAACACTTTCCATAGACAACTCATTAAGATTGCCATGCTTAAAGGGCCTAAGAAATACCCATTGCATTGTGTTACTATCTATGTCTATGAATACCACTATATCCTTGTCTACAAGCGCATACAATGATGCAAGTAGCTAATTTGAATTTGGTTAGGAGAGTGAGGTTTACAATGGAGAGGGAAAGAGAAGATTGTAGTAGGTGGAAGAGGGAATAGTGAAAATAAAGTGAGGAGGGAGAGTGATGGTTAGGTTTAGTGTTAGAATGTTGAAGTTGAGGGTCTAAAAGAATAAAACATGTGTTAAGGTTAACAAAACATGGTTTAGAAAATGAAAACTAGGACCAAATGTTAATGGAACACCCAAGTACGAGCCAAGATATGTGTAATGATAATGACTAATAGATGAAGATTCATGTATCAAGGTTAACAAAACATGGTTTAAAAAATGAAGACTAGGACCAAATGTTAATGGAACACCCAAGTATGAACCAAGATATGTATAATGATAATGACTAATAGATAAACATTCATGTTTTGATAAAAAAAAAAATTGCTAAGTCTACTATACATGACCCTCCTTTTAAAAGTACTAATCACCACTTTAAGATGACCACTTAACAAATACTATTTAGAAAACACTCTTTACATAAGAAATTGTTAACCATGAATCATTACTCAAACCTAAACAATAACATTGAAACTTATATAAAAAACATGCCTTTTTGGTGTGTTGTGGGGGTAGCGGTGGGGGGTGTGGGGGAAAGTTTAATATCATTAAAACTTGAAAACATGAAAGTGGGGTGTAACGACATGTTCCACCCCACAATACGGACACAGTGTTCTAGCCACGAAGAACTATAGACATAAATTGCTAAATGCCAAAAGCAGTCCATGGCTTTTCGTGGAATCTTGATTTGGTGAAGGGGAAATATACTTACATGCAGGGTATTGTCTCTCTGGAATTACTGATGGCCTTCAAGCCTTTCCGTGTGTGGAAGAAGAGGAGATCTGCAGAGAGAACAAATAGTGGGATACGCGTACCATCAAAAAGAATACAATATCCCATGATGCACACAAGAGTGAGTAGTTACAGACTTACAGACACGCGCTTCATACCAAGAAAAGAAAGAAAAGGTAGATTTATACACAATCATGGAGAACTGGTTCGCCTAAAACTGGAAAGTAGGGAAAACTTGTAACGTTTTTAGTTAGCTGAATGGCTCGTCAGCCAGTTGCTTGCTTAGGTAATGCCTGCTACTGATGCAACCAGCTCTGTATATTTAAGTAAAAGCTTCCAGATTGCGTATCTTATTATATTAAAATTTAAATTTTCTCGGTTGCTTAGGTTGACTGCTTCTATTGAATAATACAACTTTATCTTATAATTAATAATAAAACTTTGCGAGTGGTATCTATTTATATTATGGGAGCGTGTTTGCTATATTTGGATTTATTACAGTTCGTATTTTAAATTTTGATTCTATTTGGATGGATTGGTTTAATTTGGTAGGCAGTTTATTATTTCATTCATAAATTATTATTAAAAGAAATTTTTAAAACTTTGATATCATAAAATTTTAGTTGTACAAAAATAATATATATTTTTGAATTATAGATCATTTTTAAATGAATTTTCTTGATATTTTTAAATTTTTGTTGATGAGATTGTAAAATATAAGTATATGAATGGTTTTGAAAAGAAAAATATTATTATAACACCTAAATTTTAATGTAATAGTCAACAATATATATATGACCTACCCTATTCAATTATTAACTTTTTTATAATTATAAATGTAGAGAGGATTGAAAAAAAAAACTATTAAATAACCACTTATTTTTAAACCATCCAATTACATTTCATTTATTTAAATTACTCTATCATATATGTATAGTGGAAGGCAATGGAAGGAAGTGCTAACCTTTATTACCACCTATTTGTTTGCAATTGCAAATAAACAATGTCATTTTCCAATTTGTTCTAGGGAATTAAATAGTTCCTTTTGTATTTAGAATGTTCCCCTATGTATTAATGGATAAATATGAGGGAATATGCTAGTTGTTATGCAAGTTTCTTGGCCACTTTTGATGATGATATTTTATTTGTGACTGTTCAATAGAATGGGTAATTATATATAGTATTATGATGTTTTTAGTTGGCATCATTGTGTTGTTGGGGGGATGTATATAGATAATGATAGTTTGTGTAGAAGGCTCTTGATCAACTTAGAAGTGAATTATAATCCCAAAATTAGTGTTCTACTTAACATGACCCCTCTTGGGACCAATAATGCTCCTCAAATGATTAAATATTAGTACAAGATCCAAAAAATTATCACAAAAATGTAGATCTCTCTAGGTTTTTTTTGCACACCATAATGCCAAATAAACAAGGAATGTGAAATGGGCATACATGAACATGTGTGCGTTATTCTAAAATATTTTGGATAAAATTGCATGCCCTAAGGAGTAACTATGATAATGTACCAAAAGATTCATTCCACTATAATTAATACTTGAATGATGAATAAATTACAACCTCAAAATAAATTGAACTCAAAACAAAATTAAGTAAAAGGAAGTAGTTTTGTTGATGCAAGATGTCTTGTTGAGCTAGGATGATCCTACATCAAATGCCCCAAATAAATTATTGTGAGAATAGTGCTTGTAAATAAGAGAAGTGATAGAATCACCTTTAAAACTAGCAACCAACCTTAGTGCACCATATACATATGAATAGGCTTTTGGGAAAAACTAAAAACTACTACTCCTATCACCTCTACTAGTGTTAAGCAATAAAATAAAACATACCCAAATTCAATATGTGTGCAACGACCTACCATCATCCTCAAGTGTTCCTTCTTCTACTTCACTCTTTTAGAATTGAATCTCTTCCACCAATCTAACCTTATTATTTCATGGCTATCAAGATCTTTTTTTCTCAACTCAAACCATATTATGTTATATTTAAATTTCTCCCCTCTACTATTTTCTACCATCTTTGTAATTTATTTTATCTAATTGTCTATTACTTCCTTATTCTCATACTATATAATACTCAATGATTCAAATATATTTATTATTTCCTCTCCTATATTAAAAATTCCAGTTGTATTGTCCATTGTTATCTTCATAACACATCTACATATATTTATTTCCTATCATCCTCTTGAAATATCCCAGGCACTACACATTATAATTCCACATTTTTCACAAGATTTTACGTCATATTTCCCTTCATATCGATGTTCTCTACTATTTTTAACTACAATCCAAAAAAAAATCCATCATCACATTAGTTTTAACACACTTCATATTATTTTATTTCAAATAATTTCACCATTTGCAACCCTGTTTTAATTATGAAAAAATTCCATTTACCTCCTATACTACCAAACATTCTTTCAAAATAATATTTAACTATATATTTTCATCTTGTCTCACCATTATTTCTTCCTTCTACATACTCATTGACAGTCATTCCAACTATCAATTTGTCTTCTAGACTCTTATCACCTACTCTTGACCTAATTTTCATATTGTTCAATTCATCAATATCTACTCATAATATTTGTTTATTTCAAACAACCATATCAACCACATTATCTATTTATCTATTATTAATTATAGGTTACCACTAACACCCCTACAAATTTGACATCTATCACTATAAAATAAGCATTCATTAGTTAGATCATCATGCTCCCAATCATAATGTACATATATATACTTTATTTTATCTAATTTTATTTTGCATCCATATATATTGCTAGAAGTCCCTATATTAAGTACAGCAAATACATACCTAGCTTCAACTTCCTTGCATCCTTGTTATCTTTGTATTAACATTATTTGAATCTATGATAATAAAAAAATATTATCTACTCTATATCTTATTTGTGATTTATCAAAATAAAATATCTCATCTTCCCTTTTGATGCATGTTTAAGCACATCAACATAGGAGAAATATTAGTTCCCTACTTAAAAGGTTATTTACACCTAAATTCTTTTCTTGATTGCAATTGGAAGTTAAGACATAAATATTCCAATAGATGAGTCATTTTATAGTCTTGTTTGAGGGCATTTAATATAAAATGAAGAGTTTCAAATTAGTTTTGAAAAACCTTCTATGTTTCAACCTTTTATACATATATTTTAAAGTCTGATAATATTTTACTAAATTTCAATCTATGTTTTAATTTCAATGAATTTTATACATTTCAACCTTTCAAACAATATAGGAATAGCAATGTGTTCCAAATCTAAGTCTACAAATTATATTTTTTAGTGTATTTTAATGGAATTATCATAATAATCCCTCCTTCACCAACACATAAATTAAAATAAATAATTTTAAACCCCATTTCCTTCAATAATTTCACTCTCTTAAATATATTAACAATATCCACTTTTACAAAGTAATGATGTCTCTTAGAAAATTAGAAACACTAGAACCCGCAATTAAGAAAAACAAAAGATACTTCAAATTTTACTACCTTGCATAGAATAAAACAACCTTTAAAATCTTGAAAAAATAATCAAACCCATAGAATGATATTACAACTTGGAATATTTCAAAGATTCACTTCAATTTTAGGCCTCAACATATATAAACATCAAAAAATAATGTTATGGCACATGGAAGATAAAAATTCATAAATATTTTTTTCTAAATTAATGGATAAATGCTGATGGAACCCCTCAAAAATTTATTGGTTCCAGTTTATAATTGTGCAAAATTTGGATCAAACACTTATGTCTGACTTTGGGTTGTGTTCCTCATAAATGTTTTAGGGTCTTATGATTTAAAACCCTTCAAAATTGGCCTACAATCTTTGAAAAAACCTCGGTAGTTTTAAAATCACATTGACCAGATATTCCCAATCGTCGATTGTCTAAGTTAACTCATATTCCCTTGAGGTCATTGTTTTTACCGACCCCTTGATTTTAGGTCTATCAATCACCTTGAGCCTTTTTAATATTAAATTTTCCTATGGTTGAGGCTTACTATTATAATATTTTAAATCCTTAAGCCCTCATCCTTTATGGGTCAAGTTCCCATCTACCTAGAGGTGTCCCCCTTTTTAAAACTAACTTTGACTACATGTGTAGAATTAGGATTTTGTGTTGGTTGTTCGATCATTACGAGTTGGTCCCAGCCATTCCCAGTGTGTATGTGCTAATTTATTGCTTATTATTTTATTCACACGAGCTGACGAGCTTCATCCATGTGTTTGGTATGTTGGTGGGCCTGATCTCCCTGGTGAAGGTGGTTGGTGCCATTCAAAGAAGATCAACGGTCACAGTTTTAGAGACATGGCCACATCTTGACTTTCCCCACGCGCCCATTTTGGTTTATTTCATATTAATTTAAACACATGGGTTGATGGGCGATCGCCACATGTTACTGTCAAATGGTGGGACTAGTGTCTTCACAAAGTTGGTGAACGTAGTTTGAAGAAAGATCAACGATGGATGTTGCAACACATGTTTTCACCGAAAATCAAGCTTTGTGTGCCCAGCTGTATTATGCATTAAGGAAGGATGATCACATGGGCTAGCGGGTTGAGCAACACCTATCACCTATGTGGGACCAGCCAAGCTCTGATGATGATGATTGTTGAGTAAGGAAGGAAATCAATGGATGACGTGGGTCAATCCTGACCACTCCCCACCATCCTGTGAGGCCCCCGCCTGAGTACCATATTCTACAATGAGCAAGTGACACATAGACATTCTAAAAGGGCTCCGATGAACTCTAATGCAATTGGAAGGTTTCTAAATTTTGTTGAGAGGGTACTATTTCAAAAAGGTGCCATTTTTCAAGTTTATTCTTTAACACACATGTTTGAGAATTCAGTCATCAGTACTAATAATTATTGATATATGTGGGAAGGTGAAAATAAAGTAGGGAATTCTACGAACCGATATTTCAAGATCAGATCAAGATCAATCCCCATTGTTTTTCTATGAAGAAATACAAGTGAATTAATTCCTACAGGTAAGTGGGTGATTATACCACGAAATTTTTTAAATAATGCTAAGTATATGGTTGAAATATGTGTACATAGTGGATGTATATCTACTCAGGGTTTTTCTAATCAAGAAAAGGAATTAAATAATAACTAAAACTAGTTCATAATTAGTTGCACCCATAATCTAGATCCGTTGATTTATTTTTAAAACATCATCTAAAACAATTGAGGTTAAAAAGGATCAAAGTAGACTATTGTCAGCTCATGCACTTCAGCTTTCTTTGAGTATTAATGGTTGGCACACTTGCATGGCTTGATATAAGGAGGACCGATGGCCATATTTTTTGTTCTAAAATTGCATCTAAGAGAAAAATTGGTGAATGCTTTCTAGTTCTTATCACTGATAAGACGAGTAAGTCAGGAGAGTCTGCTAGGTCAGTTCAAAGTTCTAGGAGATGGAGTTTTCGTAAGTCTAAGGAAGATGCTCTAAAGGATGAAATTGAGACACAAGGACCTCCTAATAAACCAAAGAGTAAAAGGGGACGCAAGAAATTCAAGAACTACAGTGTCAGGAGTAATTATCGCCTCAGGAGCCGAACTATTTCAAAAGAGCTAGTCATGTTCAAAGGGAAAAGGTTGGTTGAGTATGAGAAGAAGGTGAAGAAAAAGTGTAAGTATCATAAAGCTTATCTAGGAGGACGTAATTCTCCTAGTGAGGTTTCTAATAGCCCTTCAGACAGTGAGGGTGACACTGACCCAAAGGGTGATTATTATCCCCTCTCTTTAGTACCTTATGAGGACTTTGACGAGGAGGTGGTGACGGTTCCTCCAACCCCACCACGAACAAGACGCGGGCTAGTATCCTCTGACGCCGATGACTTAGAGTGATGACTCTACCCTATTTATTTTTTTATAAAACCATGGCCCTTTTGTCAGGATTTTCCTATTCAGCATTCATGTGATTCCTTATTTCTAGTGTTGATGTGGAAGTTTTTTGGGATGGTGTGTTGGAGAAGTGCTAGACTTCCTAACATTGGTGGAATATAGTTTTCTTCTAGGTAGTATGCAAATTTTTGTTGGGGTTGCGAGTGGAGAATCTTCTTTGGTCAACAAGGACAAGGATTCGGCGTTGTTGCAACAAACTCTACCTTTTGAGGAGTTGGAATGTCTTCATACAAGGGATGTGGAATTTGGTCTTTTACTCTTCCATTTTCTACAATGACTTGTGCATGTAACTAACTAAAGATGTCTCAAATTCTGGTGCAAATGATATTCAAATGTAATGAAATATAAATGTAATTGATTTTGATGCTTGTTGCCCCCTTGTTCTATAAAATGGATTTCAAGGCTCATTACAAGGGATTGGATTTTTAAGTCTCAATAGGGTTTTAGGTGAAAGCTAAGTTCAGGGAAGTCACTTTCATATAGACTATGAATGAATCGAATAGTAGATTATCTTGGGTATGAGTCATATATGTAATAGTCTTAAAATAGTTTTATAGAAACTGCTGATATTGAAACAAATATTAGTCTAGAAACAAACACTCTCTTATGTATTTTTCTCACAAGTTATGAATGAAAATATTAATGGTGTTATCATTTATCTTCAATTATTCCATTGAATATATGATTATGTTTTAGTTTTACCTCAAAGAGTTGATTAAAATGATTAAGGCGAGTTCTAGATTTTGCAAAGAATTTCATAGGATTTGTAAGAAGTGAGTATTTTTAAGCATTGTGAGTTTTCATAACTGCAAAGCACTATGAAAATAGTGCACCAGTCTCAAAATTAAGTAGTTATATATATTACTGGTTTTTATATATTTGACTTCATTGTTCCAATTAATGAAACACTGGTATTTTTGTTAGAAAAACTTGCATCAAAATGAATAAATAGCATACCAGGCCGCAAACTTAAAATATGAACAACATTCCTCTAAAATATTTTCAAGTATAGTATGGGTTTGAACTACCCCTATTTCCTAGAAAATAGGTAGCCATCTACTTAAAGGTCTTCCAAACTTTTAGTAAAATACACTATCTACAATACATAGGAATAAATCTATGTATAAATGTGTTATCAAATATATATACCTCATGTAAACACAATATGGAACACCCTCCTAGGTCCCACAAAGCTTAAAGCGTAGGATTAAGGAAATCAAAATCCTTTACTCATTGTGTTGGTCACTAACCTTGTACTTTCTTCATTATAGGAGTTGGCAACTCTTTAGAGAGCTCTAAGGTTCTACTAGAAAAATCACCAACAGAAATGGTGACTCTGCTGGCGAATAACTCGAGAAACTTCTGATAGAAGATCATCTAGCCTTAATATTCAATAGTTTTGTGAGTCTGGACATCTGCTTTAGATATTATGAACTTTTCAGACCTGGGAGTAATTTCATTGCAGTGATGTCAAAGAATTTATGTGTGACTGTTGCGGGAGACGACCCAGAAGGAAATTCATTCCTAAAAGGAGCTTCATATTGCATGAAGTTCACTCCTCTATGAAGAGAGGTGGTGACTCTTTCTAAAAACCTATTGAAGGTGTGAAGAGAATTTCAGATCTACAATATTTCAAATCAGGAAGAAAAATCTATAGTAGCTACAATATATCTAGGTATTCTTCATATTTTGGGTTTTCAAGAAGCATAAATTATGTATATAAAGATCACATTTGAAAGTCATGAAATATTTCATTCCCTATTAAGTGATTAAGCACTAAGAGAGGGAATGATAGTGATATTTTCTATATACTTCTATATTACTAGATTGCAAAATCTAGTATGAGGTGAAGTATAAATTATTTGTGAAGAATTTTATTGAGAAGATCTTAAGCAAATCAAGATAGAAATCTACATTACAAAAGCTTAAGATTGTGTTGTAAAAGAACTAGGATTTAATTACAATGTTGATATGAAAAGCTTGTAAGGGTATAAGAAAGTATATTATTCAACATATACACTTTTATATGGTGCCTAGTGCAGCCATGTTTTGTAATCAGCTTCAGTTAGGTTGTAAGAGAAGTTTTAACTCTGAAAGATATAGAGCTATTAATTTCATTGAAATTCATGGTTACCCAAATGTTATTCCATCTAACATCAGATAATACTTACCAAAATTCAATGGTACAAAGTGCAAATTAGTAAGTAAGCATTTGCAACAATTCAACATTTTAATGGATGACTTTGAGGTAGATCATGAGGATGTAATCATGAGGTTGTTTATTCAGTCTCTAAAGGGAGATTCTAGAGATTGGTTTTCTGATTTACCAGCATGCTTTGTCTACTCTTGGGAGGCGTTCAAAGTAGTGTTCATGGATCAATTTGGTGAAAGAATCAATGCTAGTTCTTTGCTAAATAAATTCATGAACATTGAAAAAGAGAAGGATGAGTTCGTTCTAGCATTCAATCATATATTTGCTAAAACATTGAGGGAAATTCTTGAGCTCTTAAAGTTAAGTGATTTAGTATATTTTGTTTTTTTATTTAGGAGCTTTTGATAATAATATGAGCTATCTATTGAGAGATAAAGATCCCAAAACCTTGCATCAGGCATATGGAATAACCGTGAACATTGAAAACAACCGGAATTACAGAATGCACAAGGGTCATTTGAATATAAGTGTTTGCTGCCTTGAGACACCAAATGTTGATGAAAGGAATGAATATCAGAGCACTTACACCCCTATTGTTTTAGCTTATACATCATCCCATAATCAAACCACATTAGGTCTGTTATGGGCTATGATTCAAATAATGATGTAAGTGAAGAACACTTGTCCCAAGCTATGATTATTCCTCATGTTGATAGGAAATAGTTTAGTGAGCATCCAAATAATGTGGTGTATACACATGTGGATTGCATTCATGAAGTTTCAAATGCACTACATAACACAACTAATAAAGAGATGGAAAGAGTTTCAAATATTTGGTATATCACACCAGGTAATGGAACTACTATTTGTTCTAGTGATAAGACCACATAGAGGGTCCATTTGCAGTCTTATGGTTTAGATGAATCTGGTAATTTTTTTGAAGATAAGAGTGATAATGAGATAATGTATCCATCATTCAGCATGCTAGAACCATACAGTTCTGATTACAATATTGCCCAAGTTGAAATTTTTGTCAATAGGAAGCCTGGTGTCATTAGGCCTGATCATACACATTCAACTCATAAGGTTGATCATGTGGATTGTTATTTTGTTGGTCATACTAGCCTGAATGAAGTAGACTTGGAAATTTTTATATCAAATGAGGATAGCATTAGCATGCAAGATGTGGATGACATAATTTCACTCTCGGGTGATCAAATTATGCATTATGATGAAAATTTGAGTATTAAGATGCCACCATTTTTGGGTAACATTGATATGGAGCTTGAAGATATTTTTGACCATGATATCTCAAATTATGTTGACATGGCAGAAATTTTAGATGTGTGTACTGAACAATCTAAGGATGGGAATGCAGTTGAAAATGTGTTTATCTACTCTTCTAGTGAATACATTGATTTTGAGAGCAATGATGAGTTGAAGGATTAGGAATTTCATGATGAGGAGGCTAAGGCTTTGAAATGAATGTAAGGGAGAACCCCTTATTTGATGAGCCTCCATCTTCATCAATTGATAGAAACGGTGATCCTTATTGGTGCAGATATAATCCACTCTTTGCTGAAGACTCTGATGATACATTTGATACAGAGTTAGAATAAGGCCTTGAACAAACAAAGAAACACATTGATAAGCTTCTAGAGGATGTTACATATGACTGTTTCACATTTGATACAAATGTTGCAAATAAAGGTGAGTATCATGATGTTGATTACTTGAAAGAATATGAATACTTTCAATTCCCAATTCAGTTGGGAGATATTCTAGTGGAGCATGGCAATAAAATATAGAGCAAAGAATGGTATTTTCAGTATAGAGATATGTCATGTGATGATAAGAATTTTCATTTTATCCTTGATAATACAATACAAAATGACCAAGATTACACTGGTAATGATATATTCAAAAAATAAAGAAAAGTGCTAGTAACAAATTTTTTAAATTCCAAGGGTATCCACATATTCCTACTTATAAGAAGGAGGATATGCATGTTGCAATGGTATGGTAAAGAGAAATGTGGGTTGAAGGAAATACGTTCTTTCAATAGATTTGTTTTTGACAGGGGAAAAAATTAGCTATAAGTTTTAGTGGCCTGGTGCCACCAAAGTAGAATTCAAGCCTGGTTGAATTGCAAAGTGCATACTAAAAATTTGCACCTCGAGAGAAGGTTTTAGATGAAATGGAGATTAGATCTCCCTTTTCAAGTTTCTGGGCCAGTGTAAAAAATTGTACATATTTTGGTTTGTTGTGCTTTTTTTTTCCTCTTTTTCCTGATCTGCTTACCCAATGATTCTAGCATCTCACCATGCCTACAAGAGGCATGTGTCCCCAATAGGAGCCACTGATGGAACCCCTCAAAAAATTCTTGGTTCGAGTCTATACTTGTGCAAAATTTGGCTTGAACCCTTATGTCTGGCTTTGGGTTGTGCTCCACATAAATTTTTTAGGGTCTTATGATTTAAAACCCTTCAAAATTGGCCTATAAGCTTTAAAAAAACCTTGGTCATTTTAAAATCACATTGACCTGATCTTCCCAGTCACTGGTTATCTAAGTTACCTCTTATGCCCTTGAGGTCATTGTTTTTACCAACTCCCTAATTTTAGGTCTATTAGTCACCTTGAAACTTTTTAATATTAAAGTTTCCTATGGTTGAGGTTTACTTTTATAATATTTTAAATCCTTAAGCCCTCATCCTTTATGGGTCAAGTTCCCATCTACCTAGAGGTGTCCCCATTTTTAAAACTAACTTTGATGACA
>VDFB02000008.1:336631170-336683910 GCA_007258455.2 Sequoia sempervirens
GCTTGGAGAAGACTTTCTGTCCATTTTCTATAGAATTGACTTCGATAACTTGACAAGCAGACAACCTTAGATCTGGTATTGCAGAATTGTCTCTTGATTTCTCAAAATTTTGGGAGAGGATTGATTCACCACCAGTGGTGAATGTCCCACCTTAAGTATGGAAATCTAAGTTTTATCACATTTCAGATCTTGACAATCATAAACCTATTCTTGATACTTTTCATTAGAAGCAGGACTGATTCACCATCAGTGGTGAATGAGTTCCATTGGTGAATTTCTATGATCTCAGAAAACATTCAAAAGATTCCAAATTCTCTAATCTCTACCCAAGTGCACTCTAATTCAACTCATTTATTTTCTGTTTTGCACTTATTCATTCATAGTTCATTCTTTGCATATCACAGTGTGTTTTCCAATATTGCATAATTCTTAGGTTTTTCATACATAATCAATAATATAGATCAGTTAATTGTAATTAGTTCATTTCATTTATCCTAAATAACATAATACATTGCATAATTTGAGTGAACCTAGCTAAAATTTTGGCTCCACTTTCTCCTTTTAGGTGAAAAACCCTAGAAGTGCTAAAAAGGATTAGGGTGCCAAAAATCTACGGTTCACTTTCAATTTCTCTTTCCATCTCTACTTATTTATATCTCTCTCTCCCTTGTAGATGTTTTGTTCAAGAAACTTAACAGACCCCGAAGATCACCTGCATGCAAATAACCTGTCATAGAAAGAAGAGATGGAGACAAAAAAGCAAGGGTGCTCTAAAAGTTGAAAATGTGTTAATCAGAGAGAGGGATAAAATAAAATGATCAATCCTTATGAAAGGAGATTGTGTAACCCTAAAGAAGCCCTAATAGGTAGACATTTAATAATTAATATAATTATTAAATGTCATAATATGCAAACTAAAGTGAAATCTTAAGAGAGGAATAAAGTTAACTTTTAATTAATATAATTAAGTTAAAACCTTTACTCTAACACCCCCCGTGAAGATGAGCAAGAGAAAAACTACAAACATGTGAAAGAAGGAAAAGGTAACAACAATGCATGAAAGCAAACAAGGGTCCCAACAACTAGGCCTAATCAGGTACTCGAATATAACCAAATCTCTGTAAAGTGGAGAAAGGGAGAAAACCTCATGGGAACAAAACTCCCCCCCAAAAGAGAGAATAGAAAAGAATGAAATTCACTAATGAAAGAAGGATAGGAGGTGGAATACATGATACCCTCCATAGACAACTTCTATTAGATAAGTACATATACAATGGTCTCCATAGGAGAGATATAAAGAGACAAGAATCCCCCCCACAATGAAGAAACTCCTATCGCAATGGTAGATGCCTGATGTAGAATCCAAAAGGAGATCCTTAAGCAGAAGATAATATTCCTCCCCTTGGGAAGAAACAAATCCAAAGGATGATGTTGAAGAAACAATATGAAGAGTGATGAACTAATCTGTCTCAAGATGTGTGCCATGATATGATGGTGAAGAATCTCTCTGTTTGAACTAAAACAAATGATGCCAAATCCAAACTGATGTGGAGAATCCTGAAATGCAACCTCCAAATGCATGGATAATGGTGGGTGTATAGTGATAACCTAAATGTCAAGGTAGAGGAGATGAATGTCCTCAAAATAATCCTTAAGATTTGCAGTGTGAGACTCAACAAACAAGAATGTGTCTGCAAGATAAGAATCCCATGATGTAGTAGATAATGAATGACCAAGATGGTCATGATGTTGAACTGAATCCATATGGTCCAATGTGGTGATACTAATGTCATCAGGAACAATGAATGATACATGTATAATCTCATTTTGAAGAGTAGGAATTGCGAGACAAGCCTCTGATCCATCGAAACATGCAAGGGTGTCTAAATAATCAAGCTCCTCTAAAGTATCATGATCAAAGGATGTATTATCTCTCCAAGCAATGGGTAAGAGGAAATCTAAAGTAGGATCCTATGGGAATGGAGAGAGATTGGGGTCTCCATAGATCTCCCAAAGACGTGTCCAAAGTGGGTGGGGACAATCAATGTCTGATATAGACCACACAGTGTCATCATCAACACTAGACAATATAAGTCCTACTATGTGATCTTTAATGATATCCCAAGCTAGTTTTCCCTCTGAAGTGGATGGTTCAGGTATGAGATCATACAAATAAGGAAAAATATTAAGCCACCTACAATGTGTAAGTATTCCCTTTGCCAATGGCTCATAATTACCCCATTCCAGAATTACAACTAAAGGGTGAGTAGAAAAACCCATGATAACTCTTCAAATTAAAAAATATGAGAAAACTGACCTTCTAGCATGTAGATCAAAATAAATAGAGCCTAATGATGCAAATAGGGGGTTCCCAAGTGCCAAAACATCCAAGTAATTAAGCAAACTATGAAAATAAAAAATGCTAAATAAAATATACCTAGGGAAAATATGGGAAAATAAATCTAATAATTGTTCAGAGCACTGAACCAGATTTTCAAGGCCTTTTTTTTGCACAAAACAGAGCTCAGATGCAAAAGTTATGCCCCCCAGAGTGTAGAAACCATCATCTGAATTTGACTATGAAAAACGACAACAAAAACCCTCCATCATCAGATTGGGCTTGGAACCAGCTCTATGACGCCTATTCGTTTTCAAAAATCTGAGCTAGGACGTCCATTTTACACCCAATTTACCAAAAGTTGTTGAAAATCGCCCAATAAGCCCTTCATGCAACACCTGGGGCTTAAAAAAATAGCCCCTGGTCACATGCGCGACCAGGGGGCTATGGTTGGGACTGTTGGTGGGCTCTTAGTCCTCGATATGACTAGGCATCAAATCTGAGTGGTCTAACTGAGCTGGTGGCGCGTGGGTGGTGGACGGGTGGGGTACTAGTGGTTGGCGGGTGGCCAACTGGCGAAGGGGAAGGCCGATGGCTGCTGGGCGGCTCCGTCGGTCTGAGCGGTTGGCAGATGGCCACTTGGTGACTGGTGGGTGGCGCCTTGCTTTTGAACTATAAGCATAGTTTTTTAAAAAAAACTTGATTTTTTCCTCAAAACTCGTGCTGGGGAGGTCGTTTGGCCTCTTTGGCAATTTTTTTTTGCCTCTCAAATCAACTTTGTCCAAATTGGATGAATGAACAATCGATTTTGGGGTTTTGGGCTGCTGCGGACTCAATAGTGAGGTCTGTTTGGACTTAAAATGATCTGATCAAATAGGTATGCCCTAGATCAAAAAATAAAACCCAAACCCTCGAAGCTCCAAAAATGCTTCAAAAGTTGAATAGGAAGCAACAGGTCTGGAGCTCTGATACCATGTAGAATTTGTGAAAGAAATTTCACAGACCCTAAAGATCACTTGCATGCAAATAATCTATCACAAAAAGAAGAGATGGAGACAAAAAAACAAGGGTGCTCTGAAAGCTCAAAATGTATTAATCAGAGAGGGATAAAATACAATGATCAATCCTTATAATTTATGAGATTGTGCAACCCTAAAGAAACCCTAATAGGTAGACATTTAATAATTAATATAATTATTAAATGTCACAATATGAAAACTAAAGTGAAATCTTAAGGGAGGAATAAAGGTAACTTAATTAACATAATTAAGTTAAAACCTTTACTCTAACATCCCTCCCTTCTTCCCTCTATCATCTTCTCTCTCTCTCTCTCAATCTTTGCTGCTTCATCCTCTCTCTACTTTCTCTACATCACCTACCCCGCTCTACCTCTCCCTCATTCCCCCTCTCTCTCCTTCCCTCTCTACTTCTATCTTTCTCACCTGTCTCTCTCCCTACCCACTTCCCCCTCCCCCCTCACTCTACATTCTTCAGTCTCTACTTCTATCAATCCCACCTCTCTCTCTCTCTCTCTCTCTCTCCCCCCTTTCTCTCTACATCTCTTTATCTCAAATATCTCTCCCTACCTCCATCCTCTCTCTACTTATCTATATAACTCCCCCGCCTCTCTTTAACTACCTCTACTTGTCTCTCTCTCCCTATCTCCCTCCATCCTTCACTATCTACTCTCTATCTCCCATATCCCTATTCACCTACTTGAAGAGAGAGAGAGAGAGAATAAGAGTGGAGATAGAAGTTGATATGGAGAGTGAGGGATGTTGAGAGAGAGAGAGAGAGGTTGATGAGTGTAAATATCCTTGCTAAAACTGACCTTAATTTTATGATTTGTACCACTTGAGAATTTCATCTAACACTTGTCTTGCAAACTGTCCTTAGTTGGTAAATATTTTCTATTTTTTTTTCTCTTTGATGTGGTGATTAAATATTTTCTATTTTTCAATGCAAATAGGTGACTGAAATTAAATGCAAATGTTTAGTTACAACAGTAGGAATTTTGGAAAACACTTTGTAATCAAACTCCAACTCTTCTTGACTAATATTGCTAATATGAAATGCAACTTATACAATCAAATGTCAATGAAAATTACAACTGATTAGCATCACCTAACTTCAACAAGTACAATATTCATATAGCTATCATGACACTGATTATAATGATCATACAATGCAAAGACTAATGCTAGGGCATCAACAATCTATGTGCAAGGAAACCTATTGACACAATGAAAATATTATTGTGAATGCAAATAAATATATGGCGAACCTAGATGATCAACCCCTTCAATGACAGACTACTCTTGAGCTTGATTGGTAGTGATTGTGTTGAGGATAGAATGCAAAATCGCCTAGCTCAGCTTGTTCACCAATGACACCTCTAAACTCCAAGAAACATCAATCAAATGCTACACCTAAAGTATAAATCATCCCTCTATTTGCAACGCCTAAATTGCTTCATGGAATCATGACTTTTCCAGCTGTGATGTGCTCCACCAATGATAAATTTGCTACCTTCTTATGAATAGAAATCAATCTCTAGCTTGATAAAAATTGAATCCCCCAACTGAGAAGGTATTGAACTCTTCTAAGAAGAAATCAAAATGCTCCAAGCTACCAAAATTTGAACTCTACCAAACTAAAAGTTACCTCTTCAAAAATTTGCAATTATATTGTCAAAATCGAAACATCTAATATCCTCCAAATTTTGGTGAAAGACCATTAAAATTTGGTTGTATCAAACCAATAGAAATATCTTCCTCAAATGCAACAATAGACCAACTATTGCAAACCTGCAAATCCTTCAATAATTGCAATAATGAACCAACTATTATAATTGTGTAACTCTTCAAATAAATGCAATAATAAACCAACTATTGCATTCAATCACTTCTTATTTAGTAGGATAATAATACATCAATTATTGCTCCAATCCAAACTCTGCAATGAAGTGCCTATAAAAACCCTGGATGGATTCCTCCACAATATCTAGCTAGGGTTGATCTTTCACAACCAAACTTGGTATCCTAGAGTCTTCAAACCCTTGGACAAGAAAAGCATTCAAGCTTCTACCAATCTGGTATGAATAGAATAATCCAAGACATAGGCATGCTCAAATGCTAGGCAAACAACTCCAGGTTATAAATATTTCTTGATGACTTTCAAGAAGCTTCTAGAGATATTATTATTTTATTCCCTTAAGTGACTTTATGATTTATTATTTTATTTTAATTCACTTTATTAAATTAATTAAATATAAATTTATCTTATGATTTTAATTTATTGAAATAATTTTATAAATAATTAATTTAATAATTATTCCATTATTTCTCCTTTTAGCCTTCAGGAATAAATAAAGGCTATTTACGATCCTCAAGGTGGCTACTGAAAAGGGGAAATTACAGTCCTTCCTTCTTGAAATTGCTTGTCCCCAAGCAATTGCAAACTAGGATGCTATAGAATATTTTCTCCTTCCCATGTGGAATGCTCTGCTAGAAAACCTCTCCATCTCACCAATTACCTCTTAACCACCCTATTCCTCAATCTCTTCTCCTGGGTATCAACTATCTCCTCAAGAATTAGGACCAAATGCCCTTCCTCATCTAATGGTGGCAGCTCCAATGAAGAAGTAACCTTCTAACTAAGTGCCTATTTGAGGCATGAAACATGAAATACATGATGTGTCTTACTACACTTTGGTAGAACCAACTCATAGGTTACCTCCCCAAGAATCCTGATGATCCTGTAGGGTCCATAAAATTGAGGCTTGAGTTTTCCCACAATTCTCTTCCTTAAAGAAGGCTGCCTATAAGGTTGTAGGAAAAGGTAGACCAAGTCTCCAATCTCAAAACTACACTCAACCCTATGCTTATCAACATCTATCTCCAGCTGATTCTATGCCACTTGCCAACTATCCTGCAAGATGTCCTGGTTCCCCTAAATCCAATACTTAGCCTTAGGAGCTCCACACTCCCCAAAATCCAAGTTAGTACCTATTCCTCTAAAAATCTCCTATGAAAAGGAACTCAATAATCTATTGTCTCTATCACCGACTAAGAACCTTGGAAACCCATGTATCCCAATGATCTCTCTGAAAAACAAGTCTACCACCCAAGAACTACGGTGATGAACCTCATTCATCCAAAGTATCCATAAGAAAACTCCACTTGAATCCCATGAACAAATTGTAAGTCCTCCAAACTCAATACCAACTGACTTCCACTGTGCCACTCTGATAAACCCTAAAGTCCAATTGACCCAAATCTCAAACTTCAGCATCTATAAGCAACTGTTTGGAGAGAACGAAGTGAGAGACTTACCAAAATTGGACCCATCCTCTATAATTTGAAATATGTGATACCAAAGTGAACCCAAACTCCTCTTCTTCAACCTGTCTCTTTGTGTCCTTAAGGATATAATCAAATCTTGTGTATGTGGGCTGAAAGAAAATAAATGAGCACACCTCATAATGTAATTGAGGCGAAATTGCCTTGAATATGCCAATGGAAAACTAGAGTAGTCATGTGTACTTCACCCGACACTGCCATCATCAAAAGAAGACTCACAAATCATAACAGGATGAGTTGGTCTTGCAACAATGTCATCATTACCCCTTGTAGCCTTGTCAATAAGACCTCTATCAAAAAGCAACTATAAGTGTCCTAACTTACTTTTAGGAGTGGGAAGAATACCATCATGAATGTCATCATTCTCTTGTAAAAAGTGTGAAAAAACACCAAAGTCCAACATGCAATACTTAGAAGAAATCATCTCTTTCTAAAAAAGATTGACCAATGTCAATCTCAAAACTACTAATGTAGCACCTAGTGCTCATATCTCCAATGACGCTTGAACCTGTAGCCAAGATTGATGTGTCTGTGTCATCATCAATCCATTCCACACTGAGTTTTCTCCTAAAAATGTGAAAGATTCCCAACATAGGTGCATAGAAACATATGCCAACCCCTATCAAGCTATTGGCATAAATTATAACAACACCATGTAATTTGTGAATCAAGTCCATGAAGGAGAAAAAGGTATCTCTACTGCCCAAGGATGATAAGAACTCATCATTACTCCATCCTCTAACTCCAAAGTGACAATCCCAACTACTCCTATCTAATACCAACCCTTGCTTCACTCAAAGTGTAACCTAACAAAACTCTAACCAACAAAGTAGGAAAAACATTGATTAATGAAGTAGGAGGTAAAACGCATGAGGATGGTGTTAGAATACTACTGCCAACATGCCTATCTCCAAACCATAGACTAAAATCAATCGACAACTCAATCATAGACCTCTCAAGATCAAGACTAATGCATCCATCACCAATTGACTCCTCTTGCCTATACAACACAAGAGGCACTACATCTAAACCTTGAGTGTGAATGCTAGGAGATCTCATGCTACTCTCCTCATCCTATGCCCTAGCTGCCATATATGACTAAGTCTTTGTTGAACATGATGAGCATCTAGCCAAACTCAACTCTAAGCAGAGCTCATCAACATGGATCTCTTATTCCTGAAGAGCTATTTGAGTCATCCTCAAGGAATTATTGGAAGCCTTAATCTCATGAGAAATATTATCAATTTCATCTTTTTCCCTTCTCAAAGCATTTGAATAGATCTCAACAAGGTTGAGAAAGTGGTCACGATTTGAAAGAAGGTGTAAATAATTTGACTTCACTATTCCCAAATGTTCTCAAATGATTTCCTGCAAGCTATCATGAGAAGACTTTGCTTCAACTCCCTTTTTTCTTCTCTCCAATTGACCCATCTAGAGATAATTCTCAACCAACTTGTGCATTTTATCATGATGAGATAAGGTTTCCATAATCTCATACTCGCTCACCCTCAATTGGTTCTCCAAGTTGTGCGGACTTTTAGGTTTACGAACAACCTTTGCTTTATCAAAGGAAGCATCATATTATTTTGGAAGTGCTTGAGTTACACAACTATTTTCTTCAATGATGCCATCCATGCACATATCCTGATTTGGAATTAGGTCAGTACTAATTCCACCCATAGAAACGTCATCAACTCCCTTATCAATTGTCTCAACACAAGAGGGCTCAGGTTGTTTTATGATCTCATCATTAAACTTAGCTGCTCCACTAAATGATGGCCTATTTTATTCAAGTAGAGAGGATGGAACTAGTAGACCAAATGAAATTAACTCTTGTGCATTCAATTGTCCCCTAAACTTCTCAATTTTCTACTCAACCATTTTTTTTGTGAGATCATATGCTACAAACAAAACATGCTGCTCTCTTCTCCAAATGACTGACAAATTTGATTGTAGCTATTTGCGAACATCCTCATCTTCATCAAGGATCAAGGATAAGATATTGAACATACTTGTATTCACATTGTCTGAATGAAATTTCCTAATTCTAGAAATGAAGTAGTCAAACATCTGGAATATCAAATCATTGCACCTGAAATTGAAAAATAGGTAACATACCGTAAACTTGGCCATAATCTCCAAGATTTTTACTCTTTGGCCAAAGGTAGGAATTTTAACATCATGAAACCCCTGAAAGCTATCCATCGTCACTTGAAGTATTACATTCATAGTATCATTACCATATGGTGCTATAGGGGCTGCAATCCTTACAACTTGAATCATACAAGTGACAACTACAAGTCTAACTTCTTCATCTAGATGTTGCAAAAGTTTTGGCTTAACCAAATAATGCACCAAAGGTTTGATGGCTTTATACATTGCCTGAGAAGGTGACTGTCCAACCTTGCAAAGACAACTTTGTTCTTCCTTCAAAAGGTTAAGAAGAGCTATTTTAATTTGAGGTAAGAATTTCAGCTTCTCACCAACAAATTTTAGTCTGTTCTGAAAATTCTTGAGGTAAGAATTTCAACTTCTCACCAGCAAATTTTAGTCTCTTTTGAAAATTCTTGATGGACTCCTATTCTTTGTTCCATTTTTCCAATCCTTCCTCTAGTTATTTGTTCCATAATTCCAACCTTTCTTTCCATAGAATTTTGTTCTTGATTCAATGATTCCAAAAAAGGTTTCATTGAGTTGGTAGAAGTAGCCATGTAGTCCAATTGAAATTTCTGGTTTGTAGTTGATTAGCTGAAACAAAAATCAACTACCCATCAGGCTGGAAAAATTCTTAGCTCTGATACCATTGTAAAGGTCCTTGGTAAAACTTACCTTAATTTTATGATTTGTACCATTTGACAATTTTGTCAAAAAATTTTCTTGCAAACTGTCCTTGGATGGTAAATGTTTTTTGTTTTTTTTGTTTCTCTTTGATGTGGTGATGAGATGCATAAAAAGACTTAACTAAACAATTCCAAAAGACTTCCAATGCAACTATGATGTAATGCAGACATTTTTGTGATTTTTCAATGCAAATAGGTGATTGGAATTAAATACAAATGTTTAGTTACAACATAAAAATTTTTACAAACACTTTGTAATCAAACTCCAAATCCTCTTGAATGATATTGCTGATATGAAATGCAACTTATACAATTAAATGTCAATGACAATTACAACTAATTGGAATCACCTAACTTCAGCTTACAATATTCTTATAACTATCATGATAGTGATTACAATGATCATATAATGCAAAGACTAATGTTGGGACAAAAAAAATCTATGTGCAAGGAAACCTATCGGCTCAATGAAAATATTATTGTGAACGAAAATAAATATATGGTGAACCTGGATGATCGACCCCTTCAGTGATGAATTGCTCTTGAGCTTGATTGGCAGTGACTATTTTGAGGATGGAATGCAAAATTGCCCATCTTAGCTTGTTCACCAATGATGCCTCTAAACTCCAAGATGCCTCAATCAAATGCTACGCCTAAAGTCCAAAATCGTCCCTCTATTTGTAATGCTTGAATTGCTTCATGGAATCATGACTTTTCTAGTTGTGATGTGCTCCACCAATGATAAATTTTCTACCTTCTTATGACTGAAAATAAATCTTTAGCTTGATAAAAATCGAATCCCCCAACTAAGAAGAAATCGAGCTCTTCTAAGAAGAAATCAAAATGCTCCAAGCTACCAAAATTCAAACTCCTCCAAATTGAAAATTATCTCCACAAAAATCTACAATTATATTCTCAAGATCAAAACATCTAATATCCTCCAAATTTTGGTCAAAGACCATTAAAATTTGGTTGTATCAAACCAAAAAAAAAATCTTCCTCAAATGCAACAATAAACTAGCTGTTGCAAACTTGCAAATCCTTGAATAATTGCAACAATAAACCAGCTATTACAATTTTGTAAAGTCTTGAAATAAATGCAATAATAAACTAGCTATTTCATTCAATCACTCCTTATTCAATAGGGAAATAATACATCAACTATTGATCCAATCCAAACTCTACAATGAAGCACCTATAGAAACCCTGGATGGATTCCTCCACAATTTTTAGCTAGGGTTGATCTTTCACAACCAAACTTGGTATTCTAGAGTCTTTAAACCCTTAGACAAGCAAAGAATTCAGGGTTTTACCAATCTGGTACGAATAGAATAATCTAAGACATAAGAATGCTCAAATGCTAGTCCAACAACTCCTTATAAAGATTTCTCAATGTTTTTCAAGAAACATCTAGAGAAATTATTATTTTATTCCCTTAAGTGACTTTATGATTTATTATTTTATTTTAAGTCACTTTATTAAATTAATTAAATATAAAGTTATCTTATGATTTTAATTTATTGGAATGACTTTATAAATAATTAATTTAATAAGTATTCCCTTATTTCTCTTTTTAGCCTTCAGGAATAAATAAAGGCTAAATGATCTTCAAGGTGGCTACTAAAAATGGGACATTACAATGAGAAATAAAAATAAGTAGAGAGGGAGGGAGGTAGGGAGAGGTAGGTAAGAAGAGAGGGAGAGAAAGGTGAGATAGATAGATAGAGAGAGGAGGGAGGGAGAGAGAGAGTTGTGAGATAGAGTTAAGTAAAGAGGGAAGGAGAGAATGAGACATAGATAGAGGGAGGAGGGAGGGAGTGAGAGGTAGAGAGAGATAGAGAGAAAGAGAGTTGAAATTTTATGGTTCAAACTCAAAACAAATTGCATCAACTTGGACTCACTTGTTATTGATAGGTCACGTAGTCCAAGATTTTGGTTATTTATCTACTATATTGTTTTATTTAAAGACACTGATTCATTTATTTTAAAATGATTTAGGATGCATAGATTATCAATAATAACCTAATAATTATAAAAGATTTGTTTTTCCTAGAAACATAATTAGAATTATTAGAGTATTATGTTACATCAAGATACATCATCCTAGGTTTATTATATTATAACTTGTTGTCCTTGATCCTTGTTCCAAAGTAGTTGGATTGGTCTAACCAAGGGTCCAATTGAGTAGAAACTAACCATCACAATTCAAAAATTTCCCCAAATGTGTTTGTAAGCACCACCATGTCTTACTAAAATTCAAATATTAAATGATCAAGACAAGTGAATTGAAATAATTGTTTTTCTACTAGTTCACTCTTGTGAGTAAAAGTTAAGGTCCACACACTAGATCACTATGCCACTCATATATATCAATTTATAGTTTCTAAGACATTCATTTAAACAAAATCTAAAATTTTATCATCATTCCAAATCGATTCTTATCATCTTGTACACTAATTTTTTACTTTTAAAATCCAACTACATATCACATTTAAATTCATTTTTTTACATGTCATTTAGAGTCTATTATTTCTAATCCCTTTTTTGTTTAAATTAATTATTTATAATTAAATACATTATCTAATAAAACCAAATATTTAACACTTATATTCATTTGTAATAGATAAAAACTAATCATCTATAATTTAAAAAATAGATAATAATCAAATAAAACATTAAATTTAATATATTTTTTTAACTAAACGAGAGGTAAAAATTTATTAAAAAAAGAAGTACAACGTAAGGCGTTAAACAACCTTGTCAAGCTCAACTAAGTTGTCTAGCTCATGAGACAAATCCAGGGGTAATTGACCCCTATCCACAATGTTCCAATTTTGCATATGATTAGAGGCCCACTTGGCCAAACAATCTGCTACAACATTCCATTCTCTAGGAATATGATTGAAAGTAACCAACTCCAAAGAAGCACAAATATTAAGAATCTGCTTAACAACCGAAGCTAAATGCCAACTAACATCCTTTAAATCCTGCTTATTGAGTAGATTTACTAGCACCTAGGAATCAAACTCGCATATGATCCTTCTCCACCCAAGCTAATAGCCACGCATCACAACATATAAAATGGCAAGAGCTTCCATTATGTTTTTAGAATGAAGACCCTTGTAAATAGAAAAGATAAACTGAATAGTCTCAAAACTATCCCAATCAACTCCACCAATGCCTGCATGACTAGGTTTTCCCTGAGAAGACCCATCCATGTTGATTTTCAACACTCCCTAAGGAGGAGGAGACCAGTGTCCCTCCCTATTTATCTTCTGACGATGATGTATACCACGAATTCTTATGAACTATCCTTGTTGAGGAGGAAGATGAAGATTACTGCGCCAAACATCTCGAGGGTCCATTTCTTCCGTCAAATCACATTTTTCCACAACACTTTCTCCCAAAGAATGAATAATTTTTCACCACAGACGATGGGATACCATCATCACATCTTGAAAAATCCTACAATTCCTTTCCAGCCATATGTGCCAAATAATAAAGGAGGGGCCAAGAGCCCAAGCAACTTGAAGAAAAGAAGTAGGGGCCTTGCTCCACTGGTCAAAAAAGTTAGCAATAGATGAGACATGCCAATAGGACATGTTCCACACACCCCACCACAAGTGCCAAATCTCCCTAACAAAGGAGCAGTGGAAAAAGAGATGTGAAACACTCTCCTCATAAGTATGACACAACACATAGATTGAGGGGCCTTGAAAACCATGCTTGCACAAATTATCCCAAGTAAGACATCTATTGTGAACCACTAACCATATGAAGAAGTTACACTTGGGCCACAAAGATGAGTGCCATACTTGTTTCCACCAAGGGACCTTAATGTCTCCAAACATTTTCCTACCAAGCTGCCCATATCCAGCAGAAATAGAGTACTTCCCAGATAAATCACTGCTAGCCCAAGTCAAAACATATTGCCCCCCCAAGGAATTACATTCATGAGAAGCAAGAATATGAGCTAGCTCATGCCTATCCACTTCAGAACCCCCTAGTGGCCAATCAAAAAAGTGCTTCCATCAAAAAGTAACAACCAACCCACAATGCTGAGCAACCTTATATTGCTCAACTGTGTCCCAACCAACAACAGTAAAAATATCACACATAGATTGGAGGTGAGGATAAGTAGAAATGATAGGAGGGTTCCCATTCCAAGAATCCAACCAAAAAAGTGTCTAAAACCCCAAATGATAGATCCAAAAGAGCCCACTCTTAACCAATTGAGCCCCCACATTCAGAGTATGTTAGATCATAGAACCCCTTCCCTCCAAAGGAAAGCGAGGAACATCAAAAGAATTGACACCTTTAAGATACTTATGATTGAGAATACAGGCCCAAAGTTAATGTTGAATGATACACCAATGCCAATAAAGATTAACAACAAGAGCTTGCCTATTCAAAATAGCAGAGCGTAAACCGAGACCACCCTATTTCTTCGGCCTGCACATAATTTCCCACTTAACTAAAGCTACTTCAAAATATTAATTTGATCATATATTATTTTACTAATTATTCACTACGACCAATTTTGAAGTCTTAAGATCCTTATTCAATTGTTTATTTAGCATTTTCTTTGTAGATACACTCTAAAAATTGAACTAACTGTAACTACACCATAACACCATTAAAAGCAATTATTTTGATAAAAAAATGCATTCAACATGATGAATGTGCATTGGCCCACATCAACTAGGGTTGAAGAGGAATGTTATGGAGCAAAGGAGACAGTGAGTGCACCACTGATCTCTTAATGGTCTTCATCGAAAAACTTCCACAACATTGTACACCGACAAGAATCTAGGCAGGACAATGTACATGCACGTTGTACTTCAGATCCTGCTAACAGAATTAATCTTATGTACATTTCTGTTATGATATTACTATAAAGCAATTATCAGGAGTTCAAATAGAAAAGACACATGGTTATTAAGAACATTGGGTGTTTCTCTTTCTCTTGGAACTTGTGAAATACTATTCCATTTTACACAGAGCCAAAGTGCTTGAGGAATTGATTAAATAGATGATAAAAAGTCATGGTCGATTGGAAAAAGATAACATCTGCAGAGAGGGAATGTCTTCTGACGGTGATCGATCCACTTATCCAAATAATCCCTGTGAAAAATATGACAACAATTACACAGCTCCCGAATTTCATCATCTTCCTCGAAAGAAGTCAAACAAACTGTGCACATAATTTCCTCCTCAATCTCACCCAACTTCTTTGCAATATCTCTAAATGTAATCACAGCCAAGGTCTCTCTTACGTTATTTGCAGAAATAGAGGAAAAATCGTAGGCATTTTCTGATAACACCAGCCACTAGAAGAAATGGAGTTCAGGTAGCTCAGATAAAGAAATAATCCAACATATTGCAGAGTCTATAAAAGCTAACACAAACTCCCAGTACAGTATGAAATCATAGTAGACTGAAGAAAATCCCATGATGTAATGAACTCTCAGATAATGAGCCAAATCCAGTGTATCGATCAAGAAAGAACGATTATTGACTATAAGTACTGCAATTGCTCACTATCTAAATGTTATCAAATCCAGCTCACAACTCAATCAAAGAGACCACATATACCATGTACATTGAACATTAATCAATTCCCATATACATCATATGCCAACAAGAATGATAACTTTGAGACAAAAGTTACTTTTCAATGCAAGTTGGATTTTGTATGGCCTTAGAATAATGTGTGAGCTTTTTACTTTCATTAAATAAACTATGAACTGCAAAAACTGTGGGCACCATGTTGGCCTGTTGGCCATTGGCCATGTGCTATACAATAAATGGACGTCTGACACTATCCAAGCTATCCTAGAATATTAGTGTTTATCCTTCACTAAATCTTATCATTTCAATTGAGAAAAAAGTATTCATTAATTTCTGGATATTGCTATGGCTATCACAGGCTGCTTTCCCTTGCAGAAAAGAACTTGAGGAAGGGCATCTATATTCGATGGAGATGATCTATAGTTAAAACAAAACCGAATTCTCACTTATGAGATATGAAGAATCTGTTTATAAAATAAGATATACAATATTTTGATAGCGCCATTTCTTCGAGGGAAATGACATGCATAAGCACGTTATAATATTTTTTAGTTTAACATTAAATATTGTTTTTCTATTCATTAGGGAGAGTGATGGAGAAGCATCTTGAAAAATTGAGTAGTTGTTATTCAAAATGTTAGACTTTTTTACTGTGAATGTTGTTATTTTATGGCAATAAAATAAGTATGTTCACATCTATAAAATAAACAGTGTTAAGAGAATTGTAGATTTGTTTTTATTTGCATTAGTTAAATTGAAGTATTATAAGAGTGTTTTGTGATTTGTCAAAATTGGTATATATTGTCATTATGGACACGGAAAAAGTATCCCTTTTTGCTTGCTTGATTTGGGATTAATTGATGAAAAATTAGACTTAATGATGCCTTGATTTAGTGTTGTGAAGTGTTTTACACATCCACATTAGGTCTTGGACCCTTGCAAACTGAATAAATTGTATTTAACCATGTCTTGTAAAGGTGTTGTAAAGTGTTGTAAAGACTTTCACACTTCTCTAGACTGAATGGACCTATCTTTCCCCTAATTCAATGATATAAAATGTATTTAATGACATTCTCACATCAATATAGAAGGCTTGTGAATTAAAATTAACTCTAATCTAGTATTGTAATGTGTCCTACACATTTACATTGGATGTTGTGCCTTTCTAGGCTATGTGGACCCCATTTTAATGACGTAAAATGTATTTAATCACACTTTCACATTGAAATTTGTGTCCTTAGCCCTAATTACCCTTTACATCATCATTAATAAGTCCATATGGCCCCATATTATGCATTTGAAGGCATAATATGATCAAATACCAGATGAAATCAACATAAAAACTAAATTTTTTCATTCCCCAACAATCTAGCTGGCAGAAGGGCCCCTCTAGGACTAAGTCGCCCATCTGGGCAAATGAGTCCCTGTCAGGTGGGATTAAGTCACCCAGGATGGCGACTTAGTCCTATTTGAGTCATTTTCTAGGTTCAGGTGGGAAAAAATGGAATTTAAGTTTATTTTTCCTGCATGTCGGCCTTGGGGATCAAATTAATAGGAAAATTAGGTGGATTTCATATAAATACAAGTCTCTAAACCCTAATTCATAAGAAACTTAATCATCTCATTCATCATTTATCTTCTCTCTCAAGTCAAGAACGCTATGGTTTTAACATTCTAAGTCATCAAGATAACATTTTTTAGACATTCAAAGGTAGATTCTTCATCTTTTGCTACATAAAATCAAGATCAATCATCATGGCAAGGTACTAACTCCATTATTTCATGCTTCATTACATTATTTCTCCATTTTGGTTTAATTACCTAGAAAGGGGTTTGACCAAGGTAAACCCCCATGCCCTGACATCTAACATTTCTTTCTCTTTCCTTGTGTGTTTGCAGATTTAGGTATCTTGAAGGTTTGGAAATCATTAAAGATCAAGTTGCAAAGTTATTGAAGACATCTCCTTGTTGACAAAGTCAATATCGACAAAAAATCAATTACAGTGCTGAAAATCAAAGTTTTAGAACCAGACACCTGTTAGGAACCGAAGTGCAGACCGAGGGCTTCCATTTCCACTTTCAGATTTTTAGAAACTCAGAAGTGGACTAAGTCACCAACAGTGGCAACTTAGTGTCATTGAACCAATTTTTTAGAGGTTTCTATAGATTTGGATACCCATTTGGCCGAAATAGGTTTCTAAGTAGTTTTTCTAGATCTGGGACTAAGTTGCCCAGATTGGCACAAGTGTCCTAGTTAGCTTCTGCATCATGTGTTTTAGGATTTCAGACCTTCATTTCATCACCTTTCAACCTCTAGGTGCACACCTTCGGTTTCATCAATTTGTGTTACAATTTGCCTTCATTTCTAGGTGTTTTTTTATATCACTATGGGTAAGTGCAAGAAGTTGAGTCCACGAAACGTGGAAGTTTTTTCCTTAGCCAAAAAAAGAAATCGACATGGCAAAAATGGGATCCCAATTTTTAAAAATCAGGATCCCGTTTAGCTTCGGGATCCTGAGCCTAAATTCCAAACGGGATCTCGCTTATTAAAAATTGGGATCTAGTTTGTTAAAGGGTCCCAAACAGATGGATGCAAAACAAGATCCCATTTTAAGATGGTATTTATTTTTTAAAAAACAAACCAAACTCATTTCATTTTGCATGGGATCCTGAATTGGCATGGGCTACATCAACTATGTAACGACCTCTAGGTGCACCTCCACCCCCAATTTTTTTTGTTTTTTTCGTGTTTTATTGAAAATTTTAATACAATAATAGATTTTAGCATTTTTTTTAAAATTTATTTAGCGTTTTATGCATTTTATTTCCTATAATAGTACAAATGATGATTTGTAGAAATAGATGAAAATGCAATGAAACCTGAAAATATTGAATAGAAAGGAAAAAATCAACCTTAAATTATATTTTAAAAACAAAATTTAGCTTTTGAAACCTAAATTGTTCAATCAAACCAAAAAAAATTCATTTGAAAACCCTAATTGAAAGGAAACAAAATTGCATTTCAAAACCCTAAATTGAAAATGAAAAAATTGCATTTGAAAACCCTAATCAAGCTTTTTGAAACTTAAATTCAAATCAACAAAAAAATTGGATTTGAAAACCCTAGTTTGAAATGAAACAAAAAAAATTGCATTAAAAACCCTAATTGCTTAGATTGAAACCCTAAATTGAATTGAAACAATTTTTTTTCTATTTTAACCCTAAATTGAAATCAAACAAATCATTTTGCATTTGAAAACCCTAATTTTGAGCTCAAGAATATTTGATAATGGAATTTAAATTCATTTGCATTGCTTAAATGTTTTAAATTTCATTTGCATTGTATGGAGAAAACAATATGTTAAACTTTACTTTCAATGTTAAATTATAATTAGATTAGAAAACAATATGTTAAAGAATAGTTACAATTCATAAATTTTATCAATGTTTGTTTGCAAATTTAGTTAGCAAATTCCTAAATCCTTGTACAATCCATTTCAATTGTCACTTAATTAGATAATATTTGCATTCATTTCTATTTTATGTTTTGATCTCTCTTAGTCATGCCTTGTTTCCATTTCTTGTTTGCATGTGTTGTCTCTTGTCTTTCGACAATCTTAACCCTCATTCTAGTCAATTAGTTGTTAATTAGGCTTCTAGTTTAGTCTAAAATCTCAATTTGCACTAGTTACCTAGACACTAAAAGAATCTAAATATTTTTCTTTTCTTTCTTTTAGGTTCTTTCAATTCCAAATAATCCAAAATAAAATACTTGATTCAACATTAACTAATTTTATATTAAATACATTTTATATCATAAAATTCATTTAAGTGGGAAATATAAATGAAAAAAATGTTAGATAAAATAATCTTATATTCAATTTAAAAAATATCCAGTTAAAATATACATCAAAATCAATCTTAATTTAATACATAATTATGTGTTTCTATTATGGAAATAGTCAATCTATTCATAAAATAAAATAAATTCATAAACTAGTCACTAACTTGCAAGTCCATTATTCCAAGGGCAACCCAAACTTCACCCTAAGTTCCCTAAACCCTAAACCCTGAACTCTAAAATATAAACCCTAAACACTAAAGCATTCATTTTGTCCTAGGACCTTAAAATGAAATTTGGTTGCCTTAGGCAACTCCACCAAATTTTATTCCCTTAAGCCATGTCATTTTGTCGCAGTACATTACTACATAGATCCCCTTAAGCCATACTATTACCCTAAACCATAAAGCCATCATTTTTTCCTAGGCCCTTAATGAAATTTGGTTGCCTTGGGAAACTTCACCAAATTTTATTGACTTGAGCCATGCCATTTTTCCTAGGACCTCACTAGACATAGATCCCCTTAAGCCATCCTACAACCCTAAACCGTAAATCAATGTCTTAAGGGGTCCTAATATGACATTTCTTAAGGGGATCAAATAAGTTTTGAAATTTTGGTGAAGTTTCCCAAGGCAACCAAATTTAACAATAATAAGATTGTGAAAGATTATAATATGAATGAGATAAATCATGATCTAGGTTGGTCAGTTGAAACAAGAGCTATCTCAATCAATTGTTCCAAAAGAAAATGGTGTTCACTAACTTGCAAATCCATTATTCCAAGGGCCACCAAAACTTCACCCTAATTTCCCTAAACCCTAAACCATGAACTCTAAAATCTAAACCCTAAACACTAAAGCATTCATTTTGTCCTAGGACCTTAAAATGAAATTTGGTTGCTTTAGGCAACTCCATCAAATTTTATTTCCTTAAGCCATGTCATTTTGTCCTAGGACCTTACTACATAGATCCCCTTAAGCCATCCTATTACCCTAAACCCTAAACTCTAAACTCTAAACCCTTAACCCTAAAGGCATCATTTTTTCCTAGGCACTTAATGAAATTTGGTTGCCTTGAGAAACTTCACCAAATTTTATTCACTTGAGCCATGCCAATTTGTCCTAGGACCTCAATAGAAATAGATCCCCTTAAGCCATCCTATCACCCTAAACCATAAATTGATGTCTTAAGGGGTCCTAATATGACATTTCTTAAGGGGATCAAACAAGTTCTCAAAATTTGGTGAAGTTTCCCAAGGCAACCAAATTTAACAATAATAAGATCATTTAAGATTATAATATTAATGAGATAAATCATGATCTAGGTTGATCAATTTACGATTTAGGGTGATAGGATGGATTAAGGGGATCTATGTCTAGTAAGGTCCTAGGAAAAAATGACATGGCTCAAATGAATAAAATTTGGTGAAGTTTCCTAGGACCTTAATGAAATTTGGTTGCCTTGGGCATCTTCACCAAATTTTATTCACTTAAGCCATGTCATTTTGTACTAGGACCTTACTACATAGATCCACTTAAGCCATACTTTAGGATGTCTTAAGGGGTCCTAATATGACATTTCTTAAGGGGATCAAATAAGTTCTCAAAATTTGGTGAAGTTTCCCAAGGAAACCAAACTTAACAATAATAAGATCGTGCAAGATTATAATATTAATGAGATAAATCATGATCTGGGTTGATCAATTTATGGTTTAGGGTGATAGGATGGCTTAATGGGATCTATGTCTAGTAGGGTCCTAGGAAAAAATGACATGGCTCAATTGAAAATTATGGACTTTATTTCATGCACTTAATATGTTGTAAATTATGGACTTTATTATTGCTCAATTTTAATTTACACATGTACATTTATGCATTTTATGTTCATAGTCAAGACATTAATATAGGACATTAATGTGAAATTAAATATAAATATGAAATTAAAGTTGAAATTAATAGGACATTTTAATATTTGTACTTTACAAATTTAGTGATCCCATACATGATATACATGATATGTACATTCAATAATTAGCGATAATTAGTCAATGAATTTATTCAATTAATGCCAATCAATAATTAGTTAATAAATCATAATTTACAAACAAAAGCAATCCGTTTATACCACAAAGGATGAAATTTTAAGAAATAAACAATACCATACAAGATTAGAGAACAAAAGCATTAATAAACTCTATAAATAATAGCATCCAGGTCCTTAATTTATAAGCTGTCAAAAAAAATAGCATCTGATACTAATTTATAAGTTTTCAAAACAAATAATAGCATCCAATACTAATTTATAAGCTATCAAAACAAATAATAGCATCCAACACTAATTTATAGGTTGTCTTAAGGGGTCCTAATACGACATCTTAAGGGGATCAACAAAAAGTATAATTTTAAAGTATAAATATTAAGTGATATAAACAAGTGTTATACTTTAGGGTGAGTAATCATAACAAATGATATAATTAAATATAATATTTATGATATGTGCTAATACGACACGTCTTAAGGGGATGTCTTAAGGGGTTCTAATACGACATCTTAAGGGGATCAACAAAGAGTATAATTAAGTATAAATATTAAGTGATATAAACAAGTGTTATACTTTAGGGTGAGTCATCATAACAAATGATATAATTAAATATAATATTTAGGATATGTGCTAATATGACAAGTCTTAAGGGGATGTCTTAAGGGGTCCTAATACGACGTCTTAAGGGGATCAAAGAAGAGTATAATTAAGTATAAATATTAAGTGATATAAACAAGTATTATACTTTAGGGTGAGTCATCATAACAAATGATATAATTAAGTATAATATTTAGGATATGTGATAATATGAGACATCTTAAGGGGTCCTAATACGATGTCTTAAGGGGATAAAAGAAGAGTATAATTAAGTATAAAAATTAAGTGATATAAACATGTATTATAAGTTTTAGGGCAAGTCATCATAACAAATGATATAATTAAGTATAATATTTAGGATATGTGTTAATACAACACATCTTAAGGGGATGTATTAAGGGGTCGTAATACATCTTAAGGATATAATTGATTTAACAATAATTTATGCATGATATTTAGTGATTATACAATCGAATATAAAGTTTCAAAGTAGAAAAACATGCACATTTAACAAACAAATAATATAGAATATTGATTTTGATACATAAAAGTACATAGAGTACATAATTTTCTATTTACATGTATTTGTAATTTATACAAAATGTTTAATTGTGTAAGTATGTATGTACATATATGTCATCTCAAGACAATGTTTACAAAATTTGGATATGCCATCTCAAGAACATCTCAAACTCATGCCCGAAATGTAGTAGGTCTTCACACCACTTGATATCAAAAAGGTACAAGCAATATCAATGAAATCATCAAAACATACATATTTTAATTTATATAAAACTATCTATATGTACACAACTCAAGTACCTACATTTAAAAGTATTCCACACATGTTTGTAGGTTGAATCTAGGCATTCCCCTCCTTTTTGTTTCAATGTATGAGATCAATGCAATGATGGCTTAAGGATACAAAAAAGGACAATAAATCAATTTTAACTATCAATATACAAGAAATATCAATATATAATCAAAACATGTATTTAAATATAATTTAACTAATAATTACCTATTTTTACCAAGTATTCCATGTTGTCTAGGTTGAATCTGCATGGACTAGATCCTTTTTGTTATTATGGCTTAAGGATCTATAAAAGGAAAATTTAAATCAATTTCAACTAATAACACACTTGACAAATATCAAAACAAGTATTTAATCTATTTAAAAGGACAATATAAAACTAAAACTATATTTACTTGTATTTACTTCTTCCATTGTACCATCTGCATCCTCTCTTTTTTGCAATGCATCTATGATTGTCTCATGCTCTTCCATAGAAATTGTCCATAGCACTTTATTTTTAGGTCTTCTACGATACTGATCTAGTTTTATATTTGTTTCCACCACCAAATGTGAATAGTGTATAATCTTTTTATGTGTTTCATAATCTTCGAATGCAGGTAGACCATTCTTCCTTGTCAGGTAATTTTTTGTAGCCAAGTACCAACAAACACCACTGATCCTATTGGAAAACATGAAAACCATCATCAAATAAGTTCTCAAAATTTTCTTAAGGGGATCAAATACTTGTTCTGAAAATTTTCTTAAGGGGATCAAAAACTTGTTATCAAAATTTTCTTAAGGGGATGTCTTAAGGGGATCACCGTACCTATTGGATAATGATAGCCATCATCATCTTCTCGAGGTGCTATTAACTTATGTTTAGTCTCCACACAACAAGCCAACCAATATTCTGTTTCCTCTTCATTCCCCTCAGGTGCAACAACATCATACACATGTCTTGCAAACAAAATTTGATTTGATAACTTGCGCATATCCATATAAATAATTTAGTATTACAAAATAACTTAATAAAGTGAAATAAAATGAAATAAAATGAATTAAATTACCTTCTTGTACAAGGTATGAAACACGCTCATAGCCTTCATATGCAAAAAATTGATCATTTTCTTTGAAATAGTTCTTTCATATTGATTGTGTGCTTGTGTAGGTGTCAACGATCTTTGCTCCCACTGTTCAACCCATTATGTATTTTCACATGCTTCCCAATCTCCTAAGATACAAAACTGAAAAAAACATGTAAGTTCCCTTGTCCAGATAGTCCATGTGCTTGCTATCGAACTCCTAAATGAATGCCATTTAGTAGACCCATTGATTGTCTCAAAATCAACTCTAGGTACAATTTTCTCTTCTTCAATCAACCAAAAAAATTGATGACCTGTAGAGTACTCACTCGAACCAGGTGCAGATAATATTGTATTGCACCAATCCACAATCCCATGTGCATCTTTAAATTTTACTGCATCCTCAAATTCTAATTGTTCTCTAGCAAGAATTATTTTGACACATGCACCATCTCCATCACGTTCTCCTTTACCATGCCCAACTTCAAAAAAACTCCATATATGTTGGACATTAAGTTCCTTGTGAACCCTACTTAACCAATAGAACATTCGAGCATTTTTGAACTGCCCCGTACAATTATCTGACCATATGAGGTGTTATGTCATATGTATTCCTGTTTCTCTTAAATTTCTATAAAATATATTGAAACAATATTGAACAAACTCTGATGAGTGTAAACATTTGTCACTCAAATAAAAATGATACTCCCTCAAAACTTTTCTATCATGCTCAGTGCTATCTTCTACATGTCTATAAACAATATGGACAAACATAGCTACTTGCACTCAATTATAATATTGTGATTGAATTTCCTCTTGAAGAGCTAGAGTATAATTTTCCACAAAATCAACCACTGAAAGTATAGTACCAATTGGAAATGTGTTTCTACATGCCTGAAATTGGCCATCAAGCCATCGAGCATGTTGAGAGTGCATGACATATTTTGGTACAATCTTATTCTTAAATTCACTCATGAATGCATGCACACTAACTTTTTCTATAACTAAATCACAACACTTTCCTACTTTTCCATTTTTTAAAGAATAGTCAACATTCTTAAATCTTTTAACATCTACTAATTGTTGTCCAAAATCATTATCAACACTTTCATGCATACAAATTCTTAAGAATGAAATATTTCCACAACTAATGCATTGTCCAAAAATACAAGAACTTAAATAAAACAATTTACCATTAGATCTTTCAGAAAAAAAACCCTGATATAAACTCCCTTATTGCTTTAGGTGGCATATTAATACCACATTCATGTATAATCATGTTAGTATGCAAGCTATAATGTATATATCAAAAAACATCATAAAATTAATGAAATTGAACATGCGTTTTACAACAAGATATTCGTTGCTTATTAATTTTTACATACCAGGGTTTAAATTTTTTTAAAAATACCTTTGAATTATTTTAATATTACCAGGTAACACTAAATCACCACAAAATTTTCTATAAAATTTAGTTTGTGTTGTATCTAATAGGTGTTTTGGGTGAGGATCGCGAACTTTGGATCCCACTCTTAATTTTAAAACATCTCTAGCATTAGATGATACCCTAGTATTATCATGCCAATATTTTTCAATCAAAGATTTAATTTCAACATTCAATTTCATATCAGACCTCGGGAGTGGACCACTGAAACTCCAACATTGGTTGATAGGATAATTTCCTATACTTTCTCTTCTTTTTTCCGCTCTTAGCAATGTTTTAGGATGTATTTTTAAAACTTCACTAATATTGCTTACCATTCTTTTATTCAAAGTTGCTTTATTAACTATAGCAGTTGTTATAACTCTTCTTGCTACATTTTTATCTTTAGATTAACTATTTTTAACAATAGGTTGAATGGAACTAGCAACAATAGACATAACATGTTTTAATGATTGATCTTTTCTTCTTGGTTTATCAAAAAAGCCTAAATTTTTCAGTACTTGCCTCATCTTTTTCATTCTCATCAATTGCATCATTAGTTGACATTGAAATGCAAGTTTTTTACGGTAAAATAATTTTTTGTATATTCTATTCACGTGTTTTTATTTTCCTCCAAGAAATCTTACCAGGAAGATTATCCAAAACATCACTTTCAATTTAAAAAAAAGTATTTACATTAAATTCAACATCACATTCTAGATTTTCATTTTCATTTTCAACTTCAAAACGTTTTACATTTTCATCTTCATTTTCATCAACAAAATGGTTTTCATTTTCATCAACAAAATGGTTTTCGTTTTCATTTTCAACAAAACAATCATTCTCATTTTAATTTTCAACAAAATATTTTTCATTTTCATTTTCAACAAATTCTCTAAAAATTTCATCTCTCTGAATATTATCAATGTGAACATAGTTAAGTCCAACATCTTGTAAAAATTCTACATACGAATTTTCTATTTCACTAAAATGTAGATTTGAAGACGTACCTAGATTTGTGCCTATTGAAACATTCTCCATATAATTGAAAGAGGGATTTGAAGACATACTAGGACTTGTTTATATAATCATATTATTTTCCAAATTGACTTCTTGCAAATTAGATTCATCTACAACAATGGTCTCCTCAATGTTTTCATCTTCAATAGTTGTGGAATTGGATGCTCCACCATCATTCATTGATTTAATTCTCATTCTTCTTTCTCTTTGTCTTTGTTTCTCCTTCTCTCTCTTTGCTTCAATTTCTTTAGGAGTCAATGTCTTCCTATCTTTGCTCTTATTATGAGCTTGTGAACAAATGATTATGAAATTCTCAAAAGCAAATGAATGTCAATAGTGAAATTCTTCAAAAAATTCAGTCCAAATTGCAAGTTGAAGACCTATAAGGAAATAATTCTTCCTCTTGTGTTCCTCAAAACAAGTAAAAAACTAGCAAAATTCCACTTAAAAATTGTTTACTTGATGCCTCCTTTCAAAAATTCAATCCATATTGCAAGTTGAAGACCTATAAAACCAAAAGTCTTTCTCTTTTGTTCCTCCAAACGAGTATAAAACTGACACAATTCCACTTCAAAAATTGTTTACATGATGCCTCCTTTGAAAAATTCAATCCAAAATACAAGTTCAACACATGTAAAGATAAAATTTGATGAAAAATAGCCCAATATGTCAGTTGGTTGTACATGTGAAGGTTCATACTTCACAGTAAACTTTGCTAGTAAATTAAAAAGAACGGTTAAAAAGAAACGAGATCCCAATTATAAAAACAAGATCCCATTTCCCAATATTAAATGTGGGGGCCATTGACATGGAAATAGGATCCCATTTATAAAACAAGACCCCATTTCCCTATCAATGGTCACCACATTTAATATTAGAAAATGGGATCCCAATTTACAAAATGGGATCCCATTTCTAAAAGTTTGAAATTCGCCTTGCTTTGTGGTTGGGTTTTTGGTTTGTATTTTGGTTCGGGAAAAGCATTGGGAATTTGAACCTAGGCTTCAACCTGGTTTGACCTACAAGTTGAAGGTCCTAACAATGTCAGATAAAAATAGTGAGTTTGGACATACGGTTGATGACTTTTTTTGTATAATTTTTTGACAAAATTAAAACCCATTATAGATGAGACAGTGCAGATACCAAATATATAATTTTTTTACAATTGGATTATTTTTTCTATTTTTCAACTAATTTATAATGAAATTGGTCCATAAACTTTAAATATCAGGGTTTTTTACTATTTTAATAACTTTTTATCAACATAAAATTTTCATGAATGGATTGCACAAGAACGTACTTTAGACAATTCTTTTCAATTTAAAAAAATTTCAAAAAATGATAAGTTTCGGTCATCTTATGTGTGACGTACATGACTATTTTTCAAAAAGATAAATATGGCTAATAAAAATTTAACAAAAAAAAATTCAATAAAAAATTACAAAAAAAAAAAAAGTACTTTAGTGAGTTAAAAATATTTTCCCAAAAGGATTTATAAAAATACAATAATTTAGGTCAAAATATGGATGATGTACACGTGCATGGTATGGTAAAAAAAAGTAACTTTTAAATAGTGGTTTTTAGAAAATCCTATTGAAACTCAATTTGTACCATCTGGGTATTGAAATAAATTACAAATTTGGAAACTACACTCCGAGTAGTACATTTTATGATTGCGACTTTTTTGAAGATTCCATCTCTAAGTGCTTCAAATTTTAAGGTCAAATGTGTCAAATTCTAAAAATTAGGGAAAACACTTCCACTTTTTGGCCAAAAAGTGAACTCAACTTCTTGTCAGCACCCCTATGTGTTTTCAAACAACTTACATATCTTAGGTTTTGCATTAATAAACACCTTTCATTTTCAATTTATTGCATTAGGACATTACATTTAGGCATATTGCATCCATCCTTGCATCAATCTTGAATGTATACATTGCCCATTTTGGCCCATCTTTCTCCTTTTAGGTGAAAAACCCTAGAAGTGCTAGAAAGCCATTGGAATCCAAAATCTTTGTTTATATTTTGGTGAACCCGCCTTTTCAATACTTTATTTTCTGATTTTGGAGTCCATCATCCTAGAATTAGCTTGCATTACATTTGGCATTAGTTAAGTGGCATTCGAGGGTTTCAAATTTTGCATTAGTGAAAGTGCATATAGGTTGCATTTTTGCATCTTAAATCATTGAAAATATTTGAAATTTCGCATTTGTATCTTAGGTCTGCATTATATAGTACAAAGACTATCAAAATTAGTCAAAAAAATTTGGAAATTCTAAAAAAAATCTCTACTGGGACTAATTCGCCAACTTGGGCGACTTAGTCCTTGTTCACCCCTCAAACTGTCACTTACAGAGCTGAAAACCCTATTTTAAAGCTTTTGTTTGCTGCCATTAACTATCTATATCACTTGGTTGAGTTTCTGTAACATACATTTCACTAGATCTAGCTTAATTTGGCTCATTTCATGCATTGCTTAATTTCAATTTTACATTCACAACATTTCATTTTCAGATCATTGCATAACATAATCAGTATATTACCTTGTGTGAAATCTGAAAAGTTTCATTTCATTCTAGGCCTTTACCTTGTATTTTAAGTTTGCATACATTATTGTTCAAAAATGTTACTTTCAGTCTTTTCTAAGTTTGCAAAGAAGAATTTAGTTAAAAAGCATGTTAGTCATTCATTCAATGCATTCCCTAGTTATGAAAGTCTCTTAGTTCAAGAGAGTGACAATGACAATGTTAACCTTAAACTTACACCCCCTCCTATCTCTCCTATTTGTGTGGAAGATGTGATAGAAGAGCATACAAACATAAATAACCATGATGATCATAATTTTTCTTCTCCCAATACTTCTCCTTTTAGTGACGAAGGTATCTTGGCGAAAGATGATACAACCATTGAGAATCATGAGGATCTTTTTTTTCCTTCTCCTCATCCCCTTTGGAAAGATATTTTAGCTCAAGAGAATGAAATCATAGACACATTCTTAAACATTACCTTAACTAATTTCCATTCTCCTTTGGCTTGTGAGAATGATTTCGAGGAAGATAAAATTATAAATGATGAGGATATGTTGGTATACAACAAACCTCTTTATGATCCTTCCCCTACCTCTCCTATTTTGGAAGACATTAGGGAACAAAGGAATGAAGTCATAAATGATCATGATAATCCTACTTTTTCTTCTCCTAGTATCTCCCCTAGTTGTAAGGAAGATGCTTTGATGTTGGAAAACAAAACCAATGAGAGTCATGAGAGTCTTATTTTTCCCCTTTTACCTAAGGCAACCCTTACTGAGAAAGATAATTCAACCATTAATCATTCCCCTACTTGTGATGAACTCATTTTAGAACAACCAATCCATGAATGTCAAAAAAATTTGATTCGTAGTTCTCCTAAAACCTCTCCTCCTAGGGAGAATATCATGGTGTTAGAAAATGACAACAATAGTAATGTTTCTTCCTTAGATCAAAAGGTGATTCTAGATAAATTCTCTTTCTTAGAGATACATCAAACCAAGACCGCTGAGGTTATGAATGTGAAAGTGTCCATTAGCTCCCCCCTTGACCAATGGACCTCATACATATCCCATAGGACATCCTAAGAATCCTCTCATCCTTTACCCACCTTCACACAAACAACAAACTCAAAACCAATCTGAACTCATCCTTTATCCACCATCACACAAACCCCACCCTCACAACAAACCTGAATTCATCCTCTACCCCCCTCAGAATAATGTTTCACAACAACCAAGTCATAATACCATTTCCCATACATACAACACTAGAAACAATCCACAACCACATCAACCAACTCCAACCTCTTTACCTTTGCTTAATTCTATACTACCTAGTGCTCCTCGATTAAGGGAATATAATCTTGATGAACAACTTAAGAGCACTCTCGCAAAGATATCCCTATGGGATTTACTTCAAAATTCACCTAACTATCACACTATGCTTTAAATGGCCTTACAACAAGTCCTATCCCTTCTAATCATGCACAACCAAATGACATAGCAGCCATAATTCAAGGATTGAATGCTGACATTGTTTTCCACCAAAGTGAACTCCCACCTTTAGAAGTACAAAAACAAAATGAAGCTTTCATAATCATATCTCAATAAAAAACAAAAGGGATAAAGAATACCCTTGTTGACAATGGTTCATGGGTTAATGTGTGTAGTGTGACCCTTTTGGATAGGCTTGGCATTGATAAATCAAACATTCAACCTAATTCTTTCTCTATTAAGGGATTTGACAATGTCGAAACAAAACCACTTAGGGTGATCATTATACCTCTTACAGTTGGAGTGGCCACATTGAATACACCAATCCATGTTATGCCTCATGAACTTTCATGTAATCTTATCCTAAGCAGATCATGAATACACACTTGATGCTGATCATAAGCCTTATAGTCTTTTACAACTCAAGAAAACAAAGAAAATCCCTTGAACACATCAACATCCACTACACATATGGAACCCGTACAACCGAAAAACAAAGAACAACACTCAAATCTATTAGGAGATGATTGGGGTTCCTTAGACTTCACACCAACACTCATGGATGAGTACAATATCATAAACAAAGATTCAATTGAGGGAAACGAAAACGAAGTCATGACAACACAAAACTTAGACAACCCTTCGAAAGCATCCACCTCAACCACTTTAGAAAAATAAAAAAATTACATGATAACCTTTGATGAATTCAACAACGAGCAACCACCTAATCCAAAAGCTATGAAAAAGCTTTATGGAAAAGGTTATGAGCTTATGAAACAAATTGGATATAGTGGAAAAGGATATGGTGCTAATGAATAGGGTATCCATGTCCTTATTGATCCTAACACACAAGAAACAAATCATGGTCTTGGTTATTGTCCTTTTATAGAAATCACCAAGCCTTCAATCAACAACAAGACTATCATAGAACACCCCTTTAAGAAAAATTTAATAGTCATGCATCCTGAACTGATAGACACTAGTGGTTTTGATGGTTATTCTTTGCAAAAAAATACACCTTCACTTAATGTTAATGTCATCTCACAAAACACTAATGAATTGAATTTGTTAGATTTTACACCCTCCTATAAAGGAGAGCCCAAAATATCACAATCTAAATAGTCTTGCATAGGTATGATATCTAGTACTAAGCAAGAGGTCTCTTTGTTGTAAACTACAAGCACACCTTCTACCATTGATCAAGAGGGTATTTTGTTGAGACTCCTTCAAGATCACTTGATAACCCTTCCTCCAAGAACTTGAAAGAAATTCTATTACAAATTACTTTGTTTTGCGCATATCATAGAGTTCATGGATATTGTACTAATGAATGTAAGGCTTTGAGGAGTAAAACACATCTTAAGGAGTTTGGTGTTATTCCTTCTGTGGGGGCACCTAATTCCTCTAATTGCTACTAATTTTCACTCTAGCATGCATTTCATTATTCATTTCACTCTTTTGGCTAGTCATTAACCTTTCATGAACATATAAGAGCAACCTTGGGATGTGGACGACATGCCTTAAGTTGGCTCGCACGTGACATACTACCCCTTTTCATGATGTAGGTTATCAGAAACATATGACTTGGTATAGGGAATTTCGAGTAAGCTCTCATGTATCCTTCTACTTTAAAGAAATTTCTCATAGTAATGGTGTTAGCAACTCTTTTAAAGTGGGGGCATACATCCACACTCATATTTCATTATGCAATTTTCTTTTTCTTGTGATTTCCTCTCTTGGAAACATTAGGTACAATGTTGCTTAGGATGAGACATTGCATTTTTCCTCTCTTGGAAACAAGATGAGACCATTTGCACTTTCCCTCTCTTGGAAATCTTAGGCACAATGTTCCCTAAGATGAGACGTTGCACGAGCTAAGCAAAATCTATTTGAACATCCCTTACACTGTCTTGCATTTACAATGTTTATGAGTGTCAAGCATACAAAGTTTCGCTTACCTCATAGAGCTTGAAAATAATTTTTATTGTGGTGCCTTGTAAAAGTTATTGGGAGGTATAACTTTGGTATGGCTGAGTGGGAAGCCCATTCCGAGCCATGAATTTTCCCCATAGCCATCTCTGTGTGTGAGCACATATCGGCTGTATGTGTCTCACCTTTTCAAACTTCTCACCCAGAAGAAAACTAGGAGTTCTATCATCTTAGAGTGAGTATGTGTTTTTGGACAAACAACCTAGATCTGATCCACAACGTGCTGGACAAATGGTTGAAGCTTGATCCACCTTTACACTTTCACTTTTCTCTTCCTTCTAGTTCTTGCCATTGTATGATCATGTATCTTGTTTTGTTGCACATCATTCACCTTGTGTGTGTCCTTTTATGCTTATGTTGGTTTGAATTAGGATCTTGGATCCTGGGGGCTTACACAACCTCCTTTGATCTTTGTTATTCTTTTACATCTGAATTGGTACGATTGGATCCCTCTTGAATGTCTACTCTAGTGTGAGTTTGAAGCAAGTTCATCCTCTCACTAAAGCGGGAGCTAACTGTGGACACGAAAAAAGTATCCTTTTTTTCTTGCTTGATTTGGGATTAATTTATGAAAAATTGGACTTAATGAGGCCTTGATTTAGTGTTGTGAGGTGTTTTACATGCATCCACATTAGGTCTTGGACCCTTGCAAACTGAATAAATTGCATTTAACCATGTCTTGTAAAGGTGTTGTAAAGTGTTGTAACAGACTTTCACACTTCTCTAGACTAAATGCACCTATCTTTCCCCTAATTCAATGATATAAAATGTATTTAATGGAATTATCAGATCAATTTAGAAGGCTTGTGAATTAAACTTAACTCTAATCTAGTGTTGTAATGTGTCTTACACATTCACATTAGATGTTGTGCCTTTCTAGGCTATGTGGACCCCATTTTAATGATGTAAAGTGCATTTAATCACACTTTCACATTAAAATTTTTGTCCATAGCCCTAATTACCCTTTACATCATCATTAATAGGCCCCTATGATCCCGTATTATGCATCCCAAGGCATAATTTGATCAAATACTAGATGAAATCAACATAAAAACTAAAATTATTCATTCCCCAACAGTCCAGCTAGCAAAAGGGCCCCTTTGGGACTAAGTCACCCATCTGGGCAAATGAGGCCCTACTAGGTGGGACTAAGTCACCCAACATGGCGATCTAGTCCTATTTGGGTCATTTTTGAGGTTCGGGTAGGAAAAATTGGAATTTAAGTTTATTTTTCCTTCATGTCAGCCTTGGGGATCAAATTAACAGGAAAATTAGGTGGATTGCCTATAAATACAAGTCTCTAAAACCTAATTCATAAGAAACTTAATCATCACATTCATCATTTATCTTCTCTTTCAAGTCAAGCAAGCTATGGTTTTAACATTCCGAGTCATCAAGATAGCATTTTTTAGACATTCAAGGGAAAATTCTTCATCTTTTGCTACAAAAAATCAAGATCAATCATCATGGATAGGTAATAACTCCATTATTTCATGCTTCATTACATTATTTCTCCATTTTGGTTTAATTACCTAAAAAGGTGTTTGACCAAGGCAAACCCCAATGCCCTAACATCCAACATTTCTTTCTCTTTCCTTGTGTGTTTGTAGATATAGGTATCTTGAAGGCTTGGAAATTGTTAAAGATCAAGTTTCAAAGTTTTTGAATACATCTCCTTGTTGAGTAAGTCAAAATATCAACAAAAAGTCAATTATAGTGCCAAAAAATTAGAGTTTTAGAACCGAACACTTGTTAGGAACGAAAGTGCAGACCGAGGGCTTCCGTTTCCACTTTCAGATTTTAGAAACTCAAAAGTGGACTAAGTTTCCAATAGTGGTGACTTAGTCCCACTAAAACTATTTTTCAGAGGTTTATGTAGATTTGGATACCCATTTGGCCGAAATAGGTTTTTGAGCAGTTTTTGCAGATCTGGGACTAAGTCGCCTAGATTGGCACAAGTGTCCCAATTAGCTTCTACATCATTTTTTTAGGATTTCAGACCTTCATTTCATCCTTTTTCAGCCTCCAGGTGCACACCTTCACTCTCATCAATTTGTGTTTACAATTTTTCTTCATTTCTAGGTGTTTTTGTATATCACTATGTGTTTTCAAACAACTTACATATCTTAGGTTTTGCATTAATAAACACCTTTTATTTTCATTTTATTGCATTAGAACATTAGATTTAGGAATATTGCATCCATCCTTGCATCAATCTTGAATGTATACATTTCCCATTTTGGGCCATCTTTCTCCTTTTAGGTGAAAAACCCTAGAAGTGCTAGAAAGCCATTGGAAGCCAAAATCTTTGTTTACAATCATGCCTAGGTTTTACAAAAAAATTTGATGCAGGAACATTCCTGGTTGTAAAGCAGTCCTGTATCAATCAAAAACAATTTTTTTCTTGCATTACATTGAGTAGCAGTATCAATATTTCATTTCGTATTTTACCACATCATTGTTTCTCAAGTTGCAGAGTAGGATACAACATCTACACATCGACATCTAACACATATCCATATTTCACATTGTTTGCACTTGCCTATCAGAAGTTATCACTCTCATAATTTCATTGTGTTTACTAGTCAAAGTATTGGGGCTGGCCTAGTTCAGATTCCCTAGTGTGGACTTATTATAGATCATGCAAAGCTTAATGAGACACCTTACAATAATTTTTGGATCCTTGGGACCTATCTTGGAGATTCATAAGTTATTTATTTTCCTCGTCTAATCATCTTTGCATATTTTGAGGTCAACCTTCATGTATAGTCATCTGGTTTATGACCCTTGTGGCTGACACAAACCTTTGTTGGAGCTTGAGAAGCATATTTATAAGTATTTGTAATCATTTAAGAATCAATTCACTTAGAGAGAAATAGATAGATTCATTACATTTGCACACCAACCCTTTGGAGGCATGTAATAAGGCCTTTGGCCAATTTTATTGTTGAATGCCCTTGTGGCAAAGGCCTGTGAGCCCTAGATATTCACCCATGAGGCATATGTTGCATGTGAAATTGATAATTCAATAAAGTTTATGTTCGCATATCAGTTTTTTGTGTTGTTTCCACTATGTTGACTCATTGCTACACAGTTCAGACTGTTCCTTCTGGAAACCTCCTATTGTGACTGCACCAAGTGGTATTAAAGTGATTTTTCTATTTGTGAAGGCATTCCTTGAGGCAAACAAATCACTAACCTAAGGAAGATTGCATTTGTTTTCAACTGATTGCAAAATTTGAGGTAGTTGAAACCCTTGTAGTGAGATCATTGAATTGAGGTAGTTGCACCAATTCGAGGGGAGATATCTCACCAAGGAGAGCACTTGCTATGGAAAATGTTGGTGGAAGAATGTATGAGATGTTGAAAATGATTCGTGAGATGCAAGTTCGATTAGATGTTGTTGTAGAAGACTAAATATGAGGCCTAAAACTTAGGTAAAATGATGTTAGTGATGATGATGTAGAAGATGTTGTAAATAAAATTGCAGAAACCCAAGGTGAAGAAGAAGAAGAATCAGATCAGATTTAGATGTTGAAAGTGATCTCGAAGATTGGAAAAGTACCTAGAGTCAAAATCCAGAATTATGTAGGAAATTGGAATCCTAAAGAATTGATTGATTGGATCAATGAAATGGAGGAATACTTTGAATATGAATCAATTGAAGATCTAGAGAGAGTTAGATTTGCAGAAACCAACTTGAAAGGTCACATTGCATTATGGTGGAAAGAAGTTCAATTATAATGAAATAGAAGTGGCAAAGAAAGAATCATCAAATGGGATAGAATGGCACAAAAAATTTGAAGAATCAATTCATAACAACATACTATGAACTTGAATTGTTGAAGAAATTGTAAAACCTAAGACAAACAGAGAGATCTATGAAGGAGTATACTGAAGAATTCTATAAGATGATAATTAGAACCAATCATAGTGAAGCAAGGAAAGAAAAGGTTGCAAAGTATATCAATGGACTAAGAACAAACATTCAAGAGGAATTGACCCTGGTAAAGATGGCATCAGTTGAGGAAGCATATGAATTTGCATTGAAGGTAGAAGATAAGTTGAAAAAAAAATTTGAGCAAAGGTAGAGAAGTGCAAGAGGATGATTCTAGAAGAGTGGACCCAAATCCGGAGAAAGAAGACCTTATCCAAAGTAGAACAAACATGTGAAACCCTATTGGAGTGAAGAACATGATGTTAATTCATATCACAGAGGTAGAGAAGATAGAAATTTTTATTGCAGTGGTAGAGGAGGCCATAATTCTTACCATTGTGGCAACGAAAAAAGTATCCCTTTACTTTTCCTTACTTGTTTGGGCCCTCTTTGTTAAATTCAGCTTAATATTGCCTTGATTTAGTGTTGTAATGTGTTTGACACATTCACATTAGGTCTTGGGCCCTTATGAACTTAATTATACCTCATTTAATGTGTTATAAAGTGTTGTTCCACACTTTCACACTTTTCTCGGGTTATCATTAATAATTGGGTTTTTTTATGCCTTATTTGGACTTATTTTGTATCCACAAGCCCTAATTAATGCATATTTTTGAGGATAATATCGACATAAACTAACATCCAATCATAATTCAGGTGTTTTTAGGTTGTGTGGCCTAGATTTTGTGATCTCAGACTCATACGCCACCTTGGGCATATGGGTCCCACCTAGGTTTTTGGACCCCGATCTAGATTTTGCATCATTTAAGCATTTTTTAAAATGTGTCCCATAGTTATGCCTAATGGGACTCCTACAACACTTTTGGAGTATGAGTCCCATGTGACCCAAACTTAAATTTAATTCAAATTCTTGGTGAGATTTTATTCCTCTAGATTTAATGTTGGCTTGTAGTGTTGTAATTTTGAGAAATTAGGCATAAACAAGTATAAATGAAAGGTTCTTTCACTTATTTTCACCCGAAGCTTTCAAGTATTTATGTATATAACAAATTTGTGATCAAGGAAGCATTCAAGAGTTTGGGTAAAAGCACAAAACTGTGTCACACTTTCAGCCAAATAAATAGTTCTGAGTGAAACATTTTTAGTTGAACAAGTTTCAGCCAAATAGGTTTTGGCTGAAACCACGTGGTGTATACATGGCACACAGGGTTTCAGCCGAATCCAATTTTTTTTTTCCCTTTGCCACTTTGAAATTGGATTATTTAATGTGTGGGGTTTCTATAGAAAGGGTTTCAGATGAAACCATTTCTATAGAAACCCTTTCTACCGAAACTCTCTATGTGGCATCCTAGTTGGTACCCAACTCAACTTTTTTCAGAATTTTCTAAAACTTTCAACTTTAACAGAGTATTTCTTCAATCAAAATGATGTTTTAAAATAAGAATAAAAATACCCTTTTGTAAAACTTAGAGTGTTGAATCCGAATATGTAATTTTTTAAATATTTTAATTAGTTTTAATATATCAATTTTTTAAAATAATGCAAGTAGGTTGTTAAAGTTAAAAAAGAGGTTGATTAGAAATTAAAAAAGAAATAGTAAAACATATTAATTTTTTTTTTTAAATATATGGTGCACTAGAGGAGAGAGTCCTCTTCAAAAGGGTATAATTTTTTTTTTTGAAAATGATTAAAAAAATAGAAAATAGTTGACGTTAGATGAAAACTATCAAATTACGACAAGTTTGACTTTAAAATGTTATTACTGGAAAAATATACATCAAAATTTGATTTTTTTTCCATGCACTAGATATTGAAGTTACCTTTTTGAAGAAAAAAATTCATGGAGAAATGAAGTTTTTTTCAATTTGTTTTTTGACGTCCTATAAGTCACTTTTTTTAAATTTTCAGCATTCCAAAATTTGTTTTTAATTTTATAAAAAATAATGAATTTTTTTTTTTCAAAAAAAATAAAAAAATTACAGGAATAAACTTCATCAAAAGTTCTACATTTCATTAGTTTACATCATTTTGAAATTAGAAACATAAATACCACTTTTATGTGGTTGAAGTTCATAATTTTTTTGCTGTTAGCCAATTCCTTTATAAAGTGTGACATAGGTTTTTACTTTTACCCATTTAGAAGAGCATTCAAGAGTCTTCAAGGGCTGATTATCAAGTTTTTTAGATCATTATTCAATCATCAAGCATGATGTCAAAGTCATCATGCATCATGTTTATTTTTGAGCTAACAATTGTGATGTAGGATTTCATGATTCAAGCTAGCACTCAAGTCAAGATCTACATCCAATGGAGCCTCTTCATACATGTTTTTAACACTTTATTGTGAGGGTTTGATGAGTTGCAACATTAAATTTTTTTCATTCATCATTCTACTTTCCTATTTCATTTCATTACAAGGTTTGATTACCGAAATGGGGCTTGACCAAGGCAAATCCCTTTCCACTAATAAAACAACATTTTCCCCTCTCTTTAGTGTGTGATTTACAAATCTAGGTTGAAGACACATTGAAGAGCAAGTTTGGAGAAAGTTTTTAAGTGTTCAAAGTTGTCAAAGTTGTCACCTTGCATTGGGGATCATTGGAAGACATATGGAGGTTGCAAATTAAAGTTTCAAATCTAGAAATCAGGTGGAAAGGATAGAGAAAACATTGAAGAGTAGAATCAAAATTTGAATTTCTAGAAAACACTAATTGGAATGATATTCCACTTCTGGAATATGTGTCCTAGTTTGTTCAAATTTGCAAATTTTAGGAGTTCCAGATACCTCTCTACTAGATTTTAGTTTCTACCTAAAAACCCTAATCTAGGACTAAATCACCCAGTCTGGCTTATGAGTCCTAGTCAACATTAAATTCAATGATTTTGGCATTTAAACTCTTCATCCAGTCCTCTATTGGTTTCTAGGTGCACACCTTTCATCTCTCAACTTTTTGTTTTGTTTTACATACTTTTATAGGTCATTTACTGAAATCTTGCATTGTATTAGGTTTAAGCATTAGATCTTGCATTTCATTAGTTTTTCCAAGCCCTAGCTTAGTGGTGAACCCTTCTTTAGTTTATAATTCGACCCTAGGAAAACACTATTGCAAGATCTCTTTCCGCTTTGCATACTTTAGATTGAGGTTATTGTGCCCTTGGCACACATGCCTCGTTTTGAACGGGGACCCTCTTTTCTTTTGCCTTGTCGGGTTGTTTTTGTCCCTGCCTCATTTTGCGTGCACCCCTCTCTTTTTTGGTGTCCCGGATGGTCAATATTGCTTCAAAGTCCCACCATAAGTTGATCATGCCTTCCCATTTTAATTTTGTCATTTTCTGGTGCCTTGCGGAGTCTCTCTGGTAGTTTTCCCCTGCCAACAGCCCCGGGCCCTTCTGGGCCCAGCCATCTAGATTTCCCTTGCTGGGATTCCCCTTTGTGCCCGACGTTCCCAACAACACTCAGCTCGCATTTCCTTTCATCCATTCACCACCTAGTTCCCAGGCTTCCTTTCATCATTTGGAAAATTCTGTTGAAACTTGAACGCCCTTGACCGTATCAGGCTCCGCCCTCTATAGCTTTATCCAATGATTTCCATTGCAAAAGAAATCTCCCCCAGCCTTCGATCCATTGGGCCCTGGCTTCTCCATTGCGGTGAACAAGCGATTAGAAAATTCGACAGCCGATGCCATCTTCGGGCCCGGTCTACACCTTGACAATCAGTAGGACATTTGAGTGTTGATGAGACCTTTCTCCGAGAAATTTTTTCACAATGACTGAAACTTTTGGTCGCCAGGACAAAAGAAGACTCTCATCGAGATGCACAACCCGCTTTACCCACTTTGCTATAGCTTTCAGGTACCGAGGAGACCCTATGTCAATCATACAACGTTTCACTGAGGGCACCCGCTTATTCACATGTTGTTGTAACAACCCCAATATCATGATGATAGGATGACTTCATTATTCCATTCAGTGAGACCTCAAGCACCTCACCAAGAATTTACACTGAAATGAATAACCTACACCAAGCAGTTATGTTTCACCAAGACATTTTGGGTTTCTTACTGATAGAGACCTCATCATGATATCGGCAAGACATAATGGCGTCGGGGAAACCTCATGTAGAGTGCTCTTGTTTCACCAAAAGCCACCTTGAGCTAGCCGTTTTTTCGTCAAGAGAAAGCAAATCTCATACTGAAAGCCATTGTTATCTATTGGCAGGACCTCACCTTTTTGTTACGACCTCCTGCCATGAGCTCATGCTTGGCCAAAATGAAACCAAAATGTCATTCAGTTGGACACCACAAACCTTATGCCGATAGAGTCCACCATAGTATTGCCATAAGTATATTAAGAGGGAATCCATGTGTAGGGTCGGTGAGACCGAAGGTCTTTAGCCAGGACCTTACAGCGCTAGCAAGACTCCCCTTGATGTGCATCCCTTACATGCCAGTCAGTGTGACAAAACGAAGTTGTCATGACAATCGCTGATAGCCCAACTCTCACTGAGGACCCATATGCACAAGTCGGGGAGATGAAGTGAGTTCGATAAGAGACAATCCCAACAATGAAACCTTTGCCAATAGGTGAATGCACAAGACTTGTGATCATCAAGACATTAAGGGAGTTATGCTGATAAACCTGTAACATGCAAATGTTAGAATAAAACAACATGGGTGTCGAGAAGACAGTGATGAACCTATGCTGATATGCACCCAGACATGAAAATGCATAACTCGATTGATTCAATGGGACAATATAGCAAATTACAGATGAAATATGCATAGAACAAAGTCATCCATGCTTGGTGTTCATCCGACTTCCAGGCTCCACCATCTGGGATTCCCTCCATCATCCGCCATTTTGGAGGGAAAATATCGCTCGCCCTTTCGAGCTCCGGCCTTCGCCCTTCCAACCGCCACAAGACTGAAAATGGAATCAAATGGCGGACCCTCGTGTTGGGTCTAGTCCTGCTCTTGGCTATCGATGAGACTTAGGGAGCTCACCAAGACCTTACCTTGCTGCTATGACCTTTTTCCGACTTCTCTTCTCCTGTTGTGCTGGTCGGCGAGACCTGAGGCGTTCGTTGTGACTTCACAGTGAAGATCAAACTCCTGCCAATGTGCTTAGTCGACGAGACATAAACTTGTCACTGATACCTTTCTCCAAGGTGGACTTTCACACCAATTGAAAACTGAAAAGAAATGATGACTTCCTCTCAGTTTGGGCCCGAAGCTCTGGACTTCCCCCCAACAATAGGCGTTCCAAACAGTGAAAGATGAAAAACTTCCCGGTGCCTTGGGCCCGGATGCTCAAATGGGAAGTCAAGCTGCTAGCCGCCCTTTGACCCACCGGACCTCGGACCCTAGAATTTCGTCTCCAGAATTCCGTTTTCAGCCTGCTGTTCCAAACTGCCATCACCAAACGACTCTCTGACCCGGGACCTTTGGATTCTCCTAAACCGATCGAAATGAGCCCAAATTTGAAATCTAACTTTGACCCATGTGCTTAATTTTGGTCCTCTTCATTGCGAACCTCTTAAAGTACTAAAATTTGACCGAAGAGAATCTCTGGGATCCCTCTGCCCTATTTTCATTTCCCAAATAGGATTCCTGCCCAGAAGTTTGGCCATCTGGGCTCGAACTGTCCAAATTCCCTTAATCAAAAGATCGATGATGTCAAGAGATAAAGAATCATGTTATGCCTTATAGACCATTTAAAATGGATTTTATCTTTGGGATTTCAATTAACGTAAATGCTTTCGTGATCAATTACGCTAACTACACCTTTGCTTGCAGGATATATGGAATCGGGTGGAGGACCTTCAGCAACACCCATCGAAAAGGACAAAGGGAAGAAGTTAGGCAAGACCCCTCGAGGGAAAGAGGACAAGGACCAAATGAAGTACCAATTCTAGGGTAAGCATCTCCACTTGAAGATTACCACGGATTGGAAGGAGATCATTAACACCAACATAGGGCATGTTGATATTGATGAATTCACACAAAGGGTCAGGGCCAATCTGACAACCAAGAATGCAAGACTGATAAGACAAAGTGGAATTGAAAAGGATGCTAGATTCCCTCCATCCCTTGTGGCCCCCGAGTTGTTCATGGCTTGTCGGGAGGCTTATCAACTCGACACAAGAACAATCATTGATAGAGAGGGCAACATCCTCCCTGACATGTCAGCTGAAGGGATCACAAATACTTTCCACATCCCTACTTTTCAAGAGATAGAAGTCCCCACCATAGAAGAATGTCAGGAAGCATGGGACAATAATCCGACGGGCTGTAAGAAGTCAATAAATCACTAGTGGCTTAAAGAAAGGCAGGGCACTGCTGCAAAGGTTCCTCATTAACTCTTCTGTAGTGACTTCCACGAGGATTATCATGAGTTGGTCACAATGTTAAGTAGGGTTATGTGTCTTCCTGTGGCAGCCTTCATTTAGGAATGGATGGTGTACTTCGTCGAGTAGATGCTTCAGGGGAATGAGGATGTTACCACAAAGACTTCATTTTACTGCGGAGGAATAATAAGCAACTGCTTCCATGAGTAGTTCGTTAATGTAAAGAAGAGCTCCAAATTCTATATGACTTCGTACCTCATGTACCCCTTGGCGGACCAGAGACAATACAATGGGTTATTTGTGGCACTCAATCGGGAGTAGGTTCAAAAACTCAAGGTCTATGATAGATACCCCCATTTCTAGTACAAAAACTTCAATAGGGAGTACTACAGAGTAAACGATGCCTTCATCGGCCATATTATCAGAATGATTGCTGGAGACTTCGAAAGAAGGGTCTCCCACAGTGCTAGGCTATTTTTGAAGCAGTATGCCTTCCTATCCATTCAATACTCAAAGTTCACATACATCCGTGCCAAGGGCTTCACTGAAAGGTAAACAGGTTGCCTTGATATCCCAATGAACGAATCATCTTACTGGAGCTTTCTCGATAGCTCCAACACATACAGGAAATCTTCAGTGGAAAACACATAGCAAGGATTTATTATCCCATGACTCTCGGCCAAGACATGTATAGACTACAAACTTCCCAGTGTGTTGGTAACTCCGAGAAAGAACTAAAAGATTACCATTTCTTCTTAAACACTGCTCGCCCACAAATAGACCCATATGGCCACATAAGAAAGGCACTGGGGCTGGGATTTTCCCATCTTCATCACATTGAGTATTTCTGGCTGGACTGCCAAGATGAGAAAGAGGTACGTGCAAGGAACTATATGCAAATGACTGTGCAGTTTGTAAGGAAGGTGCTGTCTTTCCCCATACCGGACCAGGTTGAGGAAGACGAGAGCACCGCAATGCACCCCAGGTACACTGTAGTTGCCAATCTGCTAATACAAACAATAGACTAGGACAAACAGGATGTCGATGACCTTGATACTATAACCTAGCCAATCTTGGCTCGTACTAAGGAGTGGGTTGATGGACGTATAGCCCAATTGAGATAGCAGGAGGTGATTTTGACTTACGAAGGGCTCAAAAGTGAGCCAAGTGCCATAGAGGATGCCGCTGCCACCACTTCAATTGGCAGGACATCCAAGTCTTCCCCGGTTACCAGATCCAAGAAGAGAAAAGAGACAGAAACAGGGCAGTCTCGTGACCCCAAGGACTATAAAAGGAAGGATTGAAGGGGCTCACCCTCCAATAAACTAAAGCAAGCAGAAGACAACACGGAGCAACCATTGGTCCGGGAAGAGGAGGCCAATGATACTAATCAAATCAAGCCTGTCCTGGCTCTCCCTGCTTTGGTTCCCTCACCTACCTCTCTATCCATGATTGCCACATCCCTACCGGCAGTGGACATCTCCTTCCATCTTGCCCCTTTTCCCCCGACCAAGCCTTTGATTATAATTGACTCCTCGTTTGCCATGACTACTCCCCCTTCCTTCACTGCCATGTCACCAACTACATCACTCCCTCTAGTGATACTAACAACATCTTTTCCCACTTCCACCATGCCTGAGGCTCTCTCAAGACATATGCAGAATCTTCCCCTTGAGCTATCCTAGATCCTAATGGATCCCACTCTTCAAGAAGCCCTTGTACAAGTCCTTGCTACCGCTCAACCTTCACAACCGCCGACAGGGCCACCCGTTATGGAAGCCACCATGCTAATCTCTAGGGAGTGGGAGGACCGAAAGCAGGAAGCCTAGAATCCCTTCAAGGAGGAGATCGATGAATACCACGAGCACCCAGAGTATGAACATCAAACTATTGACAGGGTGGCTTATGAAGAAGAGGGAACTAGTTCCTTGAAAAGCGGGGATGAGGAGGATAACACTAGTGGCAAGGTAATCATGCAAGCCTTTGACGAGGATCTTGAAGAAGGATAGCCACCAGAAGATACTCCAAGAGAAGATTTACCTCAAGGTGGAACCCAAGTTGTCAAGAGCCTCGAAGTCGAGCACTCCAAGGAACCTGTGCACGAAGTTGAGTGTGCTAAGGAAAATAAAAAGAAAGAGACAACAGGAAAAGAAAGTCCCATGCAGCAACAATCTACCCAGCCTCCTATTAAGTGCATTATGTTTATCCAAGACTCTGATGAAGAAGAAGGAGATGTTGCTAAGGAGAAAGAAAAGTCCCTAGAGGATACGAGAGCGGAAACCTTGGCCTTGACTGAGAGAGGTGAGGGTGGCCATGATTCACCTAAGGGAAAATCTGTTGTACTAGAATGGTTGGAAAAATAGCTTGAGAGAAGAACTCCCATGCTAAAGGACCCAAGGGCAAAACTAGAAGCCATCTTAGCCAGAGCTCAAATCACAACAAAGAAGGAAAAGAAGCTTAAGACCCAATCCAAGGTGACGATGGATGCTTCTGGGTCTCGAGCTATGCAAGTAGCTATGCCTGTGGTAGGTCAGGAAGGGATAACTTACAACATCTCCACCATGGATCTAGGGACAACCACCATAGAACAGAAGGTGGGGCGTCTTGAGGAGTTGGTGGCCACGGTGGTATATTTGATAAGGCAGGGCAAGACTTCAAAGGATGAGCTCAAAGCACAGGTGGCTACTTTAATAGATTACATTTAGTAGTGGTCATCAATGGATGACTTTCCTACCATGTCCACGACTACGCCCCAGCTACTTTCCAAAGAAAAAATTGACAAGATGGAGAGAAGGAAGAACTTGGAAAAGACTACAAAGGATTGGTTCTGACAAGTCTTATACGTCGGAAACATGGGAATTAGCTGGGCTGTTCGGATAGCCAACAAGTACTTGGACTTGTAGCAATCTTTGGAGGGCACAAAGAAGCTACGCGGTGACTTCCTTGCAACCTACGACTCCATCTTCCCAAGGATCGAGGCTATCCTTCAATTGCTAGAAGCCACGTGGGAAAAGGAGCTTGCATTTAAGAAAGACAATCACTGGCTGATGGATGTATGGCGGTGAGACTTTGGCAACTAGAAGGAAAGGCTGGAACAAATAATAAGCAAAGTGGATCCAGATATAGAATGGATAAAGGAAATCAGGGCATAATGCGCTTGTTATCTCAAGATGATGACATAATATGATGTGCCCGCCGTGCAGATGGATCCAGAAAAGGTGAAGCCCTACTTCCAGAAGAAAATAGAGGACGAAATGTTTGGTGAAATCATGGTGGAATTCATGAGTTTTCCTACCCGTGCCTTCGATCAATCAGAGCTATTCATGGACCAAGGCACAAAATATGATGAAGATTGGAAAAAGCTAGAGGATAACACGAAAGAATGGAGCTACCAAGTGCTACGATATGAAATCATTGAAATAGAAAAGTTCCAACCGGTGATCCTCAAGTTCATAGAATACACAACATCAAGAAGGCAAGAAGGCAGCCCTGTCGAGAATGAAGAGCTCCCTAAAGAGTAGCTATAGTAAAACAACAATTAGCTAAAGGATAAAGTGCTACAGTGCCATCACTAGAAGACAAAATAGAGAAAGGGACAAAATGTAATTTTAAATTGTGATATGTTGGGGGATGGTGAAACCCTATTTTGTAATGAATCTTGGCCACACAATAAGAATTAATCTTTTCCATTCATTTGAATTTTGAGGCACTATAAATAGGGATCTCCTCTCATTTGCAAAGAGAGTTGAGTTGTTGTAAAGACATGCTGCAGAAATTTATAGTGAAAATACATTGAATTGGTACATTTTCTAAGTTTTTCACATGTTGCTTGATTCAATCTCCATTGTTAGATGTTTAACTTAGGTTTTATTGTTGTTCTAGTTAGTCATTTTCTTGCTATGGTAGATTTTAGGAATGTTGTCCTGTGATCATAAAAATTTCTTCTGTGTTGATGACTTGTCAGTCCATACTTTTTGCTATTTGCTAATGGTAGATAGCGGTGTAAAGTTAGTCTAGGCTTGAATTCAAAGCTGCTCCAGAACTTTTATCTTTATTCATGTATGTACATGGTGAATGAAAGACAACATTTGTAGACCTTAGAAGATAGCACAAGTTCCATGATACTATGAGATTTCTGGTTAAGTGGAATATTGTTTCAGGAAGCTGTCCATTGTAGGAACTCCATCATCACTATTCACAATTAATTGTAGATCTAGGAACTCTCTCTCTCCCCTGTCCTTTTTTTTTTTTTTTTTAATGAGTGATCTATGATAAGGTTCATTGCACATTGTAAAGCCAAATCTAATAACAAAATGGAGTTGAAGATCGCTATTTGAACCTACAACAAATGCATTACAACTCTCCCATCTTAAGAACTGTGTTTCAATATCCAACTTCTCATGCTTTGTAATCCCTCCATAAGACCTCCTTGTGATTCGAACAAATCATATAAAACAACTGAGATATTCCAAGCACTATCAAGACCTGACATTAGAGACTTTGAGATAGTGTTCTGCAATCTGATTGTGGAAGATTGTCTTTCAAGAGAGGTAGTGCATCCACGCACTGCCTGTGTTGAGAAGTGCATAAAAAACACATCAACAGAACTGGCGCTAAAAGGAGGGCCACATTGGGAATACAAAGATAAGGGTTAAATGTGAAGTTGGATGGAATCAGATTGTTCTCCCTGGAAAGATTTCAAAAAGTTCTACGGTCAACACCAAACAAGGGAGAATTTGAAGAATTGCAGCCTACTAGAAGGGTGAAGTGAGTTAAGGGAAGTAGCATTCCCTCTTCCTCTTCCTCCATTCCACCCACTTCCATTCCACCCTCACCTTCATTCAGCTGGCCTTCATCTTCCACCCAACCATCCCAAATTGCATTTGCACCTCCTATCTTTGGCAGCCAGGGGATTGCTCCTCTCCTGACCCTTCCAGCCCAGGGCACAGTCTAATCTGTTGCAGCTCAAGTGCAGTCCCATATTGCTATTTTATGTCGGGTGTAACCGCAGCTTGCTGTTTTCCAACAATAGATACCACCTTCGCCGCCCTCCATGGCTTGGTTAGCATATAACCCTTCACCGATACATTTCGCCGCTTACAATGATATGCCCAAGAATCCAGAGGGTTTTTGTTCGAAGTTCCATTCTTGCAACCTATAGAGAACAACTAAGGAACATATCAAAATATTTGAGACAACAATTACCAAAATGCAAGTTGATCATGAGGATGTTGCATGCCGCCTTTTTCTGCATTCATTGGGGGAGGAAGCCTTCTATTGGTACATCAACCTACTAAGGGGATCCATTACCTCATCAAACTTAATGAAGGATGCCTTCCTACAAAAATACAAGATCTCCATCAGTCCTTCAGAACTCTATCAATAGTTTATATCCGTTCGGAGGGAGATAAATAAACTTATTGGATCCTTCAATGACTGCTTTCATCGTGCCTTTACAATGCTCTAGGACTCGTACGTCCATAATGATGCTGCAACCCTCCCAATCTACTATGTGATGTTGGACAACCTTACATTGGCTTTGGTGAAAAGGATGCACCCACCACTCATTACCCCTATACGAAGGCTATTATTGCAGTGCGGACTTGGGGCAGAATATCTCCAGCCCGTTGCCTTCTTTGGGGCTAGTAGCTCACCCGATGCAAATTCAGGGGCTTAACCAGGTGTTCGCTCATCAGACCCCTCTTATGGATCAAGTACCTCAGTTTCCCATTGTCCCACATCTAGGGCAGTCACTGAATTATGCACCTCCTGTGCCTTCCTATTTGCACCCTCAACCACAATATAACTATTCTTAGGCTGCTCCACAATAGCAGGCATATTCCCATCAGCCCTAGGCGCCATTGTACCTATCGGGACCAAAATTTCCTCCAGCTTATCAGAATCAGCCGATAGCCCCACTTGCTTTCTTCCAAAATCCGGTACCGCCACTTGGGAATAGGACTGAGAAAGACAAGTTAGAGGAACTGACAGAGATGATAAAGAAAATGTCCATGGAAATGACGTGCCTAAAAAATCATAATAAGCGGTTATAGGCCTCCCAGTGTAACTTTCAGGCCAACTTTAATCAGGACTGTAGGGATAACTGAGAAGCAAGCACTTCCTCTGGGAAGAATTATGATAAGGGACCAAACGTTAATCAGAATGCCAAAAGGAGACCTTCTTAGAGGTAGAATCACACGTAGAACACAAGGCCCAATAATGGAGGTGTCCCTACGCCTTTCGACCAACCAACCAACAACAAAAAAATGACCAGTGGAGTGTACCTTGCCGAGGCAGTCTTGTCTGGATGGTGTTAGATTCACAAAACCAGTAGACATTCTGAGTTGGATTGCCCTAAGTTTTAGATAGCTGCTGAAATATTCCAGGTAGAAGTGCAGAATGTAGTCGATAATGCCAGCTATAGGGACATTCTCCCATTCGAGCCATATGACTCCTCCTATCTCATGGTTAACCAAGAGCCATTTCTATGAAGTGACCGTAATGAGCCTGAAGTCAAGCCTGCTCCTGTTGAGGGTGAAGAAGTACAAGAGGTAAGTAACGAACAAAATTTGGCACAGATTTTTGATTCAATAGATAATGGTCCAATAGACGAAGATGAGCCATTTGTAGATGAGGTCCACATGTTCCATCAAAGGTTGAGTCCCTACTTCCTAGATAGGCGGGTGGACCCTTTATGACCTCTACCCCACCCAACAATTTCACCACCCTGCCTGATCTTGATGCCAGCAACAACCTTGGGCTTCTCCATATACCTACCCAATACCTCAACAAGAATGGATCTCAAAACTAGTCACAAAATCAGCCTCAAGGCCAATCCCAAAATCTATCTAGTCAAATGAAAGTCCAACTTTCTAGTTCTTCTATAGGCCAAGCTTTTAGTTCAAAAATTGAGCAAATGGGTGAATACGTGGCGGAAGAGTTCAAGAAGGTAAAAATCAGTTTGTCCACCTTTGAACTACTCAAAGTCCCTACTGTAAGGCATGCTTTCTTTAGGGTTCTTAATGAGACTCCATCCTCTGGTGTAACGCCGAAAACTTCAGCCAAGAGAGTTACCTTTGAAGAGCCTAGGAAAGAACCAGAGATACAGGGTAATACCGGGAAAAGGAAGGATGTTCCCATGAATCAATCTGCAAGTAAACAAATTGAAAAGGAACCAGAGTAGAGTAATAGGAAGATTTCCAAGGACCACCCGTTTAGGCAGACCAAGGATATAGGAAGTGATAAGAACAAAGGTCAGGTAGCTCACATGGACACGCTCACGACCATTTTAAAGGAAGGTTGGAAACTCCCCCTTTCCTTACCTCCATTAGGATATTTGGGAGGAACCTGCATAACTGCTTGTTTGACTTAGGAGCATCTACCAATGTCATGCCCTTGGCAGTATGCAAAACACTTGGCATCACTCCCACACCTTCAAGAAGAAAAGTGACTCAGCTAGACAAAACAAAGATCGACATCGTGGGAGAAATAAATCGGATCCCGATGCAAATTGCCATAGACCCAAGGATACAAGTCATTGATATCCAAGTGGCAAACATTATGGATGCATATGGAATCGGCTTGGGGAGGGAATTCATCAGGGCATTGAATGGATATACTACCACAAACCTCTCCCACATGTGGCTATCGTGGAAGGGACTACCAAACCAAATCTGTGTTGACCGTGAACCCCGTATGAAGTATATGATCACGGAATACAAAAATCTCAGCGAGGTGCTATTCGTTGAGACAAAACTGGGCAACTACTATCCATTTGCCTGCCAAAATGAGGTTGAGCCTCAGGAAGAATGTGCTGACGAAGTACTCCTAGTGTTGTGTAGTCCTCCGACTGATTCTATACGAATGCCCCCAGACACATAAATGTTGATAGAAACCAATGATGAACCTGATAAGGATGACAACTAGGGACTACTCAGTGGTTTTTAGGAGTTCATGGGAAAATGCACAAGGGATCAGCTAGGCCTAGGGGCCCAAATGAATTTACAAGATCTCTTGTTTCCAAACTGGTGTAGGGTTCATAATGGTGCCCACTCTGAGTTGATTGTTGCTTGTGTCAAATGACAGTTGAACATGTTAAAAAATTAGCTGCTCCTCACATAGAAATGCCAAAGGAGGCACCAACAGAACCACCCGCTGATCACTACATCGAGCCAGGAAATTTCCCTAAGATTATAGAGCCAGTCACCGAACTAGAAGGGAGCAAGAACTTAATCAAAACCAAAGATAAAGAACCTCCCATGTGCTAGACGCTTCGATTTGATGGATCTAAGTCCAAGCAAGGAGCCAGAGCTAGGTTCGAACTCATCAGTCCTACGGGTAAGACCTTTCTTACTACCTGTAGATTGCAGTTTTATTACACCAATAATGTAGCAGAATATGAGGCCCTGGTCCATAGTCTTCTCATGGCCTTGAAGAAAAATGTGAAAATGCTGCGAGTTTTTTGGGGATTCGGAACTTGTAGTTAAACAAGTTATGAAGTTGTATTCCTGCAATGATAGGAGGCTTGTCAACTATAGGCACAGGGTTTGGGATCTCTTGGAAGGCTTAGATGTGTTCAATATACAGTTGATTCCCCACACTCAGAACCATACAACTGATGCCTTGGATCAAGCAGCTAGCACTTTGCAACCCCTCTCTCTGTTTGGGCTCAAGAAATTCACAGTTGAGTTGACATCTACACCATCGGTCCTAGATAATGTCACTCATTTTCAGGTTTTCAATGATGACAAGCATATTCTCAAATTCATCACAAGTTCTGATGTCTTCGCAACCCAAATAATTGATGAAGCTAATCCACAAGAAGCCTAGTGGGATATAGAGGGGTTTATTAATCTCAAAACCAACATGATTCCTAGGGGCATGGTTCAGTTGGAACGTATATTTGACTTGGACTAGATCAAAGACTAGAACTAGCAAACAAAGAAGAAAGCCATAAGCAACCAGTGCAATGCTCACAACCTTGGGACAACTGAGGAGATCAAGAATGTTTTTATCGGCAAGGTGTGCACGCCAGAGGAAAAGAAGGTAATTACGGATGCATTGTGGAAGTACCATGACGTGGTGGCATGGAGCTACGAAGATTTAAAAACATATGACACTTCTATCATTACGCACACCATCCTTCTTAAGATAGAAGTTAGGTCATTCTGCCAACGACAATGCCCTATCAATGCCTTGTTGGAACCTGTCATTTACAAAGAGGTGTAGAAGTTGCTCTCAGCAAGAATTATTTTCCCGGTTAGGCATTCCACATGGGTGGCCAACTTGGTCCTAGTCAGAAAAAAGAATGGGGAGATTAGATTGTGTGTAGATTTCCACAATCTGAACCGCGCCTCAGAGAAAGACAACTATCCAGTGCCTTCATTGGATGAGGTGCTGTAGATCATCAACAGCTCCCAGATGATGTCTTTTCTAGATGGGTACTCTGGATACAACTAGGTGATGGTATAGTATGAGGATTGTCACAAAATGATGTTCACCACTAAGTGGGGAACATTCGTGTATAAGAGGATGCCTTTTGGGCTCATCAACACCAGCGCTACCTTCCAACGTGCCATGGATATCACCTTCAAGGACCTGATTGGAAAGTGCATAATCATGTACATGGATGATTTGACCGTGTTTTCTAAAAGGCGAGGCGATCATGTCTCTGATTTATGCAAGGTATTTTAGAGGTGTAGGGAGTTTGGGGTTTCCCTTAACCCCAAGAAGTGCATTTTTCGGTGTGACTAAATGTATGTTACTTGGGAATATCATCTCATAATAGGGAATTTCTATAGACCCTTAACGTATCAAGTCCTTACTAAAAATCCTGCCCCCAGGCAGCAAGGAATTAAAATCCTTCTTTGGAAAGATCAACTTCATCCGGAAACTCATCACGAGTTTCGTGGAGATTGTTAAACCTCTCAACACTATGTTGAAGCAAGATGCCAAAGTTGAGTGGACACCCGACGCCAAAAAATCTTTCAATGAAATCAAATGGGCCATTGCCGAGGCACCTATGTTAGTCAGTCCGGATTATCTGAAGCCTTTCTACATCTACTCATTTGCTTCAGAACATTCTTGTGCCAGCATGTTGACCCAGAAGGATGATGAAGTAAATGAGCACCCGATCACCTTTATGAGTGCCCCCAGAAGGATGCTGAATTGTGATATCACAACATTGAAAAGTAGGCATATGCTCTCGTCAAAGGGGTGAAAAAATTTAGACACTACATCCTGCGCAATAAGGTGTTTGCCATTGTCCCCGATCCAACAGTAAAAATGTTGCTCATGCAAAATGAATTGGGCAAACGAAGAGCTAAATGGGTCACCTTGCTCCAAGAATATGACATGGAGATTCAACCGATGAAGCTAGTGAGAGGACAGGCACTCACTCGTACGATTGTTGAGACAGTTGCAGAGGCTGGACCCGAAACCATTGTGCAACAGTACCGTCTTGAGGATGTCTCCCCCGGAGAGTGGTACCAGAATGTCGTCTATTATTTGCTGAACTATAAGTGTCCATCACACCTGCAAGGAGTCCAAAAGTGGGCCCTTAGATTGAAGAGCAATGG
>VDFB02000008.1:336684010-336776344 GCA_007258455.2 Sequoia sempervirens
GATATTTCAAGAGGATGATAGGAAATAAATATATGTAGATGAGTTATGAAGATAACAATGGACAATACAACTGGAATTTTTAATATAGGAGAGGAAATAATAAATATATTTGAATCATTGAGTAGTATATAGTATGAGAATAAGGAAGTAATAGATAATTAGATAAAATAAAATACAAAGATGGTAGAAAATAGTAGATGGGAGAAATTTAAGGATAACATAATATGGTTTGAGTTGAGAAAAAAAGATCTTGATAGCCATGAAATAATAAGGTTAGATTGGTGGAAGAGATTCAATTCTAAAAGAGTGAAGTAGAAGAAGGAACACTTGAGGATGATGGTAGGTCGTTGCACACATATTGAATTTGGGTATGTTGTATTTTATTGCTTAACACTAGTAGAGGTGATAGGAGTAGTAGTTTTTAGTTTTTCCCAAAAGCCTATTCATATGTATATGGTGCACTAAGGTTGGTTGCTAGTTTTAAAGGTGTTTCTATCACTTATCTTATTTACAAGCACTATTCTCACAATAATTTATTTGGGGCATTTGATGTAGGATCATCCTAGCTCAACAAGACATCTTGCATCAACAAAACTACTTCCTTTTACTTAATTTTGTTTTGAGTTCAATTTATTTTGAGGTTGTAATTTAGTCATCATTCAAGTATTAATTATAGTGGAATGAATCTTTTGGTACATTATCATAGTTACTCCTTAGGGCATGCAATTTTATCCAAAATATTTTAGAATAACGCACACATGTCCATGTATGCCCATTTCACATTCCTTGTTTATTTGGCATTATGGTGTGCAAAAAAAACCTAGAGAGATCTACATTTTTGTGATAATTTTTTGGATCTTGTACTAATATTTAATCATTTGAGGAGCATTATTGGTCCCAAGAGGGGTCATGTTAAGTAGAACACTAATTTTGGGATTATAATTCACTTCTAAGTTGATCAAGAGCCTTCTACACAAACTATCATTATCTATATACATCCCCCCAACAACACAATGATGCCAACTAAAAACATCATAATACTATATATAATTACCCATTCTATTGAACAGTCACAAATAAAATATCATCATCAAAAGTGGCCAAGAAACTTGCATAACAACTAGCATATTCCCTCATATTTATCCATTAATACATAGGGGAACATTCTAAATACAAAAGGAACTATTTAATTCCCTAGAACAAATTGGAAAATGACATTGTTTATTTGCAATTGCAAACAAATAGGTGGTAATAAAGGTTAGCACTTCCTTCCATTGCCTTCCACTATACATATATGATAGAGTAATTTAAATAAATGAAATGTAATTGGATGGTTTAAAAATAAGTGGTTATTTAATAGTTTTTTTTTTCAATCCTCTCTACATTTATAATTATAAAAAAGTTAATAATTGAATAGGGTAGGTCATATATATATTGTTGACTATTACATTAAAATTTAGGTGTTATAATAATTTTTTTTTTTTTTCAAAAACATTCATATATTTATATTTTACAATCTCATCAACAAAAATTTAAAAATATCAAGAAAATTCATTTAAAAATGATCTATAATTCAAAAATATATATTATTTTTGTACAACTAAAATTTTATGATATCAAAGTTTTAAAAATTTCTTTTAATAATAATTTATGAATGAAATAATAAACTGCCTACCAAATTAAACCAATCCATCCAAATAGAATCAAAATTTAAAATACGAACTGTAATAAATCCAAATATAACAAACACGCTCCCATAATATAAATAGATACCACTCGCAAAGTTTAATATTAATTAAATATAAGATAAAGTTGTATTATTCAATAGAAGCAGTCAATCAGCTAAACTGAGAAAATTATAAGATACAAAGTTGTAACTACTCACTCTTGTGTGCATCATGGGATATTGTGTTCTTTTTGATGGTACGCGTATCCCACTATTTGTCCTCTCTGTAGATCTCCTCTTCTTCCACACACGGAAAGGCTTGAAGGGCATCAGTAATTCCATAAAGACAATACCCTGCATGTAAGTATATTTCCCCTTCACCAAATCAAGATTCCACGAAAAGCCATGGACTGCTTTTGGCATTTAGCACTTTATGTCTATGGTTCTTCTTGGCTAGATCACTTTGTCTATATTTTTGTGGGGGAGGAACATGTTTTCGTTACATCCCACTTTCATGCTTTCCAAGTTTTCAATGATATTAAACTTTCCCCCACACCCCCCACACCCCCAACACACACCAAAAAAAGGCATGTTTTTTTATATTAGTTTCAATGTTATTGTTTAGGTTTGAGTAATGATTCATGGTTAACAATTTCTTATGTGAAGAGTGTTTTTTAAATAGTATTTGTTAAGTGGTCATCTTAAAGTGGTGATTAGTACTTTTAAAAGGAGGGTCAGGTATAGTAGACTTAGCAATTTTTTTTATCAAAACATGAATGTTTATCTATTAGTCATTATTATTATACATATCTTGGTTCATACTTGGGTGTTCCATTAACATTTGGTCCTAGTTTTCATTTTTTAAACCATGTTTTGTTAATCTTGACACATGAATGTTCATCTATTAGTCATTATCATTACACATATCTTGGCTCATACTTGGGTGTTCCATTAACATTTGGTCCTAGTTTTCAGTTTTTAAACCATGTTTTGTTAACCTTAACACATGTTTTATTCTTTTAGACCCTCAACTTCAACATTCTAACACTAAACCTAACCATCACTCTCCCTCACTTTATTTTCACTCTTCCCTCTTCCACCTACTACAATCTTCTCTTTCCCTCCCCACTGTAAACCTCACTCTCCTAACCAAATTCAAATTGGCTACTTGCTTCATTGTATGCACTTGTAGACAAGGATATAGTGGTATTCATAGACATAGATAGTAACACAATGCAATGTGTATTTCTTAGGTCCTTTGAGCATGGCAATCTTAATGAGTTGTCTATGGAAATTGTTTATGTAATCACTATGGGTGGACCTAAGTTGGGTTCTGAAACAAAGAAAAATATGGTGGGGAGGATGAGGTGTGTGCAAATGACCTATTTTCCTTATTTCATTCAAAATGCAAGCTACAAAGTGCAAATGAAAAATAGTAATCAAATCTGATAGAAACATTAATCAAAAGGAAAGTCTAGTAAGGGGAAAATAATGCGTACCTTTCACCAAAAGTCACCTTTTGAAGCCCATTGAGGACTCGTTCGCCCTATGGCAAATGGGCTCTGTCTAGGGTTTCTGGAAAATGCTTTCTGGGTTCTCTTCTGCTCAGCCTACACTTCTAGATTTTAGGAGTTCACTATTAGACAATTGAAAATAAATTTTGTAGAGGATTTTTCATGATTTGACAAATTTTCTTGCAACTTTGACAACTTTGTAACTTTCTTCAATTTTTCTCTTCAAAGGATCTTCAACCTAAAATCTGCAATCATACATCAAAGAGAGAAAAATGTTGTTTGTTAAAGAATATGGGTTTTCCTTGGTCAAACCCCATTTTGGTAATTAAACCTTGAAATGAAATGAAACATGAAATAAGAAATGATGAATGAACAACAATATGTAATAGCTCATCAAACCTTATTTGAACCTTGGATAACAAATCTACAAACTTGCATGAAGAGGCTATGAACTATCCATTTTGAGTGTTTGGGTTGTCGGGGTATGTGCAGGATCATGATGGGCCAAAAAGCAGCAATATGATGGGTATGTGGCTGATGAATTTTCTTTACCCAAAATTGATGAAATGAAAAGGGTTTTTAAAGGAGATTCTCAACTTTCCACCAATATAAATTATGCCTAACTTTGAATTTAATAAGTAATTATTATTCATTTTCTATTCGAATTATGACTAAAGTCCTGATTGATAGGCTAATTGAAAAACATCTATAGCTTTCAAACGGTATCACATTTTTTGAATTCAAAACATATATCACATTTTATGCTTCACATACTATATGATTTAAAAAAAAAAAATTGAATTTCATAAAGTTTTGACCAAGTTAAGGTGATTAAACATACGAGTTTTTATATTTTTTAAAATTTGTAATAAAAAATTCCTAATTAATTATTTACTTGGAAACAAATTACAAAAAAATATGCATCACAATGGGACATGAGTCATCTACTTATATCTAAAATCTTATAATTTTTTATCATTTTATTGTGGTTAAGGTGGTAGGTAGACACCTACTTCTTATTTTTCCCTAAAATTTAAGTACTATTGCATTGAAATTTCAAATTTTCACCAAATAGATTTTTTTTTAAAAACAAATCTAGTAGTTTAGAAACTAAATTCAATTTGCTATAGATTCTATTCTTATATATTTTTGAAATATTATAGATAACTTATTCAAATTTTTATGTCAAGTTGCCTAACTTTGATTTTTGAATTTTTTGCCACTTAAGGGCTTGTTTTTTCCATGATGATTCTACACATACCCGTTATTTGGTTTCAAAATGATAAATATTTTAAACAATTAGTAGGGCTATCATGGTCATGTTTAGAGATTACATAATTAGGAATCAATATTGTTAAAAAATCATGATATAGATAGGAAAAATTTAATTAAATTGATACATGAAATAACTATGAACAATACATTATAAGGAACACAATCAACACTAGATATAGAATTTATGTTGAAAAAACAAGGTGAAACTTGCACCAATATGAACTCAAATAAGTGGTTGCAATTTTGAAATTATATATTCAAGATTACCATAAAGAGATTATGAGATTGATAATTCCAAATATCAAATCAACAATACCACAAGTCATCAAACACAAGTGACACGATATATACATGGAGACTCCCTTATGGGAAAAAAATCCACACCTGAAGAGATCCAATGTATGAATCTTCAAATGAGATGCACCAATGCAACACCCCTCTCTAAATTCTAGTAGCACTTCATCACTCTAACAACCTACAAACAAAACTCTACAAACCACCATCTCGAGGCTCCAATATATAGAAGTTTGTGGGCCCAACCACAAATGGTATCCCAAAACAACAAGAATAACCACATAGAAAAACTTGTGCTCCCCTTAGTGGACAACCCATAAACATGGCATAAAATATTGAATAATCACATGGCCTTCACATGGGCGCCTAACCCATAACTAATTAGAATTGGTCAATATCGAGTGCTCCATAACTCTTTGATGACTTCGATGGCTTCATGCAAGAGCATGCACCAACATGTAAACCTGGGTGCCTAACCATGCAAGAGCATGCAAAACATATAAATAACATGCAAGGACATGCACACCAAAATGGTCCCCACTCACAAAGTTCGACATTCAAGAGGAAGATTCTTTCAAGATGCCCTATAGCTGTCACCATAGAGGGTCCACCCCTTTGAATGCAATTACAATTTATTATAGGAAAATAAATAATAAATATTATTTCCCTCATGTCCTCTAAAACACTTTCCAAAGAATGTGGAAACACATAAATCAACTTAGGATATCAATTATAATGTCACCTATCAGGTAAGATTCTCCCACTTGACATTACACAAATGTTACAATTACATCCATGAGATACAAATAAAATGTAATCAAGTACAATGATCAAGGTCCATGGCCTTCCTTCACTAAGAGAACTTATCTGTGGTCACTAGCTTTGTGAGAGAATCTATAACATTATCCAAAGAGTCAATATTCTCAATCAAAAACTTACCATTCTCAACATTTTTCATATAAAGTGACATTGAATATCAACATGCTTAATGTGAGCATGATACATAGGATTTTTATCTAAACATATCACACTCTGACTATCACATCCAATCCTCACTATCATGCAATAAAAACCAATACCATTACCGAGTCTCTGTAATCAAACAGACTCCTTAGAGGCATGTGTAGAAACCATATATTCTTCTTTGGTGGTGGACAATGTAGAAGTTGAAAAACAAACTCCACAGTCCCCAAGAATCACTTGCAAGCAATCACCTATCACATGCAACATATATTCAAAACAAAAAAGAAAGATGTTCTGTAAACTCTTAGAGCAAATTTTAGCAAGCAAAAATTAGCATAATGATTATTGAAAGTAATTGTTTTACAAATAATACAAAAGCCTTCAAAAAAGGTAATGATGCAATAAAGCAAGACCCTAATCTTATCTTGAGCAAAAAGACAACTCAATAAGATAAGGATAATAATTAAATAATAATTAACCTAGGAAATAAAATATGCCTAAGTAAACTTATGTTAAAGTGTAATTAAATAATTAATTACACCAACACCCCCCATAAGTGCAACTTAGGGAGAAGCAAATTATTATGCAAGAGATGAGTCCCGACAACAAGGCTTGATTAGGTACCCATGTACAAATGCAATAATGAGGTAGAGAAGGAAAAAGCAGTGGGAAAAAACCCCCTACAATGAAATGACTACTGCAAAGAAGCACTGGAAGAACACTGTGGAGTAACATTGGAACCGTAATTCAACAAGCAAGGAAAGATACTTCTGTCTACAAGAAACCAAACACAAAATCATAATGTGACAACAGACCCGATGCTACAAAACACTGGAAAACTCACAAAATGGAACAACCCTGAAATCTATGAAGCAATAGTAGATGAGATGATGACATAATCTAGAAACCGTGTATCTTGATGCCGATGCCAAACTGTGACTAAAACTCTTCCATGGGAACAAGTACCATAAAGAATCTGAAACATTAACCATAAAAACATGGCCCTCAAACTAAGAAGGATTTGAACCAATGCAGATCAATAACCATAATCTCTCAACTGAAGTGTGAACCAATGTGAATCTAATATGTGTCAAGCAAGAGCAAAAATGTGGCCAAAAGAAACTAAGAAACTAGATAACCCATGCGAGTTGCCATCAAAACAAGATGGAGATCAAAGTGAAAACTACACTTTAATCAGATTTATTATGCAAGAAACCCCTCCAATGGAGCTTTATCTCAGTTCATTTATTACAATAACCCAATGATTGTAAAATGAGAGCATGATAAATATGCATAAACATAAAATAGAAATTGATGTTTAGATTTCACTTCGAAGGGCATAGTTTTTGACTCGGTGATCCTTTTTTCGTCATTCTTAGAAGTTAAAAAACCAACTTCACAGTCCCCAAGAATCACTTGCAAGCAATCACCTATCACATGCAACAGATATTCAAAACAAAAAAGAAAGATACATGTTCTGTAAACTCTTAGAGAAAATTTTTGCAAGCAAAAATCAACATAATGATTATTGAAAGTAATTGTTTTACAAATAATACAAAAGCCTTCCAAAAAGGAAATGATGCAATAAAGAAAGACCCTAATCTTATCTTGAGAAAAAAGACAACTCAATAAGATAAGGATAATAATTAAATAATAATTAACCTAGGAAATAAAATATGCCTAAGTAAACTTATGCTAAAGTGTAATTAAATAATTAATTACACCAATAGACAACACAACTGTAGGTTGCCTCTTACTCATCCAACTCATTTCACCTCTAAAAGAGTAAAAACATATCCACTAGTGGACCTTCAACTATCCAAGGTACCTACCCAAATTGTATCAACAAAACCCTATATGTCTTGATGACTTAACCACATCATTAGTACCATGATAAACTAAATAGTAATTTGAAGTACCAAACAAATATCTAAACACCCTCTTAACAAAAGTCCTCCTCCTCTCTCTCTTTCCTTCCTATCTCTGATGATCGATTTGTTCCTTCTGATCGACGCCTCGATATTTCTTCCTGATTGTCGACGGATCACCTATCCCTCTCTACTTCTTACTCCTTGATGTAGAGAAGGGGTAAATAATCTCAAAAGAACCTTAAAAAACCACTTTCAATTGCCTTTGCTCATCAAAATGTGGTTTTCCTTCGCAAACCCTTGTTTTTCCTTGTAGCCTTTCAAAAATGATTTTTTGGAAATATTTTCCCAACCAGAACTGATCTCCAAGAAAGAAAACTTGATTCAAATACCCATTTGGCTATTATTTATCATATTTGAAAACCAGGTGGGGTCACTTTATATAGAAGGCTTCAAATTTTGACTATTCTCTTGCTTTGATTGGGCCTAATTATTAATTAGGCATGCTTCAAGTGGGTTCAGGGCTTCAAAATTCTTCAATGCCTATTCCAATAGTCTCCACATATCTCTCATGTCCCAAAACATCAACTCCTATTAGTTAGATCAATCTCCAATTTTTTTCAACAAATACCTTAAGTCTCTAGGGTTCCTAGGCCTAATACATGAAGATATTAGGCCAATGCATCAACTCCACACATGCCAAATCCTATTCTCTTCCCTTGCAAGTTTGTGAAACCAAAGAACAACTCTACACAAGCTATTCCACTAAGTTTTAGGAGTTTCTATCTATGGAATTGGAGGATTTACATTTTTCTTTCTTCCTTGTTACCCTACTTAGGGTTTAGACCAGTCTAGAGTAAAAACAACACAAATCACCCAAAACATAATGAAATCACATGCAATCAATGCAAAAATGACATATACTCAATGCTTTATCAACCACAATTGAATTTAGACCATGGAAAGATCATACAGATCAATACAAATTAGGGTAACAACAAAATAACATTCAAAAATGTAGAAAACATAATTTCTATTGCTCCAATCTTCAAGAAATTTAACATCCAACCTTGCCTTTGACGACACAAGGATTTTTAAACATTTTTCATCATTTCTCCAACGACCCATAACCAATTTTCAAATTATAAACTTAACAAACATCATTATGCCTACCTTTGACAACAAAATGCAAAAGTTTCTTTTACATCATTGTGCAACTTTGACAAGTTTTTGCACATTTCACTCTAACTCTAACACTGAAATGGTCTAAGAATACTTTATTACATGCAAAAACTCAAATAAAATAAAATATCAACTTGATCCCCCTTGAAGACCTGAGGCATGAAGACCTTTATGATCCTGTGCCATCACCGACTTCTGCCCGATCTGCCCTGACTGATTGATTTTCGATCGATTTTGATGCTGATTTTAACATGATGTCTGATCTTTGATGCGATTTGATCCGCTTTGATGTCGATCGATGACGGATTTGGATCGATGATCCTGATGCTCGACGGATTGATCATCCGCGACTCGATCCGATCCGGATTCGATTTCTTCGCCGCGATCGGGATGATCCGGACGGATTGATTTTTTGATCCTGATCTGATTCTCCGGATCTGATTTGATCTTCCGATCTTTGTCGATCCATCCCCGATCACCTCCTTAGAGAGAGAGAGAGAGATGAATAGTGGAGATAGAAGTTGATATGGAGAGTGAGGGATGTTGAGAGCTTGAGAGAGGTAGGTAGAGAGAGGGAGATGAGTGTAAAGATTCTTGCTAAAACTAACCTTAATTTTATGATTTGTACCACTTGAGAATTTCATCGAACACTTGTCTTGCAAACTGTCCTTGGCTGGTAAATATTTTTTGTTTTGTTTTTTCTCTTTGATGTGGTGATGAAATGCATAAAAATTATTAACTAAACAATTACAAAAGACTTCCAATGCAACTAGGATGTAATACATATATTTTTGTGATTTTTCAATGCAAATGTTTAGTTACAAGAATAAGAATTTTGGAAAACACTTTGTAATCAAACTCCAACTCTTCTTGACTAATATTGCTAATATGAAATGCAACTTATACAATCAAATATAAATGAAAATCACAACTGATTGGCATCACCTAACTTCAAAAAGTACAGTATTCTTATAACTATCATGATAGTGATTACAATGATCATACAATTCAAAGACTAATGCTGGGACATCAACAATCTATGTGCAAGGAAATCTATTGAATCAATGAAAATATTATTGTGAATGCAAATAAATATATGGTGAAATTGGATGATCAACCCCTTCAATGATGAATTGCTCTTGAGCTTGATTGGCAGCAACTGTGTTGAGGATGGAATGCAAAATCACCTAGCTCATCTTGTTCACCAATGATGCCTCTAAACTCCAAGACACCTCAATCAAATGTTGCGCCTAAAGTCTAAATCATCCCTCTATTTGCAACGCTTTAATTGCTTCACGAAATCATGACTTTTCCAGTTTTGATGTGCTCCACCAATGATAAATTTGCTACCTTCTTATGAATGGAAACCAATCTCTAGCTTGATAAAAATTGAATCCCCCAACTGAGAATAAATTGAACTCTTCTAAGAAGAAATCAAAATGCTCCAAGCTACCAAAATTCAAACTCTTCCAAACTAAAAATTACCTCCACAAAAATTTGCAATTATATTATCAAAATAAAAAATCTAATATCCTCCAAATTTTGGTCAAAGACAATTAAAATTTGGTTGTAGATCAAACTAGTAGAAATATCTTCCTCAAATGCAACAATAAACCAACTGTTGCAAACCTGCAAATCCTTCAATAATTGCAATAATGAACCAGCTATTGTAATTGTGTAAACTCTTCAAATAAATGAAATAATAAACAAACTATTGCATTCAATATTGAACTTCTTATTTAGTAGGGCAATAATACATTAGCTATTGCTCCAGTCCAAACTTTGCAATGAAGCACCTATAGAAACCTTGGATGGATTCCTCCACAATTTCTAGCTAGGGTTGATATTTCACAACCGAACTTGGTATCCTAGAGTCTTCAAACCCTTATACAAGCAAAGCATTCAAGCTTCTACCAATTTGGTATGAATAGAATAATCCAATTCATAAGCATGCTCAAATGCTAGGCCAACAACTCCTTATAAATATTTCTCAATGAATTTCAAGAAGCTTCTAGAGATATTATTATTTTATTCCCTGAAGTGACTTTATGATTTATTATTTTATTTTAAGTCACTTTATTATATTAATTAAATATAAAGTTATCTAATGTTTTTAATTTATTGAAATACTTTTATAAATAATTAATTTAATAATTATTCCCTTATTTCTCCATTTAGCCTTCAGGAATAAATAAAGGCTAAATGATCTTCAAGGTGGCTACAAAAAAGGGGAAATTACAGTCCTCCCTTCTTGAAATTGGTTGTCCCCAAGAAATTGCAAAATGAGATGCTATAAAATATTTTCTCCTTCCCATGTGGCATGCTCTATTGGAAAACCTCTCCATCTCACCAAATACCTCTTAACTACCCTGTTCCTCAATCTCTTCTCTTGGGTATCAACTATCTCCTCAAGAATTAGGACCAAATGCCCCTCCACATCCAATGGTGGAAGCTCCAATGAAGAAGTAACCTACTAACTAAGCGCCTTTCCGAGGCATGAAACATGAAATACACGATGTGTCTTATTGCACTCTGGTAGAACCAACTCATTGGTTACCTCCCCAACAGTCTTGATGATCTTGTAGGGTCCATAAAATTGAGGCTTGATTTTTCCCACACTGCTCTTCCTCAAGGAAGACTACCTATAAGGTTGTAGGTGAAGGTAGACCATGTTTCCAATCTCAAAAATGCACTCAACCCTATGCTTATTAGCATATATCTCTAGCCAATTCTATGCCACCTACCAACTATCCTACAAGATGTCCTAGTTCCCCTAAATGTGATACTTAGCTTTAGGAGCTCCACACTCCCCAAAAGCCAAGTTAGTACCTATTCCTTTGAAAAGCTCCTACCAAAAGGAACTCAAGAATCTATTATCTTTGTCACCAACTAAGAACCTCGACAGCCCATGCATACTGATGATCTCTTTGAAAGACAAGTCTACCACCCAAGAACTATGGTGATGAACCTCGGTCATCCAAACTATCCATAAGAAAACTCCACCTAAACCCCATGAACAAACTGGAAGTCCTCCAAACTCAATACCAATTGAATTCCATTGTGCCACTCTGATAAACCCTAGAGTCCAATTGACCCAAATTTGAAACTCTAGAATCTATAAGCAACCGTCTCGAGAGAACGAAGTGAGAGACTTACCAAAATTGGACTCATCCTCTATAATCAGAAATATGTCATACCATAGTGAACCCAAACTTCTCTTATTCAACCTATCTCTCTGTGTCCTTAAGGACATAAGAAAATCTTGTGTATGTGGGCTGAAAGAAAACTAACGAGCACACCTCATAATGCAATCGAGGTGAAACTCCCTTGACTATGCCAATGTAAAACTAGAGTAGTCATGTGTACTTCACCCTACACTGCCATCATCAAAATAAGACTCACAAATCATAATAGGACGAGTTGGTCTTGCAACAATGTCATCATTACCCCTTGCATCCTTGTCAATAAGACCTCTATTAGAAAGCAACTACAAGTGTTCTAACTTACTTTCAAGAGTGGGAAGAATACCATCATGAATGTAATCATTCTCTTGTAAAGAGCTTAAAAAAACACTAAAGTACAACATGCAAGACTTAAAAGAAACCATCTCCTCCTAAAAAGACTGACCAATGTCAATCTCAAAAGTACCGATGTAGAGCCTAGTGCTAAAATCTCCAATGAAACTTGAAACTGTAGCCAAGATCGATGTTTCTATGTCATCATCAATCCATTCCACACTGAGTGATCTCCTGAAAATGTGAAAGATGCCCAACATAGGTGCATAGAAACATATGCCAACCCCTTTCAAGATATTGGCATAAATCAAAACAACATCATGTAATTTGTTAATCAAGTCCATGAAGGAGAAAAATGTATCTCTACTGCCCAAGGATGATAAGAACTCATCATTCATCCATCCTCTAACTCCAAATTGGCAATCCCAACTAGTCCTATCGAATACCAATCGTTGCTGCCCTCAAAGTGTAACTTGACATAACTCTAACTAGAAAAGTAGGACAACCATTGATCAATGAAGTAGGAGGTAAAACCCATGAGGATGGTGCTGGGATGCTGCTACCAACATGCCTATCTCCAAACCATAGACTAAAATCAATTGACAACTCGATCATCAACCTCTCAAGATCAAGAGCGATGTATCCATCACCAAATGACTCTTCTTGCCTATTGAACAAAAGAGGCACTACACCTATATCCTAAGTGTGAATGCTAGGAGATCTCATGCTACTCTCCTCATCCTGTGCCCTGGGTTCCATAAATGACTGAGTCTTTGCTAAACATGATGAACATCTAGCCAAACTCAACTGTAAGTAGAGCTCATCAACATGGATCTCTGATTCCTAAAGAGCTATCTAAGTCATCCCCAAGGAATCATTGGAAGCCTTAATCTTGTGAGAAATCTTATCAACTTCATCTTTTTTCCTTATCAAAGCATCTAAATAGATCTCAATGAGGTTGAGAAGGTGGTCATGATTTGAAAGGTGTAAATAATTTGACTTCACTATTCCCAAACCTTCTTTGATTTCCTGCAAGCTATCATGATAAGACTTTGCTTCAACTCCCTTTTATCTTCTCTCCAATTGACCCATCTAGAGATGATTCTCAACTAGTTTGTGCATTTTATCATGATGATATAAGGTTGCCATAATCTCATACTCGCTTACCTTCAACTAGTTCTTCAAGTTGTGTAGACTTTTAGGTTTATGAACAACCTAAGTTGCTTTATCAGAGGAAACATTAGATTATTTTGGAAGTGATTAAGTTACACAACTATTTTCTTTGGTGATGTCATCCATGCACATATCCTAAATTGGAATTAGGTTAGCACTAATTCTACCTATAGAAACATCATCAACTCCCTTATCAATTGCCTCAACACAAGAGGGCTCATGTTGTTCTATGATCTCATCATTAAGCTTAGCTGCTCCACTGGATGATGGCCTATTTTCTTCAATTAGACAAGATGGAACTGGTAGACCAAATGAAATTAAATATTATGCATTCAATTGTCCCCTGAACTTCTCAATTTTCTACTCAACCAATTTTTTTGTGAGATCATATGCTATAGATGAAACATGTTGCTCTCTTCTCCAAAAGACTAACAAATCTGATTGTAGCTATTTGCAAACATCCTCATTTTCATCAAGGATTGGGGATAATATATTGAACATACTTGTCTTCACATCTGAATGACATTTCCTGATTCCAAAAATGAACTAGTCAAACATCTGGAGTATCAAATTATTACACTCGAAATTGAAAAAGAGGTAACATACCCTAAACTTGGCCATAATCTCCAAGATTTCTACTCTTTGACCAAAGGTAGGAATTTTAACATCATGTAACCCCTGAAAGCTATCCACCATCACCTGAAGTATTAAATTCATAGTATCATTACCATATGGTGTTGTAGGGGCTATAATCCTTACAACTTGAATCATACAAGTGACAACTACAAGTTTAACTTCTTCATCCCAATGTTGCAAAAGTTTTGGCTTAACCAAAGAATGCACCAAAGGTTTCATGGCTTTATACATTGCCTGAGAAGGTGACTTTATAACCTTGCAAAGACAACTTTCTTCTTCCTCCAAAATGTTAAGAAGAGCTGTTTTAACTTGAGGTAAGAATTTCAACTTTTCACCAACAAACTTCAGTCTCTTTTGAAAATTATTGATGGCCTCCTATTCTTTGTCCCATTTTTCCAATCCTTCCTCTAGTTCTTTGTTCCATAATTCCAATCTTTTTTTCCATAGAAATTTGTTGTTGATTTAATGATTCCAAAAAATATTTCATTGAGTTGCTAAAGTAGCCATGTAGCCCAATTGAAATTTCTGGTCTATAGTTGATTAGCTGAAACAAAAATCAACTACCCATCAAGCTAGAAAAATTCTTAGCTCTGATACCATTCTAAAGATCCTTGGTAAAGCTTACCTTAATTTTCTGATTTGTACCACTTGAAAATTTTGTCAAACAATTGTCTTGCAAACTATCTTTGGATGGTAAATGTTTTATGTTTTGTTTTTTTCTCTTTGATGTGGTGATGAAATGCATAAAAAGACTTAACTAAACAATGCCAAAATACTTCCAATGCAACTATGATGTAATGTAGACATTTTTGTGATTTTTCAATGCAAATAGGTGACTGAAATTAAATACAAATGTTTAGTTACAACATAGGAATTTTTACAAACACTTTGTAATCAAACTCTAAATCCTCTTGAATGATATTGTTGATATGAAATGCAACTTATACAATCAAATGTCAATGACAATTACAACTGATTGGAATCACCTAACTTCAACTTACAATATTCTTATAGCTATCATGATAGTGATTACAATGATCATATAATGAAAAGACTAATGTTGGGACAACAAAAAGCTATGTGCAAGGAAACCTATCGACTCAATGAAAATATTATTGTGAATGCAAATAAATATATAGTGAACTTGGCTGATTGAACCCTTCAATGATGAATTTCTCTTGAGCTTGATTGGCAGCAACTGTGTTGAGGATGGAATGCAAAATCACCTAGCTCAACTTGTTCACCAATGTTACATCTAAACTCCAAGACACCTCAATCAAATGCTGTGCCTAAAGTCCAAAATCGTCCCTCTATTTGTAGTGTCTTATTTGCTTCATGGAATCATGACTTTTCTAGTTGTGATGTGCTCCACCAATGATAAATTCTCCATCTTCTTATGACTGAAAATAAATCTCCATCTTGATAAAAATTGAATCCCCCAACTAAGAAGAAATGAAACTCTTCTAAGAAGAAATCAAAATTCTCCAAGCTACCAAAATTCGAACTCCTCCAAACTAAAAATTACCTCCACAAAAATCTACAATTATATTCTCAAGATTGAAACATGTAATATCCTCCAAATATTGGTTAAAGACCATTAAAATTTGGTTGTATCAAACCAAAAAAAAAACTTCCTCAAATGCAACAATAAACCAACTGTTGCAAACTTGCAAATCCTTGAATAATTGCAATAATAAACTAGCTATTGTAATTGTGTAAACTCTTCAAATAAATGCAATAATTAACTAGCTATTGCATTCAATCACTTCATATTCAGTAGGGCAATAATACATCAACTATTGCTCCAATCCAAACTCCGCAATGAAGCACCTATAGAAACCTTGGATGGATTCCTCCACAATTTCCAGCTAGGGTTGATCTTTCACTACCGAACTTGGTATCCTAAAGTCTTCAAACCATTGGACAAAAAAATAATTCAAGCTTTTACCAATCTAATATGAATAGAATAATCTAAGACATAAGAATTCTCAAATTCTAGGCCAACAACTCCTTATAAATATTTCTCAATTATTTTCAAGAAGCTTCTAGAGATATTATTTTATTCCCTTAAGTGACTTTTTGATTTATTATTTTATTTTAAGTCACTTTATTAAATTAATTAAATATAAAGTTATCTTATGATTTATTGAAATGATTTTATAAATAATTAATTTAATAACTATTCCCTTATTTCTCATTTTAGCCTTCAAGAATAAATAAAGGTGAAACGATCCTCAAGGTGGCTACTGAAAAGGGGACATTACAATGAGAGATACAAATAAGTAGAAAGGGAGGGAGGTAGGGAGAGGTAGGGAAGAAGAGAGGGAGAGAAAGGTGAGATAGATAGAGAGAGACAGAGAGAGAGGAGGGAAGGAGAGAGAGAGTTGTGAGATAGAGATAAGTAAAGAGGGAAGGAGAGAATGAGACATAGAGAGGGAGGAGGGAGTGAGTGAGAGGTAGAGATAGAACTTAGAGAGAGTTAAAATTTTATGGTTCAAACTCAAAATAAATCACATCAACTTGGACTCACTTGTTATTGATAGGTCACATAGTCCAAGATTGTGTTGATTTATCTATTACATTGTTCTATTTAAAGACACTGATTCATTTATTTTAAAATGATTTAGGATGCATAGATTATCAATAATAACCTAATAATTATAAAAGTTTTTTTTTTCCTAGAAACATAATTAGAAGTGTTAGAGTATTACATGAAGATACATCATCCTAGGTTTATTGTATTCTAACTTGTTGTCCTTGATCCTTGTTCCAAAGCAGTTGGATTGGTCCAACCAAGGGTCCAATTGAGTAGAAACTAACCATCACAATTCAAAGATTTCCCTAAATGTGTTTGTAAGCACCACCATGTCTCACTAAAATTAAAATATTAAATGATCAAGACAAGTGAATTGAAATAATTATTTTTCTACTAGTTCACTCTTGTGAGTAAAAGTTAAGGTCCACACAATAGATCACTATGCCACTTATATATATCAATTTATAGTTTCTAAGACATTCATTGAAACAAAATTAAATTTTTTATCATCATTGCAAATCGATTCTCACCATCTTCTACATTAATTTTTTACGTTTAAAATCCAATTACGTGTCACATTTAAATTCATTTTTTTAAAAATTTCATTTAGAGTCTATTATTTCTAATCCCTTTTTTAATTTAAATTAATTCTTTATAATTAAATACATTATCTAATTAAACCAAATATTTAACACTTAGATTCATTTATAATAGATAAAAACTAATCATTTATAATTTAAAAAATAGATAATAATCAAATAAAACATTAAATTCAATATATATTTTTTAACTAAAAGAGGGGTAAAAATTTATTAAAACAAGAAGTACAACAGAGGGCTTTAAAAAGCCCTGTCAAACTCAACTGAGTTGTCTAGCTCATGAGACAAATCTAGGGGTAATTGACCCCTATCCACAATGTTCCAATTTTGTATATGATCAGAGGGCCACTTGGCCAAACAATCTGCTACAATGTTCCATTCTCTAGGAATATGATTGAAAGTAATTGACTCCAAAGAAGTACACATATTAAGAATCTGCTTAACAATTGAAGCTAAATGCCAACTAACATCCTCTAGATCTCGCCTATTCAACAGATTCACCAACACCTAGGAATTAGAATCACATATGATTCTTCTCCACCCAAGCTGATAGCCACAACATATAAAGTGGCAAGAGCTTCCATTAAGTTGTTGGAATGAAGACCCTTGTAAATAGAAAAGATAAACTGAACAGTCCCATAATTATCTTGACCAACTCCATCAATGCCAGCATGACCAGGATTTCCCCGAGAAGACCCATCCGTGTTGATTTTCAACAATCCTTGAGGAGGAGACCAGCGTCCCTCCCTATTTATCTTCTGATGAGGATGTATACCATGACTTCTTATGAAATTTCCTTGCTGAGGAGGAAGATGAAGATGATTGCACCAACCAACATCTCGAGGGTCCACTGCTTCTGTCAAATCATATTTTTCTGCAACAGTTTCTCCCAAAGAATGAAGAATTTTCCACCACAGACGATGAGCCACCACCATCACATCCTGAAAAATCCTACGATTTCTTTCTAGCCATATGTGCCAAATAATAAAGGAGGGGCCAAGAGCCCAAACAACTTGAAGAAAAGAAGAAGAAGAAGGAGCCTTTCCCCCCAGTCAAAAAAATTAGCCAAAGATGAGACATGCCAACAGGACATGTTCCACACAGCCCACCACAAGTGCCAAATCTCCCTAGCAATGGAGCAATGGAAGAAGAGATGAGAAACACTCTCCTCATAATTATGACACAACACACACATTGATGGGCCCTGAAACCATGCTTGCACAAAGTATCCCAAGTAAGACATCTATTGTGAACCACTAACCACATGAGGAAGTTACACTTGGGCCATGAAGATGAGTGCCATACTTTTTTACACCGAGGGACCTCAATGTCTCCAAGCATCTACCTACCAAGTTGCCCATATCCAACATAAATAGAGTACTTCCTAGACAAATCACTGCTAGCCCAAGCCAAAACATTTTTCCCCCCAAGGCATTACATTCACGAGAAGCAAGAATCTGATCCAACTCATGCCTATCCACTTCAAACCCCCCTGGAGGCCAATCAAAAGAGTGCTTCCATCGAAAAGTAATAGCCGATCCACAATGCTGAGCAACCTTATAATGCTCAACTGTGTCCCAACTAGCAACAATAAAAATATCACATAGGGATTGGAGGTGAGGATAAGTAGAAAGGATAGGAGGGTGCCCATTCCAAGAATCAAACCAAAAAAGTACTTGAGACCCTGAATGACAGATCCAAAAGAGCCCATTTTTAACCAATTGAGCCCCCACTTTCAGAGTATGTCAGGTCATAGAACCCCTTCCCTTGAAAGGAAAGCGAGGAACATAAAAATAATTGACACCTTTAAGATACTTATTATTGAGAATACGGGCCCAAAGTTGATGTTGACTGATACACCTATGCCAATAAAGCTTAACAACAAGAGCTTGTCTATTCAAAATAGCAGAGCGTAAACCAAGACCACCCAGTTTTTTCGGCCTACACATAGTTTCCCACTTAACTAAAGCTACTTCAAAATATTAATTTGATCATATATTATTTTACCAATTCTTTAGTATGACCAATTTTGAAGTCTTAAGATCCTTATCCAATTGTTCATTTAACATTTTCTTTGTAGATACACTCTAAAAATTGAACTGACTGTAACTACCCCATAACAACATTAAAAGCAATTATTTTGATAAAAAAATGCATTCAACATGATGAATATGCATTAGCCCACATCAATGAGGTTGAAGAGGAATGTTATGGAGCAAGGAGAGAGTGAGTGCACCAAAGATCTCTTAATGGTCTTCATGGACAAGCTTCCACAACATTGTACACCGACAAGAATCTAGGCAGGACAATGTACATGCACGTTGTACTTCAGATCCTGCTAACCCAATTAATCTTACGTACATTTCTGTTATGATATTACTATAAATTTATTATCAGGAGTTCAAACAGAAAAGACACATGGTTATTAAGAACATTGGGTGTTTCTCTTTCTACAAACACCATTCCATATTCAAAAATCTCTTTGGAACTTGTGAAATACTATTCCATTTTACACAGAGCCAAAGTGCTCGAGGAATTGATTAAATAGATGATAAAAAGTCATGGTCAATTGAAAAAAGAAAACATCTGCAGAGAGGGCATGTCTTCTGACGGTGATCAATCCACTTATCCAAACAATCCCTGTGAAAAATATGACAACAATTACACAGCTCCCGAATTTCATCATCTTCCTCGAAAGAAGTCAAACAAACTGTGCACATAATTTCCTCCTCAATCTCACCCAACTTCTTTGCAATATCTCTAAATGTAATCACAGCCAAGGTCTCTCTTACGTTATTTGCAGACATAGAGGAAAAATCGTAGACGTTTTCTGATAACACCAGCCACTCGAAGAAATGGAGTTCAGGTAGCTCAGATAAAGAAATAATCCAACATATTGCAGAGTCTATAAAAGCTAACACAAACTCCCAGTACAGCATGAAATCATAGTAGACTGAAGAAAATCCCATGATGTAATGAACTCTCAGATAATGAGCCAAATCCAGTGTATCGATCAAGAAAGAACGATTATTGACTATAAGTACTACAATTGCTCACTATCTAAATGTTATCAAATCCAGCTCACAACTCAATCAAAGAGACCACATATACCATGTACATTGAACATTAATCAATGCCCATATACATCATACGCCAGCAAGAATGATAACTTCGAGACAAAAGTTACTTTTCAATGCAAGTTGGATTTTGTATGGCCTTAGAATAATGTGTGAGCTTTTTACTTTCATTAAATAAACTATGAACTGCAAAAACTGTGGGCACCATGTTGGCCTGTTGGCCATTGGCCATGTGCTATACAATAAATGGACGTCTGACACTATCCAAGCTATCCTAGAATATTAGTGTTTATCCTTCACTAAATCTTATCGTTTCAATTGAGAAAAAAGTATTCATTAATTTCTGGATATTGCCGTGGCTATCACAGGCTGCTTTCCCTTGCAGAAAAGATCTTGAGGAAGGGCATCTATATTCGATGGAGATGATCTATAGTTAAAACAAAACCGAATTCTCACTTTTGAGATATGAAGAATCTGTTTATAAAATAAGATATACAATATTTCGATAGCGCCATTGCTTCGAGGGAAATGACATGCATAAGCACGTTATAATATTTTTTAGTTTAACATTAAATATTGTTTTTCTATTCATTAGGGAGAGTGATGGAGAAGCATCTTGAAAAATTGAGTAGTTGTTATTCAAAATGTTAGACTTTGTTACTGTGAATGTTGTTATTTTATGGCAATAAAATAAGTATGTTCACATCTATAAAATCAACAGTGTTAAGAGAATTGTAGATTTGTTTTTATTTACATTAGTTAAATTGAAGTATTATAAGAGTGTTTTGTGATTTGTCAAAATTGGTATATATTGTCATTATGGACACGGAAAAAGTATCCCTTTTTGCTTGCTTGATTTGGGATTAATTGATGAAAAATTAGACTTAATGATGCCTTGATTTAGTATTGTGAGGTGTTTTACACATCCACATTAGGTCTTGGACCCTTGCAAATTGAATAAATTGCATTTAACCATGTCTTGTAAAGGTGTTGTAAAAGACTTTCACACTTCTCTAGACTAAATGGACCTATCTTTCCCCTAATTCAATGATATAAAATGTATTTAATGACATTCTCACATCAATATAGAAGGCTTGTGAATTAAACTTAACTCTAATCTAGTATTGTAATGTGTCTTACACATTTACATTGGATGTTGTGCCTTTCTAGGCTATGTGGACCCCATTTTAATGACGTAAAATGTATTTAATCACACTTTCACATTGAACTTTGTGTCCTTAGCCATAATTACCCTTTACATCATCATTAATAGGTCCCTATGGCCCCATATTATGCATCCCAAGGCATAATATGATCAAATACTAGATGAAATCAACATAAAAACTAAAATTTTTCATTCCCCAACAATCCAGCTGGCAAAAGGGCCCCTCTAGGACTAAGTCACCCATCTAGGCAAATGAGTCCCTGCCAGGTGGGATAAAGTCACCCAGGATGGCGAATTAGTCCTATTTGAGTCATTTTCTAGGTTTGGGTGGGAAAAATTGGAATTTAAGTTTATTTTTCCTACATGTCGGCCTTGGGGATCAAATTAATAGGAAAATTAGGTGTATTTCCTATAAATACAAGTCTTTAAACCCTAATTCATAAGAAAATTAATCATCTCATTCATCATTTATCTTCTCTCTCAAGTCAAGCAAGCTATGGTTTTAACATTCCAAGTCATCAAGATAGCATTTTTTAGACATTCAAGGGTAGATTCTTCATCTTTTGCTACAAAAAATCAAGATCAATCATCATGGCAAGGTACTAACTCCATTATTTCATGCTTCATTACATTATTTCTCCATTTTAGTTTAATTACCTAGAAAGGGGTTTGACCAAGGTAAACCCCCATGCCCTAACATCTAACATTTCTTTCTCTTTCCTTGTGTGTTTGCAGATTTAGGTATCTTGAAGGTTTGGAAATCATTAAAGATCAAGTTGCAAAGTTATTGAAGACATCTCCTTGTTGACTAAGTCAAAATATCAACAAAAATTCAATTACAGTGCCGAAAATCAAAGTTTCAGAACCAGACACCTATCAGGAACCGAAGTGCAGACCGAGGGCTTCCATTTCCACTTTCAGATTTTTAGAAACTCAAAAGTGGACTAAGTCACCAACAGTGGTGACTTAGTCTTACTGAACCTATTTTTCAGAGGTTTCTATAGATTTGGATACCCATTTGGCCGAAACAGGTTTCTAAGTAGTTTTTCTAGATTTGGGACTAAGTCGCCCAAATTGGCACAAGTGTCCCAGTTAGCTTCTGCATCATGTGTTTTAGGATTTCAGACCTTCATTTCATCGCCTTTCAACATCTAGGTGCACACCTTCGGTTTCATCAATTTGTGTTACAATTTGCCTTCATTTCTAGGTGTTTTTGTATATCACTATGGGTAAGTGCAAGAAGTTGAGTCCACGAAACATGGAAGTTTTTTCCTTAGCCAAAAAAATGAAATCAGCATGGCAAAAATGGGATCCCAATTTTTAAAAATCAGGATCCCGTTTAGCTTCGGGATCCCAAGCCTAAATTCCAAACGGGATCTCGCTTTTTAAAAATTGGGATCCCATTTGTTAAAGGGTCCCAAACAGACGGACACAAAACGAGATCCCATTTTAAGATGGTATTTATTTTTTAAAAAACAAACCAAACTCATTTAATTCTGCATGGGATCCCGAATTGGCATGGGTGACATCAACTATGTAACGACCTCTAGGTGCACCTCCACCCCCAATTTTTTTTGTTTTTTTCGTCTTTTATTGAAAATTTTAATACAATAATAGATTTTAGCATTTTTTTTTGAATTTATTTAGCATTTTATGCATTTTATTTCCTATAATAGTACAAATGATGATTTGTAGAAATAAATGAAAAAATGCAATGAAACCTGAAAATATTGAATAGAAAGGAAAAAATCAACCTTAAATTATATTTTAAAAACAAAATTTAGCTTTTGAAACCTAAATTATTCAATCAAACCCAAAAAAATTTCATTTGAAAACCCTAATTGAAAGGAAACAAAAAAATTGCTTTTCAAAACCCTAAATTGAAATGAACTAAAAAAATTGCATTTGAAAACCCTAATCAAGGTTTTTGAAATCTTAAATTCAAATCAAGCAAAAAAAATTGGATTTGAAAACCCTAGTTTGAAATGAAACAAAAAAAGTTGCATTAAAAACCCTAATTGCTTAGATTGAAACCCTATATTGAATTGAAACAATTTTTTTTTTCTATTTTAACCCTAAATTGAAATCAAACAAATCATTTTGCATTTGAAAACCCTAATTTTGAGCTCAAGAATATTTGATAATGGAATCTAAATTCATTTGCATTGCTTAAATGTTTTAAATTTCATTTGCATTGAATGGAAAAAACAATATGTTAAACTTTACTTTCAATGTTAAATTCTAATTAGATTAGAAAACAATATGTTAAAGAATAGTTACAATTCATAAATTTTATTAATGTTTGTTTGCAAATTTAGTTAGCAAATTCCTAAATCCTTGTACAATCCATTTTCAATTGTCACTTAATTAGATAATATTTGCATTCATTTCTATTTTATGTTTTGATCTCTCTTAGTCATGCCTTGTTTCCATTTCTTGTTTGCATGTGTTGTCTCTTGTCTTTTGACAATCTTAACCCTCATTCTAGTCAATTAGTTGTTAATTAGGCTTCTAGTTTAGTCTAAAATCTCAATTTGCACTAGTTACCTAGACACTAAAAGAATCTAAATATTTTTCTTTTCTTTCTTTTAGGTTCTTTCAATTCCAAATAATCCAAAATAAAATACTTGATTCAAAATTAACTAATTTTATATTAAATACATTTTATATCATAAAGTTCATTTAAGTGGGAAATATAAATGAAAAAAATGTTAGATAAAATAATCTTATATTCAATTTAAAAAATATCCAGTTAAAATATGCATCAAAATCAATCTTAATTTAATACATAATTATGTGTTTCTATTATGGAAATAGTCAATCTATTCATAAAATAAAAAAAATTCATAAACTAGTCACTAACTTGCAATTCCATTATTCCAAGGGCAACCCAAACTTCACCCTAAGTTCCCTAAACCCTAAACCCTGAACTCTAAAATCCAAACCCTAAACACTAAAGCATTCATTTTGTCCTAGGACCTTAAAATGAAATTTGGTTGCCTTAGGCAACTCCACCAAATTTTATTCCCTTAAGCCATGTCATTTTGTTGCAGGACCTTACTACATAGATCCCCTTAAGCCATCCTATTACCTTAAACCCTAAAATCTAAACTCTAAACCCTAAACCATAAAGCCATCATTTTTTCCTAGGCCCTTAATGAAATTTGGTTGCCTTGGGAAACTTCACCAAATTTTATTGACTTGAGCCATGCCATTTTTTCCTAGGACCTCACTAGACATAGATCCCCTTAAGCCATCCTACAACCCTAAACCATAAATTGATGTCTTAAGGGGTCCTAATATTACATTTCTTAAGGGGATCAAATAAGTTCTCAAAATTTGGTGAAGTTGCCCAAGGCAACCAAATTTAACAATAATAAGATTGTGAAAGATTATAATATGAATTCGATAAATCATGATCTAGGTTGGTCAATTGAAACAAGAGCTATCTCAATCAACTGTTCCACAAGAAAATGGTGTTCACTAACTTGAAAATCCATTATTCCAAGGGCCACCAAAACTTCACCCTAATTTCCCTAAACCCTAAACCCTGAACTCTAAAATCTAAACCCTAAACACTAAAGCATTCATTTTGTCCTAGGAACTTAAAATGAAATTTGGTTGCTTTAGGCAACTCCACCAAATTTTATTTCCTTAAGCCATGTCATTTTGTCCTAGGACCTTACTACATAGATCCCCTTAAGCCATCCTATTACCCTAAACCCTAAACTCTAAACTCTAAACCCTAAACCCTAAAGGCATCATTTTTTCCTAGGCACTTAATGAAATTTGGTTGCCTTGAGAAACTTCACCATATTTTATTCACTTGAGCCATGCCAATTTGTCCTAGGACCTCACTAGACATAGATCCCCTTAAGCCATCCTATCACCCTAAACCATAAATAGATGTCTTAAGGGGTCCTAATATGCCATTTCTTAAGGGGATCAAATAAGTTCTCAAAATTTGGTGAAGTTTCCCAAGGCAACCAAGTTTAATAATAATAAGATAATTTAAGATTATAATATTAATGAGATAAATCATGATCTAGGTTGATCAATTTATGATTTAGGGTGATAGGATGGATTAAGGGGATCAATGTCTAGTAAGGTCCTAGGACAATATGACATGGCTCAAGTGAATAAAATTTGGTGAAGTTTCCTAGGACCTTAATGAAATTTGGTTGCCTTGGGCATCTTCACCAAATTTTATTCACTTAAGCCATGTCATTTTGTACTAGGACCATACTACATAGATCCCCTTAAGCCATACTTTAGGATGTCTTAAGGGATCCTAATATGACATTTATTAAGGGAATCAAATAAGTTCTCAAAATTTGGTGAAGTTTCCCAAGGAAACCAAATTTAACAATAATAAGATCGTGCAAGATTATAATATTAATGAGATAAATCATGATCTGGGTTGATCAATTTATGGTTTAGGGTGATAGGATGGCTTAATGGGATCTATTTCTAGTAATATCCTAGGAAAAAATGGCATGGCTCAAGTGAATAAATTATGGACTTTATTTCATGCGCTTAATATATTGGTTTCATGCACTTAATACATGTAAATTATGGACTTTATTATTGCTCAATTTTAATTTACACATGTACATTTATGTATTTTATGTTCATAGTCAAGACATTAATATAGGACATTAATGTGAAATTAAATATAAATATGAAATTAAAGTTGAAATTAATAGGACATTTTAATATTTGTACTTTACAAATTTAGTGATCCCATACATGATATACATGATATGTACATTCAATAATTAGCGATAATTAGTCAATGAATTTATTCAATTAATGCCAATCAATAATTAGTCAATAAATCATAATTTACAAACAAAAGCAATCCATTTATATACCACAAAGGATGAAATTTTAAGAAATAAACAACACCATACAAGATTAGAGAACAAAAGCATTAATAAACTCTATAAATAATAGCATCTAGGTCCTTAATTTATAAGCTGTCAAAAAAATAATAGCATCCAATACTAATTTATAAGTTGTCAAAACAAATAATAGCATCCAATACTAATTTATAAGTTGTCAAAACAAATAATAGCATCCAACACTAATTTATAGGTTGTCTTAAGGGGTCCTAATACGACATCTTAAGGGGATCAACAAAGAGTATAATTTTAAAGTATAAATATTAAGTGATATAAACAAGTGTTATACTTTAGGGTGAGTAATCATAACAAATGATATAATTAAATATAATATTTAGGATATGTGCTAATACGACACGTCTTAAGGGGATGTCTTAAGGGGTCCTAATGCAACATCTTAAGGGGATAAAAGAAGAGTATAATTAACTATAAAAATTAAGTGGTATAAACATGTATTATAAGTTTTAGGGCAAGTCATCATAACAAATGATATAATTAAGTATAATATTTAGGATATGTGTTAATACGACACATCTTAAGGGGATGTATTAAGGGGTCGTAATACAACATCTTAAGGATATAATTGATTTAACAATAATTTATGCATAATATTTAGTGATTATACAATCGAATATAAAGTTTCAAAGTAGGAAAACATGCACATTTAACAAACAAAATATATAGAATATTGATTTTGATACATAAAAGTACATAGAGTACATAATTTTGTATGTACATGTATTTGTAATTTATACAAAATTCTTAATTGTGTAAGTATGTATGTACATATATGTCATCTCAAAACAATGTTTACAAAATTTGGATATGCCATCTCAAGAACATCTCAAACTCATGCCCGAAATGTAGTAGGTCTTCACACCACCTGATATCAAAAAGGTACAAGCAATATCAATGAAATCATCAAAACATACATATTTTAATTTATATAAAACTATCTATATGTACACAACTCAAGTACCTGCATTTAAAAGTATTCCACACATGTTTGTAGGTTGAATCTAGGCATTCCTCTCCTTTTTGTTTCAATGTATGAGATCAATGCAATGATGGCTTAAGGATACAAAAAAGGATAATAAATAAATTTTAACTATCAATATACAAGCAATATCAATATATAATCAAAACATGTATTTAAATATAATTTAACTAATAATTACCTATTTTTACCAAGTATTCCATGTTGTCTAGGTTGAATCTGCATGGACTAGATCCTTTTTGTTATTATGGCTTAAGGATCTATAAAAGGAAAATTTAAATCAATTTCAACTAATAATACACTTGAAAAATATCAAAACAAGTATTTAATCTATTTAAAAGGACAATATAAAACTAAAACTATATTTACTTGTATTTACTTCTTCCATTGTACCATCTGCATCCTCTCTTTTTTGCAATGCATCTATGATTGTCTCATGCTCTTCCATAGAAATTGTCCATAGCACTTTATTTTTAGGTCTTCTATGATACTGATCTAGTTTTATATTTGTTTCCACCACCAAATGTGAATAGTGTATAATCTTTTTATGTGTTTCATAATCTTTGAATGCAGGTAGACCATTCTTCCTTGTCAGGTAAGTTTTTGTAGCCAAGTGCCAACAACCACCACTGATCCTATTGGAAAACATGAAAACCATCATCAAATAAGTTCTCAAAATTTTCTTAAGGGGATCAAATACTTGTTCTAAAAATTTTCTTAAGGGGATCAAAAACTTGTTATCAAAATTTGCTTAAGGGGATGTCTTAAGGGGATCACTGTACCTATTGGATAATGATAGCCATCATCATCTTCTCGAGGTGCTATTAACTTATGTTTAGTCTCCACACAACAAGCCAACCAATATTCTGTTTCCTCTTCATTCCCCTTAGGTGCAACAACATCATACACATGTCCTGCAAACAAAATTTGATTTGATAATTTGCGCATATCCATATAAATAATTTAGTATTACAAAATAACTTAATAAAGTGAAATAAAATGAAATAAATTGAATTAAATTACCTTCTTGTACAAGGTCTGAAACACGGTCATAGCCTTCAGATGCAAAAAATTGAACATTTTCTTTGAAATAGTTCTTTCATATTGATCGTGTGCTTGTGCAGGTGTCAACAATATTTGCTCCCACTGTTCAACCCATTATGTATTTTCACATGCTTCCCAATCTCCTGAGATACAAAACTGAAAAAAACATGCAAGCTCCCTTGTCTAGATAGTCCATGTGCTTGCTATCAAACTCCTAAATGAATGCCATTTAGTAGATCCATTGATTGTCTCAAAATCAACTCTAGGTACAATGTTCTCTTCTTCAACCAACCAAAAGAATTGATGAATTGTAGAGTACTCACTCGAACCAGGTGCAGATAATATTGTATTGCACCAATCCACAATCCCACGTGCATCTTTAAATTTTACTGCATCCTCAAATTTTAATTGTTCTCTAGCAAGAATTATTTTGACACATGCACCATCTCCATCACGTTCTCCTTTACCATGCCTAGCTTCAAAAAAACTCCATATATGTTGGACATTAAGTTCCTTGTGAACCCTACTTAACCAATAGAACATTCGAGCATTCTTGAACTGCCCCGTACAATTATCTGACCATATGAGGTGTTATGTCATCTGTATTCCTATTTCTCTTAAATTTCTATAAAATATATTGAAACAATATTGAACAAACTCTGATGTGTAACCAGTTGTCACTCAAATAAAAATGATACTCCCTCAAAACTTTTCTATCATCCTCAGTGCTATCTTCTACATGTCTATAAACAATATGGACAAACATAGCTACTTGCACTCAATTATAATATTGTGATTGAATTTCCTCTTGAAGAGCTAGAGTATAATTTTCCACAAAATCAACCGCTGAAAGTATAGTACCAATTGGAAATGTGTTTCTACATGTGTGAAATTGGCCATCAAGCCATTGAGCATGTTGAGAGTGCATGATATATTTTGGTATAATCTTATTCTTAAATTCACTCATGAATGCATGCACACTAACTTTTTCTGTAACTAAATCACAACGCTTTCCTACTTTTCCATCTTTTAAAGAATAGTCAACATTCTTAAATCTTTTAACATCTACTAATTGTTGTCCAAAATCATTATCAACACTTTCATGCATACAAATTCTTAAGAATGAAATATTTCCACAGCTAATGCATTGTCCAAAAATACAAGAAATTAAATAAAACGATTTACCATTAGATCTTTCACAAAAAAACATAATATTAACTCCCTTATTACTTTAGGTGACATATTAATACCACATTCCTGTATAATCATGTTAGTATGCAAGCTATAACGTATATATCAAAAAACATCATAAAATTAATGAAATTGAACATGCATTTTACAACAACAAGATATTCGTTGCTTATTAATTTTTACATACCAAGGTTTAAACATTTTTTAAAATACCTTTGACTTATTTTAATATTACCAGGTAACACTAAATCACCACAAAATTTTCTATAAAATTTAGTTTGTGTTGTATCTAATAGGTGTTTTGGGTGAGGAATGCGAACTTTGGACCCCACCCTTAATTTTAAAACATCTCTAGCATTAGATGATACCCTAGTATTATCATGCCAATATTTTTCAATCAAAGATTTAATTTCAACATTCAATTTCATATCAGACCTCGGGAGTGGACCACTAAAACTCCAACATTGGTTGATAGGATAATTTCCTATACTTTCTCTTCTTTTTGCCGCTCTTAGCAATGTTTTAGGATGTATTTTTAAAACTTCACTAATATTGCTTACCATTCTTTTATTCAAAGTTGCTTTATTAACTATAGCAATTGTTATAGCTCTTCTTGCTACATTTTTATCTTTAGATTAACTATTTTTAACAATCGATTGAATGGAACTAGCAACAATAGACATAGCATGTTTTAATGATTGATCTTTTCTTCTTGGTTTATCAAAAAGGCCTAACTTTTTCATTACTTTCCTCATCTTTTTCATTCTCATCAATTGCATCATTAGTTGACATTGAAATGCAAGTTTTTTAGGATAAAATAGTTTTTTGTATATTCTATTCGCATGTGTTGATATTTTCCTCCAAGAAATCTTACCAGGAAGATTATCCAAAACATCACTTTCAATTTTAAAAAAAGTATTTACATTAAATTAAACATCACATTCTAGAATTTCATTTTCATTTTGAACTTCAAAACGTTTTACATTTTCATCTTCATTTTCATCAACAAAATGGTTTTCATTTTCATTTTCATCAACAAAACGGTTTTCGTTTTCATTTTCAACAAAACGATCATTCTCATTTTCATTTTCAACAAAATATTTTTTATTTTCATTTTCAACAAATTCTCAAAAAATTTAATCTCTCTAAATATTATCAATGTCAACATAGTTAAGTCCAACATCTTGTAAAACTTCTACGTACGAATTTTCTATTTCACTAAAATGTGGATTTGAAGACGTACCTGGATTTGTGCCTATTGAAACATTCTCCATATAATTGAAAGAGGGATTTGAAGACATACTAGGACTTGTTTATATAATCATATTATTTTCCAAATTGACTTCTTGCAAATTAGCTTCATCTACAACAATGGTCTCCTCAATGTTTTCATCTTCAATAGTTGTGGAATTGGATGCTCCACCATCATTCATTGATTTAATTCTCATTCTTCTTTGTCTTTGTATTTGTTTCTCCTTCTCTCTCTTTGCTTCAATTTCTTTAGGAGTCAATGTCTTCCTATCTTTGCTCTTATTACGAGCTTGTGAACAAATGATTATGAAATTCTCAAGAGCAAATGAATGTCAATAGTGAAATTCTTCAAAAAATTCAATCCAAATTGCAAGTTGAAGACCTATAAGGAAATAATTCTTCCTCTTGTGTTCCTCAAAACAAGTAAAAAACTAGCAAAATTCCACTTAAAAATTGTTTACTTGATGCCTCCTTTCAAAAATTCAATCCATATTGCAAGTTGAAGACCTATAAAACCAAAAGTCTTCCTCTTTTGTTCCTCCAAACGAGTATAAAACTGACATAATTCCACTTCAAAAATTGTTTACATGATGCCTCCCTTGAAAAATTCAATCCAAAATACAAGTTCAACAAATGTAAAGATAAAATTTGATGAAAAATAGCCCAATATGTCACAGTCGGTTGTACATGTGAAGTTGCATACTTCACAGTAAACTTTGCCAGTAAATTAAAAAAAATGGTTAAAAAGAAACAAGATCCCAATTATAAAAATAGGATCCCGTTTCCCAATATTAAATGTGGGGGCCGTTGACATGGAAATAGGATACTGTTTATAAAATAAGACCCCATTTCCCTGTCAATGGTCACCACATTTAATATTAGAAAATGGGAACCCGATTTACAAAATGGGATCCCGTTTCTAAAAAATTGAAATTTGCCTTGATTTGTGGTTGGGTTTTTGGTTTGTATTTTGGTTCAGGAAGAGCATTGGGAATTTGAACCTAGGCTTCAACTTGGTTTGACCTGCAAGTTGAAGTTCCTAACAATGTCAGAGAAAAATAGTGAGTTTGGACATATGGCTGATGACTTTTTTTGTAGAACTTTTTGAAAAAATTAAAACCCATTATAGATGAGATAGTGCAGATACCAAATATGTAATTTTTTTAGAATTGGATTATTTTTTCTATTTTTCAACTAATTTCTAATGAAATTGGTCCATAAACTTTAAATATCAAGGTTTTTTACTATTTTAATAACTTTTTATCAACATAACATTTTCATGAATGGATTGCACAAGAACGTACTTTAGAAAATTCTTTTCAATTTAAAAAAATTCAAAAAATGATAAGTTTCAGTCATCTTATGCATGCGTACATGACTATTTTTCAAAAAGATAAATATGGCTAATAAAAATTTAATAAAAAAAATTCAATAAAAAATTACAAAAAAATATAAAAAATGTACTTTAGTGAGTTAAAAATCTTTTCCCAAAAGGATTTATAAAAATATGATAATTTAGGTCAAAATATGGATTTACATGTGCATGGTATGGTTAAAAAAAGTGACTTTTAAATAGTGGTTTTTAGAAACTCCTATTGAAACTCAATTTGTACCATCTGGGTATTGAAATAAATTACATATTTGGAAACTGCACTCCGAGTAGTACATTTTATGATCAGTGACTTTTTTGAAGATTCCATCTCTAAGTGCTTCAAATTTTAAGGTCAAATGTGTCAAATTCTGAAAATTAGGGAAAACACTTCCACTTTTTGGCCAAAAAGTGAACTCAACTTCTTGCCAGCACCCCTATGTGTTTTCAAACAACTTACATATCTTAGGTTTTTCATTAATAAACACCTTTCATTTTCAGTTTATTGCATTAGGACATTACATTTAGGCATATTGCATCCATCCTTGCATCAATCTTGAATGTATACATTGCCCATTTTGGCCCATCTTTCTCCTTTTAGGTGAAAAACCCTAGAAGTGCTAGAAAGCCATTGGAAGCCAAAATCTTTGTTTACATTTTGGTGAACCTGCCTTTTCAATACTTTATTTTCTGATTTTGGAGTCCATCCTAGAATTAGCTTGCATTACATTTGGCATTAGTTAAGTGGCATTTCAGGGTTTCAAATTTTGCATTAGTGAAAGTGCATATAGGTTGCATTTTTGCATCTAAAATCATTGAAAATATCTAAAATTTTGCATTTGTATCTTAGGTCTGCATTATATAGTACAAAGACTATCAAAATCAGTCAAAAATTTGGAAATTCTCAAAAAAATCTCTACTGGGACTAATTCGTCAACTTGGGCGACTTATTCCTTGTTCACCCCTCAAACTGTCACTTACAGAACTGAAAACCCTAATTTAAAGCTTTTGTTTGTTGCCATTAACTATCTATATCACTTGGTTGAGTTTTTGTAGCATACATTTCACTAGATCTAGCTTAATTTGGCTCGTTTCATGCATTTCTTAATTTCAATTTTACATTCACAACATTTCATTTTCAGATCATTGCATAACATAATCAATATATTACCTTGTGTGAAATCTAAAAAGTTTCATTTCATTCTAGGCCTTTACCTTGTATTTTAAGTTTGCATATATTATTGTTCAAAAATGTTACTTTCATTCTTTTCTAAGTTTGCAAAGAAGAATTTAGTTAAAAAGCATGTTAGTCATTCATTCAATGCATTCCCTAGTTATGAAAGTCTCTTAGTTCAAGAGAGTGAAAATGACAATGTTAACCTTAAACTTACACCCCCTCCTATCTCTCCTATTTGTGTGGAAGACGTGATAGAAGATCATACAAACATAAATAACCATGATGATCATAATTTTTCTTCACCCAATACTTCTCCTTTTAGTGACGAAGGTATCTTGGCAAAAGATGATACAATCATTGAGAATCATGAGGATCTTGTTTTTCGTTCTCCTCATCCCCTTTGGGAAGATATTTTAGCACAAGAGAATGAAATAATAGACACATTCTTAAACATTACCTTACCTAATTTCCATTCTCCTTTGGCTTGTGAGAATGATTTCGAGGAAGATAACATTATAATTGATGAGGATATGTTGGTCTACAACAAACCTCTTTATGATCCTTCCCCTACCTCTCCTATTTTGGAAGACATTAGGGAACAAAGGAATAAAGTCATAAATGATCATGATAATCCTACTTTTTCTTCTCCTAGTATCTCCCCTAGTTGTAAGGAAGATGCTTTGATGTTGGAAAACAAAACCAATGAGAGTCATGAGAGTCTTATTTTTCCCCTTTCACCTAAGGCAACCCTTACTGAGAAAGATAATTCAACCATTAATCATTCCCCTACTTGTGATGAACTCATTTTAGAACAACCAATCCATGAATGTCAAAAACATTTGATTCGTAGTTCTCCTAAAACCTCTCCTCCTAGGGAGAATATCATGGTGTTAGAAAATGACAACAATAGTAATGTTTCTTCCTTAGATCAAAAGGTGATTCTAGTTTTCCCTTTCTTAGAGATACATCAAACCAAGATTGCTAAGGTTATGAATGTGCAAGTGTCCATTAGCTCCCCCCTCGACCAATGGACCTCATACATATCCCATAGGACATCCTAAGAATCCTCTCATCCTTTACCCACCTTCACACAAACAATAAACTCAAAAACAACTTGAACTCATCCTTTATCCACCATCACACAAACCCCACCCTCACAACAAACCTGAATTAATCCTCTACCCCCCTCAGAATAATGTTTCACAACAACCGTGTCACAATACCATTGCCCATACATACAACACTAGAAACAATCCACAACCACATCAACCAACTCTGACCTCTTTACCAAGTTACTTAATTCTATAATGCCTAGTGCTCCTCGATTAAGGGAATATGATCTTGTTGAACAACCTAAGAGAACTCTCGCAAAGATATCCCTATGGGATTTAGTTCAAAATTCACCTAACTATCACACTATGCTTCAAACAGCCTTACAACAAGTTCTTGTCCCTTCTAATCATGCACAACCAAATGACATTGCAGCCATAATTCAAGGATTGAATGGTGACATTGTTTTCCACCAAAGTAAATTCCCACCTTTAGAAGTACAAAAACAAAATGAAGCTTTCATAATCATATCTCAATACAAAACAAAAGGGATAAAGAAAACCCTTGTTGACAATGGTTCAGGGGTTAATGTGTGTAGTGTGACCCTTTTGGATAGGCTTGGCATTGATAAATCAAACATTCAACCTAATTCTTTCTCTATTAAGGGATTTGACAATGTTGAAACGAAACGGCTTAGGGTGATCATTATACCTCTTACAGTTGGAGTGGCCACATTGAATACACCAATCCATGTTATTCCTCATGAACTTTCATGTAATCTTATCCTAGGCAGACTGTGGATTCATGCAATGAATGGGGTGCCCTCTACTCTTCATCGTAAAATGAAATACATCTACAACAACAAAGTGTACACACTTGATGTTGATCCTAAGCCTTATAGTCTTTTACAACTCAAGAAAAACAAAGAAAATCCCTTAAACACATCAACATCCACTACACATATGGAACCCGTACAACTGAAAAACAAAGAACAACACTCAAATCTATTAGGAGATGATTGGGGTTCCTTATAGAACTTCACACCAACACTCATGGATGAGTACAAGATCATAAACAAAGATTCAATTGAGGGAAACAAAAACGAAGTCATGACAACACAAAACTCAGACAACCCTTCGAAAGCATCCACCTCAACCACTTTAGACAAATAAAAAAATTACATGATAACCTTTGACAAATTCAACAACGAGAAACCACCTAATCCAAAAGATATGAAAAAGCTTTATGGAAAAGGTTATGAGCTTATGAAACAAATTGGATATAGTGGAAAAGGATATGGTGCTAATGAACAGGGTATCCATGTCCTTATCGATCCTAACAAGCAAGAAACAACTCATGGTCTTGGTTATTGTCCTTTTATAGAAATCACCAAGCCTTCAATCAACAACAAGACTATCATAGAACACCCCTCTAAGACAAATTTAACAGTCATGCATCCTGAACTGATAGACACTAGTGGTTTTGATGGTTATTCTTTGCAAAAAAATACACCTTCACTTAATGTCAATGTCATCTCGCAAAACACTAATGAATTGAATTCGTTAGATTTTACACCCTCCTATAAAGGAGAGCCCAAAATATCACAATCTAAATAGTCTTACATAGGTATGATATCTAGTACTAAGCAAGAGGTCTCTTTGTTGTAAACTACAAGCACACCTTCTACCACTGATCAAGAGGGTATTTTATTGAGACTCCTCCAAGATCACTTGATAACCCTTCCTCCAAGAACTTGAAAGAAATTCTATTACAAATTACTTCATTTTGCGCATATCACAGAGTTCACGGATATTGTGCTAATGAATGTAAGGCTTTGAGAAGTAAAACACAACATCTTAAGGAGTTTGGTTTTATTCCTTCTATGGGGGCACCTAATTCCTCTAATTGCTACTAATTTTCACTCTAGCATGCATTTCATTATTCATTTCACTCTTTTGGCTAGTCATTAACCTTTCATGAACATATAAGAGCAACCTTGGGATGTGGGCGACATGCCTTAAGTTGGCTCGCATGTGACATACTACCCCTTTACATGACGTAGCTTATCAGAAACATATGACTTGGTATAGGGAATTTCGAGTAAGCTCTCATGTATCCTTCTACTTTAAAGAAATTTCTCATAGTAATGGTGTTAGCAACTCTTTTAAAGTGGGGGCATACATCCACACTCATATTTCAGTATGGAATTTTCTTTTTCTTGCAATTTCCTCTCTTGGAAACATTAGGTACAATGTTGCTTAGGATGAGACATTGCATTTTTCTTCTCTTGGAAACAAGATGAGACCATTTGCACTTTCCCTCTCTTGGAAATCTTAGGCACAATGTTCCCTAAGATGAGACCTTGCACGAACTAAGCAAAATCTATTTGAACATCCCTTACACTGTCTTGCATTTACAATGTTTATGAGTGTCAAGCATATGAAGTTTTGCTTACCTCATAGAGCTTGAAAATCATTTTTATTGTGGTGCCTTGTCAAAGTTATCAGGAGGTATAACTTTGGTATGGTTGAGCGGGCAACCCATTCTGAGCCATGAATTTTCCCCATAGCCATCTCTGTGTGTGAGCACATATCGGCTGTATGTGTCTCACCTTTTCAAACTTCTCACTCGGTAGACAACTAGGAGTTCTATCACCTCAGAGTGAGTATGTGTTTTTGGACAAACAACCTAGATCTGATCCACAATGTGCTAGACAAACGGTTGAATCTTGATCCACCTTTACACTTTCACTTTTCTCTTCCTTCTAGTTCTTGCCATTGTATGATCATGTATCTTATTTTGTTGCACATCATTCACCTTGTTTGTGTCCTTTTATGCTTATGTTGGTTTGAATTAGGATCTTTGATCCTGGGGGCTTGTGCAACCTCCTTTGATCTTTGTTATTCTTTTACATCCGCATTGGTACGATTGGATCCCTCTTGAATGTCTACTTTAGTGTGAGTTTGAAGCAAGTTCATCCTCTCACTAAAGCAAGAGCTAACTGTGGACAGGAAAAAAGTATCCCTTTTTTCTTGCTTGATTTGGGATTAATTTATGACAAATTGGACTTAATGAGGCCTTGATTTAGTGTTGTTAGGTGTTTTACATGCATCCACATTGGGTCTTGGAACCTTGCAAACTGAATAAATTACATTTAACCATGTCTTGTAAAGGTGTTGTAAAGTGTTGTAAGAGACTTTCACACTTCTCTAGACTAAATGCACCAATCTTTCCCCTAATTCAATGATATAAAATGTATTTGATGGTATTATCACATCAATTTAGAAGGCTTGTGAATTAAACTTAACTCTAATCTAGTGTTGCAATGTGTCTTACACATTCACATTGGATGTTGTGCCTTTCTAGGCTATGTGGACCCCATTTTAATGATGTAAAGTGCATTTAATCACACTTTCACATTGAAATTTTTGTCCATAGACCTAATTACCCTTTACATCATCATTAATAGGCCCCTATGATCCCATATTATGCATCCCAAGGCATAATTTGATCAAATACCAGATGAAATCAACATAAAAACTAAAATTCTTCATTCCCCAACAATCCAGCTAGCAAAAGGGCCCCTTTGGGACTAAGTCGCCCATCTGGGTGAATGAGTCCCTACTAGGTGGGACTAAGTCACCCAACATGGTGACCTAGTCCTATTTGGGTCATTTTTGAGGTTCGGGTAGGAAAAATTGGAATTTAAGTTTATTTTTCCTTCATGTCAGCCTTGGGGATCAAATTAACAAGAAAATTAGGTGGATTGCCTATAAATACAAGTCTCTAAACCCTAATTCATAAGAAACTTAATCATCTCATTCATCATTTATCTTCTCTCTCAAGTCAAGCAAGCTATGGTTTTAACATTCCAAGTCATCAAGATAGCATTTTTTAGACATTCAAGGGAAAATTCTTCATCTTTTGCTGCTGCAAATCAAGATCAATCATCATGGAAAGGTACTAACTCCATTATTTCATGCTTCATTACATTATTTCTCCATTTTGGTTTAATTACCTAAAAAGGGGTTTGACCAAGGCAAACCCCCATGCCCTAACATCCAACATTTCTTTCTCTTTCCTTGTGTGTTTGTAGATTTAGGTATCTTGAAGGCTTGGAAATCGTTAAAGATCAAGTTGCAAAGTTTTTGAATACATCTCCTTGTTGAGTAAGTCAAAATATCAACAAAAATTCAATTATAGTGCCAAAAATTAGAGTTTCAGAACCGAACACCTGTTAGGAATGAAAGTGCAGACCGAGGGCTTCTGTTTCCACTTTCAAATTTTTAGAAACTCAAAAGTGGAATAAGTTGCCAACAATGGTGACTTAGTCCCACTAAAACTATTTTTCAAAGGTTTCTATAGATTTGGATACCCATTTGGCCGAAATGGGTTTTTGAGCAGTTTTTGCAGATCTGGGACTAAGTCGCCCAGATTGGCACAAGTGTCCCAATTAGCTTTTGCATCATTTTTTTTAGGATTTCAAACCTTCATTTCATCCTCTTTCAGCCTCCAGGTGCACACCTTCAGTTTCATCAATTTGTGTTACAATTTTTCTTCATTTCTAGGTGTTTTTGTATATCACTATGTGTTTTCAAACAACTTACATATCTTAGGTTTTGCATTAATAAACACCTTTTATTTTCAGTTTATTGCATTAGGACATTAGATTTAGGCATATTGCATCCATCCTTGCATCAATCTTGAATGTATACATTTCCCATTTTGGGCCATCTTTCTCCTTTTAGGTGAAAAACCCTAGAAGTGCTAGAAAGCCATTGGAAGCCAAAATATTTGTTTACAATCATGCCTAGGTTTTACAAAAAAATTTTATGGAGGAACATTCCTGGTTGTAAAGTAGTCCTGTATCAATCAAAAACAATTTTTTTCTTACATTACATTGAGTAGCAGTATCAATATTTCATTTCGTATTTTACCACATCATTGTTTCTCAAGTTGCAGAGCAGGATACAACATCTACACATAGACATCTAACACATATCCATATTTCACATTGTTTTCACTTGCCTATCAGAAGTTATCACTCTCATAATTTCACTGTGTTTACTAGTCAGAGTATTGGGGCTGGCCTAGTTCAGATTCCCTAGTGTGGACTTATTATAGATCATGCAAAGCTTAATGAGACACCTTACAATAATTTTGGGATCGTTGGGACCTATCCTGGAGATTCATAAGTTATTTCTTTTCCTCGTCTAATCATCTTTGCATATTTTGAGGTCAACCTTCATGTATAGTCATCTGGTTTATGACCCTTGTGGCCGACACAAATGTTTGTTGGAGCTTGAGAAGCATATTTATAAGTATTTGTAATCATTTAGGAATCAATTCACTCAGAGAGAAATAGATAGATTCATTACATTTGCACACCAACCCTTCGGAGGCATGTAATAAGGCCTTTGGCCAATTTTATTATTGAATTCCCTTGTGGCAAAGGCCTGTGAGCCTTGGATATTCACCCATGAGGCATATGTTGCATGTGAAATTGATAATTCAATAAAGTTTATGTTCGCATATCAGTTTCTTGTGTTGTTTCCACTATGTTGACTCATTGCTACACGGTTCAGACTGCTCCTTTTGGAAACCTCCTATCGTGACTGCACCAATTGGTATTAAAGTGATTTTTCTATTTGTGAAGGCATTCCTTGAGGCAAACAAATCGCTAACCTAAGGAAGATTGCATTTGTTTTCAACTGATTGCCAAATTTGAGGTAGTTGAAACCCTTGTAGTGAGATCATTGAATTGAGGTAGTTGCACCAATTCGAGGGGAGATATCCCACCAAGGAGAGCACTTGCTATGGAAAATGTTGCAGGAATAATGTATGAGATGTTGAAAATGATCCATGAGATGCAAGTTCGATTAGATGTTGTTGTAGAAGACTAAAGATGAGGCCTAAAACTTAGGTAAAATGATGTTAGCGATGATGAGGTAGAAGATGTTGTAAATCAAATTGTAGAAACCCAAGGTGAAGAAGAAGAAGAATCAAATCAAATGAAGATGTTGAAAGTGATCTTGAAGATTGGAAAAAGACCTAGAGTCAAAATCCATAATTATGTAGGAAATTGGAATCCTAAAGAATTGATTGATTGGATCAATGAAATGGAGGAATACTTTGAATATGAAGAAATTGAAGATCTAGAGAGAGTCAGATTTGCAGAAACCAACTTGAAAGGTCACATTGCATTATGGTGGAAAGAAGTTCAATTAGAATGAAATAGAAGTGGCAAAGAAAGAATCATCAAATGGGATAGAATGGCATGACAAATTTGAAGAATCAATTCATAACAACATAATATGAACTTGAATTGTTGAAGAAATTGTAAAACCTAAGACAAACAGAGAGATCTGTGAAGGAGTATATTGAAGAATTCTATAAGATGATAATTAGAACCAATCATAGTGAAGCAAGGAAAGAAAAGGTTGAAAAGTAAATCAATGGACTAAGAACAAAAATTCAAGAGGAATTGACCCTGGTAAAGATGGCATCAGTTGAGGAAGCATATGAATTTGCATTGAAGGTAGAAGATAAGTTGAACAAGAAATTTGAGCAAAGGCAGAGAAGTGCAAGAGGATGATTCTAGAAGAGTGGACCCAAATCCAAAGAATGAAGACCTTATCCAGAGTAGAACAAACATGTGAAACCCTATTGGAGTGAAGAACATGATGTTAATTCATATCACAGAGGTAGAGAAGATACAAAATTTTACTGCAGTGGTAGAGGAGGCCATAATTCTTACCATTGTGGCAACGAAAAAAGTATCCCTTTACTTTTCCTTACTTGTTTGGGCCCTCTTTGTTAAATTAAGCTTAATATTGCCTTGATTTAGTGTTGTAATGTGTTTGACACATTCACATTAGGTCTTGGGCCCTTATGAACTTAATTATACCTCATTTAAGGTGTTGTAAAGTGTTGTTCCACACTTTCACACTTTTCTAGGGTTATCATTAATAATTGGGTTTTTTTATACCTTATTTGGACTTATTTTGTAACCACAAGCCCTAATTAATGCATATTTTTGAGGATAATATCGACAGAAACCAACATCCAATCATAATTCAGGTGTTTTTAGGTTGTGTGGCCTAGATTTGGTGATCTCAGACTCATACGCCACCTTGGGCATATGGGTCCCACCTAGGTTTTTGGACCCCGATCTGGATTTTGCATCATTTTAAGCATTTTTTAAAATGTGTCCCATAGTTATGCCTAATGGGACTCATACACCACTTTTGGAGTATGAGTCCCATGTGACCCAAGGTCAAATTTAATTCAAATTCTTGGTGGGATTTTATTCCTCTAGATCTAATGTTGGCTTGTAGTGTTGTAATTTTGAGAAATTAGGCATAAAAAAGTATAAATGAAAGGTTCTTTCACTTATTTTCACCCCAAGCTTTCAAGTATTTATGTATATAACAAATTTGTGATCAAGGAAGCATTCAAGAGTTTGGGTAAAAGCACAAAACTGTGTCACACTTTCAGCCAAATAAATAGTTTTGAGTGAAACATTTTTAGCTGAACAAGTTTCAGCCAAATAGGTTTCAGCTGAAACCACGTGGTGTATACATGGCACACAGGGTTTTGGCCAGATCCAAATTTTTTTTTTCCCTTTGCCACTTTGAAATTGGATTATTTAATGTGCAGGGTTTCTATAGAAAGGGTTTCGGCTAAAACCATTTCTATAGAAACCCTTTCTACTGAAACTCTCTATGTGGCATCCTAGTTGGTAGCCAACTCAACTTTTTTTAGAATTTTCTAAAAATTTCAACTTTAACAGAGTATTTCTTTATTCAGAATGATGTTTTAAAAATAAAAATAAAAATACCCTTTTGTAAAACTTAGAGTGGTGAATCCGAATATGTAATTTTTTAATATTTTAATTAGTTTTAATATATCAAAATTTTAAAATAATGCAAGTAGGTTGTTAAAGTTAAAAAAGAGGTTGATTAGAAATTAAAAAATAAATAGTAAAACATATTAATTTTTTTTTTAAAATATATGGTGCACTAGAGGAGAGAGTCCTCTTCAAAAGGGTATAATTTGTTTTTTGAAAATGATTAAAAAAATAGAAAATAGTTGACGTCCCATGAAAACTATCAAATTACGACAAGTTTGACTTTAAAATATTATTACGGGAAAAATATACATCAAAATTTGATTTTTTTCCCATGCACTAGATATTGAAGTTACCTTTTTGAAGAAAAAAATTCATGGAGAAATGAAGTTTTTTTCAATTTATTTTTTGACGTCCTATGAAGTCACTTTTTTCTGAAATTTTCAGCATTCCAAAATTTGTTCTTAATTTGATAAAAAATAATGAAAACATTTTTTCAAAAAAAATAAAAATCATAGGAATAAACTTCATCAAAAGTTCTACATTTCATTAGTTTACATCATTTTGAAATTAGAAACATAAATACCACTTTTATGTGGTCGAAGTTCATAATTTTTTTTGCTATTAGCCAATTCCTTTATAAAGTGTGACATAGGTTTGTACTTTTACCCATTTAGAAGAGCATTCAAGAGTCTTCAAGGGCTGATTATCAAGTTTTTTAGAGCATTATTCAATCATCAAGCATCATGTCAAAGTCATCATGCATCATGTTTATTTTTGAGCTAATAATTGTGATGTAGGATTTCATGATTCAAGCTAGCACTCAAGTCAAGATCTACATCCAATGGAGCCTCTTCATACATGTTTTCAACACTTTATTGTGAGGGTTTGGTGAGTTGCAACATTAAATTTTGTTCATTCATCATTCTACTTTCCTATTTCATTTCATTACAAGGTTTGATTATCGAAACGGGGGTTGACCAAGGCAAACCCCTTTCCACTAATAAAACAACATTTTCCCCTCTCTTTAGTGTGTGATTTACAAATCTAGGTTGAAGACACATTGAAGAGCAAGTTTGGAGAAAGTTGTCAAGTGTTCAAAGTTGTTGTCACCTTGCATTGGGGATCATTGGAAGACATATGCAGGTTGCAAATCAATGTTTCGAATCTAGAAATCAGGTGGAAAGGACAGAGCAAACATTGAAGAGTAGAATCAAAATTTGAATTTCTAGAAAACACTAATTGGAATGATAGTCCACTTCTAGAATATGAGTCCTAGTTTGGTCAAATTTGCAAATTTTAGGAGTTCTAGATACCTCTCTACTAGATTTTAGTTTCTACCCAAAAACCCTAATCTAGGACTAAATCACCCAGTTTTCCTTATGAGTCCTAGTCAACATTAAATTCAATGTTTTTGGCATTTAAACTCTTCATCCAGTCCTGTATAGGTTTCTAGGTGCACACCTTTCATCTCTCAGCTTTTTGTTTTGTTTTACATACTTTTATAGGTCATTTACTGAAATCTTCATTTCATTAGTTTTTCCAAGCCCTAGCTTAGTGGTGAACCCTTCTTTAGTTTATAATCCGACCTTAGGAAAGCACTATTGCAAGATCTCTTTCCGCTTTGCATACTTTAGATTGAGGTTGTTGTGCCCTTGGCACACACGCCTCGTTTCGAATGGGGACCCTCTTTTCTTTCGCCTTGTCAGGTTGTTTTTGTCACCGCCTCATTTTGCGTGCCCCCCTCTCTTTTTTGGTGTCCCGAATGATCAATATTGCTTCAAAGTCCCACCATAACTTGACTATGCCTTCCCCTTTTAATTTTGTCATTTTCTGGTGCCTCGCGGAGTCTCTCTGGCAGTTTTGCCCTGCCAACAGCCCCGTGCCCTTCTGGGCCCGGCCGTCTGGATTTCCCTTGCTGGGTTTCCCCTTTGTGCTCGCCGTTCCCAATGGCGCTCGGCTCGTGTCCTCCCAGACCCTAGGTTTCGAACCCTCATTCTCCATCTGCTATGTTCGTGGGAATCTTGGCGGCTGCCAAACCCTCCTGGCCTGAGACCCTGGAGTTCTGCTCCTCGGCTTCCGAGTGTGTTTCGCCATTCCTCACGGCGAGCCTTTGGTGGTGTCCCACCTTCTGGGCCCCGACCTCTTTGCCACTGATGAATTTACCGAGTTGAATTTTCCAAGTGCCCACCGTCTTGCGCCCTCCCGGCCGCCGGACCCTGGGTCTCCCGCCGTTGTTGCTATTTTTTTTTCAAAATCACCAACTTCATTGTCTCATCATACTTGCATTTAATAGAGCCATTAATGGTGATTAGGGGTATAAAAGACCTGCTCAAACCTATCATCTTCACTTGACAGTGTTGCAGAGAATAATTAGAGCTTGCCACAGGAGTCTGCCATTTTTGAAGCCTCTAATTGATATCATCCTTGGCCTTCGCTTATTGATTGTGAGTGGATCCCACACCTCCACACATTGAGTGTTTGAGGTAGGTCTTCTATTCACCCTCTCGAGCATTGTTTTCATGATTTTATAAGGTTTAAAATGAACAATGACCACCAAAGGACATGCGGATGATGGAATACAACATTATGAGCAAAACCCATGTCCTCAAAATTTGAGTAACCCAACATAGCATCCTCATGAGAAATTCGAAGCTTTACCCCTGCGTGACCATTCTTTGCAGAGGCCTTCGTGATCCTTGAGCTCGGATGCTCCTTTTGTCGGTGAGGACTTAGTGAAAACTGTCGATATAGATTTTGGCTCCCTCGGGTCCGGGCGCTCGGGATCTTGCACATAGGATTCTGTCCTTCATTCGCTATCGCTGAGACTTTGTCCGATCGACAAGATCTTTCACTGAGTACATCCATCTCTTATCGAGTGATGAGTCAGGGAGACGTTTGTCTGTCGCCAAGACCTCACCGTGAGCTCCTTAGGTCCTGGCGATGCCTTCGCTTTCGGTGAGAACCTGTAACTTTCACCAGGACTTCCTGGCGAGGCTCCTCCTCTTGGCGAATGCACTTTTCCCTTTTTAGTCGGCATGACTTTGCCTTTCGGTATAACCTTTCGCTGACACCCCCTCCCCTTATCCTTCAGCGGGCATGGAGTGAGTTGGCAAGACATAGCGAGGTCACCAAGACCTTTATCTAACTTAGAGGTTACGCTGATGGGGCTCTTTCTTGGGGATACATTCATCTTCACCAAGACCTTTCCCCGACCCGAGAACTTACACTGAAGGCCCCCTCTGTCGGCATAACATGGCCTAGTCAGCAAGACATCTCCCCGCCTAAAGGTTTTCCTGCTGACATTCTCGCTCGGTAGGACTTTTAGATGTCACCGAGAGATCTCTCTGAAGATCAACCTCTCGTTGACTTACAATCCTACGCCGAGGGCTCGCTTTGCACTACCCTGAGACTTATCATTTTTGGAAGGACATTAAGCCTTCACCAGGAGATTATGATGATATCAATTTCTTTTGGTGAGTGCCTGACATCCTTTCACCACCCAGTTCCCAGGCTTCCTTTCGTTGTTTGGAAAACTCTGTTGAAACTTGAACACCCTTGACCGTATCGGGCTCCACCTTCCAGAGCTTTGTCCAACGATTTCTGTTTCAAAAGAAATCCCCCAGCCTTCCATCTGTTGGGCCTCGACTTCTCCATTGTGGTGAACAATCAATGAGAAAATTTGACGGCCGACGCCATCTCTGGGCCCGGTCTACACCTTGATAGTCAGTAGGACATTTGAGTGTTGACAAGACCTTTCTCTGAGACAGAGTTTCACAATGACTAAAAATTTTGGTCACCAGGACAAAAGAAGACTCTCATTGAGATGCACAACCCGCTTTACCCGCTTCGCTATAGCTTTCAGGTATCGGGGAGACCCTATGTCGATCATACAACATTTCACCGAGGGCACTCGCTTATTCACATGTCACTGTAACAACCCCAATATCATGCCGACAGGATGACTTCATTATTCCATTTGGTGAGACCTCGAGCACCTCACCAAGACTTTACATTGAAATGAATAACCTACACCGAGCAGTTATGTTTCGCCAAGACATTTTGGCCTTCTTACCGACAGAGACCTCATCGTGATATTGGCGAGACATAATGGTGTTGGGGAAACCTCATGTAGAGTGCTCTTGTTTCACTGAAAGCCACCACGAGCTAGCCCTTTGTTCATCAAGAGAAAGAAAATCTCATACCGAAAGCCATTGTTACCTATTGGCAGGACCTCACCTTTTCGTTATGACTTCCTGCCACGAGCTCATGCTTGGCTGAAATGAAACCTGAATGTCATTCGGTGGGACACCACAAACCTTATGTCGATAGAGTCCACAATAGTCTCGCCAAAAGTATATTCAGAGGGAATCCATGTGTAGGGTCGGCGAGATCAAAGGTTTTTTTCTAGGACCTTATAGCGCTAGTAATGACTCCCCCTGATGTCTGTCCCTTACATGCCAGTCAGCATGACAAAATGAAGTCACCATGACAATCGCCGATAGCCCAACTCTCACCGAGGACTCATATGCACAAGTCAAGGAGACGAACTGAGTTCGATAAGACACAACCTCGACAATGAAACCTTTGTCAATAGGTGAATGCACAAGACTTGTGATCGTCGAGACATCAAGGGAGTTATGCTGATAAACCTGTAGCATGCAAATGTTAGAATAAAATAACATGGGTGTCGGGAAGATAGTGATGGACCTATGCTAATATGCACCTAGACATGAAAATGCATAACTCGATTGATTCAATGGGACAATATAGCAAATTACAGATGAAATATACATTGAACCAAGTCATCCATGCTTGGCGTTCATCCAACTACTAGGCTCCACCATCTAGGAGTCCTTCCATTGTCCGCCATTCTAGAGGGAAAATCTCGCCCGCCCTTCCGAGCTCCGGCCTCCGCCCTTCCGACCGTCGCAAGACTGAAAATGGAATCAAACGGTGGACCCTCATGTCGGGTCTAGTCTTGCTCTTGGCTGTTAGTGAGACTTAGGGAGCTTGCCAAGACCTTACCCCACCGCTATGACCTTTCACCGACTTCTCTTCCCCTGTTGTGCTGGTCGGCGAGACCCCAAGCGTTTGCTGTGACTTCACATCGAAGATCAAACTCCTGCCGATGTGCTTAGTCGGTGAGACATAAACTTATCACCAAGACCTTTCTCCGAGGTGGACATTCATACTGATTGAAAACTGAAACGAAATGATGGATTCCTCTCAGTTCGGGCTCGAAGCTCCGGACTTCCCCCCGATGATAGCTGCTCCAAACGATGAAAGATGAAAAACTTCCCGGTGCCTTGGGCCCAGGCGCTCAAATGGAAAATCAAACTGCTGGCCGCCCTTTGACCCACCGGACCTCGGACCCTAGAATTTCATCTCCAGAATTCTGTTTTCAGCCTGCTATTCCAAACTACCATCACTAGACCACTCTCTGGCCCTGGACCTCTGGATTCTCCTAAACCGATCCAAATGAGCCCAAATCTGAAATCTAACTTCGACCCACATGTTCAATTTCAGTCTTCTTCATTGCAAACCTCTTAAAGTACTAAAATCTAACCTAAGAGAATCTCCAGGAGCCCTCTGCCCTATTTTCCTTTCCCAAACAACATTCTTGCCTAGGAAGTCTGGTCATCCGGGGCCGAACTGTCCAAATGCCCTTAATCAAAAGACCGATAACATCAAGAGATAAAGAATCATGTTATGCTTGATAGATCATTTAAAATGGATTTCATCTTTGGGATTTGAACTAACATAAATGCTTTTGTGATCAATTATGCTGACTATACCTTTGCTTGCAGGATATATGGAATCGGGTGCAGGACCTTCAGCGACACCCATCGAGAAGGACAAAGGGAAGAAGTTAGGAAAGACCCCTCGAGGGAAAGAGGACAAGGACCAAATGAAATACCAATTCTAGGGTGAGCCTCTCCACTCAAAGATTACCATGGATTGGAAGGAGATCACCGACACCAACATAGGGCATGTTGATATTGACGAATTCACACAAAGGGTCAGGGTCAATCCGACGACCAAGAATGCAAGACTGATAAGACAAAGTGGAATAGAAATGGCTGTTGGATTCCCTCCATCCCTCATGGCCCCCGAGTTGGTCATGGCTTGTTAGGAGGCATATCAACCCGACACAAGAACAATCATTGATAGAGAGGGCAATGTCCTCCCCAACATGTCAACTGAAGGGATCACGAATACTTTCCACATCCCTACTTTTCAAGAGATGGAAGTCCTCACCATAGAAGAATATCAGGAAGCATGGGATGATAATCCGACGGGCTGTAAGAAGTCAATAAATCAGCAATGGCTTAAAGAAAGGTGGGGCAGTGCTGCAAAGGTTCCTCATGAACTCTTCCGCAATGACTTCCACGAGGATTATCATGACTTGGTTACATTGTTAAGCAGGGTTACGGGTCTTCCTACGGCTGCCTTCTTTTAGGAATGGATGGTGTACTTCATCGAGTAGATCCTTCAGGGGAATGAGGACGTTACCAAAAAGACTTTATTTTACTAGGGAGGAATAATAGGCAACTGCTTCCATGAGCAGTTCGTTAATGTAAAGAAGAGCTCCAAATTCTATATGACTTCGTACCTCATGTACTCCTTGGCGGACCAAAGACAATACAATCTAGGTGATTTGTGGAACTCGATCGGGAGCAGGTTCGAAAACTCAAGGTCTATGACAAATACCTCCAACTCTAGTAAAAAAACTTCAAAAGGGAGTACTGTAGAGTAAACGATGCCTTCATCGACCATATTATCAGAATGATTGCCGGAGACTTCAAAAGGAGGGTCTCCCACAGTGCTAGGCCATTTTTGAAGTAGTATGCCTTCCTCTTCATTCAATACCTGAAGTTCACATACATCCATGCCCAGGGCTTCACTGAAAGGAAAATAGGTTGCCTCGATATCCCAATGACCGAATCATCTTACTGGAGCTTTCTCGACAACTCCAACACATACAGACAATCTTCAATGGAAAACACATAGCAAGGATTTCTTATTCTATGACTCTTAGCCAGGGCATGTATAGACTACAAACTTCCCAGTGTGTTGGTAACTCTGAGAAAGAACTAAAAGATTACCATTTCTTCTTACACACTGCTCGCCTATGGATAGACCCGTATGGCCACATAAGAAAGGCACTAGGGCCGGCATTTGCCTATCTTCATCACATTGAGGATTTCTAGGTGGATTGCTAGGATGATAAAGAGGTACGTGCAAGGCACTATATGCGAATGATTATGTAGTTTGTATGGAAGGTGCTATCTTTCCCCATACTGGACCAGCTCGAGGAAGACAAGAGCATTGTAATGCACCCCCGGTACCCTACAGTCACTAATCTGCTAATACCAACAATAGACTGGGACGAACAGGATGTCGATGACCTTGATACCATAACCCAGCCATTCTTGGCTCATACTAAGGAGTGGGTTGATGGACGTATAGCCCAATTGAAATAGCAGGAGGTGATTTTGACTTATGAAGGCCTAAAAAGTGAGCCAAGTGCCACAGAGGATGCCACTGCCACCACTTCAACTGGTGGGACATCCAAGTCTTCCCCGGTTACCAGATCCAAGAAGAGAAAAGAGATAGAAATAGGGCAGTCTCTTGACCCCAAGGTCTATACAAGGAAGGATTCAGGGGGCTCACCCTCCAATAAACTAAAGCAAGCAGAAGACACCACAGAGCAACGATTGGTCCGGGAAGAGGAGGCCAAAGATATTGATGAAATCAAGCCTGTCCTGGCTCTCCCTACTTTGGTTTCCCCACCTACCTCTCTAGCCATGATTGCCACATCCCCACCAGTAGTGGACATCTCCGTCCATCTTGCCCCTTTGCCCCCGACCAAGTCTTTGATTATAATTGACTGCTCGTCTTCCATGACTACTCCCCCTTCCTCTGCTGCCATGTCACCAACCACATCACTCCCTCTGGTGATAGTAACAACACCTTTTCCTAGTTCCACCATGCCTGAGGCTCTCTCAAGACATATGTAGAATCTTCCCCCTGAGCTATCCTAGATCCTAATGGATCCCACTCTTCAAGCAACCCTCGTATGAGTCCTCACTACTGCTCAGCCTTCACAACCATTGACACGGCCACCCGCTATGGAAGTCACCATGATAATCTGTAAGGAGTGGGAGCACTGATAGCAGGAAGCCTGGAAACCCTTCGAGGAGGAGGCCGATGAATACCACGAGCACCCGGAGTACGAACATCGAACTATTGACAGGGTGACTTATGAAGAAGAGGGAACTAGTTCCTTGAAAAGTGGGGATGAGGAGGATAACACTGGTGGCAAGGTAATCATGTGGGCCTTTGATGAGGATCTTTAAGAAGGACAGCCACCAGAAGATACCCCAAGAGAAGATTTACCTGAAGGTGGAACCCAGGTTGTCAAGAGCCCTGAAGTTGAGCACTCCAAGGAACCTGTGCATGAAGTTGAGTGTGCTGAGGAAAAGAAAAAGAAAGAGACAGTAGGAAAAGAAAGTCCCATGCAACAACCATCTACCTAGCCTTCTATTAAGCACATTATGTTTATCCAAGACTCTAATGAAGAAGGAGATGCTACTAAGGAGAAAGAAAAGTCCCTAGAGGATACGAGAGCGGAAACCTTGGCCTTGACTGAGAGAGGCGAGGGTGGCCATGATTCACCTAAGGGAAAATCTGCCATACCAGAATGGTTGGAAAAATAGTTTGAGAGAAGAACTCCTGTGCTAAAGGACCTAAGGGAAAAAATAGAAGCCATCTTAGCCGGAGCTCAAATCACAAAAAAGAAGGAAAAGAAGCTTAAGACCTGATCCAAGGTGACGATGGATGCTTGTGGGTCTCGAGCTATGCAAGTAGCCATGCCTGTGGTAGGACAGAAAGGGATAACTTACAACATCTCCACCATGGATCTAGGGACAGCCACCATAGAACAAAAGGTGGGGCATCTTGAGGAGTCAGTGGCCACAGTGGAATATTGATAAGGTAGGGCAAGATTTCAAAGGATGAGCTCAAAGCATAGGTGGCTACTTTAATAGATTACATCAAGCAATGGTCATCAATGGATGACCTACCTACCATGTCCACAACCATGCCCCAACTACTTTCCAAAGAATAAATTGACAAGATAGAGAGAAGGAAGAACTTGGAAAAGACTACGGAGGACTGGTTCCAACAAATCTTATATGTCAGAAAAATGGGAAGTAGTCGGGCTGTTCGGACAACCAACAAGTTCTTAGACCTGTAGCAATCTTTGGAGGGCATAAAGAAGCTATGCACCGACTTCCTTGCAACCTACGACTCCATCTTCCCAAGGATCAAGGCTATCCTTCAATTTCTAAAAGCCACGTGGGAAAAGGAGCTTGCATTTAAGAAAGATGATCACTGGCTGATGGATGTATGGTGGCGAGACTTTGGCTACTGGAGGGAAAGGATGGAACGAATAATAAGCAAAGTGGATCCGGATATAGAATGGATAAAGGAAATCAGGGCATAATGTGCTCGTTATCTCAAGATGATTGTAGAATATGATGTGCCCACTGTGTAGATGGATCCAGAAAAGGTGAAGCCCTACTTCTAGAAGAAAATAGAGGATAGAATGTTTGGTGAAATTACGGTAGAATTTATGAGTTTTGCTGCCCGTGCCTTCAATCAATCAGAGCTATTCATGGACCAAGGAAAAAAAATGATGAAGATTGGAAAAAGCTGGAGGATAACAAGAAAGAATGGAGCTACCAAGTGCTACGATATGAAATCATTGAAATAGAAAAGCTCCAACCGGTCATCCTCAAGTTCATAGAATACACAGCATCAAGAAGGCAAGAAGGCAACCCTGTTGAGAATGAAGAGCTCCCTAAAGAGTAGCTATAGTAAAACAACAATTAGCTAAAGGACAAAGTGCTACAGTGCTGTCACTAGAAGACAAAATAGGGAAAATGACAAAATGTAATTTTAAATTGTGATATATTGGGGGTTGGTGAAACCCTATTTTTTAATGAATCTTGGCCACATAATAAGAATTAATCTTGGCCATTCATTTGAATTTTGAGGCACTATAAATAGGGATTTCCTCTCATTTGCAAAGAGAGTTAAGTTGTTGTAAAGACATGCTACATAAATTTATAGTGAAAATACATTGACTTGGTGCATTTTCTAAGTTTCTCACATGCTGCTTGATTCAATCTCCATTGTTAGATGTTTAACTTAAGTTTTATTACTGTTCTAGTTAGTCATTTTCTTACTTTGGTAGTTTTTAGGAATGCTGTCCTGTGATCATGAAAATTTCTGCTGTGTTGATGACTTCTCACTCCATACTTTTTGCTATTTGCTGATGGTAGATAGCTTTGTAAAGTTAGTCTGGGCTTGAATTCAAAGCTGCTCCAGAACTTTAATCTTTATTCATGCATGTACATGGTGAATGAAAGACAAAAAATTTGCAGACCTTAGAAGATAGCACAAGTTCCACGATACTGTGAGATTTCTGGTTAAGTGGAATATTGTTTCAGGAAGCTGTCCATTGCAGGAACTCCATCATCACTGTTTACAATTAGTTGCAGATCTAGGAACTCTCTCTCTCCCCTGTCCTTTTTTCTTTTTTTTTTAATGAGTGATCTATGCTAAGGTTCATTGCACATTGTAAACCCAAATCTAATAAAAAAATGGAGTTCAAGACTGCTGTTTGAACCTACAACAAATGCATTACAACTCTCCCATCTTAAGAACTCTGTTTCATGATCCAACTTCTCATGCTTTGTAATCACTGCATAAGACTGCCTTGTGATTCCAACAAATCACATCAAACAACTGAGATATTCCAAGCACTATCAAGACCTGACATTAGAGACTTTGAGATAGTGTTATGCAATATGATTGTGGAAGATTGTCTTTCAAGAGAGGTAGTGCATCCACACACTGCCTGTGTTGAGAAGTGCATAAAAAACACATCAATAGAACTGGTGCTAGGAGGGCCACATTGGAAATACAAAGCTAAGGGTTAAAAGTGAAGCTGGATCAAATCAGATCATTCTCCATAGAAATATTTTAAAGAGTTCTACGGTCAACACCAAACAAGGGAGAATTTGAAGAATTGCAGCCTGCTATAAGGGCGAAGTGAGTTAAGGGAAGTAGCGTTCCCTCTTCCTGTTCCTCCATTCCACCCACTTCCATTCCACCCTCACCTTCATTCGGCTAGCCTTCATCTTCCACCCAACCATCCCAAACTACATTTGCACCTCCTGTTTTCGACAGCCAGGGGATTGCTCCTCTCTCGGCTCTTCTAGCCTAGGGCACTGTCCAATTAGCCACAGCTCAAGTGCAGTCCCAGATTGCTGTTTTATTGCGGGTGCAACCCCAGCTTGCTGTTTTCCAACAACAGATACCAACTCTGCTGCCCTCCATGGCTTGGTTAACACATAACTCTTCGCTGATACATTTCTCCGCTTACCATGATATGCCCAAGAATCCAGAGGGATTTTGTTTGAAGTTCCATCCTCATGACCTATAGAGAATAGCTGAGGAACATATCAAAATATTTGAGACAACAATTACCAAAATGCAAGTTGATCACGAGGACGTGGCATGCCACCTTTTTTCGCATTTATTGGGGGAGGAAGCCTTCTATTGGTACATCAACCTGCCGAGGGGATCCATTACCTCATGGAACTTAATGAAGGACACCTTCCTATAGAAATACAAGATCCCCATCAGTCCTTCAGAACTCTATCAATAGTTTATGTCCATTTAGAGGGAGATAAATGAACCTATTGGATCCTTCAATGACCGCTTTCATCATGCCTTTATAAGGCTCTAGGACCCGTACCTCCATAATGATGTTGTGACCCTTCCGGTCTACTATGCGGTTTTGGACAACCTTACATCAGCTTTGGTGAAAAGGATGCTCCCACCACTCATTACCCTAGTGACCGCCTATACAGAGGCTATTATCGCCAGTGTAGAGTTGGGGCAAAATATCTCTAGTCCGCTGCCTTCTTTGGGGCTAGTAGCTCACCTGATGTAGATTCAAGAGCTTAACCAGGTGTTCACTCATCAGACCCCTCTTATGAATCAAGTACCTCAATTGCCCATTATCCCACATTTAGGGTAGTCATTGAATTATGTACCTCCTGCACCTTCATATTTGCACCCTCAACCATAGTATAACTATTCTCAGGCTGCTCCACAACAACAGACATATTACCAGCAGCCCTAGGCACCATTGTACCTATCGGGACTGGAATTTCCTCTAGCTTATCAAAATCAGCCGACAGCCCTGCCCGCTTTTCTCCAAAATTCGGTACCGCCACCTGGGAATAGGACTGAGAAAGACAAGTTAGAGGAACTGATAGAGATGATAAAAAAAATGTCCACGAAAATGACGCACCTAAAAAATTAGAATAATCAGTTATAGGCCTCCTAGCGTAACTTCCAGGCCAACTTTAACCTGGATAGTAGGGATAACTGAGAAGCAAGCACTTTCTCTAGGTAGAATTATGATAAGGGACCAAACGTTAATCAGAATGTCGAAAGGAGACCTTCTCAGAGGTAGAATCTCATGTAGAATACAAGACCCAATAACGGAGGTGTCCCTATGCCTTTCGACCAACTAGCCAACAACAAAAAAATGACCAATGGAGTGTACCTTGCCAAGGCAGCCTTGACTGGATGGTGTCAGATTCACAAAACCAATAGATATTCTGAGTTGGATTGCCCTGAGTTTTAGATAGCTACTGAAATATTCCAAGTAGAAGTGCAGAATGCAGTCGATAATGCCGGCTATAGGGACATTGTCCCATTCGAGCCATATGACTCTTCCTGTCTCATGGTTAACCAAGGGTCATTTTCGTGAGGTGACCATAATGAGCCCAAAGTCGAGCTTGCTCCTGTTGAGGGTGAAGAAGTACAAGAGGTAAGTAATGAAAAAACTTTGGCTCAGATTTTTGATTCAGTAGATAATGGTCAAACAGACAAAGATGAGCCATTTGTAGATGAGGTCCACATGTTCCATCAAAGGTCGACTCTCTACTTCCTAGATAGGTGGGTGGACCCTTTATGACCTGTACCCCACCCAACAATTTTGCACTCTACCTGATCCTGATACCAACAACAACCTTGGGCTTCCTCATATACCTACCTAATACCTCAACAAGAATGGATCTCAAAACCAGTCACAAAATCAGCCTCAAGGTCAATCCCAAAATCTATCTAGTCAAATGAAAGTCCAACCTTCTAGTTTTGCTATAGGCCAAGCTTTTAGTTCAGAAATTGAGCAAATGGGTGAATACATGGCGAAAGATTTCAAAAAGGTAAAAATCAGTTTGTCCACCTTTGAACTACTCAAAGTCCCTACCGTAAGGCATGCTTTCTTTAGAGCTCTTAATGGGACTCCATCCTCTGGTGTAACACCAGAAACTTCAGCCAAGAGAGTTACCTTTGAAGAGCCTAGGAAGGAACCAGAGATACAGGGTAATATCGGGAAAAGGAAGGATGTTCCCATGAATCAATCTACAAGTAAACAAATTGAAAAGGAACTAGAGCAGAGTAATAGGAAGATTTCCAAGGACCAGCCATTTAGGCAGACCACAGATATAGGTAGTGATAAGAACAAAGGTCAGGTAGCTCACATGGACACGCTCATGGGCATTTTTCAAGGAAGGTTGGAAACTCCCCCTTTCTTTACCACCATTAGGATATTCAGGAAGAACCTGCATAACTACTTGTTTGACTTAGGAGTGTCTGCCAATGTCATGCCCTTAGCAGTATGAAAAACACTTGGCATCACTCCCATGCCTTCAAGAAGAAAAGTGACTGAGCTAGACAAAATAGAGATCAATATCGTGGGAGAAATAAATTGGATCCCAATGTAAATTGCCATAGACCCAAGGATACAACACGTCATTGATATCCAAGTGGCAGACATTCTAGATGCATATGGAATCATCTTCGGGAGGGAATTCACCAAGGCATTGAATGGATATACTGCCATAGACCTCTCCCACATATGGCTACCGTGGAAGGGACTACCAAACCAAATCAGTGTTGACCGCGAACCCCGTATGAAGTATATAATCACAAAATACAAAAATCTTAGCGAGGTGCTATTCATTGAGACAAAAATGGGTAACTACTATCCATTTGTCTGCCAAAATGAGGTTGAGCCTCATGAAGAATGTGCTAACGAAGTACTCCTAGTGTTGTGTAGTTCTCCAATCGATTCTACATGAATGCCCCCAGACATAGAAATGTTGATAGAAACTGATGATGAACCTGATAAGGATGACAACTGGGGACTACTCAGTGGTTTTCAGGAGTTCATGGGAAAATGCGCAAGGGATCAGCTCAGCCTAGGGGCCCGAATGAATTTACAGGATCTCTTGTTGCCAAACTGGTGCATGGTTCACAATGGTGCCCACTCTGAGTTTGATTGTTGCTTGTGTCAAATGGCAGTTGAACATGTTAAAAAATTAGCTGTTCCTCACATAGAAATGCCAAAGGAGGCACCAACAGAACCACCCGCTGATCACTACATCAAGCCAGGAAATTCCCCTAAGATTACAGAGCCAGTCACCCAGCTAGAAGGGAGCAAGAACTTAATCAAACCCGAAGATAAAGAACCTCCCACGTGCTAGATGCTCCAATTTGATGGATCTAATTCCAAGCAAGGAGCTGAAGCTGGGTTCAAACTCATCAGTCCTATGGGTAAGACCTTTCTTGCTGCCTGTAGATTGCAGTTTTATTACACCAATAATGTAGCAGAATATGAGGCCCTAGTCTATGGCCTTCTCATGGCCTTGAAGAAAAATGTGAAAATGCTACAAGTTTTTAGGGATTCAGAACTCGTAGTTAAACAAGTTAGGAAGTTGTATTCCTACCATGATAGGAGGCTTTCCAACTATAGGCACAGGGTTTAGGATTTCTTGGAAGGCTTAGATGCATTCAATATACAGTTGATTCCCTGCACTAAGAACTGTACAGCTGATGCCTTGGCTCAAGCAACCAACACTTTGCAACCCCTCTCTTTGTCTGGGCTCAAGAAATTCATAGTTGAGTTAACATCTACGCCATCGGTCCCAGATAATGTCACTCATTTTCAAGTTTTCAATGATGACAAGGATATTCTTGAATTCATCACAAGTTTTGATGTCTTCGTAGCCTAAATAATTGATGAAGTCGATCCACAAGAAGTCGAGTGGGATATAGAGGGGTTTATTAATCTCAAAACCAACATGATTCCTAGGGGCATGGTTTAGTTGGAACATATATTTGACTTGGACCAGATCAGAGACCAGAACCAACAAATAAAGAAGGAAGCCATAAGCAACCAGTGCGATGCTCACAACCTTGGGACAACTGAGGAGATCAAGAATGTTTTTATTGGCAAGGTGTGCACGCCAGAGGAAAAGAAGGGAATTACGGATGCGTTGCAGAAGTACCATGACGTGGTGGCATGGAGCTACGAAAATTTAAAAACATATGAAACTTCTGTCATTACACACACCATCCCTCTTAAGACAGAAGTCAGGCCATTCCGCCAGTGGCAGCGCCTATCAATGCCTTGTTGGAACCCGTCGTTTACAAAGAGGTGCAAAAGTTTCTCTCGACAAGAAGTATTTTCCCGGTTAGGCATTCCACATGGGTGGCCAACTTGGTCCCAGTCAGAAAAAAGAATGGGGAGATTAGATTGTGTAGATTTCTGCAATTTGAACTGTGCCTCAGAGAAAGACAACTATCTAGTGCCTTCATTGGATGAGGTGCTGCAGATCATCAATAGCTCTCAGATGATGTCTTTTCTAGATGGGTACTCTGGATACAACCAGGTGATGGTACAGTGTGAGGATCGTCACAAAACAGCGTTCACCACTAAGTGGGGAACGTTCGCGTACAGGAGGATGCCTTTTGGGCTCATCAACACCGGTGCTACCTTCCAACGTACCATGGATATCACCTTCAAGGACCTGATTGGTGAGTGCACAATTATCTACATGGATGATTTGATTGTGTTTTCTAAAAGTCAGGGCAATCATGTCTCTAATTTATGAAAAGTATTTCAGAGGTGCAGAGAGTTTAGGGTTTCCCTTAACCCTAAGAAGTGCATTTTCAGTGTGACTAAAGGTAGGTTACTTGGGCACATCATCTCAGAATAGGAAATCTCTATAGACCCTAAACATATCAAGTCCTTACTCAAAATCTTGCCTTGAGGTAGCAAGGTATTAAAATCCTTCTTTGAAAAGATCAACTTCATCTAGAAATTCATCACGGGTTTCGCGGAGATTGTTAAACCTCTCAACGCTATGTTGAAACAAGATGCCAAAGTTGAGTGGACTACTGACGCCAAACAATCTTTCGACGAAATCAAATCAGCCATTGCCAAGGCACCTGTGTTAGTCATCCTGGGTAATCTAAAGCCTTTCTACATCTACTTGTTTGCTTCAGAACATTCTTGTGCCAGCATGTTGACCCAGAAGGATGATGATGGAAATGAGCACCTGATCACCTTTATGAGTGCCCCCCTGAAGGATGCTGAATTGCGATATCACAACATTGAAAAGTAGGCATATGATCTCGTCAGAGGGGTGAAAAAATTTAGACACTACATCCTACGCAATAAGGTGTTTACCATTGTCCCCAACTTAGTAGTAAAAACACTACTCATGCAAAATGAATTGGGCGAACGAAGAGCTAAATGGGTCAACCTGCTCCAAGAGTATGACATGGAGGTTCAACCGATGAAGCTAGTGAGAGGACAGGCACTCACCCGTACGATTGCTGAGACAGTGGCAAAGGCTGGACCCGAAATGACTATGCAACAGTACCAGCTTGAGGATATCTCCCCTAAAGAGTGGTATCAAAATGTCGTCTATTATTTGCTAAACCATAAGTGTCCACTGCACCTGCAAGGAGTTCAAAAATGGGCCCTTAGATTGAAGAGCAATGGTTACATGCTACAAGGGTCCATTCTCTACAAGAAAAATTATGAAGGAATTTATTTAAGATGTCTTGGTAAGGAAGAAGCAGATTGAGTCTTGAAAGAGTTCCATGATAAATTTGGCATGGGCCATGGCTCTAGTTCTTCCACAACACATCATATATTAAGAGTGGGATATTACTGGCCAACTGTCTTCAAGGATGCTTATTGTCATGTCTGCTCATGTCACACATGCTAGACCGCTGCTGTCCCACTGCACCCTGTGCTGGAGGTAAGGCCATTTGTGCATTGGGGTCTCAACTTCATTAGTCCGGTAAGCCCTCCATCATCTACGGGACATAGGTACATTCTTACTGCTACTGATTACTATACTAGGTGGATGAAAGCAATAGTATGTAAGCAATGCACAACTGAAGTAGTTACTAAATTTTTAGAAAGTTTCATTTTAAATCGCTTTGGTTGTCCTTATGCTTTGGTATGTGACAATGGACTAGCTTTCGCTTCATTGAAATTTGCTAGTTGGGCATTTGACTATGGGATTGCCCTTAAATTTTCATCTAATTACTATCCCCAAGGCAATGGCCTTGCTGAGTCTAAAATTAGAACCTGATTATCGTAATCAAAAAATTGCTAGATAGGAATCCCAAGGATTGGCATACCCAGCTCTATTTTTCCCTCTAGGCAGATCGCACTCGCCATAAGGCTTTCCTTGGAAATTCCCCATTCCACCTTGTTTATAGTCTAGATCCTATATTTCCTATCCATCTAAAGATTCCTACTCTTCAGTTCATCAACGAATTTTACGAGGAAGGAGATCGTAGAGAATCTCGGTTAGCTGAGCTCTTACATTTAGAGGAAGTCCGAGATCGTGCAATAGAAATTTTTTTCAAACATCAGGGTGTAGTTAAGAGATGGGTCAATCATCGAGCCAAGATCAAGGCCTTTAGAATTGCAGATTTGGTCCTATATTGGGACAAGGCCCACGAAAAGAAAGGGGGCACAACAAATTTGACAAACTTTGGCTTGGCCCCTTTCAAATAGCTAAAATTTTGGGAGACAATGCCTTCCACCTAAAGGCGTTAACTGGTGAGAACATCCCATTGCCGGTCAATGGGAAGCACCTGAAGCATTACTTCCAGGCCTAAGCTCATTCGAGCTCTTCTTTGTAGATATTTGTACATAGGTTAGGGTAGATTGCTTTTCCTGGCTTGCTTGCATTTTTTGTTTTGCGTCGCTCTTTTGTTTTCTCCCTCCCGACAGTTTTGTTTTGAAAAGGTGTTTTCCACCCCTTAGTGGTGGCCGTGCTCACTCAACGAGTGGTTTACTTTGCTGACCGTCCTTAGTGTTCTTCGACTAAACATTCACTCACAACCATCGGTCTTTGAAGGCTACCCATGAATGATTTCTTTGTTTGAACTCTGCTTAGAACTCGACCCTTGGCTGGAACTCTTTACACACATCTCATATCTCGCACAAGACATATAATAATTATTTCTAAAGGATTGTACGATGGTTGCTACAACACCCTAGTAACTAAAAAATCCTAAGTCTTCTCTAGTGACCACTGCGGTCGCAAATCCATTGTAGGCTTTGGTGCTTACACGGTCGAACAAGAAAGTTATCTCAAAATGAACATTGAAGGAAATATCAAAACAAAAGAGAAAAAAGGCACTTCTGAAAAACAATCAATCGTATGGGTGTTCGGGTAACTCTACCGGGGCTATGGACACCTGACTAGTAGTATAGCAATATCTATGGGATTACAGCGACAACTCTGTTGGGGCTATGGATGCCTGACTGGCAGCAAAGCAATGTCAAGGTTACTTTTGGTGTTAGACGATTTATGTAGCTTACTCGGTTGGATTAGTAGCTCCTGGTCACCATCCTGAGGAAAGGAATGAACTCACTGCACAAAATTTTGAGATGTTCCATAAACTGACCCAATTAAAGATCCCGTTCTCCCAGATTCACCTTTGGAAGCCACTCCTGGTTTGCGAAACTAGAGATTCTGGGTCCTGAATGAATATTTACCCTTGGAACGCTCGGGAGCATTCCCTAGCGGAGTCGCCATTTGTTCTGCTCTTGGCACACACGCACACGCCCCGTTTCGAATGGGGACCCTCTTTTCTTTCACCTTATCAGGTTGTTTTTGTTGCCACCTCATTTTGCATGCCCCCCCTCTTTTTTGGTGTCCTGGATGGTCAATATTGCTTCAAAGTCCCACCATAAGTTGACCGTGCCTTCCCCTTTTAATTTTTTCATTTTCTGGTGCCTCGCGGAGTCTCTTTGGTAGTTTGCCCCTACCAACGGCCCCGGGCCCTTCCGATCCCGGCCGTCCTGATTTCCCTTGCTAGGTTTCCCCTTTGCACTTGCCATTCCCAACGACGCTCGGCTCGCGTCCTCCTGGACCCCGGGTTCTGAACCCCCATTCTCCATCTGCTATGTCCGTGGGAATCTTGACAGCTGCCAAGCCCTCCGGGCCTGGGACCCCAGAGTTCCGCTCCCGGGGTTCCGAGAGTGTTTCGCCATTCCTCACAGTGAGCCTTTGGTGGCGTACCACCTTCTGGGCCCCGACCTCCTCTTTGCCACTGGTGAATTTACTGAGTTGAATTTTCCAAGTGCCTACCATCCTGTGCCCTCCCGGCTGCCGGACCTCGGGTCTCCCGCCACTGTTGCTATTTTTTTTCAAAATCACCAACTTCATTGTCTCACCATACCTGCATTTAATAGAGCCATTAATGGTGATTAAGGGTATAAAAGACCCGCTCAAGCCTATCATTTTCACTTGACAGTGTTGCAGAGAATAATCGGAGCTTTCCATAGGAGTCTGCCATCTTTGAAGCCTCCGATTGATCATTGTCCTTGGCCTTCGCTTATTGATTGTGAGTGGATCCCACACCTCCCCACATCGAGTGTTTGAGGTAGGTCTTCTGTTCACCCTCTCGAGCATTGTTTTCATGATTTTATAAGGTTTAAAATGAACAATGACCACCAAAGGACATGCAGATGATGGAATATGGCATTACGAGCAAAACCCATGTCCTCAAAATTTGAGTAACCCAATGTAGCATCCTCGTGAGCAATTTGGAGCTTTACCCCCATGCGGCCATTCTTTTTAAGGGCCTTCATGATCGTCGGGCTTAGACACTCCTTTTGTCGGTGAGGACTTAGCGAAAACTGTCGGTATAGCTTTTGGCTCCCTTGGGCCCGGGCGCTTAGGATCCTGCACACGAGATTCTGTCCTTCATTCGCTGTCGTTGAGACTTTGTCTGATCGGCAAGACCTTTCGCTAAGTACATCCTTCTCTTGTTGAGTGATGAGTTAGGGAGACGTTTTTCTGTCACCAAGACCTCACCGCAAGCTCCTTAGGTCCTGGTGATGCCTTCGCTTTTGGTGAGAACCCATAACTTTTGACAGGACTTCTTAGCGAGGCTCCTCCTCTTTGCAAATGCACTTTTCCCTTTTCATTTGGTGTGACTTCACCTTTCGACATAACCTTTCACTGACACCCCCTCCCCTTATCCTTCAGCGGGCATGAAGCGAGTCGACAAGACATAGCGAGGTCGCCAAGACCTTTATCTGACTTAGAGGTTACGTCGATGGGGCTCTTTCTCGGGGAGACATTCATCTTCACCAAGACCTTTCCTTGACCTGAGAACTTACACCAAAGGCCCCCTCTATCCACATAACATGGCCCAGTTGGCAAGACATCTCCTTGCCTAAAGATTTTCCTACCGACATGCTCATTTGGCAGGACATTCAGATGTCGCTGAGACATCTCTCTGAAGATCAACCTCTTGCCGACTTAGAATCCTATGTCGAGGGCTCGCTTTGCATTGCCCTGAGACTCATCATTTTTGGTAAGACATTATGCCTTTGCCAGGACATTGTGATGATATCAATTTCTTTTGGCGAGTGCCTAACATCCTTTTGCCGCCCAGTTCCCGGGCTTCCTTTCACCATTTGGAGAACTTTGTTGAAACTTGAATGCCCTTGATTGTATCAAGCTCTACCCTCCAGAGCTTTGTCCAATGATTGCCATTTCAAAAGAAATGCCCCTAGCCTTCCATTCGTCAGGCCTTGACTTCTCCATTGCCATGAACAATCGATGAGAAAATCCGACGATCGACATCGTCTTCGGGCCTAGTCTGCACCTTGACAGTGGGTAGGACATTTGAGTGTTGACGAGACCTTTCTTCGAGATGAATTTTCACAACAACTAAAACTTCTGATCGCTAGGACAAAAGAAGACTCTCATCGAGATGCACAACCCGCTTTACCCGCTTTGCTATAGCTTTTAGGTACCAGGTAGACCCTATGTCGATCATACAACATTTTACCTAGGGCACCCGCTTATTCACATGTCGTTGTAACAACCCCAATATCATGCCAACAGGATGAATTTATTATTCCATTCAGTGAGACCCTAAGCACCTCGCCAAGACTTTACACCGAAATGAATAACCTACACTGAGCAATTATGTTTCATCAAGACATTTTGGTTTTCTTACCGACATAGACCTCATCATGATATCATCGAGACATAATGTCATCGGGAAACCTCATGTAGAGTGCTCTTGTTTCACCAAAAGCCACCCCAAGCTAGCCCTTTGTTCGTTAAGAGAAAGCAAATCTCATACCAAAAGCCGTTGTTATCTGTCGACAGAACCTCACCTTTTCGTTATGACCTATTGTGAGCTCATGCTTGGCTGAAATGAAACCCAAATGTCATTCGGCAGGACACCACAATCCTTATGCTGATAGAGTCCACCATAGTCTCATCGGAAGTATATTCAGAGGGAATCCATGTGTAGGGTCAGTGAGACCGAAGGTCTTTCGCTAGGACCTTACAACGATAGCAATAACTCCCCCCGATGTGCATCCCTTACATGCTAGTCGGCGTGACAAAATGAAGTCGCCATGACAAGTGCCAATAGACCAACTCTCACCGAGGACCCATATGCACAAGTCATGGAGACGAATTGAGTTCGATAAGACACAGCCCCGATAATGAAACCTATGCCGATAGGTGAATGCATAAGACTTGTGATCGTCGAGACATCAAGGGAGTTATGCCAATAAACCTGTAGCATGCAAATGTTAGAATAAAAGAACACGGGTGTCGGGAAGACAGTGATGGACCTATGCCGATATGCACCCAGACATGAAAATGCATAACTTGATTGATTCAATGGGACAATATAGCAAATTACAGATGAAATATGCATAGAACCAAGTCATCCATGCTCGACGTCCGTTCGAATTCCGGGCTCCACTATCTGGGAGTCCTTCCATCGTTCGCCCTTCGCCGCAGGGCTGAAAATGGAATCAAACGGCGGACCCTCATGTCGGGTCCGATCCTGCTCTTGGCTGTTGGTGAGACTTAGGGAGCTCGACAAGACCTTACCCTGCTGCTATGACCTTTTGCTGACTTCTCTTTGCCTGTTGCGCTGGTCGGTGAGACCCAAGGCGTTCACTGTGACTTCATAGCGAAGATCAAACTCCTGCCAACGTGCTCAGTTGGCGAGACATAAACTTGTCGCCAAGACCTTTCTCCAAGGCAGACTTTCACACCGATTGAAAATTGAAACAAAATGACAGCTTCCTCTCAGTTCAAGCCTGAAGCTTCGGACTTCCCCCCGACGATAGCCATTCGAAATGGCGAAAGATGAACAGCTTCCCGGTGCCTTGGGCCTGGGCGCTCAAATGGGAAATCAAAATTCTAGCCGCCCTTTGACCCACCGAACCTCGTTCCCCAGAATTGTGTTTTCAGCCTACTATTCCAAACTGCCATCACTAGACGACTCTCCAGCCCAGGACCTTTGGATTCTCCTAAACCGATCCAAATGAGCCCAAATCTGAAATCTAACTTCGACCCACGTGCTCAATTTTGGTCCTCTTCATTGTGAACCTCTTAAAGTACTAAAATATGACTGAAGAGAATCTCTAGGGTCCCTTCACCCTATTTTCCTTTCCCAAACAACATTCCTACATGGGAAGTCTGGCCATCTAGGCCAGGAGGGCCCGAACTGTCCAAATTCCCTTAATCAAAAGACCGATGACATCAAGAGATAAAGAATCATGTTATGCTTGATAGATCATTTAAAATGGATTTCATCTTTGGGATTTCAACTAATGTAAATGCTTTCATGATCAATTACGTTGACTATACCTTTGCTTGCAGAATATATGGAATCGGGTGCAGGACTTTCAGCAGCACTCGTCGAGAAGGACAAAGGGAAGAATTTAGGAAAGACCCCTCAAGGAAAGAGGACAAGGACCAAATGAAATACCAATTCCAGGGTGAGCCTCTCCACTTGAAGATTACCATGGATTGGAAGGAGATTACCGACACCAATATAGGGCATGTTGATATTGACGAATTCACACAAAGGGTTAGGGTCAATCCGATGACCAAGAATGCAAGACTGATAAGACAAAATGGAATAGCTAAGGCTGCTAGATTCCCTCCATCCCTCATGGCCCTCAAGTTCATCATGGCTTTTCGGGAAGCATATCAACTTGACAAAAGAACAATCATTGATAGAGAGGGCAACGTCCTCACCAACATGTCGGATGAATGGATCACGAATACTTTCCACATCCCTACTTTTCAAGATATGGAAGTCGCCACCATAGAAAAATGTCAAGTAGTATGGGATGATAATCCGGTAGGCTGTAAGAAGTCAATAAATTAGCAGTGGCTTAAAGAAAGGCGGGGCAGTGCTGTGAAGGTTCCTCATGAACTCTTCCATAGTGACTTCCATGAGGATTATCATGACTTGGTCACAATGTTAAGCAGGGTTATGGGTCTTCCTGTGGCTGCCTTCTTTTAGGAATGGATGGTGTACTTCATCGAGTAGATCCTTCGAGGGAATGAGGATGTTACCATAGACTTCATTTTACTAGGGAGGAATAATAAGAAACTACTTCCATGAGCAGTTCGTTAATGTAAAGAAGAGCTCCAAATTCTATATGATTTCGTACCTTGTGTACTCCTTGGTGGACCAGAGACAATACAATGGGTTATTTGTGGCACCCGATCAAGAGTAGGGTGAAAAACTCAAGGTCTATGATAGATACCCCCAGCTCTAGTACAAAAACTTCAAAAGAGAGTACTGCAGAGTAAACAACGCCTTCATCAGCCATATTATCAGAATGATTTTCAGAGACTTTGAAAGGAGGGTCTCCCACAGTGCTAGGTCATTTTTGAAACAGTATGCCTTCCTCTTCATTTAGTACCCAAAGTTCACATACATACGTGCCCAGGGCTTCACTGAAAGGCCAAACAGGCTGCCTCGATATCCCAATGACCGAATCATCTTACTGGAGTTTTCTCGATAGCTCCAACACATATAGGCAATCTTCAGTGGCAAACACATAGCAAGGATTTCTTATCCCATGACTCTCGGTCAAGGCATGTATAGACTACAAACTTTCCAGTGTGCTAGTAACTATGAGAAAGAACTAAAAGATTACCATTTCTTCTTACACACTACTCACCCATGGATAGACCCATATGGCCACATAAGAAAGGCACTGGGGCTAGGATTTTCCCATCTTCATCACATTGAGGATTTCTGGGAAGACTACTAGGATGATAAAGAGGTATGTGCAAGGCACTATATGCGAATGACTGTGTAGTTTGTAAGGAAGGTGCAGCCTTTCCCCATACCGGACCAGGTCGAGGAAGATGAGAGCACCGTAATGCACCCCAGGTACCCTGTAGTCGCCAATCTGCCAATACCAACAATAGACTGGGATGAGTAGGAGGTCGATGACCTTGATACCATAACCCAGCCAATCTTGGGTCGTACTAAGGAGTGGGTTGATGGACGGATAGCCCAATTGAAACAACAGGAGGTGATTTTGACTTATGAAGGGCTAAAAAGTGAGTTGAGTGGCACAAAGGATGCCACTACCACCACTTCAACTGGTGGGACATCCAAGTCTCCCCTGGTTACTAGATCCATGAAGAGAAAAGATATAGAAACAGGGCAGTCTCCTGACCCCAAGGTCTATACAAGGAAGGATTTAGGGGGCTCAACCTCCAGGAAACTAAAGCAAGCAGAAGACACCACAAAGCAGCCATTCATCCAGGAAGAAGAGGCCAAAGATACTGATCAAATCAAGCCTATCCTGGCTCTCCCTACTTTGGTTCCCCCACCTACCTCTCTAGCCATGATTGCCACATCCCCACCGGCGGTAGACATCTCCATCCATCTTGCCCGTTGACCCCCGACCAAGCCTGTGATTATAAGTGACTCTTCTGCCATGACTACTCACCCTTCCTCCGCTGCCATGTCACCAACCACATCACTCCCTCTGGTGATATTAACAACACCTATTCCCACTTCCACCATGCTTGAGGCTCTCTTGAGACATATGCAGAATCTTCCCCTGAGCTATCCCAGATCCTAATGGATCCCACTCTTCAAGCAGCCCTCGCACGAGTCCTCGCTACTGCTTTTCCTTCATAGCTGTCGATAGGGGCACCGACTATGGAAGCCACCATGCTAATCTCTAAGGAGTGGGAGGAACGAGAGCAGGAAGCCTCGAAGCCCTTCGAGGAGGAGGCCGATGAATACCACGAGCACCCAGAGTACGAAAATCAAACTATTGACAGGGTGGCTTATGAAGAAGAGGGAACTGGTTCCTTGAAAAGAGGGGATGAGGAGGATAACACTGGTGGCAAGGTAATCATGCGGGCCTTTGATGAGGATTTTGAAGAAGGACAGCCACCAGAAGATACTCCAAGAGAAGATTTACTTGAAGTTGGAACCCAAGTTGTCAAGAGCCCCGAAGTCAAGCACTCCAAGGAACCTGTGCAGGAAGTTGAGCGTGCCGAGGAAAAGAAAAAGGAAGAGACATCAGGAAAAGAAAGTCCCATGTAGCAACCATCTACCCAACCTCCTATTAAGTGCATTATTCTTATCCAAGACTCTGATGAAGAAGGAGATGCTGCTAAGGAGAAAGAAACTTCCCCAGAGGATATGAGAGTGAAAACTTTAGCCTTGACCAAGAGAGGCGAGGGTGGCCATGATTCACCTAAGGGAAAATCTGCCATACTAGAATGGTTGGAAAAACAGCTTGAGAGAAGAACTCTCCTGCTAAAGGACCCAAGGGAAAAACTAGAAGCCATCTTAGCCCGAGCTCAAATCGCAACAAAGAAGGAAAAGAAGCTTAAGACCTGATCCAAGCTGACGATGGATGCTTCTGGGTCTCGAGCTGTGCAAGTAGCCATGCCTGTGGTAGGTCAGGAAGGGATAACTTACAACATTTCCACCATGGATCTAGGGACCGCCACCAGAGAAAAGAAGGTGGGGCATCTTGAAGAGTCGGTGGCCATGGTGGTACATTTGATAAGGTAGGACAAGATTTCAAAGGATGAGCTCAAAGCATAGGTGGCTACTTTAACATATTACATCCAACAGTGGTCATCAATGGATGACCTGCCTACCATGTCCATGACTACACCCTAGCTACTGCCCAAAGAATAAATTGAAAAGATGGAGAGAAGGAAGAACTTGGAAAAGACTATAGAGGACTGGTTCTGACAAGTCTTATACATCAGAAACATGGGAATTAGCCAGGTTGTTCAGATAGCCAACAAGTTCTTGGACCTGCAGCAATCTTTGGAGGGCACAAAGAAGCTATGCACCAACTTCCCTGCAACCTACAACTCCACCTTCCCAAGGATCAAGGCTATCCTTCAATTGCCATAAGCCATGTCAGAAAAGGAGCTTGCATTTAAGAAAGATGATGATGTGCCCACCGTGTAGATGGATCCAAAAAAGGTGAAGCCCTACTTCCAGAAGAAAATAGAGGACAAAATGTCTAGTGAAATCACGGTGGAATTCATGAGTTTTTCTGCCTGTGCCTTCGATCAATCAGAGCTATTCATGGATCAAGGCAAAAAATATGATGAAGATTGGAAAAAGCTGGAGGATAATGCAAAAGAATGGAGCTACCAAGTGCTATGATATGAAATCATTGAAATAGACAAGCTCCAACCGGTCATCCTCAAGTTCATAGAATACACAACATCAAGAAGGCAAGAAGGCAGCCCTATCAAGAATGAAAAGCTCCCTAAAGAGTAGCTACAGTAAAACAACAATTAGCTAAAGGACAAAGTGCTACAGTGTCGTCAATAGAAGACAAAATAGGGAAAAAGACAATGTAATTTTAAATTGTGATATATTGGGGGTTGGTGAAACCCTATTTTGTAGTGAATCTTGGCCATTCATTTGACTTTTGGGGCAATATAAATAGGGATCTCCTCTCATTTGCAAAGAGAGTTGAGTTGTTGTAAAGACATGCTACAGAAATTTATAGTGAAAATACATTGACTTGGTGCATTTTCTGAGTTTCTCACTTGTTGCTTGATTCAATCTCTATTGTGAGATGTTTAACTTATATTTTATTGCTGTTTTAATTAGTTGTTTTCTTGCTTTGGTAGATTTTAGGAATGCTATCCTGTGATCATGAAAATTCCTGCTATGTTGATGACTTCTTAGTTCATACTTTTTGCTATTTATTGATGGTAGATAGCTGTGTAAAGTTAGTTTGGGCTTGAATTCAAAGCTGCTCCAGAACTTTTATCTTTGTTCATGCATGTACATGGTGAATGAAAGACAAAACATTTGTAGACCTTAAAAGATAGCACAAGTTCCACGATACTGTGAGATTTCTGGTTAAGTGGAATATTGTTTCAGGAAGCTGTCCATTGTAGGAACTCCATCATCACTGTTCACAATTAGTTGCAGATCTAGGAACTCTCTCTCTCCCTTGTCCTTTTTTCTTTTTTTTTAATGAGTGATCTATGCTAAGGTTTATTGCACATTGTAAAGCCAAATCTAATAACAAAATGGAGTTGAAGACCACTGTTTGAACCTACAACAAATGCATTACAACTCTCCCATCTTAAGAACTCTGTTTCAAGATCCAACTTCCCATGCTTTGTAATCCCTGTGTAGGACCACCTTGTGATTCCAACAATTCACATCAAACAACTGAGATATTCCAAGCACTGTCAAGAGCTGACATTAGAGACCTTGGGATAATGTTCTGTAATCTGATTGTGGAAGATTGTCTTTCAAGAGAGGTAGTGTATCCATGCATTGCCTGTGTTGAGAAGTGCATAGAAAACACATCAATAGAGGTCTCTAGGGTTTCCTTGAGTGAAACTTGAGTTTGAAATAGGAACCCTATCTCTTCAAAGATAGAGTGCCCCTATCCTATTTCTCATTATTTCATTTTTTTGAACTGGTATTTAGAATACATCATTTCTTATTTAGAGTGCATTATCATCCTAGATCTTGCTTGCATTGACATTGCATTGCATTTTGCATTAGTTAATTAGCATTCTAGGGTAATCTTGCATTAGTGAAAGTGCATATAGGTAGCATTTTTTCAATTTGCATCATTGAAAATTCATTTGAAATGTAAATTTTCATTTATTCTACAAATCATACAAACCAAAAAGCATAAAAATTACTTAAAATTTTCTAAAATTTGTGAAAAAAACCCTCACTGGGACTCATATGCCCCTCTGGGTGATCTAGTCCTAATGCAGATTTCAAACTAGATTTTCTAGAATTTAAAAAATCTATTTTTGTGCTCCTATTTGCTATTGACAACTTTTTGTTTCATAAACCAACTTTTGCAAACTATTTCATCCCTTCAAAAGAAAGTTTCCACCATCAAACAAAATCAAAATGGCCCACCTACATATTATGTCAAAAGTGATCCCTTGTCCTTGGAGATATTGCGAACACCAATGCCACAAGGTGTAGAGGTGCCTAGATTCAATTAATATGGGGGGAGAGGAGATACTTCTAACCATGTTTCCATATATACTACCTTATGTAGTGACTTTATCCTTAACGATAAACTCTTGGATAAGCTTTTCCCTAGATCCTTGAAGGACACTACCTTAGAATGGTTTTCTTCATTACTAAACAACTCAATTCATTCATTCAATGAACATGTTTAGGAATTTATCAACCATTTCCAAGTGCATATGATCCCTAAGATGACCTAGGATGATTTGATGAGATGTAAGCAAAAAGAAGAAGAAAAGTTACCAATTTTATTTCGCGCTATCAATCGCTTTATTGCTAAATCGATGTCAAGGTTCTTGAACCTCACCTTCAAAAGATGTTCATAGAGAATTTACAAAGATACAAGATAATCTTACCATGATGAAATTCCCATCCTTCATGCACTTACGTACTGCCCTTTGTGATTTTCAAAACTGGGTTAGTAGTTGTGATGCAAAACCCACTTCTAGCTGAACTGAGAAATTCGAGTCTGCAAACCAAAATAATTACCAACCTTTTAGGAAGTAGAATAAAAGTTTCCTTCAACTAAATCCCCCTCAACAAATGACTCAACATGTTGATAACCAAGTAGTTTCTATAAAAGTGGTGATACCCTTTAGCTATGGGGACCCAAAAAGGAAATTACTCCCCTACCTGATACCCTGCAAAATACAATGTCACAACTTTTAGAACAACAAATGATCACCTTGCCTCCTGTTAAAACTCCTAATCCTAATAAACCTTTACGTCGAATCTTTAGATCAAATTCTTATTTCCATTTTCATTGACAAAATGGAAATGATACAGAACATTGCAGGCATCTTAAACATCTTGTGCAAGACTTGATTGATTCCGGTTGTATTTTAGTTGCGGGTGTTAATGATCAAGAAAATAAGTCTATTACCCATCATAACCAAAACTTGCAAATCTTTACCAATCCTAAGCCAAAACATAATATTTCATTTGTCAAATATAGTGAAACTAAAAAGAATGATGTGATGAATGTTGACATGGATGATGAAAACATGGATACTATTCAACAAAGTCCTATGGATACTATTGAAAAAGGCTTGATTGCATTGATTGAAACTCAACCTCGCAAGGGCCAAACTAAAAAGCCTCTTGACATTGCTTTCTCATCTAAACATATCATTAAAAATGCACCTGATGGTCCTCTCTACATAGTTGACAAAATCTATAATAAGCCCACTAATGGGATATTAATAGATCTCATCTATGGAGAGAATGTGATCACAAAAGAATTCTTACTTGTGAATTAGCTCTACCAAGAAACATATGATAAATTGAAAGCATGGATCAAGATGCATAATGGTTTTGCTTGTCCTATGATGGGATCAATCACCTTACCTTTGCAAATAGGACTAAAAACATCAGATGTCTCATTATCCATCATATTGACGTCAGACCAATTCTGTGTGAAGCTTGGTCACCCATGGCTACGCTCCATGGAAGCTGTCTTGTTGATTGTGCACAAATGCTTAAAGTTTCCCTTTGACAATGAAATATTCACCGTGCATCATAGTGGCTTCAATCCTTTTTCTTCCCATGGAAAATTTTCCTTATATTTCTTTTGGACCGAGCCTATGGAACCTATCAAACCTCGAGAAGCTTTTTTAAATCCTATCAAAAATTTAAGGTGAAATGTATAGCAAAACTATCCATTCAAAATATGCCTCAACCCATGACTAAGCCTACCATCATTGATGAAACCATGATTGAACATAAAGACGTTCCAAATAACCAAGACCAACCTAAGATAGATCCTTTTCCCATTTCTTACAAAAGACCAAGAGATAATGAAAACAATCCCATCACACATCCTAGTATAAAACAAGTTTACAAAGTTAAAGAGAAAGTGGTTGAACAACCTTCCATGGTTCCTTTCATTCCTCCCCTTAGGGAAGAAAATAAACCTATGGTTGATCAACCCACTCTTACAAAAATGCAACTTGAAAGTCATAGTAAAAGAAATAGAAGTGTTAGAGAGCACAGGTGTAGATTTCATGCCCTTGCTCGAAGTCTAAACGAAAAAATAAATAGAGAAAATCAAAATCTAAACTTGACTAAAGCAATACACACTGAGTTTCCCTCACCAAAATAACAAGATACTATACCACAACCACAATAGGAGATAAATCCTTCTTTGGACATTATTGTTAGACCTCCTATTGTGATTAATTTAGATGATGATGAGGAGATTACTAAAATTTATTAGGAGGCACATAATGAATTGAATACATTGTTTTCCTCTTCCATTCACTTAAATGACAATTCTCTTAAGAATCTGAGTGTTGAACTTGGAAATCACCCTAGTTCAACACTTGCTATTGTCCATTTGGCTAGTTGTTTGACTTTCACATATGATGAACATGATTGGGATGCTAATGACCTACTAATATGTTGACTCACATGTGCCCTACTAGTCTTTTGCATTATTTATTTTTCTTTTGTCTGATTTCATGTGCCCAATGTGATCCCCTGTGTTTTTTTGTTTGATCTCTCTCTCTTTGTGACATTCTTCTCTATGTCATAAATCTTTTAGCTTTTCCTTTATTTTTTTTCTTTTGTCTTGTGTTTTCCTTTTGGGGATGACGAAAGGCATCGAGACATTCATGTCTCTTCCATGTTGACCCAAAATATTTTCTTTCATCTTTTGTATTTTTCTTGTGTTTTCCTTTTGGGGATGATGCAAGGCATCAAGATATTCATGTCTCTTCCATGTTGACCTGAAAGGTTTTTCTTTGTTTTCGCTCTCTTTGTGTCATTCTTCTAGTTCTATGAGTATTTGGGGAATGATGACAGTTTTGATCTCTCTAAAAACACTGTAGCAAGAACATATTGACTCAAAATCCATCGATCCCTTATGTGGTTTTGGAGTTTCATTTTGGGGAAAAACCCCTTGTTCTTTTCATGATGTAGCTTCACTTGGAAACATATGACTTGGCATAGGGCTTTCTAAGTTAGCTCTCATGTCTTCTTTATTGTTAGCATTTATCATTTGCCACTTTAAATTAATTTCTCATAGCATGGTGTTTAGCAATTTCTTTAAAGTGGGGACATACATTGGCATCATTTTTTTTGTGCATTTTGCATACATTTGCGATGTGTATTTTTCTTTGTGGTGACATTGGGTGTGATGTAACTCAAGTGCATGATCTCTCTTAGCATATTATATTCCTCTTAGTGGCTTGATCTGACACATTGCATCCCCTAAGTTGTGAATCTTCTATTCTTTGATTGGTCCTCTCTTGGAAACATTAGGCATGATGTTCCCTAAGTTGAGACCTCACATGAACTAAGAAAGAATCCTTTTAAAGTTCTTTACATTATTATTACATTTACAATTTAAGTTATATGACCACCTTCCATGACACACCTTGCATGCCTGTGGAGCCATCTTGTTTGTTCATGAGTTCCAAGCATACAAATATTTTCTTGGCTCATGAAGCTTGAAGTTCAGTGATGTGTGGCACCTTATCAAATTTATCAGAAGGTATAACTTTATGGTTGGACAGGAGGGCGGGTGCATGAAGTTGGGTTACACTTTTCAGGCCAATTCTTTTTTTTTTGAAAAATCATAATGCGAGCACATTATAACGCTCTCGCGTTATGTCATTTTAAAAGAAAAAAAAGTGAAAGTGATTCATTTTTTGTTGTTTGTTTTTCTACTCTGCCCGTAGCCAACAACCCTCATTTTCACACTCGCATTCTAGGAGGATGCATTGCACAAAATTCATCAACAACAATTTTCTTTTTCTTTTCAAAGATGGCACCACGACAATGAAGAGGTGCGAGAGGTAAGTATTGTTTGCTATTTGTTTTGAATTTCTTAGTTTCAGGTTGATTTTGTTTATTTTATGTTAGGTTTGACTTTTTTTTTTAATTTGTAGGAGATGCAAATGATCCTACAAATCCTCAAAATCCTCAACAAGAAGAGCAGGAAAATCCTCAACAACAAAATTCTCAACAAAATCAACTTCCCCCACCAATCACCCAATACCCTCCTGGCACTCAACAAAATTTGAGGAGTGAAATTAAGAACAACAATTTTTTTTTGAGGATTTTATTAGTAGGTTGGGTGATATAAATGCTTCAACCATAGAAAGAATGACCCTAGAAAATTCATTTTAAGAGATGTTAAAAAATGTAGATTCAATTACCCAACAAATAATTGGATGGCAAGATAGGAGGCAGGCAGCTAGCACATATTATGCAGATAAACTATCATATAAAAAATTAAAAGATTTAAAAATTACTAAAGGTGATTTGTGCTCTTTAGTCACTGACCCTAGAACACATGAAAATATTAGCCTCAATGTGAAGAGGTTTCCTATTCATTGGTGCCACCACCAAGAGATTAGGAACCATTTTTATGATAGGTGGTACTTGGTCTTTGATTACCCACTGTGCAACAATTATGAAGTCCCCCAATATTTTATTAGGAAACTATACAATGATTTTGTATTGAACCAAATACCAAATTATTTTGATATGAGGGAGTTATTGGGGAGAGGTGGGGAGTCAGCTCAGGATAAGCCCAGTGCATAGCCGGATACTGTGCGGGAGACGAGCTCTCGCTAGGCTGCCTCATGAGCACGTTGTTATGCCTATTGTTGTGAAGGAGAGTGCAGATGTAGAAACATTGTAGGCGATCAACACTTTGAACTAGAGTGTTAGCCATCATACTAGCCCTATTGTACAACACCATCCGGGGGAGTCTTTGGGTGATGGCCTTCGAACCCATGTGTGCCAATCTTGTGGGGTGACTTGTTCATATGACCCCACCAGCACTTAGGAGGATGGTACGCAAGATCCATATGCTGCTATGCAGTATCCGTATGCATCTACGAGGATGGAGAGGGTGGCTGACATTTTGCATGATGGGTATGGCATTGATACTTAGGTAAAATTCAGTATGTTCATTGAATTTAATTTATTAAAATTTGATTTTGAAATGCAAGATTAACTAATTTAGTTTTATGATTTTAATAAAATTGCAGGGTCATAGTGTTGAGACTGGATATATCGGCCCTCCACCTACTTATTTTTTTAGTACACCTATCAGTGGGGTATGTAACTAGTAAACAATTATAAATTTATTACATGTTAATAGCATTGTTTTACGAAGGGTATTTTAATATGTGATTTTGAATGTTGAACAGGGTAATATTGGAGGTTTCGAGGGAACACCTCCTAGTGCTAGTGGATTTACTCAAACATACACACATAGGTAATAGAATAAAGAGAACTTAACTAATGAATTATACTTAATATATTTGTGTAGTTTATATTCATATTGTTGGTTATGTTGCATTACACATCATTCAAACTCAAAGCATTACTTCACATTCCATAACTAATAACTAGATGTTGATAGATGACAAAATTTCAACTTCAATATATAGTTGTTTAGAAAGTCAACATAAGTAACTTGATGTAATTTCCTCGCATGGAGGCATATGCTTGAAAAGGTGCACCTGTACAACAAACTATGGATGGTTGGAAAAAATCAATGAAACCATAATAGTAAGCAATAGCATAGACAAGGCAATTAGTAGTTTCAAAAAATTCCTCGAAGAAATGCGGTCTCATGGCATGATGGAATTCTATTCCATCACCATGAGACCACATTTCTTCGAGGCATTTCTTCAAAATTCTCACCACCTTTTCTATGATACCACATTTTTCATACATGTGCACCAAAGGATTTTATCAAACTACTTGTGCTTCCTTGTTGCTATGGCTAAAAGCCTAAAATAGGTGCTTTCCAACAAACTATGGATGCTTGAAAAAATATCTATCAAAGCATAATAGTAAGCAATAATTTACCATAGAGAAGGAATTGAAATTTTTGAAAAAATTCCTAAAAGAAATGCATTCTTATGGTGATAGAATGCCATGACGTGCATTTTTTTGTAATGACATTCCATCACCACGAGACCCCATTTCTTTTGAGGCATTTTTTTAAACAGTTCAAGTTGCCTTCTCTATGCCACCACATTTTTCATACATGTCTATGAAAACATTTAATCAAACGATTCAGTGAATTGATGCTATGGGTAAAAGCCTAAAAACATGTCCTTTTGAACAAGATATGGATAGGGAAAATAGTAAGCATGATAATCAGAAATATATGGTTTAATAAGTACTCAAAATTTTGTTCATTAAATCTCATACACTATAAGTCATGACGTGGATCGCTATTGTAACTTTTGTGTGATTAAATAATGTTTTGTTTTAATTTCAGATGTTGGTTGTGGAAACACCTCCAAATGTTATGAGGGCAATGGATATTGGTGTTTCATCCGCTATACAATCCTCGATGGCTTTGACAGGAGAGGTATGAGGCAAATTACTAAATTTCAATTTACATTCGTTGTTATAGATGTTAGTTTGAGTGAAAAATAAAACCAAATTATTGATTCATAATCTAATTTCTATTTTGATGGTTTATATAGGGTTTGAGCATGCCTCAACATTGGCCTGCAAATATTTCCCTCATGGAGAGTGATCGTGAGATGGCCGTAAGTGATTTTTTATAAATATATCATTTTTTATTATGTAATTTCTATATATTAATGTCTTTACTTCTTAAATTGTAATAGTTAAAACTTCACCAAGAGCTTAACGCTAGTAGGAGCAACAGGAGCAATCCTCGAGTGCAAAAAGAATGAGTGATAGACCTATCACCATCTGATCGACCAACAAAGGGAAAGAGTCTATTTCAAGAGCCTGGAGAGCAATGCCTTTTGATTCCAGAGCCCTTTGTTGTATGCCTACATAGCAGTTTTGTACATATTTTGTATTGGATATATTTGACATTGTATGCCTATATGGCATTATCGTAAGCCTATATGGCTATTTTGTACCTATATTTTATACTTATATTGACATATATCAATGTATGTGTACATGGCTATTTGGTTAATACAAATATTTTTTATTGATGGTGTCCATATTTTCATGTTATAAATTCATGGTTCAGTAGATATGAGTTACGTGTATTCAAGTGTATACTTTACAACGTACGTGCATTCATTGTGACTTACATGTGTTCCAATGTATACTTTGCAACTTACACATTTTCATGCGTATACCTTGTATTCATGCATATACTTTGTATTAAGTTTTGTATACCTTGTATTTGTGTGTATACTTCAAGGCATATGTGTTTGTGACTACTTGTGCTTCCCTTATTCACATGTACATGCTTGACTTATTCATGTGTACATACTTATTAATTTGTTAGCCATAGCATTGATCATTGCTGTCCTTCATGGTTTGTATTGAATAAATTAATTGATTGATGGTAAACAACTTTATCTAAAAGCAAAAAACACGTTTCAATTGGTATTCTATAAAATGATTGATAAAAAGATTCCAATATATTTAATCCTTTGATTGGAACAACTCAATTAAGCAAAGGATATGTATAATACTTTTCCTTTTGGATTAGCAATCCATGGAAGTTTCAAAAAGTATCCTTGATATTACAAAAAAATATGTGTTTATACACTTCAATTATGCACTCACCCTTTGGTTCTTTGAAAGAAAAATCTGTCTATGCCATTGTTACACTGCATAGGTAAACCAAATTTTGTATTGTGGAGCTATATTAAGCTACCACTCTCAAGACCAATGTAATAATGATACAAAATAATGTTTGAGACTGCAAGACATCAAAATGGCTAGTGTACTAAAAAAATTCTTATGATTTATGAAGAACGCTAATAAATCTACCCAGTTGGCTTCTTTTTTCAAAATCATACAAATTGAACACTAGCATAAATAGACTCTGTATATCAAGCTACCACAATTCAAGTTTCAATGATGAATATTTATGATGCATGTTTTAAATGACAATCAAGTTTATGGTGGTTTTGTTGTTTATATGATGTTATGTGATATTCTAATCCTAATGCATGCTTCTAGGCTGCATATATATTTATATTTTGTTTTTACATGATTTTTGTACCAAAAAACCCAAAACAAATTGAACCCCCCTCCAAAAAAAATTGCCCTAATCGGCGAACCGAAACCTCGAACCTGAACCTGAACCTGAAAACCTATTCCAACACTCTTCATTTTTCCTACACAATCTTAATTGACCACCAAATTATGCTGCCTCTTCACTTTACCCACTTTTACTCCCTCAAACATCTCTTTTTCTTTCAAAACCCTTGTTTTCCCAACTAGGGTATCATGCCATAACATACTATTGACCTTCCTTGTCCTTGTAAAACCTTTTGAAAACATCAAACTCCACAACCTCACTCTATTTCCAACCTATTCTAACTTATTTTCAAGCAATTTCTTCTTTTCACCTCTTCTAGGCTTGCTTTTAGGGGCCTCAATTTTGAATTTTGAACAGGGGCAACATTAGTAATCTCTTCCAATGCCTTTACCAATGCTATTTTTTTATTCATACTCCCTATCCTACTTATATCAGGTCCATATCACTGAGACATAGCCTAAACAATAGATGGAATGGCCTATTTCAACATATTACAATCAAACCCTTAAGAGATTGATCCGGTTGACCATAGCTCAGAGCAATTTCGTGTGTTTGGGTACAAAAGAGGACCAAATACCTAGTGTAAAAATACCTATTTGTATGCGTTGGAACAATTCGTTTGGTCACACGAGTTACAAAAGAAAATTTGCACCACTTTGCAACTTTCCACTACTTCCATTTGACACTTTTTTCATCAACTGAAAACTGGACACCATAGGAAAACCACTCTGAGATAATAAAAACTGAGAGAGTTCATTGCACTTTTTCATCATGGTATCTGAGTAACAACATGCTGAAGTTGGTAGCCATTTTGTACTTTGGACCCTTAAGGGATCGATCTTGTTGAACATAGCTTATAGTGATTCTGTGTGTTTGTGTGCAAAAGAGGACCATTCCTAGCATAAAAATACCTATTCAGATATGTTAGAATAGTTTGTTTGGTCACACGAGTTGTAGAATGAAAGTTGCACCACTTTGCAACTTTCCACTACTTCCATTTGACACTTTTTCCATCAACTAAAAATTGGACAACATAGAAAACCACTTTGAAATAACAAAAATTGAGAGAGGTTATTGTAGAGGGTCCCAACATGATCCAATAGGATTAGACAATAAGTTTCTAAGCATCACAGTATCCTAGTTGGAATATGCTGAAGCTTGCAGCCATTTTGCACTTTGGACCCTTAAGGGATCAATTCGGTTGGACGTAGCTTGGAGCGATTCCACATGTTTGAGTGTGAAAGAGGACCATGTCTAGCTTCAATATACCTATTCAGACATGTTGGAATAGTTCGTTTGGTCACACAAGTTGTAGAACGAAAGTTGCACCACTTTGCGACTTTCCACTGCTTCCATTTGACACTTTTTCCATCAACAAAAATTGGACACCACAGGAAAACCACTCCAAGATAACAAAAAATGAGAGAGGTTATTGTAGTGGGAAATAAAAAAAACCCTTAGGATTAAATGAGAAGTTTCTAAGCATCATGATAGCTGAGTAGCAACATGCTAAAGTTTGTAGCCATTTTGCACTTTGGATCCTTAAGGGATCAATCTGGTTGAATGTAGCTAAGAGCGATTCCATGTGTTTGGGTTGGAAAGAGGACCATGCATAGCATAAAAATATCTATTCAAACATGTTGGAATAGTTTGTTTGGTCACACGAGTTGTGGAACGAAATTTGCACCACTTTGCAACTTTCCACTGCTTGCATTTGACACTTTTTGCATCAACTAAAAACTAGACAGCATAGAAAAACCACTCTGAGATAACAAAAATTGAGAGTGGTTATTGTAGAGGGCCCCAAAATAATCCCATAGAATTAGATGAGAAGTTTCTAAGCATTACGGTATTCGAGTAACAACATGCTAAAGTTTGCAGCCATTTTGCACTTTGGACCCTTAAGGGATTGATCCAGTTGAACGTAATTCAGAGCGATTTCATGTGTTTGGGTACAAAAGAGGACCATTCAAAGTGTAAAAATACCTATTCGGACATGTTGGAATAGTTCATTTGGTCACACAAGATGCAAAATAAAATTTGTGCCACTTTGCAACTTTCCACTGCTTGCATTTGACACTTTTTCCATCAACTAAAAACTGGACACTATAGGAAAACCACTCTGAGATAACAAAAAGTGAGAGAGCTTATTGTAGAGGGGTTGAACATGATCCCATAGGATTAGATAAGATATTTCTAAGCATCATGGTATCCGAGTAGCAACATGCTGAAGTTTGTAGTCATTTTGCACTTTGGAATCTTAGGGGATCGATCTAGTTGAACGTAGCTCAGAATGATTCTGTGTGTTTGGGTGTGAAAGAGGACCATGCCTAGCATAAAAATACCTATTTGGATGCGTTGGAATATTTTTTTTGGTCACACAAGTTTCAGAATGAAAGTTGTACCAGTTTGCAACTTTTGACTACTTCCATTTGACACTTTTTCCGTCAACTGAAAACTGGACACCATAAAAAAACCACTCTGAGATAACAAAAACTGAGAGAAGTTATTGTAGAGGGGTCCAACATGATTCCATAGAATTAGACGAAAATTTTCTAAGCATCACGGTGTTCAAGTAACAACATGCTAAAGTTTGCAGCCATTTTTCACTTTGGACCCTTAAGGGATTGATTTGGTTAAACGTAGCTTAGAGTGATTCCGTGTGTTTGGGTGTGAAAGAGGACCATTAATAGCGTAAAAATACCTATTTGAATGCATTGAAATTTTTTGTTTGGTCACATGAGTTACAGAATGAAATTTGCACCACTTTGGAACTTTCCACTGCTTGCATTTGACACTTTTTCCATCAACTAAAAACTGGACAACACAGGAAAACCACTCCGAGATAACAAAAACCAAGAGTGGTTATTGTAGAGGGGCCCAAAAATGATCCCATAGAATTAGATGATAAGTTTCTAAGTATTATGGTATCCAAGTAACATGCTAAAGTTTGTAGCCATTTTGCACTTTGGACCCTTAAAGGATTGATCTGGTTGAACGTAGTTTAGAGCGATTCCTTGTGTTTTGGTGCTAAAGAGGACCATTCATAGCGTAAAAATACCTATTCAGATGTGTTGGAATAGTTCATTTGGTCACACAAGATGCAAAATATAATTTGCACTACTTTGCAACTTTCCACTACTTGCATTTGACACTTTTTCCATCAACTTGAAATTGGACACCATAGAAAAACCACTCTGAGATAACAAAAACTGAGAGAGGTTATTGTAGAGGGGCCCAACATGATCCCATATAATTAGATGAGAAGTTTCTAAGCATCACGGTATCCGAGTAGTAGCATGCTGAAATTTATAGCCATTTTGCACTTTGGATCCTTAAGGGATCAATCCGATTGAATGTAGCTCAAAGTGATTCTGCGTGTTTGGGTGTGAAAGAGGACCATGCCTAGTGTAAAAATATGTATTTGGATGTGTTGGAATAGTTTGTTTGGTCACACAAGTTGCAGAACAAAATTTGCACCACTTTGCAACTTTCAACTACTTCCATTTGACACTCTTTCCATCAACTAAAAACTTGGGACACCATAGGAAAACCACTCCGAGATAAAAAAAAATTGAGAGAGGTTATTGTAGAGGGGAACAATATGATTCCATAGAATTAGATGAGAAGTTTCTAAGCATCATGGTATCCGAGTAACAACATGCTGAAGTTTGCAGCCATTTTGCACTTTGGACCCTTACAAGATTGATTTGGTTGAGCGTAGCTCAGAGTGATTCTGCATGTTTGGGTGTGAAAGAGGACCATTACTAGCATAAAAATACCTATTCAGATGCATTGAAATAGTTTGTTTGGTCACACGAGTTGCAGAACAAAAATTGCACCACTTTGCAACTTTCCATTATTTCTATTTGACACTTTTTCCATCAACTAAAAATTAGACACTACAGGAAAACCACTTTGAGATAACAAAAAATGAGAGAGGTTATTGTAGAGGGGCCTAACATGATCCAATAGGATTAGACGAGAAGTTTCTAAGCATCGCGGTATCTGAGTAGCAGCATGTTGAAGTTTGCAGCCATTTTGCACTTTGGACCCTTAAGGGATCGATCCGATTGAACGTAGGTCAAAGTGATTCCGTGTGTTTGGGTGTGAAAGAGGACCATTCCTAGTGTAAACATACCTATTTGGATGTGTTGGAATAGTTTGTTTGGTCACACGAGTTGCAGAACAAAAGTGGCACCACTTTGCAACTTTCAACTGCTTGCATTTGACACTTTTTCCATCAACTGAAAACTGGAAACCACGAGAAAACCACTCTGAGATAACAAAAAATAAGAGAGGTTGTTGTAGACAGCCCAACATGATCCCATAGGTTCAAACAAAGATTTCATAAGTACCATGGTATTTGAGTAATACCCCATCAAAGATTGCTACCCTTTTGCACTTTGAGATTTGATGTTTCATTGAACTGTACAGTTCCATACAGGGTGATTGTGCTCTATTTTTGATGGAATTTGGTGGGAAACAGACCTAACGTTTTGATACATGATATCAACTACCTCTTTTTCTCTCACGGTTGAATATCAAAATTCAGTATGGTGGGCCTCCAGAGTTCTAGTCATCTTTATTCCTCTTCCACCAAATGCTAGCCTAATCCACATGTCTACCAGCCTAATTGGCTTTGTTTTTGAAAGCTAAAGTTTCTCCTAAGTCACCAATGTAGCTCTCTTTTCCTTTTCAAACTCTTTCATTGCTACAAATTGTCTCTTGGATTTAATCATCTGTACCACATGGTTGATGTGCTTTGAATCCTTGCATCTAAAGGAAATTTCCTTTACATAAATACTACTAGGGAATTTCAATGTTGCTACTATATTTGGTATTAAAGCTAGTACCTGCAACATGAAGAGTGATTCTCATTCCTCTTCCACATTAGAGGGTTCATATCCTTGATTTGACTCTTCTAAATTATCAGAATCAAAATCACTAGCAGAGGCTTTGAAAGGAACTCCTTGAAAACCAAGCTCTCAAAATGGTATATCAAACTCTAGTTCAAAATATTTTAGATGAGGATTCTCCCATAGCTCTCTTACTCGCTTGACAAGTACTTGAAACTCTGTATTGATTTTATTTTTCCTGTCCCTCTCTTGTTGTTCTTCCTCAATTTCATCAAGATCATTGATGCAATTGAGGGAGGTCCTGAAACATAACTAATCACAAATTCAACAACCAACTAGGTATTAGATCATCAAGTTCTCCATTTCACTCTTTCTCAACCAAATCACACTATTCCCTTGTATCATAGGAAACCCACTAAATCAGTTACAAATTCTCAACCAAACTTCTAGTTCACAATCTAACTCAATTCAGGGACCCATTATTGATATTTTTAACATATCAACACAGATCCATAAGTTGATTTGTAAGAACTCCTTCAAAACTTGAAATTTCACTATTTTTAGGCCTCAATTAGGCCACTTTTACAAACGGTCTACACTCTAAAATTATCCAAACCTTACCAACTCTTGAGGCAGCAATTCTAAGGTGTAAAATGTTCAAAATCCATAATCAAATCTCAGTTATACCACCGTACAATGGGTAAACCACAAAACCCTCTATTGTAGCCTAAACCGTAGGGGTTTATTGAAAGTGATACTTCCAAAGCTAACCACAACCTAAAAATTACTCAAAAAAGTTTTTGATACTCTACACAAGCTCAAACAATCATAAAATAATGCTTCTCTACACAAAAACACAATTTGACTCTTCAAAACCACCATTTTTCTTAAAGAAAACTCACTTTTACACACATGGGTTTCACACCCATCTCACTTTTAGAACTCCCCAACACATCATTCCCAAACCTTAATAATGTTAGTGCATACCCATTCCTCAAGTTACAGAGGCTACAAAAAGAGGAATGGGTCAAAAAGCCAATTTTATTGACTCAAAACCTTCAAATGTACAAGTTCAGGCCGGTTTTAGTAAATTGATGATAAAATGCACAAAATATTATTGAAAAACTTCTAAATAGATTCAAAAGAAAGGTAACTCCATCTACTATGAAAATATCAACAAATATGGATCAACTAATTAAAATATATTTTGTACAATCTACTGCTACAACTGAAAATAAAAAAAAATTCTGGAAAATTGAGTTTTTTTTTTTTGTTTCTTCAAATCATAAAATCTAACCTTCAATTCGAGTTCTCCATGTTTTTAAACTCATTCCCACCAATTAAAAATTGATTCACCTTCCTAACCAACCTTTGAACTGGTTTGAATCTTCACATTCCCTCCATAATGTAAATTTTGCAATTTTACAACGTTTGAGTTTGCAAATTTTGCACTTTTTGAAAAACCCAACATCCTAAACACCTAATACAACTCAAATATGACTAAATACATAATAGAATGGTCTCATAGACCTTATTTTAATACAAAACTCAAAATCCTATATTCTACTCCTTATTTGCCTTGATGAACAAAACGTACTGAATTGTGCTCCTGCACCAATCATACATTGACCTTCTTGCTCCTCCTAAAGTTTGGACCACATCCGTTACCTCCACATAAAACTGGACATCCTTGGTCTTCTTGGTTTCCATTCCTTCATATGCTTATGCAAATGAAAATGAAGCAAAGTAATCATCTCCTTCTCCATTGGTCGGAAGAATGCATGCTTAATATTTTGATACATGATATCATCTCTCTCATCTACTCTCATGGTTAAATACCAAAATCTAGTATGGTGGGCCTCCAGAGTTCTAGTCATATTTCTTCCTCTTCCACCAAATGTTGGCCCAATCCACACATCTTCTAGCTTAATTGAATTTTTTTTAAAGCTGAAGTTTCTCCTGAGTCACCAGTGTAGCTCTCTCTGCCTTTTCAGAATATTTCATTGCTATAGAACGTCTCTGGGATTTAATCATTTGTACCACATGGTTGATGTGCTTTGAATCCTTACATCTAAAGGAAATTTCCTCAACATAAATACTGCTAGGGAATTTCAATGTTGCCATTGTAGTTGGTATTAAAGCCGATACCTGCAACATTGAAAATTATCCTTATATAAGAATTCCCTCCATCTTGTTGGATCGTAACACTCTTGATGGTGGCTACATGAAATCTGATTCTGATTCCTCTTCTAGATTAGATGAAACTCATATATATCCTTGTTTTGACTCTTCTGAATTATTAGAATTAGAATCACTAGCTTCCATATTCAAAAATTCCCAACTACCATCTTCAATAAATTGGCCACCAGTTCAAGTTCATTCTTCTTTCATAATAATTTATATCCATGGAGTTCATCCATTCCTTCATGCCATCAAGTGAATATTGAGGAATGGCGTCATTGCTACAAATTTAAATTTTGCAACTAGGAGACTAGGTACTCCTACACCAAAATTACATTGTGTCTGAGCCTTCAAGAGGCTTTAAATCTAGCCTTTACAAATGATTCTACATCTTTACAATCATGCCTAACTGTTGAGCTTGTAACTAACATGACTTATTACATTATAAATCAATTGACCATGTAATATGACCTTATTCAATTGAAAATCTACTCAAAACACAATTTACCAACTTAAAATAATTCCATGAACCAAATTTTCTCAATAACCTTAGTGACCTTGCACCAAATTTCAATATTTCAATAAATGTCATTACAAGTACAAATCACATTACAATGCCTTAGGTACTCTGTTCTCACAGATATTTTACAATGTCACTCATACATTCAATATTTTTTTATAATGTCTACATCATAGGTTCTCATTTAGAGGTTAACTTCAAATGAGTAACTTGAGATTCCCTCGCAAAGCTTCACACGCTCTTTTATAATGGCTTCAAATCAGAATTGAGATTTGTCAAGATCATCAAAATAAGGATGTTGCATTTCTTTTTTGGCTGAGATTCTCTTTGATGGCTCAAAATCAGCATTTTCTGCAAGGATAGACCAATCAATTTTTACTAGTTTCGTTATAGATGTACACAAAGTAAAAGAATAAAAAGAAATAGCTCATCCAAAATGGAAATGAAATGAAAATAGATGGAAGGCACTTATAGATAGGCATGGCAGTCTCTCAACTTAGTCACTTCCGGTCATACATCTTCACTGCGAGTTCCAAGATACCTATTGCACACAACACCTCTCATGAATCTAGAATATCTTGAAATTCAAGATGCTCCTATAATGTCTACATCATAGGTGCTCATGATAAGGTTAACTTCAATTGAATAACTTGAAATTCCCTCAGCAAGCTTCACACACACTTTTGTAATGGCTGAAAATCATTATTGAGATTTGTCAAGATCATCAAAATAGGGATGTTGCATTACTTTTATGCCTGAGATTCTCTTGGATGGCTCATAAATCTGCATTTTTTGCAAGGGGACACCAATCAATGATTATCAGGTTACTTACAGCTACACAAAGTAAAATAAGATGATAGCATTGGCACCAAACAAATTAACTTGGATACAAGTATAAATTAATAAGAACCATTGTGCCTACACTTACAAATTAATCCAATGAACCATCCGGATCTACTCTACTCTTTATTGTGTCAAGTATTGCCTCATGGTCAGACTCATAGACCTTCCACAAGGTCTTGTTCAAAGGTCTAGCCCCATATTTTCTCAAATGAACATTGGATGTCACAACAAGGTTTGAGTAATGAAGAATCTTACGATTTGTTTCAAAGCCCTCAAACAACCAATGTTTAACACTCTTATGTGAGTACCTTCTAAGCCACTTTCTAGTAACAACAACTGAGCCTGTAGGGTATTTGATATTTTCTCCATCTATAACTGGGGCTTCCAATTTCTTTTTGGCCTCAACATAATGACACAAGTAATAGTCTGTTCCCTCTTCGTTTCCTTCATCTACAATAACAACATAAACATGCCCTGCATTCATATGTGTAGAAAATCACTTGAAATTAGTCAACATTATGAATACAGTATAAAGTAAGATAACAATATGGAATTTCAAAAACTAAGTAGATATATTACCTGGTTGAACTAGATCTGATACGTGGTCAAAGTCGACCAATGATTCCATCTGTGTTATTTCCAATGCTGTCAGAGGGTGATATGTATGAAGTGGGCTAAGATAACTTGTCAACCATTTTTCAACCCACTCCCCTGACTCACAATCATTCTAGGCTTGCATTGTACATGAAGAATAAAAGCATGCCATCTTACGTGTATCGATACTCCATGAACCTGCATTTGAGCTAAGGAAAGAGTGTAGCTCACTCGATCTTGTTAGTGTACAAAAATCCTCATATGGTGCAATGTTAGTATCATCCATCAACAAAAAAAATCTATGAACTGAAGACGTACCTTCATTACCTGGACCCATCGAAGCATTACACCACTCAATGATTGAACTTGCATCTGTCAACTTTACACTATCTTTATACTTTAACTCTTCTCGTGCTAATGCTCTTTTCACGCATGCTCCTGAACCATCATGCTCCCCCTTTCCATGCCTAGCCTCACAAAAGTTCCACATATGCTGAACACCTATAGTGAGATGCATCTTGCACAACCAATAGAACATGTGTGTGTTCTTGTACTATGCTGCATAGTTATTTGACCATATTATATGCCAACCGTATGCTATGCCTCTCCTAGCCAAATCACTATATAACATATGGAAGCAACCTTGCATAAAATTTGGAGAATGTGTGTGATCATCACTAATATAAAAGTGATACTCCCTCAATACCTTCCTTTGGTCCTCTATACTATCAGCTACGTGAATGAATGCTATGTGCACAAATATTGAAACCTATGTGGAGTTGTAATACTACGACTGCACCTCACATTGTGGCTATAGAATGTAGTTCTCTAAAAATTCAACCACTGATACTATGCTACCAACTGAAAGGTGTCCTTGTATAGCTTGAATTGTGTGTCTAGCCATCAGGCTCTATGGGTATTCCTTGCATACTCATACACTAGATTCTTACAAAACATGGGCATAAAATAATACACTGGAATCTTCTCAATAACCAAATCACACATTTTTGCTTGAGACCCATCTTTTGTAGCATATTACACTATTTTATACTTCCCAAAATCTACTAGTTTATGTCCCACCTCATCTATGCTTTCCATATGTTGACATACCGACATTTGTTGCAAGCCACCGCAACACTCACATGAACCATCCAAGCATGTTGTCCTATAGAATATCTGGCCATCCTCTATTTGACATAAATTTTTTGATAAGAACTCTCTTGAAGATTTTGGCAGGGCTTCTATGCGACAATCCTATAAAACATCGTTAGTATGCAAATCTAAACATATAGAACGATAAACATCATAATGGTTAGTGAATTCAATATGTAGTCTATAGCAACAAGTAATGCGTGCGTGATTTATCTTGACATAAATTTTTTTAAGCATTTCAAAAAATATTTGAGAAATACTAATTTGAGAGTAATCATTTTGAAATTTACAAAAAAATTAGGTTTGTCGTATTCAAAAAATGTGTTGGATGTGGCTCACGGTTCCAACTACTGATTCTCCTTCTTACGACATCCCTTTGATTTGGAGATGGCCTTGTATTATTCTTCCAATAATCTTCAATTAGTGTTCTCAATGCTTCAATAATTTTTTTATCTTTATGTGGTAGTCTTCCCGAGAATTCCCATAATTCATTTGAATCAGTGCCCTCAATTCTTTGCTGCCTTTAAATGACTTTTAATAATTTTTTCTACTAATTGTCATTTGTTCGCTTGTCTTTTTAATGAGACGAGATCTCTTTTTTTGATAGTTTACCAAAGTTGATATAATGACACGTTAGGTGACATTACTATCCTTTGAGCATGAGGTCTTACCCACACTCTCATAAGCATCCATTAGATTCTTCACAATAGTGTTTTCACTTGATGCATTCGATGTTCTCAACCCAAGAGTCTTCATAATGTTTCTATACTTTAATCCTCACAACATTTGAACAAATATTTGACATCTTGCGGTCTCATTTAGCCTTCAAAGAAGATTTTCCAAATCTTATCAGCATATCTTCTAAAAGTTTGTTATGGAATCTCACCTTCCATGTGCTGCAAAACATCCTCATCAATATTAATCAAAAACTTTGGCTTTCTATGCAAAATTCTAGGTGGTGTTCTCCTAGGTACATACATCTCAACATTAGAAATTTCATCAATATTTAATTGAGGTGGGCTCGATTGCATACCTTTGATCAAGGGTGGAATAGAAGACATACCTTGAGGTTCACATGGGGATGATGGCATACCCTCTTCATCAAATATGAATGATGATGTACTATCAACTTCAGATGTGGTGGATGGTGTCCATCCATACTCACTTGCAGTAGACGGTGTCCCTCAATATTCACTTGTGCTTAATGGTGTCCCCTCGTATTCACTTGTGGTAGAGGGTGTGTCTCCAACTACGGTATCTACATCTCTTCTAGCATGAATCTTTTTCATTTGTGCCCTTTGTGCTGCCAATTTATTTTCTCTTTTTGATAGTTGAGGTTCCTCTTCAATTGGCTTGTTTTCATCAATCGTTTCCAATTTCTTGTTTTCACGATATGTCGCCACTCATTCTCTGTCTTGTTCTTTGAAGGTTTCATAATCTTCATCTGTTAGATCTTTCTTCCTTGTTCATTTTTTCAGCATGGTAGATAATTTTACCTATAGCATGGTAATGAGACAAATATTAGTTCCTCAAAAATGTATCCATTAAAACAAATGAAATATATATGTCATTCAAGGCTTCATACATAGACAACATATGTGATGAGGTAGCTAAATACTGATGAGGTAATTTAAAACAAAAAAAAACATGCTTAGTGGTCTTGATTGACCTGATTAAAAAAAAAAATTCTCAAAGACTCATCAACCTACCTATTAACCTCCTAATTACCATCAAATGATGAAATACAGAGGATGAGGTGTAAGTGCTCCTGCACCAGGGTTGTAAAAGTGTATTAAAGAGGGACCCCTATGGTCACCTATTTCAAATGTTAGTTTTGGAAGTTGAAGTGGATTTTTTTAGGAGGGAAAAATTATAAAAGGCCATGAGAAACTTGAATGGAGGATGATCCTTGGATTGGGGATCAAACCAAATGATGAAATGTTGAGTTTTCTTTAAGAAAAATGAGGTTTTGGTGAGTGAAAATGAGTTTATGAGTTGGGAAGAATTATTTTATGTCAGATTGAGCATGAGTAGGGTATTTTAGGCTTTTTTGAACAGTTTTCAAGTTTTGGAGTGTTTGGCAAGTGCTACTTTTAATAAAACCTAGGGTTTCTAAGCCTAGGGAGAGTGTTTTAGGTTTGGGTGGTAAATAATTGAATATCTACAATATAACACTATAATTTGAAGTTTTGACAGATATAAAATGCTTCCCCAAGGTTTCAGGAGATTACACAAAGTTTTGAAGGTGGTCCCTTTGTAAAAGTGGGCTAATTTGGGCCCTTAAAAGTGTAGAAAATCTGATTTGTGCAGTTTGGTACAAAAAAACCATTGGTGATTGGTGGATAAGTTGAAAGGTTCTATAATGGGTCCCTGATGTGTGTTGTGTTGTGAGTTGAAAGGTTGTGTGAGTGGAATTATACCCGATTGAGTGACTTTGATATGCTACAAGGAATAATGTGAATATACTGAATAAAGAAGTCATGATGAAATTGTAAATTGAAAATTGTGTTTGCATATTGGAGTTCTATATTTTCACGTTGTAGGCCTCCCCCTACTACATTAGGAGTATATTCCAATTTTGTATAGACTTGTATTGAAAATTTGGTAGCATAGAAAAGGAAATCAGCTAGTTTGTATAACTGTTTGACAAAATAACTCAATGAAAGCTTTAGAAGCATACACAAAGTAAGTCAATTGTTAAATAACAAAATGCCTACAAGAGATGTGGTTTAAAAATGTAATTGGAAAGTGTATAAAATTGTGTAATTAAAAATGTCCATTGACAACCTAAGGTTGTAACATGACAAACAAACAATGATCAACATAAAATATGCAAAACAACAAAAATGAAAGCAAGCCATAATAGAATGAAATAAAATGTACAAAGAATTCACATACCTAAAAAAAAAAAAGTTTGAAATGGAGGAGTTCTACCCAATTATGTATCCTTTTCTTATTCTTTCCTCAAACTCCTCAATAATTTGACTTTTTCAAAAGCTTATTCCCCTCCAAACTTCAATTATATATCAATTATCACTAGAATTCAAAATTGAATTGATATTATATGCCTTTCAAAGTGAAAACTATGTTATTTCAT
>VDFB02000008.1:336783881-336799320 GCA_007258455.2 Sequoia sempervirens
AATTTAATCTCTTTCTAATCCTAGTGTTGGGTAACACTTTCCAAGGACTTAGGATTTACATGAAATATGTTTAGGATTGCAATTAAATGGTATCCTATTCCCAACATTTTTATCACTTACCAAGCCTTATTTAAAAGTGGTGTAAAGTGTTGTAACAAACTTTCACTCTTTCCTAGGCTTGCCATCAATTATTTGACATTTCTTATGCTTTAATTAGCCCCATTTTACACTTGCAGGCATTACTTAAGTGTATTTTTGAAAATAATCCTGATAAACATCATTTAATACATTTAATTTTTGACACCCACTTAAAATTCCTAAGTGGGACCCATTCACCACTAGGGGAAAATGAGTCCCCTTTGGCACACAAATCAAAATAAATTCAAATTTTTGGTGGGTTATTATTTTCTAAGACCTAAGGTCGGCTTGTGATGTAGTATTTTTGGGAAATATTGTATAATTGTGTATAATATATAGTTTTTTCTCTCATTTTCATCTCCCTAACTATCCTAATTTTCTAATCAAGCAATCAAGTGATTTTGCATTCGAGCATTTTGTCTATAAGAGCATTCAAGTACTTTGGAGCCATTACTTGCATATCTTCATATTTCTACTTCAAGGGTTTGGTGAGTTGTAGAATTGCATGTTTTTCATTCATCATTCTCTTTCCATATTTCTTTTCATTTCATTTTCAAGGGTTTAATTACCAAACCAGGGTTTGACCAAGGCAAACCCTTATTCACTAACCCTCAACAATTTCCCCCCTCTTTGCAAGTGTTTTGTAGGTCTAGTGTGTGGATTTGTCAAAGAGAAAGGTGTGAAAATTTCTCAAAAAATCATCAAAGTCATCCAAAGTTTCCAAATCCCTAAAAGAAGCTTGGAGAACACCTATAGGTTAAATTCTACAATTTAAAATTTGGAATCCTATTCAGAGCAGAAGTGCAAACCAGAAGCTATAGATTGTAATTTTGAATTTTCCAAAATCTAGAAGTGGATTGATACACCACCAGTGGTGTATGAGTCCCATTGCTAGGCTTGAACAAAGGTTTTTGTAGTTCTGAGTACCCTTTTGTTTGAAACTTGTTCCAACAAAATCTTCTCGAAACATGACTAAGTCACCCAGCTTGGCATATGAGTTCCCGTGGGATTCAATAGTGCATTATGTAGGTTTCTAGATCTCCTCTCCATCAATTTCTAGTTTCCAGGTGCACATCTTTAGTCTCATTTATTGCTGTTATAGTTTGTTTACATTTTTAGGTCATTTTACATATCACAATGTGTTTTCAAACATTTTGCATTTTCTTAGTTTTGCATTAGGAGTTAATCTCCTTTATCAATTTCCATCGTTAAGAACAATCTCCTTTGACAGATTTCAATCTTTCTTACATTGGAATCTCAAGGATTTGTTCTTGAGTGTGAACTTTGTGAAATCAGATTCCTCTTCTTTCATTCCCCTTTTAGGTGTGGATAAGGGAAGTTGTGCACTCCATTTCCATAGTCCACATTTTGGTGAACCTAACTTTAGAACATCATATTTTTTATTTCAAGTGCATTTACATCCTAGGAATAGCTTACATTAACATTACATTGTATTTTGCATTGTTTAATTTGTATTCTAGGGTTTTCAAATTTGCATTATTGAAAAGCTCATCTAGCTTACATTTTTGCATTTCATTTCATTAAAAATAAACAAAATTCTGCATATTCATATTATATCTACATCTAAAAACCCAAAAAATGTAAAAACCAATTCAAAAATTCTAAATTTTTTCAAAAAAATCACTCCCTAGAGTCATTCGCCACCCTGGGCGACTTAGTCCAGTTGCATATTTTGCATTGTATTTTCTGTTATTTCTAGTTCATTTTCTACATTTCTCTTTTCTGTTGTTGTTTCATTCAATTCCTTGCACTTAGTTTTCTTTCATTCATTTGCATCATGGGTATGTGTTTTAATAAGCTTTGGATATCATTAAAATTCTTAGTTGATATGTCAAGCTGTGCCTTTGGAACTGATCCTAATGACATTGAACTTCCACATGCTCCTTCAACTCCCCATGAATGTCCTTCTCGTGATGTTGAAATCATTGGAGAAGATGATGATAGCATGAATAAGTTCCAAAATGATTGCCTTGACAACCTTGAAGCCAATTCATCCTTTATCCATCCATGAAACAACAAGACCTTCCTCCAATACCACCTCCTAAAATGTTTGGTTATTTACATCCTGAAACAAAAGTAGAACCTAAGTTCCCTACACAAGGTGAACCCATTTCTTCTAAAAAAACAACCACTCAACTATTCTATGATAATAAAGTAACAAATACTCCAATCAACCTTGAAGAAACATATGGTAAAGGTTTTACAATTTTGAGAAAACAAGGATGTGACACAACAAATTAACATGGAATTCATCAATTCTTAGAGAAAAATCCAAAATATGAAAACACAATAGGGTTAGGATATCTATATCCCTCTCATAATAGGAAGCCTCATAGACAATATCTTAGGCTTCGTGATGATGGCACGGTGATCTTTGATTCCCCGAGAGCAACCCTTGACTGATAACAATGACAAGGATGAGAGGATCACTTCGGGTCCTCCTCCTTCCATTTGAGAAAAGGGTGAATCTAGCAAACACAAGAGGCCTTACAAGTTACAAAAACTAAATTTTCCTCTCCATCCACCACCTGAATGTGAAAGGAAATTACAAATAATTTTAAACAAAGGACTCATAATATTACCACCTATGAATAGATTGGTGATATATCCTAAAGATGCTAATGTTCCACATTATGCATATCATCGTGTTCTTGGACATAGAAGTGATAAGTGTCATACATTGAAAGAAATACTAAACAAATATCATTTTTATGGTGATAATTTCTATCTAGTGATTCCATAAACCACTCTCCAACTCCTTTTCATGTCGTAGTTATAGAACATTCCCTTCTCACTATTACATGACCTTTCCCATCACCTACCTTGGCTCATTCTTTCCTTGCACCCAATGGGGGCAAGAAGTTGCTAGCCTTGTCCTAGTAATGCATTTCTCATTGACCTTAGTTTCATTCTTCACCTTCCACTTATACCGACTGAGATTGGGAAGTGGATGACTTGCTTGACGGTTGACTCGCATTTTCCTTACTACTCTTTTTTCTTTTCTTTTTCTTTTTCTTTTTCTTTTTCTTTTGCATGTGCGTAATGTGATCCCCTGTAATGTTCTGTTTGATGTTCTATCTCTTTGTGACATTCCTCTATTTGTAGCTTTATTCTTCTCTATGTCGTACATCACTTTTTCCTTTCCTTTTGTCTTTTTCTTATGTTTTCCTTTTGGGGATGATGCAAGGCATTGAGACTTTCATGTCTCCTTCGACCTAGAAGGATTCTCTTTTTCTTTGCCTTTTTCTTATGTTTTCCTTTTGGGGATGACGCAAGGCATTGAGACATTCCTATCTCCTTCATGTTGACCCAAAAGCTTTTCCTTTTTATGTCACCTTTTTCTTTTTTGGCTTGTGTTTTCCTTTTGGGGATGACACAAAGTGTTGAGACACCCTATGTCTCTTCCATGTTGACCCAAAATATTTTCTTTTTTTTCGATCTCTTTGTGTCATTCTTCCAGTTCTATGTATTTGGGGGATGATGATAGTTTCGAGCTCTCTCACAAACATTGCATAAAAGAACATACTAACCCCTAATCCATAGATCCCTTATGTTTTTGGTGTTTTCATTTTGGAGGCAACCCCTTCCTTTTCTCTTTTCCTTTCCTTCACATGATGTAACCTTACTTGGAAACATAAGACTTGGCATATGGATTTTCAAGTTGGCTCTCATGTCTTTCTTTTTTGCATTTTTCATTTTCTACTTTAAAGTAATTGCTCACAGTACAGTGTGTAGCAATTCCCTTAAAGTGGGGGCATACATTGGCATTATTCTTTTGCATTTTCCTTTCTCTTGGTTCTTAGCACTGTATCCTTCTGAATTCATATGATGTGTTTTGTCACTTTGTGGATGACATTGGGTGTTATTTCCTTCATGAACGTGATCTATCTTAGCATATTACATTACTCTTAGTGGCTTGATGCGATGCACTACATCCCCTAAGTGGGAAATTTTCTATTCTTTGATCAGTCCTCTCTTGGAGACATTAGACATAATGTTCCCTAAGTTAAAGACCTTGCATGAACTAAGCAAGATTCCTTTGAACATTATTTGCATGTTGTATTTTTTCATTTGTTATATGGCCACCTTGTATAACATAGCTTGCATGCCTATGGTGCCATCACATTTTTTCATGAGCTCCAAGCATACGAAGTTTTACTTGTCTTGTGAAGCACGAAAATACCATTTTTCTCTTTATTGCACCTTATTAAAGTTATCAGGAGGTATAACTTTGTTATGGTTGAGCGGGAAGCCCATTTTGAGGCATGACTTTCCCTATAGCCATCGACGTGTGTGTGAGTTCATGCCATCCATGAGTGTATGTTTCTCACATTTTAGGCCTTCTCACCCAGTGGACAGCCATGAGTTTCATCACGTCAGAGTGAGTATGTGTTTTCTAGACAAACAACCTAGATTTGATCCACATCGTTTTGGACAAACGGTCAAAGCTTTTTTATGATTCTTTCTTTCTTTTTCCTTTTTTCTCTTTCATCTTTGGCATTGTGTGCTTGTGCCTTATCATTGTTCTTGATATCATGCATGTTCCTTTTGCACTTATGATAGTTTCTTATGAGATCTTGATCATGGGGGCTTGATCACCCCTCTTGATTATTTTTGTCCTATCTTGCTATCACTAGTTCATTGGAACCCCTCTTGATGTGCATTAGTCTACTTTAGTAAGAGTTTGAAGCAATTTTATCCTCTCACTAAAGTGGGGGCTAAATGTGGACACCAAAAATGTAACCCTTCTACTTTTCCTATCTCATTTGGTTCCTCCTTGTGACTTTGGATTAATTGTGCATTGATTTAATATTGTAATGTGGATAACACATTCAAATTAGGTCTTGGGCCATAGCAAAATAAAATAATTCAAGTGGTGTACCTTACTTAAGTGTTGTAAAGTGTTGTAACACACTTTCACACTTGTCTAGGGCCTTGTTAATATATTTCACCTAAACAACCTCTTTCTATCACTTACCAAGCCTTATTTCAAAGTGTTGTAAAGTTTTGTAACAAAATTTCATGCTTTTCGAGGCTTCTAATCAATTATTTGACCCTTTCTTATGGTTTAATTGGCCCCATTTTACATTTACAGGCCTTAAGTGTATTTTTGAAAATAATCCTGATAAAAATCATTTAGTACATTTAATTTTTGACACCCACTTAAAATGCCTAAGTGGGACCCATTCACCACTATGGGTGAATGACTCCCCTTTGGCACAAAAATCAAAATAAATTCAAATTTCTAGCAGGTTATTATTTTCTAAGACCTAAGGTCAGCTTGTGATGTGGTATTTTAAGGAAATATTGCATAATTGTGTATAAATATATGGTTTTTCCTCCCAATTTCATCTCCCTAACTATCCTAATTTTCTAATTAGGAAATCAAGTGATTTTGCATTCAAGCATTTTGCCTACAAGAGCATTCAAGCACTTTGGAGCCATTACTTGCATATCTTCAGATTTCTACTTCAAGGGTTTGGTGAGTTGTAGCATTGCATGTTGTTCATTCATCATTCTCTTTCCATATTTCTTTTCATTTCATTTTCAAGGGTTTAATTACCAAATCGGGGTTTGACCAAGGCAAACCCCTATTCACTAACTCTTAACAATTTTTCCCCTCTTTGCATGTGTTTTTCAGGTCTAATGTGTAGATTTGTCAAGGATGAAGGTGTGAAAAGTTGTCAAAAAATCATCAAAGTCATCCAAAGTTGCGAAAGACCTAAAAGAAGCTTGGAGAACACCTATAGGTCAAATTTTGCAGTTTTGGATTTGGAAACTTGTCAAGAGTAGAAGTGCAGATCGGAAGCCATAGATTGCACTTTTGAATTTCCCAAAATCTTGAAGTGGACTGATATTCCATCAGTGGCATATGAGTCCCACTGCTAGGCTTGAACAAAGGGTTTTTTAGTTTTGAGTATCCTTTTGTCCGAAACTTGTCTCAACATAATCTTCCCGAAATAGAACTAAGTCGCCCAGCTTAGCATATGAGTACCAGTGTGCTTCAACAGTGAATTCTATAGGATTCCAACACTCCTCTCCATCACTTTCTAGTTTCCAGGTGCACATCTTCATTCTCATTAATTTCTTTTATAGTTTTACATTTTTAGGTCATTTTGCATATCACAGTGTGTTTTCAAACATTTTACATTTTCTTAGTTAAATGCATTAGTAGTTAATCTTCTTTATCAATTTCCAACCTTAAGAACAATTTCCTTTGACAAATTTCAATCTTTCTTGCATTGGAATCTCAAGGATTTGCTCTTGAGTGTGAAGCTTGTGAAATCAGATTCCTCTTCCTTCATTCTCCTTTTAGGTGTGGATAAGGGAAGTTGTGCACTCCATTTCCATAATCCATAGTAGCAAATTGATTGTAGTTTCTAGGATACTAGTCATTTTTTGGAAAAAAGTAAATTTTTTTAGAAAATTTAAAATTTCAATGCAGTGGTACTAAATTTTTAGGAATAAGATAAGAAGCAGGTGTATGTTTGACCACCCTAAGTATAAGAAAAAAATATATTTTTTTTCTAAATTTTTCAATATAAGTAGAGGACACATGCCTAGATGTGCCAGATTTTTTTTTGTAATTTTTTTCCATGTAAATAATTAGTTATGATTTTTTTATTAGAACTTTTCAAAATTATTAAAACATTTGTGTTTGACCACCATAACTTGGTCAAAAATTTATGAAATTCATTTTTTTTAGCCTATAGTATATGAAGCATAGAATGTGGCACATCTTGTAGATTCAAAAAATGTTAAGTAGTTTGAAAGTTATAGAAGTTTTTCAATCAGCCTATGAATCAGGACTTTAGATGTAATGTAGGTAGAAAATCAATAATAATAATTTATTAAATTCAAAATAAGGAAAAAGTTATATTGGTGGAAAGCTAACAATTTTTTTTGTAAACCCTTTTCGTTTGATGAAATTTGGATTAAAAAAAGTCATCATCCACAAGGGCGAACTTTGGAAAACTAAGCAAATATTTCAAAACATGTTTTTTGGCCTGACTTTCCAGGTCAGACAATCCTGAACTGAATCTTGAGCCAATATCCATTTTGGTTTGGTAATACCGAACCAGAATGAATATCCATTAGAAAATGGATATCCATTAGTAAACGCATATCTATTAGTAAACATATATTTGTTATTAAATGGATATCCGTTATTAAACAAATATCCATTACTTGCATTATTTATAATACATAATATTACATAATATATACTATATAATATGTATTATGTATTATGTATTTATAATACATATATTTATAATATATAATATTATGTATTATATAATATGTATTATATTATACATTATTATATTATATATTATTATATTATTATACTATTAAATATTAAATATTATATAATATATTTAATACATAGTATATATTATATGTTTATTGATGTGTAGCTAATTCATAGGAGAGAGAGAGGGAGTGGGAGGGACTTGAGAGAGAGGGAGAGAGAAAGACTTGAGAGGGAGTGAGAGATTTGAGAGGGATGAGGAGAGAGAGCTGAGAGGGAGAGAGAGAAAGATAGTTGAGAGGGGGTGAGGGAGGGATAGAGGTAAGCATAGAGAGAGATATATAGTTGAGAGTGAGAGAGAGAGAGAAAGTCTTGAGAGGGAGAGGGAGAGAGGGAGAGAGCCTTGAGAGGGAGAGGGAGAGAGGGAGAGAGAGAAAGAGACTTGAGAGGGAGAGAGGGAGGGAGCGAGTCCAAGAGAGAGAGACTTGAGAGAGATAGAGGGGGGCCTGAGAGTGAGAGGGAGAGGGAGAAAGAGAGAAAGACCTAAGAGGGAGAGAGAGAGAGGGAGAGTGAGAGACAAAGAGGGAGAGAGAGACTTGAGATAGAGAGCAAGAGAAGAGATAGAATTGAGAGGGAGAGAGTGAGAGAGAGAGTGAGAGAGACTTGAGATCTGTGAGAGGGAGGGAGATGGAGAGGGAGAGAGGGAGAGAGAGACTTGAGAGGGAGAGGGGGAGAGAGGGGACTTGAGAGGGAGAGAGGGAGAGAGAGAGTCTTGAGAGAGAGACCTGAGAGGGAGGGAGAGAGAGAGACTTGATCTAGGGAGAGAGAGATTTGAGAGGGAGAGAGGGAGGGAGAGAGGAAGCTCTAAGAGACTTGAGAGAGAGGGAGAGAGAGTGAGAGAGTTGAGAGGAAGAGTGTTTTTCTATGCTGGGACCCTCCAGAATAAGAAGTGATACAACCATCAAACAAAACCATTACAACTCAATTCAACATTCATGCCATTAAAATCTTCAAGCTTAATAAAATTTCATTAAATCATTCATGTAAAAGGTATAAAATCATCATGAATAAGAATCATTATCTTTTGGTCATGATACATAAACAAGAACATTATGTACACCAAAGGGGTTTGATGCAACTTAAAAAAAAAATCCTTAGAAGACATCAAGATACATGTTTACTAGATTATTCATGTGAAATCTATACAATAATTATGATTAGAAAATAAGACATCAGTCAACCATGATGCATGAATAAACACTATATATGCACACTATATATGAACAAAAACTAAATTAACATATTATTTAATATTTATTACTAAATTTTTTTCTCATCATTATAGTATTATATTCATAAATTCAACACTAAAAACAGCCATCCCACCAAATAATTTATAAAATATCCATCGAACAAAATAGTTTATAAAATATCCATCCAAGATCAGTTTTTTTATAAAAATAAGATCATTGTCTTAATAAAGTTTTGCAGCTCTCAACTGCATCTCTTCATTTCTTTGTGTTTTCCTCTTTAGATTGGGACTATCTCCTTTCCTCTAGCCATCATTAATGCTCATCTAAGCCCACTTCCATGGACCGAACTGCATCAACAACAGTTTGCATTTTTGATGCAAAACAACTCAATAATGGCTTAACACATTCTTATTTTTGAATAGCGTTAACTTGATCCATAATGGCTCTAACAGTCACATCAACTTGTTATTGAAAGTGAGCACCATCGTATATAGTGGGTAGAGGTGGACTGGGTGGAGATGGAGGGCATGGATCCATGATTTAGATATAAGTGAACCTGCATTAAATTTGTAATTTGAAAATTTAAGATACATGTTTAAAAATCCCCTAAAACCATTCAATATAAATGACTTAATTGAATACAAATGAAAAAATGTGGGTAACTCATTTATGTCTAAGGCATGTAAATGGAAAACAAATAATTGTTTTGTTTAAGGGAAAAAAACATTTTGGATGGACTTGAAACCATTAACAACAGGTTTTGAATGGATCTAAAACCATTAACAATCAGGTTTTGATGGCAACTCGAAATCCACACAAAGAGATCAAGCTGCTAAAGAATACAACAAAGACAACCAACAACCAACTAGAGGTAGATTACAAAATATTAACTTGAAATCTCAAATCTTCCTCAAGAAAGGTTTCAATGGGAACCTTAAGCCCAAAAAAACTACAAGATTTGAGGGAAATGGAACCAAAAACAACTTGTATCAACCATACAACCATCAACCTAAATTAACCAGACTGCAGGACAACACTTAACAACACCAACCATAAGCAAACAACTAGAAACAACCAAAAAACCATCCTAAACCATCTAGACAATAGCACCATACTTATGAGCACCATCCAATGAAACAAAACTCCCCACCTCAATAGGAGAGTTAGGAATCAAAGAGAAACTCTAAAAATCCTTAGCAAGAACATAGCACTAGTCCACCCACAACACCAACCTGGTCTCCATCTCAATAGGAAGGGGCTCCCCTCTATAGGAGAGGATGAAATTAGAACCAAAACCACATAAAATAGAACTTCCCACATGATCCACAACACACCTCTCCACCTTAATAGAAGAGGGCTTCACCTCTAAAGGAGTAGTCTCTACCTCTAAAGAAGACCATAGCTGAAAAAACCAAAGAGAAGTAGCTACATCCATAGTAAATACCACCATAGCATCCTTTGGCCAATAAGTAAACTGGATCACAGAAGAGGAGATTTAGTAATCCTTAGATAGCAGCACACCCTCGACCTTGAAACCGAACTTGAAGAACCAAAAGGGGGAGAGCCTAAAGCTCAATGAAGTTAGTAGGAAAATAACCTAGTGAAAAACCTCACACCAAGAGAAACACTCCCTTCCGAGAGTAGAAGGAAAACCAACACTGCAAGGAAATAGGAACCAAAGAGTAGCATACTCCCTACCCAAAAGAATAGCCAGAACCAACAAAGAGACAAAGGGCCACAAGAGAAGGGAAAGGTAAGGAAATCCACCAATCAGAGAGAAAGGGAAGACAATGTAGGAAAACAAATAATTGTTAAAGTGATGTGAAATATCATTTAAAAATACATTAAATTTTTACCTTGCTATAGTGTGGAAGTGTTAAGCTCCAAATTGCCAATACTTAGTGAATCTATATACATAGTTAGTAATGGTTAAACAAAACTTGTCCCTGCAGCCATAGGGAAATGGGAAAAGTTAATGGGCAATAGTCGATGGGCTATGCAGGAGGTTGTCATACAATATGATACAATATGATAGTCTCTTGCATAGCCCATCGAATATTACCCATTCACTTGGCTCATTTCCCTATTGTTGTAGGGACAAGTTTTTTCTGGTTAGTACTAACAATGGATCCAAATTCACCAAGTATTGGAAATTTAGAATACTTCCAACAAGGATCCTTTCTATTTTGAGAGCTGATGAGAGTCAAAACAATTAAAATATTAAAAAACAAAATGTTTAGCAAAGAAATACTAACTTAAGAATAAGAAACAAAGCAAAAATTTAAGAAACATGAGAATAAGTGATAAAGAAGTAAAAATAGACAAGAATGTAAAATAGTTTAAAAAAATGTAGAAAGGGGGTAATGAAGGTTCAATTTTATGTTTTTTTAGTATGCTAGGTTCAATTTTTTTTTTATATAGTAATGAAGGTTCAATTTTTTTGTTTGATGTTTTTTTTTCTTTTCCACTAACTAGGGTTTCAATTTTTTTTGTAAGTTTAGACAAAAATGAGAAAATTCAATAAAACTACAAAGAATCCAAAAAAACATAAATTAATAATTAATTAGCAAAAAAAATAGAAAAAAATTCCAAAAACACATACTTGGAACTTGTTGGAGGTCACTACTTGACTACTGCGTCGTGAAATTGAGGTAGGGTTTGTGAAAATGAGACAAGTTTTGGGTTATAAAGTATTCAAAAAAGCAGATATCCATTATAAGTGAATATCCATTTTGTAAAACTATATTATATTCCCACGTGACTTCAAATCCAATGCACTTAATAACCCCATTTCTTTGAGGCATTTTTTCATACAATGACCACTACCTTGTTAATGTGTCAATGCGGTAGCAGTGACAGGGAAGTGCTCATTGTATGAAAAAATTCCTCAAAGAAATGGAGTCTCATGGTGATGTAGTAGTGCTCGTTGTTGAAACATACATTTTTGGGAACTTAAATGTTGCTCTTACACTTCTAGGGTTTTTCACCTAAAAGGAGAGAGATTACGTCCAAAAATACTTATTTATCACTCAAATTAGGATGTGTGCAATGTGATATGATGTAATTTAACTTAAATAAATGCAATGGACTAATCTGAATGATTGAAAATGAATGGAAAAGTGCAATTACGACTATGTTTGAAAACACATTATGCTATGCAAGAATGAACTAGAAACTTAAAGTAAATGAAAACATAAATTGATGAGACTAAAAAGAGTGAACTTGGAGGTATATTGATGTCACTAGAATATTTTGGAATGTCTTAGAAACTCATGTTAATGGCCACTGGGAATGATTCACCATGCATTGCAAATAAGTCCCGCTTCTGGTGAAATCTTTCGAAAACTTGTTTCTGACTATCGAGAGTTGAATGATGAGAAAACCAATTTTCAGGCCTATAGATGGGACTCATTCACCATGGATGATGAGTTATTCCACCTACAATAATTTTCAAAATTAAGAGTAGAATCTGTGGAGCTAGATCGGTAATTTTTCTCTCTACAGGTGTCTACTTCTGAAACTGTCGTATTTAGGTCCAAAAATGACTTTTTGTTAATGTTTTGACTTGAATAATGAAGATATGCCTTGAATTACTTTGAAATTCAATATTCAATGATTCCCCAAGCCTCCAAGGGTCCTAAATCTGCAAGCAAACAAGACAAAAGAGAGATACGTTGAATGCTAAGGCATGGGGGTTTTCCTAAGTCAAACCCCTTTTAGGTAATTAAACCAAAGTGATGAAACAAAGTAATGAAACATGCAAAAATGGATATTATTACCTTATCATGATGATTTATCTTGAAATTTTGTAGCGTAACATGAAGATTCGACCCTTGAATGCTTTAGAAAGCTAATTTGAAGACTTCTAATCAGGAAACCCTAGCTTGCTTGACTTGAATTGAAAGATTGATGGATGAATGATGAATAATGGATGTGAATTAAGTTGTTAGATGTAAAATGATGATAAAAAACTTATTTATAGACAATTTTTCCTTAGTACCCGATTATACCTCATCACAGGCTGACATGCAGTGAAAATAAACCTTAAATTTCACTTTTTCCCACTCAAAGGTCAAAATGGGGGCCAAATAGGACTCATTCACCACACATGGTGAATAGGTCCCACCTCGCTGGGACTGATTCTCCATGCATGGCGAATGGGTCCCACAGGAGCCATTCCAACACCTAAGAAGCGAAGGAATCGGGAAATAAGGTTTAAAATGCCATCTTAGTGGGTATTTGATCAATTAAATCCTCGAGATGCACAATATGGGTTAAGAGGGGCCTATTAGTGATGATGTGAATGTAAAATAGGGCTTGGGACACATAAATCAATGTGAAAGTGTTATTTAATACACTTTACAACACTAAAATTATGTCCAAATAGCCTAGAAGGGCACAAAAACCAATGTGAATGTATAAATCACACTACAACACTAGTTTTATCATTAAGTTTAATTTATAAGCCTTCTAGATTGATTTGAAGATGCTATTAAACACATTTTATAGTGTTGAATTAGGGATAAATAGGTTAATTAAGTCTAGAAAAGTGTCAAAGTCCTTTATAAGATGTCGCTAAAAGCATGTTATTTGATTTGAAATGGTCCAAGACCTAGTGTAGACACATAAAATACCTCACAACACTAGATTAAGACCTCATTAAGTCTATTTTATCATGAAATAATCCATATCAAGCAAAGGGTTCTTTTTTCTACGACACAGTTGTATGAAAAATTCCTCAAAGAAATAAGGTCTCAGAGGCATTTTTTAATATAACGAGCACTACTACATCATCGTGAGACCCCATTTCTTTGAGGCATTTTTCCATACAACGATCACTTCCTTGTCAATGTGTCAATGTGGTAGCATTGACAAGGAAGTGCTCGTTGTATGAAGAAATTCCTTAAAGAAACCTGAAAGCACTACCTTGTACATCACTGTGAGACCCCATTTCTTTAAGGAATTTTTTCCTACAATGAGAACTACCTTTTCAATGTGTCAACGCGGTAGCATTGACATGGTAGTGCTCATTGTGTGAAAAAATACATCAAAGAAATGGGGTCTCACGATGATGTACATCACTATGAGACCCCATTTCTTTGAGGAATTTTTTCACACAATGACCACTACCTTGTCAATATGTCAATGTGGTAGCATTGACAAGGTAGTGATCGTTGTATGAAAAAACATCGCCATGAGACCCCATATCTTTGAGGAATTTTTTCATACAATGAGTACTACCTTGTCAATGCATCAATGCGGTAGCATTGACAAGGTAGTGCTCGTTGTATGAAAAAATCCTCAAAGAAATGGGGTCTCATGGTGATGTACATCACCATGAGACACCATTTATTTGAGGAATTTTTTGATACAATGAGCACTAAGCTGAGCACTACCATGTCAATGTGTCAATTTGGTAGTATTGACAAGGTAGTGCTCATTGTATGAAAAAATGCCTCAAAGAAATGAGGTACATCACAGTGAGACCCCATTTCTTTGAGGAATTTTTCATACAACAAGCACTACCTTGTTAATGTGTTTATGCCTTAAAGAAATGGGGTCTCACTTCCCTCTCTCTCTCCCTCCTTCCCTCTCTAATATTCTCTATCTACCCCTTTCTCTCTCTTCCTTCTTCCCACCCACCTTTCCTCTCTACTTATTTTTCTAACCTATCCACCTCTACCTCTCCCTCCCTCCCTCCTATCTCTCTCAATATCTCCACCTTCCTCCTTCACTCTCTACTTCTCTCTCTACTCTCTCTCTCTCTCTCTCTCTCTCTCTCTCTCTCTCTCTCTCTCTCTCTTTCACCCTCTCTCTCAATATCCCAAACCCTATCCCAAATATCATAAATCATGATCCCTATACCCTAAACCCTACACCCTCAACCCTCATCCCTATACCCTATACCCTCAACCTTATAAGCTAAACCCTAGAAATGATCCCTCGACCATAAACTTAAACCCTAAACCCTACATTAAATCTTTTACCCTAAAACCTCAATCCTAAACCCAATACCCTCAACCCTATACACTTAAGCTTGTACCCTCAACCTTAAACACTATCCCTTAACCCTTAACTCTATACCTTAAACCCTAAACCCTACTCCCTCAACCCTCATATCTATACCGTATATCCTCAACCTTATAACCCAAACCCTAAATATTATCCCTCAACTCAATACCCTCAACCCTATACTTAAACCATAAAATCTTCACTCTCAACCCTTAACCCTATACCTTATACCCTCAAAAATCTACCCTATAACCTATAACCAATATCCTAAACCCTAATCCCTATACCTTGTACACTTAACCTTGACCCTCAATCCTAAATATTATACTTGAATGGTAAACCCACAAGCTTGAACCGTATACCTTTACCCTCAACCCTCAACCCTCAACCCTAAATCCAATACCCTGAACCATATACCCAATATTCTAAAACATAACCCTATACCCTATACCTTGAATCCTAAACACTATCCCTCAATCCTCAACCCTATACCTTAAATCCTGATCCCTACACCCTCAACCCTCATCCATACATATCTATCTTCCTTCCTCCCACACACCTTCCCTCTCTACTCTCTAACCTATCCCTATCTAACTTCCTCTCTACCTCCCTCCTATCTCTCAATAACTCCACCTCCCTCTCTCTCTCTTCCTCCCTATCTCTCACACTTTCTTCCTTCCTCCCACCGAACTTCTCTCTCTACTTCTCTATATATAACATGTTCCTCTCTACTTCACTCTCTCCCTCCCTCCTCTCTCTCTCA
>VDFB02000008.1:336799340-337030069 GCA_007258455.2 Sequoia sempervirens
CTCTCTCTCACTCCCTCTATCTCTCTCCCACCCCTCTCTGTTCCTCTCTCCTAGGTCTCTCCCTCCCACCCTCTCTACCTCTCTTAGGTTTATCCCTCCCTCCCTCCCTCCCCTCCCTATCTCACAAGTCTCTCTCCCACCCCCTGTCCCTCCCACCCTAATTAGATAACTATCTCTCTCTCTCTCTCCCTCTCTCTCAAGTCTATCCCTCCCACCCCCTCCCCCTCTCTCAAGTCTCTCCCTCCCACCCTAACTAGAGAATTATCTCTCTCTCTATCTCTCTTAGGTCTCTCCCACCCCACCCCTCCTCCTCTCCCAAGTCTTTCCCTCTCACGCTAACTATAGAATACTCTATCTCTCATGTGTCTCCCTCACACCCCGTCACCCTCTCTTAGGTCTCTTTCTCTCTCTCTCTCTCTCCTAAACCCTAATCCCTATACCCTATTAACTTAACCTTAAACCTTCAACCCAATACCTTCAACCCTTTACCTAATATCTTGAATCCTAATCCCTATACCCTATAAACTTAACCTTATACCTTCAACCCTATACGTTACAACATAAACCCTACACCCTCAACCCTCATCCCTATACCCTATACACTTAACCCTCATCTCTCTTCATCTCTTCCTCCTCTCTCTCTATCTCACCTCTCTCGCTCCCTCCCTCCCTCTTTCCCTCTCTAATGCCTATACCTAATACACTTAACCTTATACCCTTATCCCTCAACCCTCAACCCTATACTTGAACCCTCAACCATACATTCAACCTTGTAACCAAAACCCTCAACCTTATACCCAATACCCTCAACCATATACCAAATATCCTAAACACTAATCCCTATACCATATACCCAATATCCTAAACCCTAATTCCTATACCCTATATACTTAACCCTATACTCTCAACCTTGAACACTATCACTCAAACCTCAAACCTATACCTTAAATGCTAAATCATACACCTTGAAACCTCATCCATATACCCTATAACATTAACCTTATACCCTAAACCATTAACATTATCCCTTAACCCTATACTTAAACCCTAAACCCAACACTGTCAACCCTTAACCCTATACCTTATTTCCTAAACACTACATCTTAAATCCAAATCCCTATACCCTATACACTTTAACCCTATACCCTCAATCCTCAACCCTCAACTCTATAATTAAACCCTCAACCCTATACCAAATATCCTAAACTATAATCCTTATACCCTATACACTTAACCCTATACCCTCAATCCTAAACACTATCCCTCAACCATCAACACTATAGCATAGATCCTCAACCCTAAACCCTCATACCTCATCCCTATAACATATACCCTCAACCTTATAACCTAAACCTTAAACATTATCCCCCAAGCCTATACTCAAACCCTAAACCCCACATTCAACCTTGTGCCATACACCCTAATCCCTAAACCTATTACCCTCAACCTGATAACCAATATCCTAAACCCTAATCCCTATACCTTATGCACTTAACCTTATAACCTTGAAACCCTAAATAGTATCCCTTAACCCTCAATCCTATACCTTAAATCCTAAACCCTAAACCCTAAACCCTCATCCTTATACCCTATACCTAAAGCTTATACCCTAAACCTTAAAGATTATCCCTCAACCCTTAACCGTATAATTAAACCATAAACCCTACATTAAACCTTGTACCCTAAACCATAAACCCAATACCCTCAACCCTCTACCCAATATCCAAAACCCTAATCCCTATACCCTATATACTTAACCCTATACCATCAAACTTGAAAACTATACATCAACCCTCAACCCTATACCTTACCCTAAACCCTACACCTTCAAACCTCATCCCTATACCATATACCCTCAACCTTATAACCTAAACCTTGAACATCATCCCTCAACCCTATACTTAAACCCTAAACCCTACATTCTACCTTATATGCTAAAGCCTAAAGCCTAAACCCTCAATCCTAAACCCAATACCCTCAACCCTATACCCTAAACCCTAAACCCTACACCCTTAACCCTCATCCCTATACCCTATACCCTCAACCTTATACGCTAAACCCTAAACATTATCCCTCAAACCTATACTTAAATAGAAAAACCTACACTCTCAAGCCTTAACCCTATATCTTATACCTTGAAACCTACACCCTAAACCCTATACATAATATGATAAACCCTAATCCCTATACCCTATACAGTTAACCTTCTACCCTCAGCCTTGAACATTCTACCTCAATCCTCAACCCTCAAACTTATACATAAATCATAAACCATAAACCCTAAACCCTAAACCTAATATCCTCAACCCAATACACTCAACCATATACCCAATATCCCTAACCCTAATCCATATACCCTATACACTTAACCTTATACCCTCAACCCTAAAGACTATCCCTCAACCCTCAACCCTATGCCTTAAACCCTAAACCATCATCCCTATAACCTATACCCTCAACTTTATACCTAATATCGTAAACCCTAATCCTTATACCTTATACACTTAACCCTATAACCTCAACCCTATACCTTAAAAACTAAACCTTACACCCTCAAACATCATGGGGGAGCAAGGGATTGGGGAGAGAGAGAGAGAGAGGTTGGGAGGGAAAGGGGAGATAAATATAAGTAGAGAGGGAAGGAGAGGTAGAGAGACATGAGAGATAAAGTGTAGATAAGGAAGGATATATGGAGGGAAAGAGAGGGAGGTGAGATAGAGAGCAATAGAGAGAGTGTGTTAGGGAGTGATGGAGGGATATGTGGGTAGAGAGGGATAGGTGAGATAGAGAGAAGTAGAGAGAGATAACAATAGAAGGAAGGATGGAGGGTGGGAAAGAGAGGGGAGGAAAGGAGAGGTAAAGAGGGATAGGTGAGATAAAGATAAGCAGAGACAGAATGGTGATATAGAGAGGGAAAGAGAGAATGGTGAGATATAGAGGAGAGAGTGAGAGAGATAGAGAGTGAGGGAGGAGGGAGAGAGAGTGAGAGAGAGAGGTAGAGGGAGGGAGAGGAGAGATAGAGAGTAGATAGGGGAAAAGGTAGAGAGGGAGACTGATCTAGAGAGAGAGAGGGAGAGAGATAAGCGAGATAGAGGTGTAGAGAGAGTGGTAGGGAGTGATTGATGGTGAGGTAGGTAGAGAGGGAAGGAGAGGGAGAGGTATGGATGGAGAGAGTGGGAGGTGAGATAGAGAGTAATAGAGAGAGAGAGTGGTAGGTTGTGATTGATGGAGAGGTAGGTAGAGAGGGAGAGGGGAGATATAGATTAGTAGAGAGGGAGGGAAATAGGGAGGGAGATGTAGTGAGGGAGAGAGAGGTGAGATAGAGAGAAATAGAGAGTGGTGGAAGGAGAGGTAGGTAGAGAGAGGGAGAGAGGAGATAAAGATAAGTAGAGAGGGAAGGAGAGGTAGAGAGAGGAGAGATAGAGAGAAGTAGAGAGGGAATGAGGGAGGGAGAGAGAGGTAGGGAGGGAGAGAAAGGTCAGATAGATAGGTGTAGAGAGAGTGGTAGGGTGTGATGGATGTAGAGGTAGGCAGAGAGAGGGATTGGGAGATAGAGAGTAGATAGGGAAGAAGAGAGAGAGTATGGAGGGAGAGAGAGGGAGGTGAGAGAGAGGTGAGGTAGACAGAAATAGAGAGTGTGGTAGGGAGTGATGGAGGGAGAGGTAGGTAGAGAGAGAGAGATCAAGGGAGATAGAGTTAGATAAAGGGATGGAGATAGTGAGAGAGAGGTCTAGAGTGCAAGGGATAGAAAATGAGTAATATATAGAGAGAAATAATACAACTTGCTGATTACTAAAATTTGACCTCTTTATTACTAAAATTTGACATGCTGATTACTGAAATTTGACTAAGTCTGAAATTTGTGAGATCTTCCAAAAACTAGAATTTGCATTATATCTCCTAGAGATCCAAAAGCAATCTCAACCATCCTGAAACATTGACATGAAATATAACTTAAAGTATAAGAAAGTAAACGTCCATATGTAAATTACTTAATTGTTTATTTCATGTATATAGTTTCCCTAAACGATAACAAGAAGAAAGAAAAAAAAGAGAAGAAAAATAGATTCAATGTAGACCAAAATTTGAGCGTGTTATAATGCTCTCGCATTTTATCATGCATTCAGAAAACTCGAGCGCATTATAACATGTTGACGTTTTGTTAATGCATTCAAATAATGTGAGTGCATTATAACACACTCACGTTATATCTTGCTTTGGGAATCCCCAAGCCTTAGGATTGGTATTTTCCTTGGAATACCAACCCAAAGACTTGGAGGGCCTTCCCAATGACCAGAGACGTGTTTTTCCAAATTCTACAATATTTCACATAATCGGGTTCGTGCTCACTGTCAAGTTTGCACGTGTTTCAATGTAAAACAAACCAAACACATGGGTAATGTTAGGCTCTCTCTCATCTATCCAATGATGTATTTTTTTTCACTTTTTGAAAATGTTAAGCCTTTATCTATAATTTCTTTTGTTTGTGTGTCTCTTTTTTGGCAAAAAGTAGTGTTCAGTGTTTTTTTCATTATAAATTAACCATTCATCAAAATTTCAAATAAATTACATTTTTAGAAAATAGACTACATTCTACAAATATTAAAAAAAAAAATCAATTAGTTTCCAAAATTTGTAGGGGTAGCATGGCCAAAATTCAATTTTTCAAGAAGTTTCCACTTTGAAAATTAATAAAAAATTAAATATTCAATAAAAAATTATCAGAAAAATTGTACATCAACTACATACTGTTAGCTTATTTCTCACAAAAGTGATTTTAAAAATACTAAAAAAATTTCACCGTGCTATGTTCCCACAAAAGTTGCTATGTTATGTTTTTCTGACTAAAACAACACAAATTTCAGTGGGCCCCTCTTTTGAACCCCTTAATCTCAACCATTTTAAAAATAAATTAGTAGTTTAGAAAGTAGACTCAGACCACTACGATCCTTATTTTTGTTGCATCTCAAAATTTTGAGTGTAACTATCCTCAGTTTCACGTCCAAGGTCAGTATTTCTCAATTTCATAAAAAAAGTGGCCACTTAAGCTCCCTTTTTGGCCCCTAATCTTTTTGCACTTACCCTGAATATGGACCCTAAGAAAGTGAAACGAATTGTAGATTGGCCTACACTAGTAAACATTGGAGAGGTGATATCATTCTATAGATTAACAAGTTTCTACTGAAAGTGTATTAGGAGCTTTAGTAGAGTTTGAAATGTAGTAAAGTGGCATAGTGCTTTCATATTGTTTTAGGACATAGAGCACACCCACTTTCCAATTTCATTCAAGCATAACCCAAGAGATCTCAATGCAAAGGAGAAAGAGATATTGCAAAAGGGCTGTCCTAGAGGTTGATTGTAAACTAATAAGGGGTTCGCCACCAAGTTAAGACTTGGAAAAAAAAATGCAATACAAAGTATAATGCAAGATGAAATGCAAAACCATAGTTCAATGCAAATGAAACAAAACAAAAAGCTACATAATGGAATGTATGCACCTAGGAATCTGGAGATGGTTGAATGGAGCTCTAAAATGCTGGAAATTTTGGTTTTAATGCTTAGTGGGATCCATTCACCAAGCTGGGTGAATTAGTCCAAAATCTGGGTTTCTATGTGAGAAAAGGAATCTGGAAAATGTGTATTTGAAGCTGCAAAAACATGAATTTTGACCAAAACTGGGACTCATTCGCTATAAATGGTGAATTAGTCCAGTTAGAATTTTTTGAAACTTCAAAGTCTGAATGTACTCTCCTTAGTTTGCTCAATCTGATTCTTCAACTTTCTAGATCTGAATTTCTATAAATCAACGTATAGGTGTTCTCCAATGTTCTCCAAGGCTTGATGACAACTTTGACAACTTTCTCCAAGATTTCTCTTTGATGTGCCTTCAACCTAAACCTGCAAATCACATACAAAGGAGAGGGGAAAATGTTGTTTTGTTAGTGGATAGGGGTTTTCCTTGGTCAAACCTCATTTTGGTAATCAAACTTTGAAATAGATTGAAATAGGAATGGAGAATGATGAATGAACAAGAGATGATGTTGCAACTCACCAAACCCTATCAATGAAGTGCTGAAAACATGTGTGCAATGGCTCTAATGGATGAAGTTCTTGAATCTTGCTTAAAGGTGATAAATCTTGAATGAAATTCTAGCTTGAATCATGAAACCCTACATCGCAATTGTTAGCTCAAAAACAAACATATCAGATCTCACAATAGTGGTTTACAATTTTTGGCCAAACTGGACACTGAAATAATTTTTTTAACTAAATATTCACTTTCAGGCACCTATAGCGGCTAAACTATGAGGAATTTGAAGATGATGCAAACTAGAGTTTCATGAAATTTTTTCTATAGATTCTAAATATATTTTTTTCAAAAATTTTGGAATCAAATTGCACTTCTTTTTCCATCTCCCTTGAAAACTAGTTTTTTTCAGAAAACAACATTTTCAAAAAGTGACGCTCACCGTATAACACATAAATTTTTTTCCATGAAGGATAAAATTATAATTCTTTCAAATTTAGATTTGTAACTCTGATATCTAGTGTTTCCACTTGGTTAGATAGTTTTTTATTGAATATTTTTTCTTTAACTAAGTTTTGAATTTAAACCAATTATAATTCAGACATAGCACGATTGTATAATGCGTAACTTTTTTTTTATGTATCAAAATTCAATTTTTTTTTCTTTGTTGGATCAAGGACTTCAATATCTAGTGCACTAATATTTTTAATTTTTTTTTTAATAATTTGCTATTTTTCCACGTGTAGAATAGGGAGCTTGATTTTCGGTGAAAAACCTACATTCACAAGAAATAAAAAATAAATATAATAATAAAATTAAATTTATTTAAAATTATACCTTTTGGGAAGCTTATAATAAGGAATACATACTTGCAAAAAATAAATTTTAAATGAATTCATTTGATCCCCCAAAAGGTAAATCAAAAGTGGTTTTTTATCAGCATTTTAATAGGTGTAAAGGAGACTTTGTTATAGGTATGGTTTAAAACTAGCGGGGTTCTATCCAAGGGGGTTTGATTTAATGTAGTTTGATCAAACCCTTTTCAATTGGAGTTATTTAAATGGAAGCTTTTAAGGCTTAAATCATTATATTTTTTAAAAATATGTGAATTCAGAAAAAATCAGTTCCTCCTAGAAATTGTAAACCAACTTTGTGGGATCATCAATGCATGAAACCTTTGACATGATGCTTGAAGAATGCTCTAAAATGCTTGATAATCTACCCTTGAATGCTCTTGAATGCATTTGTGAACTCAAACTTGCTATAAGGATGAATACTTGATGTGGCATAGAAAATTGGATGCTCTTGGAAAAAGAGACAATTGAATGCTTAATTTGGTTCTAATTTTGAGTACCCTTGCATTAATCATTCTTCAAAACAACATTTATAGGACCCTAAGATCCATTATTTTTGATCTAGATGCCCATTTCACTAAAAAATTATATAAATCCTGACAAATAACACTTAATTTATTCATATCTCAAAAATGCACCTCCAAAAACCACAAGTGGGACCCATTTTCCAAGAGTGGTGAATGAGTCCCTTTTGGGGAAAATTTCAATTTTGAGTGGTGATTTCACCAACTTAATTCAAATTTTCAATTGATGTCGGCCTCCTAGGTCTAGAAATAATGGGAAAAATAGGTATTGATGCCTAAAAATATACATTTTAGGTCATTTTTCACATCTCCTAGTCATTTTTTACAAAGAAAAATTGAAAGTTCAAGTGTTGAGAATCTTCCACAGGAAGTTACATTAGTATTTCTATAGAAAAGTTGAAGCTTTTGGACAGCAAGATAGGGTTTTTGCAAGTCTTCAAGCTCACTTCTCATTCAATATCCAACATTGCAAAGGGTTGATCATGGATGCCTATGGTGAATCATAGAGAAATATAGGTTGAGGAGATGCAACTAGCCATCAAATCACACCTAAAGACTTGTTTTCAAAGTGATTCCATCTTCCATTTTCTCTCTATCATCATATTTAATGTTTGCATAACATTTGCATGTCATTTATATTCATTGGAGATGTTGTAGGGTTTCTTGGATGGAAGTATTGCATCATTCAAATCATATTTTCTCATCTTATTCTAGCACATTAGAATATGGTTTTGTCTTACTTCAAATTTTCCTAATCTTAGAGACATTTAAGGCTAGGGTTTTATGCAAATTTTGTCTATTGAAGGTTTAATTACTAAATTAGGGGTTTGACCAAGGAAAACCCCACATTAGTTCAGACCAATTTAAAGGTGTTTGGTAGGTGTTTTTTTGGAGATTTAGATCTGGGTTTCCATCAAGAAGTGTTGTGCAGGTGACAAAGTGCAGGTCTGAAACTTGAATTTGTAGAAAATAGAAAAAGGATTGATTTGCCATGGATGGTGAATGAGTCCCACTTGAGGTGCCTATTAGTGCTGAATGCAGATTCCAATACCCATTTGGAAGAAATAGGATTTTGGGTAGGAACCCGAATCTGGGACTCATTCACCCAAGGTGGCGAATGAGTCCCAGTCAATCAAAAAGTCAACATTTCTAGTTTTTTAGAACATTTTCTAGTCTTCCTCAGACTTACAGGTGCAAAAATTTTGTGTTACAACTTTTTGTTTGGTTCTATTTGCATTTTTGTTCATCTTTTTAGGTCTTTTATAAACAACACTATGTTTTCAAACACTTCATATTTCTTATGTTTTGCATAAATAATCAATCAATTTTATCGGTTTGTTGAATTTAGATCATTGCATTTAGGCATATTTTCATCATACTTTCATTACTTTGAGTTAACCACCTTGATTTTGTGTGTGGGATCTATCTCTTTCCTTTAGGTGAAAAACCCTAATTGAGCAAAAGAGACAACATTCCACCATACCTAAAATCTATGGTTCATTTTGGTGAACCCACATATTGAACATTATCTCTTTCTCATTTGCATTACATTCACATCCTAGGACTCAATTGCATTGACTTTTGCATTGTATTTGCATCGTAGGGCTTACCAAAAGTGCATTAGTGAAACTATCATTTGGAGGTCATTATTGCATTTCATTTTATCAAATCATTAAAAAATACTCCATTTCCATTACTTCTCTACATAGTACATAACTGAACAAATAGAAAACATGTAATAAAAAAAATAGAAAAATCTCAAAAATACCTCTCTTTGGACTCATTCGCCACCTTGGGTGTATTAGTCCTAGTACACTTTTTGCATCATTATTTTTAGAATTTAGTTCCCTATTTTACACTTTTTGTTTGCCACAGTCACTTTTTCTATTTCAGTTTAGTTATTTTCTATTAAATCTAAATCATTTGCAGCATAAGCATCATTTTCTTTCATGGAATTTATGGATAGTATGAGATTTTTACAAGTTTCATTTTCAACATTAGTTCCTAGTTCTTTTCGATCGGATTCATCAACACATGAAAGAAAAATACCGCAAACATCAAACCAACCCTTCCATAAAAATATTCAATTTAGAAACACCATCTCATCCAAGCGTTTTATTAGTGATGATTTAGACAAGTTAGATGAAGTCCTTCAGGACTTCCTCTCACTCACTGCATCCTCTAAATCTTACCATGAGAAGCCTAGAAACCAATTAATGATAGCTTAACTCCCAAATCTTTTAGTCATGATGAATTTGACATGTTAGATGAAGCCCTTCAGGACTTCATCTTGCCTAAGTCACCCACTAAGGTTTGTTGTGAACAACCTAAAAAAAAGAAAGTTAATGCCTATAAAGCTTTCCATGAAAATCCTAAACCAAACTTAACTCCCAAACCTTTTAGTCATGATGAATTTGACATGTTAGATGAGGCCCTTTAGGAATTCATCTCGCCTAATTCATACACTAAGGTTTGTCCTGAACAAATTAAAAATAACGAGGTTAATGTGATTCAACCTTAACTCATTCTTTACCCACCCTCACATAAACTTCATCTTTCAAATAAACCCGAGTTTACTCTTTACCCAACTAAATTTATGTGTTGCAGCAATCAAGTAATACTAGTGTTGCTCATACATTTAATACATAAAACAATCCATAACCACCGCAACCAACACCACCCTCTTTACCTTTACCTAATCTGCCTAGTGCTCCTCATTTTTCCTCTCACACAAAGGAGTATGATCTTGTTGAACAACTCAACAATAGTCCTGAAAAGATTTCTCTTTGGGATTTACTTCAGAATTCACCAAATTATCACACTATACTTTAGAAAACATTACAACACATAGTGGTTCCTCTTGGTAGAACTAAAAATGATGGAGTAGCTCTAATACATGGAATGAATAGAGTTAATCTAGACATTAATTTTCATCAACATGAGCTCCCTCCTTTAGAGTTACAAAAGAAAAATGAAGCCTTTATGATAATTTGTCAATTCAATCTCATAGGTATCAAAAGGACCCTTATTGATAATGGTTCTACTCTTAATGTGTAGAATGTGAATCTCCTCAATAGATTGTGTGTCAACAAATCACAAATTAAATCTAATTCCTTATCCATTCGAGGATTTGACAATACAACAAAGCAATTGCTTGGTCTAATCACTTTGCCTATTACAGTTGGCATGGATACTATGTAAACTCCTATCCATGTCATGCCCTATGATATTTCATATAATCTTCTTTTAGGTAGACCATGGATTCATGAGATGAATCCAGTGCCTTCAACTCTTCATTGTATAATGAAATATGTCTATAACAACAACATTTATCAAGTAGAAATAGACCCCGAGCTTGAAAGTTGCTTACACCTTGAAAAAGGAATCACAAGTCCTCTGAACACATTAATTCCAACATCTTACATAGAACCTCTTGAAATTGAAAAACAAAATGAGGAATTAGTTTCTAAATTATTTGGTGACGATTGGGGATCCTTAGAATTCACACCTTCATTTTTGGGTGAATATCTAATCACGTGGAAAGGATGAACAACAAGACCAACCAACTGTTATGTCAACTCACAATTCCAAAAAATATTCTCCAACATATATCTCCTCTCCTTTGGAAGAAACTACAACATACATAACCAATTTTGATGAGATAGACTATCAACATCTGCCTAATCTAAAGGAAATGGAAAGAATTTATGGAAAATGCTATGAACCTGTGAAACAATTGGGATATACTAGAAAAGGGTGTGGAAAGAATGAAAAAGGTATTTGCATCCCTATAGAACCTAATACACAAGAGACAAAAATTGGGTTGGAATATTCTTTTTCTAAGACAACAAAAGGCACTTAATGACCATCTTTGAATATCAACACTATTACATGTCAACCAAGACACAATCTCACAATCAAACACCCTGAATTGCTTGATATGAACTTACCACCTTCATGGAAGTATGTTGATAGTGATGAAGCTTTAAAATAAATGTCAGGAGTTTATGATAACACATCCTCTACTACTCCCATGAAACAGGTTACTTGTGCTGTGATAAGTACTAAGAAAAAAGATAGTGATATTCATGAAGAACCATATGATCCTGAAAATCATAAGTCTAATGCACTCCCCTTAGGAGATACAATTGATATACCAATAAGCATAGATGATAAAGGAAAAGTTATTAAGATCAAGAAGTTCCTTGACGATGAAGAACACAAGGACACTACGACTTTACTTCATGATTTTCCTAAAAATTTTGCTTGGAAATATTCTGATATGCCAAGAATTGACCCAAAAATTGTAACACACAACATCGCTCTTGCTTAAAATGTTAAGCCGATTCACCAAAAGATACAAAAAATGCACCCTAACATAGCCTTGCATGTTAAAGGAGAGCTTGAAAAACTCCTTGATGCAAGTTTCATTAAACCTATTGATTATTCTCCTTGGATCTCAAATATTGTCATAGTTGGGAAACCTGATAATCGTATTAGGATATGCATAGAATTTAGAGACTTGAATAAAGCCTCTTGAAAGAATTTTTCGCTTCCTAATATAGACATGATCGTGGATTCAACTGCTGGACATGGTTTGTTGTCCTTCATGGATGGATTTTCTGGTTATAATCAAATCTTTATCAACCCACAAGATCAATACAAAACTGCATTTACAACCATTTGGGGAAATTTTTGTTTGATTATGATGCCTTTTGAATTAAAGAATGTAGATGCAACTTATCAATGAGTGATGAAATTGATATTTTACGATTACATACATAAAATTTTGGAAGATTATGTTGATGACATCCTTGCTAAATCCTTAACAAGACAAGAGAATGTGAATGTCCTTCAAAAAATCTTTGAATGAATATGTAAATATAACATGCGATTGAATCTGGAAAAGTGTTTGTTTAGTGTAGATAGTGGGAAAATTTTGATATTTTTCATATCTCACAGAGGCATTGAGGTGGACACAGATAAAATCGATGCTATAATCAACATGCCACCTCCTCAAAACATTTCTCAATTATGCACATTACAAGGAAGGATTCAAGCCATCCATTGTTTTTTCACCTCCTTAGCTGATCACATATTACCCTTCAAACGTCTTCTTAAAAAGGATGTACATTTTTCTTGGAATGAGGATTGTAAACATGCTTTTGAGAGTTTAAAGGAATACCTTGCAACTCCACCGATTTTACAACTCATTATGCCAAGCAAACCGTTTATCCTTTACATAGCCGCCTCAGCCCATGCTCCTGCACCATTGTTGGCCCAACAAGATGATCATGGAAATGAACATCCTATCTATTACATCAGTCACACTTTAATTGATTATGAAACCCGATACTCACCAATTGAAAAACAATGTTTAGCTCTTGTATTCGCTACTAGTAAGTTGTGATGTTATTTACTAAATGCTAAAGTACAAGTCATAATAAAATTTGATCACCTTAAGCATCATTTTAATAAAATAGATCTTTCTGGATGCTTCTCTAAGTTGGTGATGTTGTTAACTAAGTTTGACCTTAAGTTTTATTCACAAAAAAAAAATCAAAGGAAGAGGCTTAACCGATCACTTAGCTAATGCCCCTTCTCCTCTTGCTTTACCTAATCATGACTCTTTTCCTGATGATAGTTTCTTGACCATAGATGTTAAAATATGGGAATTGTATTGAACGATGGATCTAAGTGTAGAACATGTTCTAGTGTTAGAGTGGTATTAATTCTTCCTGAAGGAAAGCCTATTCCCTTATCGATTAAATTTCCTATGTACAAATAACACAACTAAGTATGAGGCATTAATTGTTGGATTGCGAGCTGCTTTAACCATGGGTGCTAAAGATATCAAGATATTTGGTGATTCACAATTAGTGATAAAACAAATCAATTGGACATATCAAACTAACCATGAAAAATTATCAAAATAAAAGGATCTTACAATGAAAATATTAGAGAAGTTTAAATCATTCACCATTGATAACATCCCATGCAAAGACAATTAACATGATGTAATGGTGAGTGCAACCTCTCTTATATTCCCACATGATCCTTCAACAAAATTTACCTTTATTATTCATCCAATCATGAAACCTTTGATTGATATCCGATTAGAAGACATTTCAACAACTCAAGATGACTCGTGAGAATGGTATGATACAATAAATAATTATTTAAAAGATGGTACCATTCTTGAGTCCACAACAATAAATACTTGAAATTGTTTACGCAAACTAGCAGCCAAATATGTAATCCTCGCTGATGTGTTGTATAGATGTTCCTTCAATGGTCTCTTACTGAGGTTTTTTTAGGGACTCTAAAATTCCTATCGCCCTTGACTAGGCTCATGCTGGTGCCTGTGGGAGTCATTTTGGAGGACGGTCATTAGTGCAAAAACTCATTCGTATGGGATATTATTGCAGACATATGGAGAAATATTGTTTTTCTTATGTTAAACGATGCCACAAATGTCAAGAACATAGCAATTTGATTCATGCCCCTGCTTCTAACCTCTACGCCCAAATTCCCATTTGGCCATTTTCCATATGGGGCTTGGATCTCATTAGAAAAATATAACCACCCTCCTCTGCCAGACATACATTTATCATTACCAGAACAAACTACTTCACAAAATGGGTGGAAGCTATTCCTCTTCAATCTACAAATGTTGAAGTAATTTGTCGATTCATATTAGAAAACATAATTGGTCACTTTGTTCTTCCATCTACATTAGTTTCATACAATGGAACCCTATTTAAGAATAATGACGTAAAGAAATTTCTTGAAACATTCGACATTCACCATCGATTTTCCATACCATACTATCCTCAATCCAATGGACAAGTTGAAAGCACAAATAATATTCTCAAACAAATCCTAAAGAAAATGGTTAACAAACATCATAAGGATTGGCATACGTAGTTACATTATGCGCTTTGGGATTATCGAACGAGTGTTAGATTATCCATAGCAACTACACCCTACAACCTTGTTTATGGTAGCGATGTGATCATGCCCTTGGAGTTATAAATTCCTACACTGTGACTTGATCTCTAAGACATTATTGATGATACCACTTATAAAGACCAATGATTGCACCGGCTTGAGATTCTCGATGAAAAGTGCATCAACACTCTTGAGCATCTCCAGGCTTAGATTAAACAATTACAATGAAAACAAAATACTCAGGTCATTCCTCAAACATTTAGTAAGGTTGATTTTTTTCTCTATGAGAATCAACGTAATACTCATGCTGACCATGGAGACAAAGATAAATTTAGCCCTAATTGGTTAGGACTTTTCATAATTGATACTACTTATGGGTCTAGTGCTTATGTATTAATAGAGCTCGATAGAACACCCCTTAAGGAACCCATTAATGTCGTGCATCTACGGCGGTATTACATCTAGTCTCTTTGAATAGTATGAATGCAAAGTAGTGTTGTTTAAAGTTATTTGGTTACATTCTAAATACTTTCACATTGCTTTGTTCTTGACAACTAATCATGTGTTTGTCTTGAACACTAAAGTGATTATTTAATTTATTTTTAGAATTACTTTAGGTTTCATACAATTCACCCTCATGCTATGTTAAGTTCGATCCTTATAGTAATTATAGGTGTATCTAATTTAACATACTATCCTTAAAATAACAATGTTGTATCTAAAGTGAATCTGAAATATGTTTTACATTAGATAACATCAATCAAGTTAAATCATGTAGACATTAATTAAATAATTTTACAAGTTATTTAATTAATCACATTGACATTTAACATTCAAACACATTAAGACATATTTCAAAACATCAAATGCTTATATATATATATTTAAATTTTTATGTACATCTCAAAACAATATATAAAATCACCAGGGTCTGTGAGAATTAGACCCCTCGGGCTTTGGTGCTCGTGATCCAATACTGGGACATCTTGAGACGGTAATGTGTGATTGTGATCCACTGACTTTGAGTACAAACTCCAAACCTTGTACTTTCCCAAGAGCCACATGAAGCTCCTCTGCTATCTGATCCCTCTCCGTCCATAGCCATGCTACCTCTACCTGTAATCTCTCAAACTCTATTGGAGTATGGGATTATTGCTCTACAGTTTTAGCTTGATAGATTTGTCTCCTCACACTCTCATACATTTCTCATAGCCTCACGAATGGTTTGAGTGACTTAGGCTCCTCCTCCATGATTGGTGGGGGAATGCAATCAGGGTCCATATCCTCCTCGTTGATGGATGTAGGTGCTATCTCTATAACCGTCTGATGATAGAACTCTCACCAGTCTCTCATCACTCTTGCAAGGTAGAAACAATACATAATTAGTATACATCATCATGATATATATATATATATATATATATAAAGCATAAGCACTCAAAGTACATGCATAAAATCAAATATCATCACCTATATCTCCAGTCGGTTGAGAGATATCAACCTCATTATCTCTGGGGGGCATGGAGGATGTGCTAGCCTCTCTATGACCATGGGTAGCAATGCCTATTGTAGCTACTGCACATGATCTGGTCACATGAATGTGTGAGGAATCTCTCCACTCTTGTCAATCCTCAACTGCTACCTCATCACCCTCGCTTAGGGGTGGCTCCTCCTCCTCATACTCCTCCTTGTCATCCTCCTTCTCAGCCTCATCTCCTCTATCCTGATCCTCATAGTCATGATTAGCGTCCTCATCATACTCATCATCTATAACATCAGTAAAAATATCAGCAACCCTCTATCATACATCCTCGGTCGTATCCTCTACCTCATCTCCCTCATCTAGTGCTAGTCTTGCATCACCTATAGGGAAATCCATCAAAAATATTGGATCTGGTCATGTTGCTGACCACCACTCCTCATGCTCATCTGTGCTACCAATGTCATCAGCATTAGAGACTTTCACCTAATCATGATTTGAGTAATTGTAGTTACTCTGGACTACATGGTCTATAGTGAGCCGTATAGTATCACGTGGCCTTCAGGCACTCCACACTGATCTCCTAATAAATGGGAATGCCCTAGGTGGTGTCTACACATGCCCAAACTATCACATGACTTGACCATAATAGAAAGGGTGTACTACGTAGTCATGTTAGCCAACGAAAAATCTATCAATCTGCATCCTCCTCAATTGTCTGGTATGATCTAGCCACTCCAGTGTTAGCTGATAAGGTCTCCAAATGATCTCATCCTCCTCCAGTTGGTCAAACCTGACTCTCCAAAAATGCAAGTCCCCATACTGCCATAAGCACCATAAAGGATAGACGAAGGCTCGTGGATACCCTGCAACTATATTGCATGGGAAATTGATGGGCCTAGTGCATGTAATATGCTCAAGGCACCACACCTATAGAAGTGTGCAGTGCACCATAATAAAGATGCACCAGGATAAAGCATCCCGATGCATAGACCATCCTATGCTCTACCATCCCGCGATGAACTAATCCTCTATCAAGGTGTGACCCTCATCCATCTAGATTGAGTACCAGTGCCACTGTGTGCATCATAATCTATCTCACCATAGGGGCTCATGAATATATTAGCATCGGTAGCTCAATTCATGCCCTCACACACTCATCATGAACTGGTTTGTCAAAGCAATACTGCATGTTTGTCTTCTGGTCGTGAAATGACTGATCTCCTCAGAAGTGTACCTATTCTCCCAAAATAGGAACTTAGAGAATTCGATGTACATCCTCTAAGGTAATGATCATCTCCCCATTCAGGAGGTGAAATGTACATGTATCGACATTTTAGTGCTTGCATACGGCCATCAACATGGCATCGTGGTATCTCATAGAAAGCATAAGATATTCCCAATAGGTACCTACTACTTGAAGATTCTCTATCTCCTCTACCAATAGTGTTGGAGCTACGTCTCTAAAAAAGCTTAACTATCTTCCCCCTAGCTGATGTTGCGGCCAGGTGGGTACGTATCAAAATGACAACAATATGCTCTAAACATTCATCTAATATCTTTAATTTTTACATTATTCATCATACAATTTTTTTTAAGTCCATTTAGTGTGCTTTCCTAAAGGCCCTAGACAATTTAGAACCCTTTTGGGACACTTCACAAAGAAACAGGACACTTTGCCAAGAAACGGGACACTTTGTGAACAAAAGGGACACTTTATGATGAAATGGGACACTTCACGAAAAAAGGGGACACTTTGCAAAAAAAAATTCCAAGATCCTAAATAAACCTATAAATGCATTAAAAAACATTAAATCATTGCAAAATCACTAAGCACAAGTTGCAGAATTGACTCACCTCGTGATATAGCTCACCGTGCGCCACTAGTTCTCAAAGCTCATCCAGTCATGAAGGCGTGTAACCCCATCTACTCGGCATCTTCTTGTCTCACTTGTCACTCTCATGCTACAAGAAGGTAAAATGCAATAGTAAGTGACAAATAACTCTCCTTTACCTCTTTTAACCCATTTTCATTCTTTTTACTCTTATGCATTACAATAGGGTTATTTTCTCTTAAGAGTTAATAGAACTACTACTTCAAAATATCATAATAGGAGCTAGGGAACTCCATTTTTGATGTTGTTTGATGCATTGGAATCATGATTCCATACTCGAAATCATCAGTCATCTATCGTTATGAGGCATGGTACTTAGAAATTCCCAATGATATGATTACTCCTTCTTCGACGTGGCTAGATTGCTACCTTGATTCCACCTTTGTAAAGAAAGCAAAATCAAGGGGGGGCATACATCTACCCTCGAATTTGATTTTGAGAAGTTAGATAAGAGGATTTTTGGACAATTAACAAATTTGTGTTGTAGGATGCAGCTCCTAATGTTGTGGTTTTACAGATAACTACATTGGGGGCTTCATTCTCCTATCTTTTGAATGAGTATCCTTTTGTGCAATAAAGTTTACTGTATAGAGTCCTTTAGCTTACATATGCACATAGAGTCATATGGGCACTAAAGTGGGGGCTAAATGTGGTGTATAAAATTGGACACTCTTGGAAAAAGAGACAATTTCATGCTTAATTTGGTCCTACTTTTGAGTACCCTTGCATTAATCATTTTTCAAAACAACATTTATAGGCCCCTAAGAACCATTATTTTTTATCTAGAGGCCCATTTCATTTAAAAATCATATAAATCCTGACAAATAACACTTAATTTATTCATATCTCAAAAAACCACCTCCAAAAACCGCAAGTGGGACCCATTTGCCACCTTGGGAAAATGAGTCCCCTCTAGTGGGACCCATTTTCCAAGGCTGGCGAATGAGTCCCTTTTGGGGAAAATTTCAATTTTGAGCAGGAATTTGACCGACTTAATTCAAATTTTTAGTGGATGTCAGCCTCCTAGGTCTAAATACCAGGAAAATTAGGTATTGATGCCTATAAATATATATTTTAGGTCATTTTTCACATCTCCAAGTCATTTTTACAAAGAAAATTTTAAAATTCAAGTGTTGAGAATCTTCTACAAGAAGTTACATTAGTATTTCTACAATAAAGTTGAAGCTTATGGACAAGATAGGGTTTTTACAAGTATTCAAGCTCACTTCTCATTCAAGATCCAACATTGCAAATGGTTGATAATGGATGCCTATGGTGAATCATGGAGAAATCTAGGTTGAGGAGATGCAACTAGCCATCAAATCACACCTAAAGACTTGTTTTCAAAGTGATTTCATCTTCCATTTTCTCTCTATCATCATATTTAAGGTTTAGATAACATTTTCATGGTATTTTCATTCATTTGAGATGTTGTAGGGTTTCTTGGATTGAAGTCTTGCATCATTCAAATCACATTTTCTCATCTTATTCTAGCACATTAGAATAGGGTTTTGTCTTACTTTAGATTTTCCTAATCTTAGACACATTTAAGGTTACGGTTTTATGTAGATTTTGTCCATTCAAGGTTTAATTACCAAATTAGGGGTTTGACCAAGGAAAACCCCACATTAGAAAACCAATTTAAAGCTATTTTGTAGGTATTTTTTGGAGATTCATATTCGGGTTTCCATCAAGAAGTGTTGTGCAGGTGACAAAGTGCAGGTCTGAAACTTGAATTTGTAGAAAATAGAAAAAAGGACTTATTCACCATGGATGGCGAATGAGTCCCACTTGAGGTTCCTGTAAGAGCTGAATGTAGATTCCAATGCCCATTTGGCAGAAACATGATTTTAGGTAGAAACCCTGATCTAGGACTAATTCACCCAAGGTGGTGAAGGAATCCCAATTAGTCAAAAAGTCAAAATTTCTAGTTTTTTAGAATATTTTATAGTCTTTATGAGACTTATAGGTGCACACATTTTGGTATAAAACTTTCTATTTGGTTCTATTTTCTTTTTTGTTCATCTTTTTGGGTCTTTTGCAAACAACATTGTGCTTTCAAACACTTCATATTTCTTAGGTTTTGCATAAATAATCAATCAATTTTATCAATTTTCTGCATTTAGATCATTGAATCTAGGCATATTTTCATTATAATTTCATTAGTTTGAGTGAATCATATTTATTTTGGGTGTGGGATCTATCTCTTTCCTTTAGGTGAAAAACCCTAATTGAGCAAAAGAGACATAGCATTCTGCCATACCTAAAATCTATGGTTCTCTTGAATGCTTGGGGTGAAAATGAGTAAAAAAAACTTTTATGTATACTCAATTATGCAAGAATTCCTAAAATTACAACACTGCAAGCTGACATCAGATCTAGGAGAATAAAATCCTACTAAAAAATTCAACTAATTTTGATTTTGGGCCACATAGGACTCATTCGCCCAAGGTGGAAAATGAGTTCCATTAGGCAGAATTTTTGGGACCTTTTTTAAAAATTCTTAGAAAGGTGTGAAACCAGGTTGAAGACCCAAAAATCTAGATGGGACTCATTTTCCCAAGGTGGTGAATGAGTCCCAAATCACTAAATCTAGACCATACAAGTTGAAAACACCTGAATTATGATTGGGTGTTGATTTGTGTTGGGATTATCCTTGAAAAGATACATTAAATGGGGCTTGTGGATGCCAAATAAGGCCAATTGCCTAATTATTTAATAGAAACCTAGAAAAGTGTCAAAGTGTGTTACAAAAGTTTGCAACACTCTAAATAAGACATCGATAAGGTCATTTAGTTCACAAGGACCCAAGACCTAATATGAATATGTTAGACATATTACAACACTAAATCAAAGCCATGTTGGGGGGACATTTTTCCATCATTACATGTAGCCCGCACTTTATTGAGAGGAGGAACTTGCTTCCAACTCACAATAAAGTAGACCAAATGCACCAATGCTAGTAAGATAAGATGACGATGATCAAGAGGGGTTCAAATGCACCAATTTCGGTAAGATAGGACAGCCATGATCAAGGGGATTTCACAAGCCCCCAGAACCAAGGTCCTATTGAAAACCAACATAATCACAAAAGAAAACACATGCAAATGATATAAAGAGCAACAACAAGGCTCATGCATGCACCATCAAAGAAATAAAGGAAATGAAACAAAATGAAAGGAAAAGGGGTGGGTCAAGCTTCAACCATTTGTCTAATGCAATGTGGATCAAATCTAGGCTATTTGTTCGAAAGAAAAATGCACACTCACTCTGAGGCACCGAAACTCTAGGTTGTCCGATGGGTGAGAAGTATAAGAAGTTGAGGCACATACACTCATTTCTCATATGCGCTCACACACACACACGAGTGGCTAAGGGAAAGTCATGCCCTTGTTTGGCTTCCCATCAAACCATACCAAAGTTACATCTCTTGATAACTTTAATAAGGCACCACAGAAAAAGTGATCTTTGAGCTTCATGATGAAAGCAAAGCTTCGTATGCTTGGATCTCATGAACAAACAAGATGGCTCTACAAGCATGAAAGATGTGTTATGCAAGGTGGCCATATAACTGAAAAATGCAAATGCAACAATAAGGAACACTCAAGGGATTCTTATTTAGTTCATGTGAGGTCTTTAACTTAGCGAACATTGTGCCTAATGTCTCCAAGAGAGGACCAATCAAATAATAAAAGATCCAAAACTTAGGGGATGCAGTGCATAACATTAAGCCACTAAGAGGAATGCAATATGCTAAGAGAGATCATGCTCTTGAGGGACATCACAACCAATGCCATCCACAAAGTGAAAAATGCATCGTATAAAGTAAGAGGACTGCACCATGAACCATGAAAAAAGGAAGATGCAAAAGAATAATGCCAATGTATGCCCCCACTTTAAAGAAATTTCTGAACACTGTGTTGTGAGCAATTACTTTAAAGTAGCAATTGATAAATGCTAACAATAATAAAGAATACATGAGAGCCAACTTGGAAAGCCATATGCCAGTTCATATGTTTTCAAGTAAATCTACGTCATGCAAAAGAAAAGCAAAAGAGATGGGTTTCCCCCAAAAATTAAAATTCAAACACATAAGGGATCTATCGATTTGGGGTCAGTATGTTCTTGCTACAATGTATGTATAGAGCGCGAAACTAACATAATTCCCCAAATACACATAGAACTGGAAGAATGGCACAAAGAGAGCGAAAACAAATAAAAAACTTTTGGGTCAACATGGAAGAGACATGAGTGTCTCGACGCCTTGCATCATCCCCAAAAGGAAAACATAAGACAAATTGAAAAGATAAAAGGAAAAAATATAAAATATTTATGACATAGAGAAGAATGAAGGTGCAAATAGAGGAATGCCACAAATAGAGAGAGACATCAAACATAACATTACCGGGGATCACATTACAGATGTGTAATCATAAAAAATAAAAATGAAAAAGAAATGATGCAAAAGACTAGTAAGGAACATGTGATTCAACCTAAAGCAGGTTGTCTACATCACAATCTCAATTGGTAGAAACAGAAGGAAAAAAACTAGCCTAAGGGACAATGACAGATGTATTACTAGAACAAGGCTATCGATTTCTTCCCCCGCTGAGTGCAAGACAAGAATGAGCCAAGGTAGGTGATGGCACATATCATGCTATAGTGAGAATACAAGATTCTAAAACTATTACATGACAAGGGGTGAAAGGGGTTATAATTGCTATTCAATTAGAAGGTTAATATTTTTAGCAACATCATATCTATCCAATATACTCTATAAAGAATGAAAGTCATTAGTACTATGCCCAAGAGTTCGATGGTATGCACAATACTTCATGTTATCTTTAGGAAATTTGACTCTAGTACGGGGTGGTAATTTTATGAGGCCATGACAAAGAAGCATTTGCAATGCTTTGTCATTTTCAGATCTAGGACAAGGAAGGTGGAAATTTTTTCTAGATTCACCAACTTCTCTGGGTGGAACTAGGGTGGGAGGAGCTATAATCTCCTTACCATCTTTATGAGGCATTGGTTCTTCTTTAGGAAGGAGGATATTCATATTAGGAGGAGGATCTTGATATCCTATGCCTTTAGTACTTTCAATTGGTATTTGTTCTAAGAGTTGATGGATTTCATGTTCACTTGTTGTATCGCATCCTTGTTTACTCAAGATTGTAAAGCATTTTCCATATGTCTCTTCTAGGTTGATAGGAGTGTCTATCACTTTGTTAACATGGAATGGTTGAGTGTTTGCTTGCTTAGAGGAACTAGGTTAACCTATTGTAGGGAACTTAGGTTCAATTCTTTTCTTAGTTTCAAGATGTAAATAACCAAACATCTCAAGAGGCGGTATTGTAGGGGGTTTTGGTTGTTCCATTGATGGATAAAAGGATGCATTAAGGTTGTTAAGGCAATAACTTAAGAACTTATTCATGTTGTCATCATCTTCTCCAATGATGTCAACATCACGAGGAGGATATGCATTAGGAGTTGAAGGAGCATGAGTCAATTCCATTTCATTAGAATCATTTTCGAAAGCACAACTTGACATATCCACTAAGGACTTCAAGGACATCCATATTTTACCAAAGCACATATCCATGATAAAATTGTATATTCTAAACTATGCAATTATGTGAAATGAAATGTTCTAGATGCAATTTTAAATTTAAGCAATGCACAAGATGAAGTAATGTAGACTAGATGAAATTAATTGGATGAAATAAAAAGTCTATAAACTAGAAAAAAAGGGTAACAAAAAAAATAGGAGTACAGATGTAGTGCTTTAAATGCTAGAAAATGTAGCACAAAATGTGAACAGGGACTGATTCACCCAAGGTAATGAATGTGTCCCAATAGGGATATTTTTCAAAAATTTCAAAAAAATTCAATTGCTTTTTATCTTTTACGATTTGAATTTTAAGTGAAAATGCAGATTTTGTTTGATTTTTCAGTGAAATGAGATGCAAAAATGCAAGCTATATGATCTTTCACTAATGCAAAATTAGAAACCCTAGAATGCCAATTAACCAATTCAAACTCTAATGCAATGTTAATGCAAGCCAAATCTAGGATGATGATGCACTCCAAATCAAAATTATAATATTCTAAATGCAGGTTCACCAAAATGAAATGTAGTAGAAGTGGTATATAGTGCTTTCATATGGTTTTAGGACATAGAGCACACCCACTTTCCAATTTCATTCAAAGATAACCCTAGAGATCTCAATGCAAAGGAGAAAGATATCTTGCAATAGGGTTGTCCTAGGGGCTAATTGTAAACTAATAAGGGGTTTACCACCAAGTTAGCACTTGGAAAGACAAATGCAATACAAATTATAATGCAATATGAAATGAAAAACCCTAATTCAATGCAAACCTTCACTAAATGACCTAGAATTGCAAATGAAATAAAACAAAAAGCTACAAAATGGAATGTATGCACCTGAGAGTTTGGAGATGGTTGAATGGAGCTTTGAAATGCTGGAATTTTTTTTTTAATGTTGAGTGGGCCTCATTTGCAAAGGTAGGTGAATCAGTCCAAAATATGGGTTTTTGTGCGGGAATGAGAATTTGGCAAATGGGTTTCCAAATCTACAAAATCTCTAAATTTTGACCAAAACTGAGACTCATTCGCTAGAAGTGGTGAATCAATCTAGTTAGGGTTTTTTGAAACTTCAAAGTCTAAATCTTCTCTCCTTAGTCTGCTCAATATTCTTCTTCAAGATTTTGGATTCAAATTTTCGTAAATGAACCTATAGGTGTTCTCCAATGTTCTCTAAGGTTTGATGACAACTTTGATAACTTTATGCACTTTGACAACTTTCTCCAAGCTTTCTCTTTGATGTTCCTTCAACCTAAACCTAAAAATCACATATAAAGGAGAGGGAACAAAGTTGTTCGTTAGTGGATAGGGGTTTGCCTTGGTCAAACCCCATTTTGGTAATCAAACCTTGAAATATAATGAAATAGGAATGGAGAATGATGAATGAACAAGATATGATGTTGCAACTCACTAAACCCTATCAATAAAGTGCTACAAGCATGTGTGAAATGGATCCAATAGATGCAATTCTTGACTCTTGCTTGAAGGTGATAGATCTTGAATGAAATTTTAGCTTGAATCATGAAACCCTACATCACAATTGTTAGCTAAAAGAAAAACATGATGCATGAAACCTTTGACATGATGCTTGATGCTTGAAGAATGGTCTAAAATGCTTGATAATATGCCCTTTAATGCTCTTGAATTATCTTGTAAGTGATTGAATGCTTTTGTGAACTCTAACTTGCTATAAGGATGAATACTTGAATGCTTGGGGTGAAAATAAGTGAAAACAACTTGTATTTATACTCAAGTATGCAAGAATTCCTAAAATTACAACACTACAAGCCAACATCATATCTAGGAGAATAAAATCCCACTAAAAATTTGAATTAATTTTGATTTTGGGCCACATGGGACTCATTCACCCAAGGTGGCAAATGAGTCCCATTAGGCATAATTTTTGGGATCATTTTAAAAAATTCTTAGAAAGGTGTGAAACCAGGTTCAAGACCCAAAAATCTATGTGGGACTCATTTGCCCAAGGTGGCGAATGAGTCCCAAATCACTAAATCTAGGCTACACAAGTTGAAAACACCTGAGTTATGATTGGGTGTTGATTTTTGTTAGAATTATCCTTGAAAAGATGCAATAAATGGGGCTTGTGGATTAAAAATAAGGCCAATTAAAGAATAAAGAAGCCTAATTATTTAATAGAACCCTACAAAAGTGTGAAAGTGTGTTACAACACTTTGCAACACTCCATATAAGACATCTATAAAATCATTTAGTTCACAAGGACCCAAGACCTAATGTGAATATGTTCTAGACATATTACAACACTAAATCAAGGCCATTTTATGGGGGACCCTTTTCATTCATTACAGTGTCTATAACCCCATGACAGAGATAATAAGACAAGAAGGACTTGAAGTGGACATCTAGAGCACAAAGAAGTTTTGAATTGTTGAAGCAAAAGGTGACAAAACAACCAATGCTATCATTTCCAGATTTTGAGAAAGTTTTTCAATTTGATTGTGATGCAAGTGGAAATTTAATTGGAGTAGTGTTGAGCCAAGAAGGAAGACCTATAGCTTATTTCCATGATAATTTGAATGATTCCAGAAGAAGGTATTTAATTTATGATTAGGAATTTTATGCCATAATTCAAGATTTGAAGAAGTGGAGACATTATTTATTGCCTGAGGAGTTTGTGTTGTATATAGACCATCAAGCTTTGCAATATTTGAATAGTCAAGGGAAGTTGAACTAGAGACATATGAGATTGGTTGAGTTCTTATAGAGTTATACATTTATGTTGAAGCATAGGAGTGGAAAGTCAAATAAAGTAGCAGATGCATTAAGTACAGGAGAAGAAATTTGCTGACAAAGATGAGAGTGGAGTATTAAGATTTGACAAGTTGAAGAATATGTATGAGGATGTTGTATATTTCAGTGAAGCATGGAGAACATGTAAAGAACCAATATTGATAGGGATATTTGTAAGATCATCATGGACAAATAGGCCTTGAAGTGGTGAATAATTCAAAAAAATTAGAGTTAGGCAACTTGACGTAAGAGTTTGAATAAGTTATCTATATTATTTTAAAAATATGAAAGAATAGAATCTATAGAAAATTGAATGCAGTTTCTAAACTACTAGGTTTATTTTTAAAAAATTCTATTTTGTGAAAATTTGAAATTTCAATGCAGTAGCACTTAAATTTAAGGGAAAAAATAAGATGTAGGTGTTTGTTTGACCACCCTAACCACAACAAAAAGATAATATTTTTTTATAAAAGTTTAGATATAAGTAGAGGACTCATGTCCTAATGTGATGCATATTTTTTTGTAATTTTTTTCCAAGTAAATAATTAATTATAAATTTTTTATTACAAATTTTAAAAAATATAAAAACTCATATGTCTGACCACCTTAACTTGGTCAAAACTTCATGAAATTCATTTTTTTTTTAATCCTATAGTGTGTGAAGCAGAGAATGTGACACATGTTTCAGATTCAAAAAATGTGATACTGTTTGAAAGCTATAGATTTTTTTCAATGAACCTATCAATCAAGACTTTAGTCATAATTCAAATAGAAAATAAATAATAATTATTTATTCAATTCAAAGTAAAGCATAATTTATATTGGTGGAAAGTTGAGAATATCCTTTAAAAACCCTTTTCATTTTATCAATTTTGGGTTAAAAAAAGTCATCAGCCACATACCCTATACATACCCATCATATCGCCACTTTTTGGCCCATCATAATTCTGCACATACCCATAGATTGGATCTAATGGTTGGAATATTTCATTCAAGAAGGTATGTTATTCAAAGGAACTTAGTTGTGTATGTTATTGATAGAGTTCAATGAGGGATATTTTGATCAAGGAGAAACATAGTGGAGGACTAGTGGGATATTTTGGACTGGATAAGATAGTAGCTTTGGTGAGTGAACATTATTTTTCACTGCAAATATACAAGAATGTTAAGAAGTATGTTCAAAGCTGTAGAATTTGTTAAGTTGCAAAAGGGAATAGTTAGAATACTAGATTCTACAAACCTTTGACAGTACCAGAGAGACCTTGGGAAGATATAAGTATGGATTTCATATTGGGATAGCCAAGAACACAAAGAGGTTATGGTTCAATTATGGTAATAGTGGATTTTTTTTCTAAAATGGCTCATTTCATTCCTTGTAAGAAGACTAATGATGTTGTGCATGTCGCTAACTTATTTTTCAAGGAGATTGTGAGAATGCATGGATTACTTAAGATCATTGTTTAAGAAAGAGACACTAAGTTCATTGGATACTTTTGGAGGATATTATGGAAGAATATGAAGACAGAGTTGAAGTTCAGTTCAACATATCACTCACAGACATATGGACAAATAGAGGTAGTAAACAAAAGTTTGGGTAACCTATTGAAATGTTTGGTTGGAGATAAGGTAGGAAATTGGGATATGGTTTTACCATAGGTAGAGTTTGCATACAATAATTTAGTGAATCAGAGGACACCATTTGAGATTGTTACCAGACTAAATCCTAGAGGACTTATAGAGTTAATAGACATCAGTATGGAGGAAAAAAGGAGTACGAAGGTAGAAGAATTTGTAGATTTCATGGAAACATTGCATAATTAGGTTAGGAAGCATTTGGAAGGCATGATTAGTAAGTATAAGGACAAGCCAGATGAGCATCAGAGACAAAAGAAATTTTCTGTTGGAGATGAAGTGATGATATATATGAGGAGGGATTTATAGTGGGAGCATATAATAAATTGAAGATGAGGAAGTTTGGACTGTGCAAGATTCTAAGGAAATTTGATTCTAGAAATTTATATGAATACATCTATGAGTTTCATGAAGGACAATCAAGTGGCAGTAGTGATGAAATAGATTTGAAGGAGCAGTTACCACATCAAAAACTATAGGATATTGAGTAGATTTTGGATACTGAAATTAGAAGGAGCACTAGGAACAAGCGATAAATAGAATATCTTGTGAAGTGGAAAGGAAAACCAGTAGTAGATTCATTATGTATTTCTTAGGCTGAGGTGGACCATCTTGGTTTTCCTTCTATCCCCAGAAAGTGAGGGACTCACTTTCCTTCCAACCCCAGGTGTCTAATGTAGGAGCATCCTTGGTTGTAAAGCAATCATATATCAACCAAAAGCGGTTCTTTTCTTGCATTGAATTCAATAGTAGTATCATTATTTCATTTCAAATTTTACCACATCATTGTTTCTCAACTCACAGAGTAGGATATAACATATACACATTGACATCTATCACATATCCATATTTCATATTATTTTCTCTTTCTTATCAAAAGTTATCACTGTAAGAATTTCATTGCATTTACTAATCAAAGCATTGGGGTCAACCTGGGTCCAAATTCCTTAGTGCAGACCTATTCCAAATCATTCATAGCTTAATGGGATTCCTTACAAGCATTTTGGATTCATTGGGACCTATCTTGGAGATTCACAAGTTATTTCTTTTCACGTGGGATTATCTTACATATTTTGAGGCTGACCTTCATGTATATTCATCAGGTTTATGACCCTTGTGGCCGACGTGAACCTTTTTTGGAGCTTTCAAAAACATATTTATAAGAATTTTCAATAATTTAGGAATTAGTTCACTTAGATAGAAATAGATAGATTCATTATATTTTCATAGCAACCCTTCAAGGATATGTAATAAGGCCTTTAGCTAGTTGTATTATTGAATGACTTTCGCCCATGAGGTATATCTTGCATGTGAAATTGATAATTCAATAAAGTTTATGTTCACATATTATTTTCTTGTGTTATTTCCGCTTTGTCAACTCATTGCTACATGGTTCATATTGTTCCTTCTAAAACCCTCCTACCGTGACTGCACCATTTTCATATAATTTAATTTCTTAGAGATTTTTAAATTTGGATTTTCTTGTTAGAAGAGCATTAGAGGTGTAAGAACAATATTGTATTGTCCAAATATATTTATTCTCATTTTTTTAGTTTTGTAGGTAAGTGGTTAATATAATAGTAGTATAGGACAAGTTTGAGGCATGTCATATCACTGCACTTATATTTTCAAGGTTTGAGATTTCATGCCTAAACTAGCAAGTATAGTTTCATGATCAAAGGCATCATAGGTTACTATAGTTTATTGTCATTAGTTGTAATATGAAATATATATTATTTATATATTATGAACCTTCTATTTGATATCTATGAGTTAATAATAACAAAAAACAATTTTCCCATTGAGGGAGTCAATTGAGGCCTATATCAATAATTCATTATATAATAGTAGTTATTTGATCAATGGAAGAAGTATTTAAAAATTGTCACATATATTAACATTACCTACTTTATTAGAGGTTTTTGAAGGGTTTATATATGTAGCCACATTAAATTTAGAGACTCCTAGCTCATTGGGGACAATAATACACATTACTAGATAACACACATATTATGTGAGAGTGCTATACCAATTGTCATGTTAAGTCATTGAGAATACATTTAATTATGGGGCCAATGATCTTCATCACCTTACTCTATAATCACACATAATCATACCATCAACCATAGTATCACCTCTATATAGGGAAGTCCAATATGATTTGAGGAAAGATCAATTTAGTTAGCGATAGAAGAGGATATAGATAAAAGAGATTGAAGAAAAATATTAGATGTTAAAATATGCGTAAATATAGGGAAAATATAAGTAGGAGTCTAAGAAGAAAGAAATATATTAAATGATATCATTATGACTTTTTTAATTCATGGTTAATACTTAGAAATTGCAATACAATTTTTTTATGAATAATAAAACATTGTTATTTCTATCAAGTGATTTATTATTTATTCACAATTGAATTCAATTTACTTCAATAAATAACATAGCTCGTAAGGCTAGATAATATTTAATTGGATCCTTTGGCCTTGAAAATATTGAATAGTATGAGAGAAATTTTTGGTCTTGAGTGACATAGAACTAATTTGATGAGGTTGGAAAAGTAAGGCATGCCATAAAAAGATAGTGTATTGTGAGTCTTTTAATAGGAGATTGTTAGGTAGAAGATTCTTGAGGCTTGAATTATTTGTGCATAGATCACCAAAATTTTGAGAAGTTCAAATCCCGACTTCTAAGATGTCAGCTGGAAGAATGGATAGAGCTAAAAATCTTCTTGTAGAGAAAATTGAAGAAATATTTACTACAATTAGGAATGTCTATGCCTAGTTGGATGTAGTAGAAAATGAAAATATAAGAGGTATTATTGGCAAGAGACACTGCACAAGTTATCTGGTGTTGTCATTGATGGAAACCCTAGTCAGTGATTCAATCCACATGTCAACATTTGATCATACCGGAAGTCAGATCAAAGTTTTGTGATCAACTATCAAGGAAAATAGAGCATCTGACAAAATTATGTTTATTGATTCATATGCAATTTATTGTTATCATTTTGAGTTGTGGATCTTAGGGAAGGTTGTTTGGTGTATGATCTATGTTATCCTTGAATCTTAGAGCCTTGTATCAATCAATGTGCAAGTTAGAAGATCCAGTTGATTTTTTTTTTGTTTAACAGTGCAAAAGGCCAACTAAGTGAATGTAGCGTGTTGCAGATATTCGAGGAGTAATTCTTTAAGTGTTTTTTTGTTTGAGCATGTTGATTTGGGTCCTAACTATGTTGTGGCTGACTTTAGTTGGTGCTCATTGAAAACTATTTGTAGATTGAGCTGACAGTATGTAAATATTTTCTATTTTATTGAAGCCGACATGTAGCGATTAAATCCTTAGTAGCAGATATATATAAGCAATTTCTTATATCATTTTGATATATGTACGAAGTGTGTTGATGTGTGTTGCAAATGCCAGAAGGATTGTAGAGTGATTATGCATAGTTTCACTTGTAGATAAAAGGATTTGTGATGCGAGTTAAACTAGACAGAGCAGAAGAGTAGAATCAGATAGAAGGTCAAGAAAGTGATTAATGTGCTTAACCAGAACTATTCTCAGACATTTTTAGATTCTTTTTCATAGTTCACTACTCCAGTTGTCTTTTGAAATTAATTGTAAGGTAGTGAGCCTTTCTGTTTTTGAGTAGTGAGCTCTAGGTAGTGTGCCTGAATGGAAGTGCATTCCCATTTTGTAAACATCCTTTTGAGTATACTCAGATAATATTTTGGATTGACCTACACCTTGGTTTTTCCATAATAGGGTTTCCACATAATAAATCCATGTGTTATGGTGTTGTGGTTGCTTGTTCTATGTTCATGCATATTTCTTTTGATTGAATGTTATAATTGCTTTGAAGATCAGATTAACATAGTTAAAAATTACAGAACGCTGATTCACCCCCCCATCTCAGTGTTCCTTGATTCCAAGAATTGGTATCAGAGCCTAGTTCCTTGGAAGAAGTTTAAAATCTTGGGAAAGATCTAGGAAAGTGATTCAATGGATTTAAATAGTATTCAACAACAAATTTTGGTGGCCCTAGATGATCTTGATTAGTCCAAATCTGAAGTCTGGGAATTGTAAGCAAGCCTCATGAATGCTGAGAAATACATTCAATCATTGAAAGATAAAATCAATGAGTCAAAGAAAAGTGAAAGTAACTCTGTGATCAACTTAAACAAAAAGAAAGTAAGAGCATGGAAAGTGAACACCTGAGTCAAGCCTTGAAGGAAAAGACAAAGGAATGTGAAAAGCTTACCAGAGACAATGTTTCCCTGAAGCATGAGATGGAATCTATTATGATGAGGATGACAAAGGAGATTGAAGAAAAAAAGAAGAATGAAGAGAAGCTTACTCAGTACTTGAAAGAGAAATATGAAGAATGCAACAAAATTATTGATGGATGCAATCAGCTAGAGCTTGATTTTCAACAATCCATAGATAATGAAGAAGAGCTTGAAAATAAGATTGTTGATCTTAGAGATGAGAATTATACTACAAATGAATTCACAGAGAAATTCAAGATTAGATCAGTGAAGCTTGATGAACTAATTAAAGGTCAGAGGACTGAAGGTGACAAGCGAGGTCTTGGATATGAGGAAGAAGAAAGCTCTAGATCTGGACAAAGGAGATTTAGGCAAGGAAATCAGATGAACAAATCTGGAAGGTATTTGGTAAGACAACCTAATGCTCAAAGGTTCAATGGTTACTATTTTGTTTGCAATAAATTTGGTCATATGGCTTCTCAATGTAGAAGTAGAATGAATTCAACTGGTCCATCATTCTCTGGTCAGTGTTTCAATTGCAATAAGTATGGTCATAAGTCAATTGAATATAGAAGTATGTCAAACATTTTTTTCAATAGAGATGTCAGATGTTATACATGCAATAGATTTGGCCATATTGATAACCAATGTAGATCAAGAGAAAATTAATGGAACAATTAGTCTGGACAAAGAAATGTTGTGTGCTACAAATGCAACAAATCTAGTCACATTGCTAGATTTTGTAGAAGCAGGAAGGGTCCGATAAATGAAAGGAGAAACATGCAAAAGGATGAAAATTGAAAAGGAAAAGTTACTATAGATGAGATCAAGAAGAAAATGGAGAAGATATGGGTGAAGAAGAGTCCCTCTGTTGCAGGAAATGTGCCAACACTAGAATATGGTTTGGGTAATTCCTCTAGGAATTAGTTTAAAGCCTCTTGCCTAGGGGGAGTTCTCAAGAAAATCCTTCAAAACCCCTTTCGATAGTTGGTACCAAGATATGAATGAGTGCAGTGATTGCATTAATGATCTACAGATGCTATTGAAAGAGTTGGAGAGAGTATTTATGCATAGTTGAAGGTCCCCAGAAGAATTTTCTTTCACGGTCTATGAAAATAGGGTATCTAGAAGACCTAGGGTAAAAGCATTTATTATGACAAAACATTAGGTGTGCGAATGATCAAAAGTCATTTCTATCTCTCATTTGTCACTTTTCACTTTGAGAAGAAGTTTGGAGAGCTCTAAAGCAAAATTTGGCAAAGCTTGGCGAAGATTCAAGTGTGAAGGAAATTCGACGATCAAACCCTAAACTGGTGAAAAGGTATTTATCAAAAAAAATTGTGAACTTGTGAATTTGTGAAAATGGTTGCTCCATTGGTAGTTAATATCAAGGACAAACCCCATCCAAAATTCAAGTGGCATCCTTTCAAATTAGTTGAGACAGAGCCATTAGGTGCATTTTCTTCTGTTTCATATGACGTCTTACATATTGAAGATATTAGGGCATACGTTCATGAAAATATTGAGGAATCAGGGAGCTCACGGTTGTCGAATTGGTGTACAAATTATATAGTTGGAGAATATTTCAAGGTAAAACTTGAATTCAAAACCTTAGAGGAGAATAAATTCACGCAGATTGTAAAATTACCCATGTTTAAAGAAAACAAGTGGGTCTGGTATATTTTGAGCCGAGTTCATGTTGAATTTATGTGGTTGAGTCAAACTTTTAAGATTATATTACAAAAGAAGCCATAAGAGTTGTTACTGGTTTAAATTCCTCTGGTGGGTTGCCGATCTTGAAGTCTATGAAGAATCAGATAGTTATTGATGCAACTGGTTCAGTGTTTGCTAAAAGAACTATGACAATTAATGATATTATTGAAGTAGATGCCAAAGTTGCATCTATGGTCATTGGTTACAAAATATATCATTCTAGCTAGGATAATTCAATATCCAGTATAGCTATCTATGCAGCATATCTGATGGTGAACGAGAATGAAGAGTATGATCTATGTGAGTTACTCTGGAGCTAGCTTATTGAGAATATTGGTACTTGATCAAGAAAGATAAGAAGAATTCCTTTAAGTATGGTAATCTGTTGTTGTGTCTATTCTTCTACTTTATGAATGAAATTTTGGGAGTTGGAAAAGTACAATGGAAAGCTAATAAACTGGTAGCTATTCAAATTAGAGATATCTTGCACAGAGTTGGTGATAGTAAGACAAGGAAAACTATTATCTAGGGATATTTAAAGAATTTTTTTCAATGAGATGTAAGCAAGAGAAAGGATTCCTTCATCTATTGTGGAGAAGTACAAGAACAAAATTTTATTTATGGTTGATATTGATCAATGTTTGATGGAAGCTGGGAGACCAAGAACAGTATGGATAATGCCAATGGGCTATGAAGTTGAGGAGAACATATTGGAACTATATGCATAACATTTGTTGAGTAAACCTCTTGTCCATTAGAAGAGAGGTTTGGAACCTATGAAGAAAAATATATGCAAGTACATGAGCAGTTGAAGAAACCTATGATAGTCTAGAAAGTAAGGAAGGAATTTGAAGCCTTTGCAGAGAGCATGGGTATATCTATAGAAGCTATGAGAGAAGCTAGAAGAAATAGAGAGCAAGCTGAAGAAGAGCCTACTAGAACTAAATCTACTAGTTCGGTAGCATCCTCTGCCTGATCTAGATCAACAAGGAGCTCTGCACCCTTATCTAGTTCTACAGTGAAATTAAGCCCTATGAAAGCTCAAGTGAAGACATCCAGTAGAGAAGGAAAGAGGAAAAAGGATAAAATAAAAAGTTTTTATGTTGTAGTTAAGGAAGATGAGGAAACAAAATCTAATGAAGTAGTGAGAGAAATTAAGCAAAAGGGAACAAAGGCAACAACCGTCTCTAAGGACAAGCCCTCCTCCGGTGAAGAAGAGAAAGCAAAGAAGAAGATGAAAACTGACAAACCAGGTATGTCTATAAAGGAAGTTGAGAGAGGCATAATCAAGGGTGGAAATATTAAGCCACTATGTGAATGGTATGATATCTTTGATAGTGCTGGTCAAAGAATTCTTGAAGAAGCAACAATAAATCATTTGAATAATTTCAATTTGACTCTCATTGAGATCATGTCTGATCTACCTAAGGAATTGTATGAAGTTTTGGAAATGAGGAGAGTGAATGCAAGAACTAAAGATGAGCGGTTGAGAGAGCGTATTCTTGTAGATTTATGTTCAGTGATGTCTATTGAGGAAATGAAGATAATTCTGAATGGTGCTAAAAAGGATTTCAAGAGAAAAACAAGAGTAAACAAGGGTATGATTGGTGAGACTTAAGAGGTAGCAAAAGAAATTGAAAGCTTATGATTGGTTTCTGAAGAAGTGCATGATGAAGATGCTCCATCTGGTCTAGTAATAGAAGAAGGAAAAGAAGATACAGTTGAGAACACTTAGATTCCTCTTGACATGCATGATACAAAAGTTCCTATGGAGACTGAAGATCCTGAAGTTGTGATAGCTGAATAAATTGAGATTCCTAAAGACAAGCAAGAATTTGTAGCTAAGGAAATAGTGATTGAAGAAAAGAAGGTTGAAGTAAAGGAAGTTCCTATGGAAGCAAGATACACTACAGAGGCAGTGAAGAAATTTCTAGAAGTGAAACAGGAAGAGTTTGACCTTGAATTGGGTGAAGGTCCTATTAATTTGGGGGTATGTGCAAGATCATGATGGGCCAAAAAGTGGCAATATGATGGGTATATGGCTGACAAATTTTTCTTTACCCAAAATTGATGAAACAAAAAGGGTTTTTAAAGGAGATTCTCAGCTTTCCACCAATATAAATTATGCTTTACTTTAAATTTAATAAATAATTATTATTGATTTTGTATTCAAATTATGACTAAAGTCTTGATTGATAGGCTGATTGAAAAAAATATATAGCTTTCAAATGGTATCACATTTTTTGAATCCAAAAAATGTGTCACATTCTATGCTTCACATACTATGGGATTAAAAAAATAAAAATTGAATTTCATGAAGTTTTGACCAAGTTAAGGTGGTCGACATATGAGTTTTTTATATTTTTAAAAGTTGTAATAAAAAATTCATAATTAATTATTTACTTGGAATTTTTTTTTAAAAAATATGCATCACATCGGGACATGAGTCCTCTACTTATATATAAAATATTATAAAAAAATATTATCATTTTATTGTGGTTAGGGTGGTCAGATAGACAACTACTTATTTTTTCCCTAAAATTTAAGTACTACTGCATTGAAATTTAATTTTTTTACTAAATAGATTTATTTATTTTTTAAACAAACCTAGTAGTTTAGAAACTACATTCAATTTTCTACAAATTCTATTCTTACATAGCTTTGAAATAATATAGATAACTTATTCAAATTTTTACGTCAAGTTTTTCAACTCTGATTTTTCTGAATTTTTTACCACTTAAGGCCCTGTGTTTTCCATGATGATCCTGCACATACCTTTGGCTACTTTGTCTCTGATTCAGAAATTGAAAGTTGCATCATTTGCTCAGGTGAAGGCTAGGGAAGAATTGTTGAAGTCTCACATTGAGGATAGTGAGATATTGAGTCTTGCATCTAGAATCTTAGAGAGAATCATTCCTTCTCATGTTAAGGATCCATCTGGTTCTCCCTTCGGTGAGCTGAAGAAGATTATTAATTATGTAAGTACTCATTTTGAGTCCCTTGACAAGTCAGCTGAGGACAAGGTACAAAAGTAATTTGATGATAAAAGGTTCAATAGGTTAAAGTGCATGATTGCTAATGACAAATCATTATTAGCTACCTGTGTGAAGAATATTCAAGGTGCTTTGTTTGAAGAAGGAAAGATCTATAAGTCATGTTTATCTTTGTCTAAATTTACTAAGGATAATAAGAAGAAGATTAAGGATCTTGAGAAATAGTTAGCTGATATCTCTAAAGCCTTTGATCCTTTAACTATTTTTGTTGGTAAGCAAGAAGGTCAGGTTATATCTCTACTTGACAAGATAAAGAGTTTGAAGCATGATAATGATGGAATTGTGGAAAGAGCATGTGAGCTTAGAGGCCTAATTGGTCTAAAGATGGAAACAATGTTGAGTGCATTGAAGGACGTTGAAGATGCTTTAGTGGTCTGTGATCTGGTGAACCTTGAGTTTGCAGAGATGCAATCTTATTTATTATGTGGTGACACGACTATGTTGAAGAGTCTCAAGAAGGGTTGGGATGCTAGTTTGAGCCAATTAAAGACCAATTTTGCAGATATATTCAAGTTTATGTATGTTGTAGAAGCATGTCTATACATATGCAGTTCGAAGTTTTTGTTAGATTTTTGGTATGTGGATTCCCATCTTTTCCATTGATGTTAAAGGGGGAGAATGAAACAGTGGAAAATGTCTTAATCATCTCAAGGGGAGTTATGTTTTGGGATTTTTGAAGGTTCGCAGTGTATTCATGTTGGTACTGATCCGACACTTAGTCATTTTCACTAAGTATTGCCATCAATGCCAAAGGGGGAGATTGTTGGAAAGAGACACTACACAAGTTATCTAGTGTTATCATTGATGGCAACCCTAGTCAGTGATTCAATCCACACATCAACATTTGATCATACAGGAAGTCAGATCAAAATTTTGTGATCAACTGTCAAGGTAGAATAGAGCATCCGACAAAATCGTGTTCATCGATTCATATGCAATTTCTTGTTATCATTTTTAGATGTGGATCTTAGGGAAGCTTGTTTCGTGTATGATATATTTTATCCTTGAATCTTAGAGCCTTGTATCGATCCATGTGCAAGTTAGAAGATTCGGTTGATTTTTTTTCTATTTAACAGTGTAGAATACTAAGTGAATGAAGCATGTTGCAGATATTCGAGGAGTAATTTTTTAAGTGTTTTTGTGTTTTAGCATGTTTATTTGGGTCCTCACTATATTGTTGCCTACTTTGGTTGGTATGAATTGAAAACTATTTGTGGATTGAGCCGACAATTTGTAAATATTTTCTATTTTATTGAAGTCAACGTGTAGTGATTAAATTCTTAGTATCAGATATATATAAGCAATTTCTTATATCATTTTGATATATGTATGAAGTATGCTGATGTGTGTTGCGAATGTTAGAAGGATTGTAGAGTGATTATGCATTGTTTCACTTGTGCATAAAAGGATTTTTGATGTGAGTTAAAGAAGACAGAGCAGAAGAGAAGAATTAGATAGAAGGTCAAGAAAGTGATTAATGTGCTTAATCAGAACTATTCTCAGACATTTATAGATGCTATTTCAAAGTTCACTACTCCAGTTGTCTTTTGACATTAATTTTAAGGCAATGAGCCTTTCTATTTTTGAGTAGTGAGCTCTAGGAACTATGCCTGAATGCAAGTGCATTCCCATTTTGTAAACATCCTTTTGAGTATACTTAGATAATATTGTGGATTGACCTCCACCATGGTTTTTCCCCTAATAGGGTTTCCACGTAAAAAAATCCATGTGTTATGGTGTTGTGATTGCTTGTTCTATGTTCATGCATATTTCTTTTGATTGAATGTTATAAGTGCTTTGAAAATTAGATTAACAAAGTTAAAAATTGTAGAACACTGATTCACCCCCCCTCTCAATGTTCATTGATTCCAATAGGTATTACAAGCCCATAATTGAAGGATAGTGATGATGATGAACAATTTATTATGGAAAAAATATATTTGAAAAAGAGGATAAAAATACAATATTTTGAAAGATCACTTGACTTGGTATGAAAATTTGAATGGATTTGACTAATTATTTTGATAATTTAGATGTAAATAAGTTTTTTTTTATTGGTTTGATGATCTTAAATATTATTTTGATGATGATATTATTATTGACCTTGATTGATTAAATTTTACAAAGATAAAATTAAAAGGTCATGCTATGATCTATTGGAAATAAAATTACTTGGAGAGGAATGGAAAAGGTAAGGAAAAAGTTGAAAGGTGGCATAGGATGTTGAATAAACTGAACTAATTTTATTCTTGTAAGTTATCAACTAGATTTTTTTGAGAAGATTACAAAATTTGAGTCAAAAAAACTTAAGTGTGAACTAATATATTAAGGTGAACTGAAAGTTATCTATTAGAGTAGGCATCATGACAATAACTAGGAAAATGTAGATAGGTATAACATCAAAAATTATATACCCTTAATAGTTTATGCTATATTTTGTGCTCACTTTGGTGTCTAGGATCATTTGATCCCCTATACTATCATTTCTCCTTCTCAAGGTGCTTAGTTGTTTCTTGTGGTCTCTTTATGTATATATTTTTTGCTACTTTTGTGTTACGCTTCTATTTTTTTAGTGTCTCATTATTTTTAACTCAAGTTATCTAACCAGTAGCATGAAACATGTATGTCCCTATTATATGCTAGCATTACACAACTATTTCTTGTTTAGTGGACATTTTAAATCATTTTTTCATTCATCAACTTCCTAGGTCATTGGAATCTACTTAGGAAAAATAGAAATGGCTCATCAACCTATTATTTCATTTCATTCCAATCTCTCTCTCACTCTCTTCTTGCAACCTTAGCACTATGATAATGGTGTCAGCCACTAAGCCCAAGATCACAACTTGCAAAAAATATTCATAAAAAAATGAGAATCAACACAAGGCTATTTCACCAGAGAAAATAGTGAGATGAGATATATTACACAATGTACAATAGTGCCTTATAAAGGCATGAAAATATGTGACGGGTGAGAAAACTACCCAACATGGGAAAAAAACACCTGGAGTAATTTACCCTAAGATAAACTTAACACACTAAAGCCCCCCCTTAAGTGCAAACTTAGGGATAATTATTATGCAAAAATAAAGATGAAAGATGGGTTCCAGCTACAAGACCATGTTAGGTACCCATGCATAATGAAAAAAGAAATCTCTCACAATCGAACAAAAGGAAAAAAATCCTATGGGAAAACCCCTCTCGAAAAGAGGGAAAAGAAAAGAAAAACAATGCATGGATGGAGGAATTAATAACACCCCCAAGGACCACATACATAATGTATATAAAAGAAATGACCCTCCATGAGAGGGAAAGAGAGAGACTATATAGCCCCCCCATAATGTGTAATCACCTGTAGAAATGGTAAGTGCCTGAAGACAGAAAATGATCCAATGTCAACAAACAACTTGTCTCCATTTTGGAAGAAACAAAAACAAGTACAGATGCAAGTATGCTTCCCATTCTAGATAGGAACTAGCAAGTAGAATCCAAATGAGTATGAAAATATCTTTGAAATCTTCTTTTGTGTCACCAATACCTTGAAAGATGATACTACAAACCAATCAGGAACATGCCAAATCACAATAGGAGGTCAAAAACAAGGTACCAATGGAAACTAATTTTGAACATTCTCTTGAGATTGAGATGGAGTGAAAGTAGTGTAGATGCTATCATAAAAAAGAAGGGATATATCCTCAAATGTGTCTTCTAAGTCAGAAATGTGAGATTCCATGAACAATGAACCAATGTCCAAAAAATTATGAATCCCAATCAAGAAGAAAATGAGAATCTTGTTGCTTAGGAATGATGGAAGTACTCCATGAAGGTGGATCAACTACCACTGACAAAGAATCAAGAATCTCTGAAGCAATTGCAACCTCATCTTAAGTCTTAAAAACCTCTAAAGGATCACAAGCATGGTTTATCTTCTTCGAAGAACAAATAGACACACTAGTATTGGAAAGAGGATCATCGAGAGATGGCAGAGTATCAGGATCTCTATATGATTCTTGAATGTAAATCCAAAGAGCATGAGGGCACTCAAAATGAACAAGTGAATCCAAAAATTCATCATTTATATGCCCAAAAATAACTCTAAAGACTATAGTCCTAAATCCTTTCCAAATCATATACCTACTACAGGTGTCTAGAATAAGAACTGCATTATACAAATATGGCAATATATTTTTCTCACTAAGATGAGTGAGAATAAAATCACTCCATTTCCTAAAGTTCACTTTCTCCATAAAAAACCATTATAACTAAATCCTTCAAAAAAATTCAAAGATAGTGCTTTGAAAAACTTCCAAAAAAGAATTAAACCTAATTTGATGCAAAAAATAGTGAAACCCATTACCTGATCTCCATTTATAACACAAGAAAACTCCACTAAGAACACAAGAAATATATCCCATTGTGAGATTTTCTCACAACAACCAAAGACATTGCAATGCTAAATAGCAAAAAGATACCCCATTCTGCCAATGTGGGATAAATGTTCCCAGAAACAACTTCAAACAGTTGGGGCCCACCTCCAATTGACGTTGCTTGGAAACCCTAAATAAATATTTTTTTTCTTTATAAAGTTTGAGCCCTCCTGCAATCAATTGTCATGGCTACAAATAGAAAAAAAAATTCCCCCTCCAAATGTGCATCTCTTGTAGATATGGTGCCACAAATTGATGCCCTGAGAAAGAAAATGTAGATAAAGTAGGTCAACTGCTCACTGATGCTTAGGTGTAAATGTATGTGACAAGTTTACAAGTCAATATCGGCCTTCGAGTTATGCCACCTCAGATTAAATCGTCTCCTCAGAGAACCACTCGAGTGAATGATGAATGGTGAGGGCACTTGGCAATGTATGGTGCCATGCTGCAATAGAGGAAATTTTCCTTAGAAAAATGTTTTTCCACTTGGGAAGGTTTCAGTGCCTCCAAACAAATATTCATGGCCACAAATATGTGAATGCCTCCTCTTAGCAGGAAAATAACACCTACAATCTTCAAATCATGTCATCCCCTCCAAACACAAAAATGTGCCTCCAAAGAGCAAAAAAAATGAGCCTATATGCTTTGAATTCATGACCTCCAAAAAAAAAAATCAAGCCAAGCTCTAAAGAATAATGACAACTCAATAATCACAGAAATCATGGCCAATAGAGAATTGACCTCGAAGAAATGAAACACGACACACAAGAAAACATGCACTCTGATGGTAGAAACCCAAAGAGATTCACTGCCGGTAATGAAGAAATTGGGCCTTCAGACAGAGAATCACACCAACAGGAAAAAATGGAAAAAACAAAAAAATGAACTTCTCTTCAGAAAAAATAAGAAAGATGCAATTTTGAAATTTGATAAATTTCAAATTATGAATAATCTCCAGCAAATAAATGACCTCAAACTCTTTTGATGAAAAATATCAATGGCAGAAGAAAGGTACAGGTTGAAGGCTCTGATACTATGTTGGTGTCAACCACCAAGCCCAAGATCACAACTTGCAAACAATCTTCACAAAAACGAGAGAAGAAACACAAGGCTATTTCACCAAAGAAAAATACTGAAATTAAATATATTACACAATGTACAATAGTGCCTTGTAAAGGCATGAAAATATGTGACAAGTAAGAAAACTACCCGACACGGGAAAAAACCACCCGAAGTATTTTACCCTAAGATAAACTTAACACACTAACATATGAAACCTCTTGTAGCTCTTGTTTGGATTGAAATTACTTAATATTACTACATTTAGATTTGATTCCTCCATGTAAGAAAATTAGCCTATAACATTTTTTATGGATTCATTGGCTTCTTCAAACCCTCAAAAGGTGATAATTTTTATTAGTAATAAAATAATTTTTATCTTGGGTCAAACTATTTGAGGTGAAAAATGGGGGACCTCATCCTTGTTCTTAATACACTATATTAATGTGGTCCATCCAACATGGAAATCACAATATCCCAAGAAAGGAACCAAGATCATGCACACACTAGCCCATTGAGGGTTTGAGTATTGAAGTCAATGGAATGAATACTAACAAATTCAATAAAAAGGTTTAAACCCATGAACATAATTAATTAATGAGGGGAAACTATCTATGATCAAAATGGCTCAATGGGGGTTTGAATCATGGTGGCTATAACAATAGTACCACAATTTAACCATCCTACAATGTGATAAATAAAAACCCACAAAGGTGATATTATGCTTGTTCTTTTTGCTTTAATATTGATTTATTATTATTATTATAGATTTTTCTCTTGTTTTTCCCTTAAGCACCTTGAGATTATCACATCATTTTTTCTTATTTCTAGTTGACATCATCTATAATGTCACTATTATTATTTTCTAGATGCAAATTAAGTATGAACACACATATCATTTTTCTATCTATCTATCTATCTATTTATTTTTGTAGAGGAATAAATATCAAAGAAAGGGTTTGAATTAGGAAAGATCCCAATTAACCAAAATGTTTTTCTTATTTTTTGTAGCTACATATTTATTTGGGTGGAAATATCTAACTACTTGGAGCTTGGTGATATATCCCATGTTCTCCTTTATTTCATTAACATTTCATTTAATTTATTTCCATAGATTAGTTTCTTGATTTTTATTATGTGTAGTCTAGAAAAATGTATCCATCTACATTTTCACACTTTTTTGGGCCCTCTCTGCTAAAATTGGCTTCTTTATGCCTTATTTAATATATATAATGGGTATGTGTAGGATCATCATGGAAAAAATAGGTCCTTAAGTGGCAAAAAAATTAGAAAACTTAGAGTTAGGCAACTTGACATAAAAATTTGAATAACTTATCTATATTATTTCAAAAATATGTAAGAATAGAATCTATAGCAAATTGAATGTAGTTTCTAAACTACTAGGTTTATTTAAAAAGAGAAAAAATATATTTGGTGAAAATTTAAAATTTTAGTGTAGTAGTACTTAAATTTGAGGGAAAAAATAAATAGGTGTCTGTTTGACCACCCTAACCACAATAAAATGATAATATTTTTTTATAATATTTTAGATATAAGTAGAGGAATCATGTCTAGATGTGATGCATATATTTTTGTAATTTTTTTCCAAGTAAATAATTAATTATAATTTTTTTATTACAATTTTTAAAAAATATAAAAAAATTGTATGTCTAACCACCTTAACTTGGTCAAAACTTCATGAAATTCAATTTTTCTTTTCTTAATCTTATATTATTCGAAGCATAGAATGTGACACATATTTTAGATTCAAAAAATGTGACACTATTTGAAAGTTTTAGATGTTTTTCAATCAGCCTATCAATCAAGACTTTAGTCGTAATTCAAATAGAAAATGAATAATAATCATTTATTAAATTCAAAGTATAGCATAATTTATATTGGTGGAAAGCTAAGAGTCTCCTTTAAAAACCCTTTTCATTTCATCAATTTTGGGTAAAAAAAAGTTGTCCTCCACATATCCTACACATACCAATCATATTGCCACTTTTTTGCCCATCATGATCCTGCACATACCCATCTTTCTAAGGATAATCCTGAAACATATCAAATAACCACTCATAATTTGATGATTTTGGATTGTATGGCCCAAATTTAGTGATCCAGGACTCATATATCACCTTGGGCATATGGGTCTTACCTAAGTTTCAAGGCCTAAAACTAAATTTGGCATAGAACTTAATTCTTGAAATTTGTGTCCCAAGTTTAGCCTACTGGAACTCATATGCCCCAACTGGAATATGAGTCCGACTTAGCTTGGACCTATTTTAAATTAAAATTCTTGGTAGGATTTTATTCTCCTAGATCTGATGTTGGCTTGTAGTATTGTAATTTCGGGAAATTTGGCATAAACAAGTATAAATACACGGTTATTTCACATATTTTCTCTTGGAAAATTGACGAGAGCATTCCTCTAGCAAGTTTTCAAGTCATCTAAGTATTCAAGAATTATAGAATTCAAGAGTTATTATCAAGAATTTTGGAGCTACTTTCAATAATGAAGCATCATGTTAAAGTCATCATGCATCATATTTATTTTTTGGGTATGTGCAAGATCATCATGGAAAAAATAGGCCCTTAAGTGGTGAAAATTTTAGAAAAATCAAAGTTAGGCAACTTAATGTAAAAATATGAATAAGTTATCTATATTATTTTAAAAATATGTAAGAATAGAATTTGTAGTAAATTGAATTTAGTTTCTAAACTACCAGGTTTATTTAAAAACAAAATAAATCTATTTGGTGAAAATGTGGAATTTTAATGCAGTAGTACTTAAATTTTAGGGAAAAAATAAGTAGGTGTTTGTCTGACCACCCTAACCACAATAAAATGATAATAATTTTTTATAATATTTTAGATATAATTAGAGGACTCATGTTTGGATGTGATGCATATTTTTTGTAATTTTTTTCCAAGTAAATAATTAATTATGAATTTTTTATTACAAATTTTTAAAAATATAAAAAATCGAATGTTTGACCACCTTAACTTGGTCAAAACTTCATGAAATTCAATTTTATTTTTTTTAATCCTATAGTATGCAAAGAATGGAATGTCACACATGTTTTGGATTCAAAAAATGTGATACCGTTTGAAAGCTATAGATGTTTTTCAATCAACCTATCAATCAGGACTTTAGTCATAATTCAAATAGAAAATGAATAATAATAATTTATTAATTTCAAAGTAAAGAATAATTTATATTGGTAGAAAGCTGAGAATCTCTTTTAAAAACCCTTTTTGTTTCATCAATTTTTGGTAAAAAAAAGTCGTCAGCCACATACCCTACACATACCCATCATATCGCCACTTTTTGGCCCATCATGATCCTGCACATACCCTTTGAGCTAACATTTGTGATGTAGGTTATTATGATTGAAGCAAGAATTCAAGTTAAGATCCATAGTATTCAATCAAGAGTCAAGATCCACATTCATGCTATCCATTTCTTACAAGATTGAATCCTTTTTTCTATGGGTTTGGTGAGTTGCAACATAGCTTATTTTTTCATTCATCATTCCTTCATTCTATGCCTATTCATTTCAAGGTTTGATTACCAAAACGTGGTTTGACCAAGGAAAACCCCTATCCACTAACAAAACAACATTTTCCCCTCTTTGATATGTGATTTGCAGATCTAGGTTGGAGATCCATTGAAGAGCAAGATTGGAGAAAAGTTGTCAAAGTTGTCAAAGTTTTCATCTATCTTGCAAGATCACAAAAACTCATCTACAAGTTGCAATTCAATGTTTCAGACCCAAATATTTGATAGGAGAGAAGCTACAAAAAACATAAGAGGATATTAGAGTTTCAGATCAACATTGATACTAGGACTAAATTTACACTTGTGGTGTATGAGTCCTAGTATACCATATTTTAAGAATTTTCTGTAGATCCTAGTTTAGCAGTTCCAGATTTTGGATTTCGGCCCAAAACCCTAAATTGGGACTAAATCGCTCCTACTAGCTTATGAGTCCCAGTGTGCATTAAAATCTATATTGTTAGGGTACAAATCTTGTCTCAAGCTTCTTCAATTTTCTAGGTGCCCCTCTGTGCTTTCATAGTCCATTATTCTAATTGTCAGTTTCATATCTTAGGTTGCATAGTTAGGTTTACATATCATCACATTTATTTCTTTCCAAGCCTTTACTTGATGGTGAACTGATCTGTATACAGATCTAGACTAGATTGCAGTATTAAATGCTTAATTTCAACAACTTTGCGGAATTACAAATTCATGCATACATTATCATAATTATGCATTAAAAACTGAAACATAAAGTGACAAATAAGAACATGAGAGAGGAGAGAAGAAGTGCAAACAAATTGGTAACGGAGTTCGTCACAAACGTGACTACGTCTCCGGGTCCACTCCAATAGAGAGACCGATCCGATTAACTCCAAAAATCAATTACAAATGATGCACCAAGACCATCAGTTCAGCAGCATAACAAGGCTCTGACGTACAACAATGGCTTGAAAAATCTCCAGCACCCCTCTTTCGTGTCACCTCAGCTTCAAGACTTCATCACCTGAAAAAAAACTTCCACTTCACTCTCACCTCACACCCCCTTTTATACATAAAATTAGCCAAATAAGGCTTAAAAAAGATAATAAATGAATAACCACCCCCTTAACATCTCGTACAACATCCCTTTCATCCCCTAATAGCTTCTGGTTTTGATAGATAAGGTAGTTGTGCTTATTTTTGGCTTTACTAGCCATATATTATGGTTCGGCCAACAAACCTCTAACAAAAGAAAACCGAACACACATTTGTAACAGTTAGCGATTGGTGGTATATCAGTGAGTATACATTTGGTTACTTGGCCGGTTCGGGGTTCAAACTCCCCCGCCGCCCTTTTTGAAAACAAATTTTGAAACAAACAAACGGCAAAAGAAACCGCTCAACACATATAATAACGGACGTTGTTTTGGTCTACCGGCCAGCCCGAAATCTTGCAAACCATTGGTTGTGAGGTCGAGTCCCATGCAGGCTGGTATAACATTTTGCCAACAAAAACAACGAACGCCAACGAAGGAGGGAGAGAAAGACAGGGGACACGTGGCGCGCCGAGGATTCGCCACATCAAGACACATGATTCGCTGACGCCGCTGAGTGTATGATGACGTGTAAGCTGACTATTTGCCGACATGTCTCCCAACTAGATGCCGATGTGGGTACTGGCGTGTGCACCAAATGGATGATGAATGGCATTGACAAGGCAAATGACGTGTCTCTGATTGTATGCTGACTGGAATCCGACACGACACTGACTGGACCCCGTACTGCTAACTCACATACGAATGTACGGAAATGACACGTGTCAACATTTGATTGGGTCCGTACGGATGACTCAACCACCACATGTCACGCTCGGATTCGTCCACATGTATTCCATACATTACAGACTGATTGCTGACGTCACCCTTGTACCATCAAGTCAACTAAACTTTGACCGCTGATAACTCTCACGTACGATGTTGAATTTCAACGAAACGAACACCGTCGAAATCGTCTCGACGAGCTCTTCGCAATGATACCAACTTCAATAAATTTTGACTACATCATTTTTTTCGCTTCCTGGATGCCCTGATCCCAGTTTGACCCAAGGTTTGACTGGCCATAACTTGCACAAACAGACTCCTTTTCGCTCCGTTCGAGTTGCGTTGGAATCAGGACGCTGAGATCTTTCTGATGGTGTAGATATCTGGAGATTCAGAGACACTTCAATTTCCACTAAAAATATCCACCGGATCATGAACTCCCTTTTAATATTTAATCACAGGGTAAAATTACAAATTTTTGTCACTCTATTATAAAGGAAATGACCAACACTGATCCAACTTTTAAACTTGAATCACTAAAAAGTGATATATATGTTTTGAATTTTAAAATGATGTAAACTAGTAAAATATTTATTTCTTAGTATATTTTATGTATTTATTTTTTTGAAAAAATTAAAATTTTATTTGAATATAATTTTCTATAAATTAACACTATAATTTAGTTGTTGATGAAATGCTAAAAAATGAAGTTATGTGAGGCGTCAATCTTTGTATAGTAATTTTTTTTTTCTTTCAATTTTTTTGTGTATTTATAATTTGAAACTTTAGGGTATGGATATATTTTTTCCAATTTTGATAAATATATATTTTTAAATAAATATTAAAATGTGTGTGTATTAAAACTTAGTTGTTTCCAGTTAGTGTCAACTTTCATATTAATTATTCATCTAAAATAGAAAAAAAATTATACCATCTTGATATAGATTCTTATATCTAGGGCATCATATTTTTTTTCATTTTTTTAATAAGTTTTAATATTTTTCCTTGACATGGTAATCAACCTAATGTTTTGTGCTGATAACGTACATTTAGTAAAAATAAGAAGGAAAATATAAATAATAATTATACTATTAAAATATATACAATTTTAGAAATAAACTTATGGATCTACAAAAGGATATTTTTATATTTTTAAAAACTATTTTTTACGCGATTAGAAGTTTTTGAAACATCAAGTTTTTCGAATAATTTTTTTTTTTGTAAATTGGACTCAAAGTGTGCTAAATATGCATTTAGCCAACAATTTTAGTTGGAAAAGCTGTGGAAATATATAACATAGCTATAATGAATCTTACAAGATCATATGTTTGACCAAAATTAATTTTTAGTGAAAATTACTTAAATTCACCTGTGTTGATAAGTTGGCTGAAAGTGTGACTCAACTTTGTGCTGATACCCCACACCCCTAGGAAACCTTATTTCAGATCTCTTTCCCTCATTTACATCCCTAGATTGAGATCTCTAAGGCTTCCTTGAATGAAACTTGAAGGAAATTGGTGGTTCTATCTCTCAAAACATAGAGCGACAATTTTCTACATTTCATTATGTCATTCCACCTATTGGTAATTTGTTTCAGATTATTTGGTTTTCTTTGTATGAGTAGGTTACATTTTTATGGATAGAATAGTGATTAATTTTTTTTTCTCACATGGGATGATAGTGCATTGTGCTAGTATTCACACAAAGAACTTGCATCCAAACAAGTAGCCTCAAAATTTTAGTGATAAATTCATTTTTCTAAAATAAAAATTTGTAAATTTATATTTTAGAGTTCTTAAAACTATATTATTTCAATTTATCTCATGTTTTATCTTAGTTAAAATTTTAATTCTCTAGTTTTAAAATTATTTTTGAATTTCTAGTTTTGCTTTATTAGATTGTAATAGAATAAATTTCATTTATTTAACTAGTGAATTATAATACAGAAGAGGAGAAACATTATTTAACTAATACATCTTAGCTAAATTGATATTTTTTCTAGTTTACACTAGCCATAGCAATGGCTCAATACAAGAAATATAAAAAGACTAAATATTTTAACTATCCAATCCATTGATGTTGCATTTCAATTTTCTCTAAATTATGAGAAAAACTTAAACTAGAGACTTATACCAAGAAAAATAAGAGAAAAAGAGAAATTAAATAAGAGACATCATCCTCATTTATGTTGAAACATTTAAGTAAATTTAAGTGCAATAAAATTGCATAATAATTCATTTGTAATAGAAATGAGGGTTCATGTTGTTATTTTTGATGAATTAGAACATTTTTTAGAGACTAATATTAATTGTATAAAATCATGGAGGTCATCTAAGTTATTATAGATGGAGATAAAACTAAATTATTATATTACATAATTCAATAATATTTATTTTTTAAACTTAATCAATTATGTATTCCTAAAATATCCATGGAAACTAATTTAATCAACAAAAATATAATGGTAGATTAGTAGGAAATTTCCAAGTTGATAAAACATTTTCTTTGGTAAGTGAAAAGTATTTTTAATTATAGATACATAAAAGTTAAAGAAATTATCTACAAGATTGTAAGAAATTGTAAAGTAGTCAAGGGAGAAAATTAGAATGTTGGATTCTACAAAGTATTACCAATTCTTGGAGGAAAATATTATGGATTTATTTATTAGGATTACCAAGAACTCAAAGGTGATATACTCTTATTTTTATAGGTATTGATAGATTTTATAAAAGAGTGACTTTCATTTCTTTTGAGAGAAATAATTATGAAATACCTGTAGCTAGTTTATTTTTAAAGGAAATTGTTAGATTACATGAGTTTCCTGAAACCACTGTATCATATGTAAGTATAGGAAATTTGTTAGACAATTTTTGGAGATATTTTTGGAAGATGTTGAACATATACCTAATTTTTAGTTCAATGTATAACAAAGAAAAAAAGAAATTATGAAAATAATTTTATGAAATTTATTCATATTTAGTAATTGATAAAATAGGAATTTGAGATTTGGTCTTACCGTAAGAGGAAATTACTCATGATAACTCCGTGAATAAGAGTACTAAAATAACACCTTTTGATATTCTACATTGATAGATCCAAGAAAATATTTCAAAAATCAAGAGGTCTTATTCTAGATAAAAAAATGGTGGTGTAGTTAAATAACATGTAGAACATATGGTTGAGATACATAACTTAATTGATATTTAGGGAAGGGAAAGTATAAATACAAATAATTTTATGATAAAAAATTAAGACATAATTAATATGATGTTGGAGATAATGTAGTGGTCTGTTTAATGAATGGATATTTTCCATGAGGTACATACAATAAAGATGAAGAATTTTAGGCCTTTTAGCATTCTAATAAATCTAATTTTATTAATTTATATGAGATAGAATTATCGAAAGATCATAGTACTTCAATAGTATTTAATATTACTATAGTGTAGAAAAATGTAGCCTTTTACATTTTCACACATGTTTGGGCCCTCCCTACTAAAATTTGGATTCTTTATGCCTTATTTGGTCCTATTTTGCATCCACAAGCCTTATTAAATGCATCTTTTTAAGGATAATCCTGACACATATCAAATGACCAATCATAATTTAATGATTTTGGTTTGTATGACCCAGATTTAGTGATCTGAGACTCATACATCACCTTGGGAGTTGGGTCCCACCAAAGTTTTGGGGCCTAGTCTTGAATTTGGCATACAACTTAACATTTCTTGAATTTTGTGTCCTAAGCTTAGCCTATTAGGACTCATGCCCCAACTGGTGTACGAGTCCCGCTTAGCTTAGAAATATTTTAATTTCAAATTCTTGGCAGTATTTTATTCTCCTTGATCTAATGTCCACTTGTAGTGTTGTAATTTTGAGAAGTTTGGCATAAGCAAGTATAAATACAAGGTTATTTCACATATGTTCTCCTAGCACTTTTTGAGATAAAATATAATAGCAAGTTTATGATTACAAGAGCATTTAAGAGTGATTATCAAGCATTTTGGAGCATTATTCAAAATTCAAGCATGATCATGTCAAAGTCATCATGCATCATGTTTATTTTTGTGCTAACATTTGTGATGTATGGCTTTATTATTCAAGAAAGCATTCAAGTCAAGATCCATAACGTTCAAGCAAGATTCAAGATCCACATTCATGCTAGCCATTACATACAAGATTTTATACTTTTGTTCAAAGGTTTGGTGAGTTGCAACATAGCTTATTTGTTCATTCAACATTCCTTCATCTTATTTCTATTCATTTCAAGGTTTGATTACCAAAATGAGCTTTGACAAAAGAAAACCCCTATCCACTAAAAAAAACATTTTTCCCTGTCTTTGGTGTGCAACTTGTATATTTAGGTTGAAGATCCATTAAAGAGAAAGATTGGAGAATTTTTTTCAAGTTGTCAAGTTTTCATCTACATTGCAAGATAATGGAAAGTCACCTATAGTTTGCAATTCAGTGTTTTAAACCCAAAGATTTGACATAAGAGAATCTACAGGAGAGCCTAAGAGGATATTAGAATTTTAGATTAACCCTGATACTGGGACTAAATTACCACTTGTGGTGTATGAGTCCTAGTATACCAGATTTTAGGCATTTTCTATAGATCCTGGTTTAGCAGTTTGAGATTTTGGTTCTTGCCCAAAACCCTAAAATGAGACTAAATTGTCCCTACTGGCATATGAGTCCTAGTGTGCATTAAAAGTAATATTTTCAAGAGTGAAAACCTTGCTATGAGATTCTTTATTTTTCCATGTGTCCCTCTGTCCTTTCTTAGTTCATTATTTGGATTTTCCATTTCTTATCTTTAGTTGCATAGTTAGGCTTACATATCATTGCATTTATTTCTTTCCAAGCCCTTTCTTGGTGATGAAAACCCTTCTAATATTTAATCACGCCCCTAAGACACCTTATTGTAGGTCTGTTTCCCTTATTTCCATCCCTAGAGTGATATCTCTAAGGTTTCCTTGAATGAAACTTATAGGAAATTGGCAGTTCTATCTCCCAAAATAAAGAACAAAAATATTTGAAATTTAATTTTGGCAAACCTAGCCTTCATAACACCTTATTTTCTAATTTTTAATGCATCATAGTCCTATATTTAGCCTACATTAACTTTGCATTAGGTCTTGCATTAGTTAAATTGCATCTAGGGTTTCTAAATCTTGCATTAGTGAAAGTGCATATAGGTTGCATTTTTTCCTCTTGCATCATTGAAATTTATTTGAAATATATAATTACATTTAGTCTAGACATCATTCAAACTATAAAACCTAACATTCACTTGAAGAATTTGTTGAAATTAGTGCAAAAACCCTAATCTGGGACTCATACGCCCCTCTACGTGATTTAGTCCTAGTACAGGTAGTTTTGCCTAATTTTTGGGTATTTTGTGTTGAATTTTTGTTAGCATTTGAATCCTTTAAAAACCCTAATTGGGACTCATACACCTCTCTAGGTAATTTAGTCCCATATTAGACCTGAAACTGTATTTTCAAGCATTAAAAACTCTGTTTCTATGTTTTAGTTTGTTGTTGTTAGATTTATGTTTCAGTTTACTGAGTTTATGTTCAATTCATTTCATTGCATCTAGCATAATTTAATTTGAATCAAAATTAGAGAATATCATTTGTGTTTTGTTCATTGCATTTATCATGCATTCCTTGATTGTCCCTTGCATGAGCTTTACAACTTGGTGTCCTATTACTAATACTATAGTGAGATGAAGTTTGAGACTCACGTCATCCCATGAAAGAACAATCATCATGGATCTTGGGTTATCTAGCTCTTTCACTCCTAGTGTTGACACTAGTTCACTAGGTATGGACCATACCCTTAACAACTCTTTTCCTTCAAGTAGTGTGGCACATGTTGAAACAATGGTTGCTAGTATTCTGCAATAAAAAATAGTCCAAATCCATGAAGACTTAGCAAACCTAAAACATCAAGTGAGTACTAAAAACATTTCCAACACTACTATTCCTACTATAGATAACATACATGACATGATTGAAAGTGAAGGAGTAGAACTTGTGCATAACCTAGCTCAATATTTTGGAAAATAGATCTCACCTCAATGGCTAGAAATGCTCTACCTTTGAACAATGTCCAAAGTCAAGGAGGAACTCAAATTCCTCCTCCTACAACCATTACCTCTATTCCTACCTATACCAACCCTCAAGTTACAACAACAATGCAACCTACTAGTAATATCCTTCCTACCTTGGGTATTTCTGCTAAGTAATCCTAGTACCTTTGCAGCCTTGCATGTCATATCTCCTACCACTTTACCTTCAATAATAATTCCATTCACTTGTCCCTCAAACACATATACACATCCACCTTATTCACCTCCATCTCAAAATACAACCAATGACACCATCCTTAAGCAACTTTTGGAAAATGTTTCATCCCTTAAAAAGAAAATTTCCACCATAAATCAAAATCAAAATGGCCCACCTTCATATTATGTCAAAAGCAAGCCCTTATCCTTAGAGAGACTAGGAACGTTGATACCAAAAGGTGTAGAGATTCCTAGATTCGAGAAATATGGGGGAAAGGAGACCATTCTAACCAAGTTTCTACTTATATCTCCTTATGTAGTGATTTTTTCCTTGAGGATAAGCTTTGAGCTAAGCTTTTCCCTAGGTCCTTGAAAGATATCACTTTAGAATGGTTTTCCTTGCTACCAAACCACTCAATTCATTCATTCAGTGAACTTTTTGAGGCCTTTATAAACCATTTCCAAGTGCACGTGACTCTTAAGATGACATTAGCCAATTTGATGAGATGTAAGCAAAACGTTGATTAAAAAGTTAGTGACTTTATTTCAAGTTACCAAATGCTTTATTCCCAAATCGATGTAAAGATTCCCGATCCTCATCTTCAATGGATGTTCATTGAGAACTTGTAAACTAAAATAAATGATAATCTTGGCATGATGAAGTTTCCCTCCTTTATACACTTGTGTACTACCATTCATGATTATCAAAAATTAGTTAGTAGTCGTGAAACAAAACCCACCTCTAGCCATCTTGAGAAGTCCAAATCCGAAAACCAAAACAATTATCAACCTTTTAGGAAATAGAATGAAGGCTTCCTTCAAATAAATCCCCCTCAACGACCAATTCAATATGTTGATACCCAAGTGTTTTCTATAAGGAAGATAACTCCTTCCACATTTGGGGATCTGACTAGACAATTTACTCCCTTACCTGATACCCTCCACAACATAATGTCATAACTTTTAGAATAGAAAATGATGACATTTCCTCCTTTAAAAACCCCTGATCCTAATAAGCCTTTACCTTCAAACTTTAGATCAAATTCTTATTTCCATTATCACCAAAAAATGGACATGATATGAAACATTGTAAGGTCTTAAACATCTTGTGCAAGACCTCATTGATTCCGGTCAACTTCAAATTAGAGGTGTTAATGATAAAGGAAATAAATCCATTGCCCCTCCTAACCAAAACTTTCATATATTTACCAACCCTATGCCAAATCATAACATTTCATTTCCCAAAGCTAGTGAAACTAAGAAGAATCATGTGATGAATGCTGACATGGATTATGACAACATGGATACTATTGAGCAATGTCCTATGGATACTGATAAACAAATTCTAATGGATGATATGGTTCGATTGATCAAAATTCAACCTTGTAAGGGCTGAACTAAAAATCCTCTTGACATTGCTTTCTCATTTAAAGATATAATTAGAAATGCACGTAATGGTCCTCTTTATATAGTCGGTCGACTCAATGAAAAGCTGACTAATGGGATATTAATTGATCCCATCTATGGAGAGAATGTGATCACCGATGAACTCTTACTTGTGCATGAACTCTATCAAGAAACATATGATAAACCAAAAGTATGGATAAAAACGCATAATGGCTTCACTTTCCCTATGATGGGATTGATCACCCTTCCTTTAAAAGTTGGACTGAAAAAATTAGATGTCTCATTCTCCATCATCTCAAAGTAAGATCAATTCCGTATGAAGCTTGGTTATCCATGGATACACTCCATGTAAGCCATCCCATTGGTCGTGCATAAATTTCTAAAGTTTCCCTTTGACAATGAAATCTTTATTGTGCACTATAGTGGCTTTAATCCTCTATCTTCCCGTGGGAAATTTTCATTGGATTTCTTTTAGCCTGAGCCTATGGAACTTATTAAACCTCGTGAGGACTTATTTTTAAAATCCTATCAAAAGTTTAAGGCGAAATGCATAGAAAAATTATTCCTTAAAAACATGTCACAACCTATGACTGATCCTCCTATCATTGACAAAACTATGATTGAACCTAAATACATGTTCCCAGTAACCAAGACCAACCTAAGACAAATCCTTTTCCTATCTCCTATAAAAGATCAAGAGATAACAAAATCAATCCCGTCATGCATCTTAAGATAAAACAAGTTTACAAAGCTAAAAATAAAGTGGTTGAACAACCTCCTATTGTTCCTTCCATTCCTCTCCTTACAGAAGAAAAGAAACCTATGGTTGATTGTATAGGGATAAGATAGGGTTTAACAAAATCAAAAAGATAGATCACTAATTCTCACCCTAAAACATTTGATTTTGTGTGTGATATGATGCAAATAACAATAAAAAAATAGCCCTAACTATTATAGAAACTATGAGGGGATTTTTTAGAGCTTAAAACAATGTGCTGCAAGAAGGCTATTTTTAGGTCACGAAGGAATCATTCGCCTTTCTGAAACTGAGATCTGGGTTCAGTTCCTTGATGTCTGCACTCTTAGATACTTGGTTATCTACTCCAAAAATTGTGTAACAATTTTTTTATCCTTCTTTCCATGTTCTTGCACTATGAATGAAAACTTTGCAACTTCACAACTTTGAAATTTTTTCTTTTGAACCATAGATTTTTGGGATAGGGGACTCTCTTACACTTGTAGGGTTTTGCACCTAAAAGCAGAGAGGAATCCCAAAAAACTTGATGGCTCACCCAAGAATAACCCCTTGATATTTCAATGCAAAGATGATTGAAATTGGTCTAAGGGAAATGTCCTAGTTGAAAAGAAATAATAAAAGAGGTTGATTATTAATGCAAAACTAAGAAAATGCAAAGTGTTTGAAAACATGCTATGATATGCAGAAAGATAGATTGAATACAATATAAAATAGGATAGAGAAGCCAAACATAAAGAGTGCACTTGGAAACTAATAAAGGATAGAATATAGACTGTAATTGTCTCTTAAATTCTAGAAAATCTAATTTTTTGGCCAATGAGACTCTTATGCCAAGTTGGGTGACTTAGTCGCAAATAAGGGTTTTTGCTCAGAAAGTAGTTTCAGAGAAATGGGTACTGGAATCTAGAAACTGATCTAGAAAATACCTCTAGTGGGACTCATACACCACTTATGGTGACTTAGTCCACTTCAATATTTCAAGAAATTCGAAAGTGCAAAATGTAGCTCCCAGTCTGCACTTTGTTCCCTGACTGAAACCAGGATCCGATTCTACAAAAACACATGCAAAATAGAATATAGTTTAATTTATGATGGGGGTTTTCCATGATCAAACCCCTAGTTTTTTATTTAAACCTTGAAAAAGACAATGAAATATGCAACAAAACCCTAGCCTTAAGTGCATCTAAGACTAGGAAATTTGAAGCAAGATGCAACCCTATTCTAACATGCAAGAATAAGATGTATAAATGAAATTAGAATGATGTAAGACTCATTCCAAGAGTCCCTAAATCACATTATAAATAATTTTAATAACATGAAAACCTTCTTTAGGCTGAAAATAGAGAGAAAATGGAAGATGGAATCACTTAGAAAACAAGTTCTTAGACTTGGTTTGATGGCTAGTTGTGTCTCCCCAACCTAGAATTCTTCATGATTCTCCATGGGCATCCATGATCAACCCTAATCAAAGCAATACTTTGGACAAGAAGTGAGCTTGAACACTTGGAAAAACCCTTGAATTCTATCCTAAAACTTTAACTTTGTTGTAGATAGACTTATGAATCTTCTTGTGAAAGATATTCAACACTTGAATTTTTAAGTTGTTTGTTAAAAATGACTATATCTTGTGAGAAATGACCTAAAACTTATATTTATAGGAATCAATACCTAATTAAGCATTATTTAGACCTCATAGGCAAACATCCATTGGAAATTTGAATTAGGTTGGTGAATTTCCCACTCAAAATTGAAAAATTCCCCAAAAGGGACTAATTCACCACCCTAGGCAACTTAGTTCGACCAGAGGGGACTCATTAGCCCAAGGTGGCGAATGGGTCCCACTTAAGGATTTTTGAGGTGGGTTTTCTAAAATTTGAATAATTTAAGTTTTATTTGTTAGGATTTATATGATTTTTGAGTGGAATAAGCCTCAAGGTCAAAAATAATGGGTCTTAGGGGTCTATAAATGGTAAGTTTAAAGAGTGATTAATGCAAGGGTGCCAAAATAGGTCAAAATTAAGCATGAAATTGCCTCTTTCTTCAAGAGTGTACAATTTTATATGCTACATTTAACCCCCACTTTATTGCCCATATGACTCCACATACATATACAAGGTAAAGGACACTAAATGATACACTTTATTTCATAAAAGGATACTCATTCAGAAGGTGGGAGAATGAAGCCCCCAGTGTAGTTATGTATAAAACCACAACACTAGGAACTATGTCCTGCAACATGAATTTGTTAGTTGTCCAAAAATACTCTTATGCAACTTCTAGAAATCAAATTCAAGGGTAGATGTATGCCCCCCTAGATTCTACTTGCTTTATGGAGGTGAAATCAAGGTAGCAATCTAGCCATGTCGAATAAGGAAAATCATATCGTAGGATATATTCAAGTACCATGCCATATAATAATAGATGATTGATGAAGTCAGGTGTGGAATCATGATTCTAATGCAACAAATGGTGTCGAAAACTGAGTTCACTAGCACATGTTATGTTGTTTTGAATAAAAAGCACTTTATTAACTCTAAGATAGTAAAAAGCCTAGTTTTGTACATAAGAGTTAAAAGTGAAGTAAATTGTCACTTAATTTTTAATTTTACCTTCTTGTAGCTTGAGAGTGATGAGAGAATAGTGAAAGATGTCGAACAGATGGGGCTAGGAGCCTACGAGACTAGATGTGCTACGAAACCAGGTGGCGCGCAACAAGCATCATCATGAGGTGAGTCGATTCTGCTACCTTCGTTTTGTTTCCACATAGTTATTTGATGATTTTTATGCATTTCTAGGTTAATCTAGGATCCTGGAAAAAGTTCACAAAGTTTCCCTTTTTTGTGTGAAGTGTCCCATTTGTTCGCAAAGTATCCCTTTTGTTCACAAAGTGTCCCACTTTTTTGCAAAGTGTCCTATTTCTTTACGAAGTGTCCCAAAAGGGTTCTAAAGTATTTAGGGATTTTAGAAAAGCACACTAGAGGGACTTTGGCACACTTTTATGATGAATAATGTAAAATTTATAGATTTGAGATTGATTATAAGGTGTATTTTTACTTTATTGATAGGTACTTACCCATTCGTGTTAGCATCTGGGTGGGAAGCAACTTAGATTTTTGAGAGACCTAGCCCCTATACTTTCAGCTGAGGACACAAAGTACTTGTAGGATGTTCAGATATATTGGGCATACCTTATGCCCCCCATGATGCAGTCTTGATAGCTCTAGCCGAGCATTGGGATGTAGACACTTGTATATTCCACCTTCTTACTGGTGAGATGATGATCACTCTAGAGGACATCCATTGCATTCTCTAAGTTCCTATTTGGGGAGAGTAGGTATGCTTCCGAAGAGATCATACATTTTACGAGCAAAAGACTAACATGTAGTATTGTCTAGATGGGCGAGTGCATGACGAGTAGGTCAGAGGACAGATAAATCTTCCAATGCTGCTATATTCAAGAGCCCTGGTAGTGATACAGATTGTGATGCACATAGTTGCACCAGTACTCATCCTAGATGGGCGTGCAACACAGTAGTACACCTAATACATGGGATGGAAGAGCATAGGACAGTATATGCCTAGGGGCACTATATCCTAGTGCATTTATACTATGATCTTGGATGGTTCATGTTTTAGGAGGTGGAAAACATGGTACACTATACACTTCTATAGGTTTGGTGCCTTGAGCATATCACATGTACCAAACCTATCAGCTTCCCATGTCTAACAACGGTGGGGTATCCTTGGGTCTTTCATTATTCTCTACGATGATTGTTGCAATACGTGGATTTACACTTTTGGAGAGTGAGATTTGACCAACTAGAGGAGGATGAGATCTTGTGGAGACATCAACTGAAACTTTAGTGGCTAGATCACATAAGGTAATTGTGGAGATTATAGCTAGACAAATTTTTGGTTGGCTGACATGACCACGTAGTATGTCCCTTCTACTACAATTGAGTCATGTAGTAGTTTGGGAAGATCCATACACCACTTAGGGCACAACCCTTTTTATGGAGATTAGTGCAGAGTTCCCAAAGACTAGGTGATACAGTACAGCTCAACTTAGAAATTTTTTTTGAGAGTGACTCTGAGTAGTCTGATCATGATCAGCCTCCAGTCTCCAACATGGATGATGTAGATGCCACAGGTGATTATGAGGAGTTTTGGACAGTATCACAACTAGTTGCTGCATATCTGATTGATGAGCCTAGAAGAGATGCAGGTCCATTTCCAAATGATGGAGATGATATAGAGGACAGGGCCAAGGAGACATGGTACAAGTATGTGGACATATTTAAAGATGTCATTGATGAGGAGTATGATGAGGATGAAGATCCTGACTATGATGGATAGGACAAAGAGGAGGGTGATGAGTATGAGGAGGACTAGGAGGAGGATGACGAGGAGGAGCCACCCATAACCAAGGATGAGGAGTTAGTAGCTGAGGATCCACATGAGTGGGGAGACCCCTCACCCATTTGTATGACTAGATCACGAGCAAACTTGACCACAAAAAACATCAGTACCCATAGTTGTGGAGAGGCTTGCACATCTTCCATGCCCCCTACACAGGATGAGGTTGATATTTCTCAGCCTACCAGAGATATAGGTGATGATATTTTATTCATGCATGTGCTTTGTGCTTTTATTTATTGTGTTATATATATATATCATGATGTGTACTAATTGTGTATTGTTTCTACCTTGTAGGAGCTATGAGAGATTGGTGACATCTCTATCATCAGGAAGTTGTAGAGATTGTACTAGCATCTATCGACAAGGAGGAGATGGACTCAGATTATGTTCCCCAACCCATTGTGGATCAAGACCCATAGTCACTTAAGCCATTCAGGTGACTACGGGAAGCATATGAGAGTTTAAGGAGGTGAGTCCACCAAGTCGATGCTGCATCAGAGGGATAGTCACCTTGGACTCTAGCAGAGTTTGAGAGACTAGAGTCAAAGATATTTCAACTACAGGCAAAGAGGGATTAGATAGTAGGGGCACATCGGAAGGCCCTAGGACACATACGAGGCTTAGAGTTTGTGCTTATATTTGGTAGATCATGATCATGATCACATACTACTATCTCCCGATGTATTGCTACTGGACTAGCATGAGTACTAGATCCCAAGGGGTCTGGCAGCCATAGACCTCAGTGATATTGTATATATTGATGACATGTACATAAAGCTTTTGATATATATGTGAGCATTTGATGTTTTATTACTTGTCTTTATGTGTGGAATGTTAAATGGTAATGTGATTAATTAAATAACCTTTATATGATTACTTAATTAATGTCTTCATGATTTAATATATCTAATGTGATCTAATTAAAAATTACTACAATTTATTTTAGATACAACATGGTGATTAAGTATGTTATGCTAAATTAAATGCACCTATTTTCTAACATAACACAAAACACAAGATAAAATTGAATAGTATGAAACCTAAAGTAACTATAAAATAAATTAAATAATAACTTTAGTGCTCAAGACACGCACATAACTGGTTGTCAAGAACGAAGCAATGCAGAAGCATATAGGATATAATTTGATAGCTTGAATAATGCTACTTTATCATTCATTCTATCCAAATGGATTAGACATAATACTGACACAAATGCACAACATTGATAGGGTCTTTGAGGGATGTACCATCTAGCTCTATTAATGTGTAAGTGTCAGATCTGTAACTTGTATTGATGATATAGGGTCCTAGCCAATTAGGACTGAATTTTCCTTTTTTAGCGTAGTCTATAGTAGCATTTAATTGATTTTCATACAGGACTAAATCACCTTTATTAAATGCTCAAGGGATGACATGATGATTATGTTTACGTTGTAATTTCTTAGTGTAGGCTTAGAGATGCTCAAGAGTGTTAATGCATTGTTCATCGAGCATCTCAATCTGGTGTAATCTTTGTTCCTTATAGGTATCATTATTGATAAGACCTTGAAGAGAAATCCTTAATGTAGGGATTTCTAACTCCAAGGGCATGATTTCCTCAGTACCATAGACAAGGTTATAGGGTGTAGTTCCCATAGATAATCTGACACTTGTTCGATAGGACCATAACACATATTGTAATTATGTGTGCCAATCCTTGTGATGTTTGTTAACAGTTTCCTTGAGGATTTGTTTGAGAGTCTTATTAGTGATTTCAGCTTGACCATTAGATTATGGGTAGTATGGTGTTGAAAAGTGATGTTTGATATGAAATGTGTCTAGGAACTTTTTCACATCATTGTTCTTAAATGGCATTCCATTGTCTTAAATTAATGCAGAAGGGAGTCCAAAGTGGGCAATAATGTGTTCCAATATGAAATGATATAGCACATCAGCGGTGGTCGATCAAAGGGGAATATCTTCTACCCATTTTGTAAAATAATCAGTTGCTATAATGATAAATGTATGTCCAGTAGAAGAAGGTGGTAAAATTTTTCCAATTAGTTCCAATCCCCATACAGAGAATGGCCAAATAGGGATTTGGGCATGGAGCTTAGAAGCAGTAGCATGAATTAAATTGTTTTGTTCTTGACATTTGTGACATCACTTAACATATGCAAAACAACCTTTTTCCATATTTTTCCAATAGTATCCCATACAAATGAGTTTTTTCACTAAGGCTCTTCCTCCAAAATGACCTCCACAGGCACCCGCATGGGCCTGTTCAAGTGATATAGTGATTTCAGAATCCCTAAGACATCTATGTAAAATTTCATCAAATGATCTTCTATACAACACATATATGGGCATGGGCTTGTTGTTTTTGGCTCTGGAATGGTACCATCTTTTAAATAGTTATATATGGCATCATACCATTCATTTGAGTCTTCCTTGGTTTTTGTGAACACTTCTTCAGATTTATCAATTATCGAAGGTTTCATGATTGGGTGAATAGTAAAGGTGATGTCTTTGGAAGGATCTTGAGGTGATATAAGAGAAGCCACACTTTCCATTGCATCTGCATGCTAATTATCTTTTTCATGGGATGCTATCAATGGTGAATGATTCAAACTATTACAACAAGGTCATTGTGAGATCCTTATATTTTGATAATTTGTCATGTTTAGCTTGGTAGACTCCATTTATTTGTTTGATCACTAATTGCGAATCACCAAAGATCTTAATATCTTTGACGCCCATGATTAAAGCAACACACAATCCAAAAATTAACGCCTCATATTCGGCTGTGTTGTTTGTACATAGGAAATGTAATCAATATGACAAGGGAATAGGTTTTCCTATGGGTGGAATTAATATAACCCCAGTGCCAGAGCCTGTTCTACACTTGGATCTATCAAAATATAATTCCCATGTAGGAACTTCTATTGTCAACACATTGTCATCGAGAAACGAGTCATTGCTAGGTAGTGCTAAAGGAGAAGGAGCATCAACAAAGTGGTCGGTCAAGGCTTGAACCTTGATTGCTTTTTGTGAAACAAACTTAAGGTTAAACTCAGTTAACAACATCACCCATTTAGCTAGATGTCTTGATAAGTTTTTTTTATTAAAAATATGTTTGAGTGGATCAAATTTTGTCATTACTTGTATTTCCACATTTAGTAAATAGTGTCACAACTTTCTAGTAGCAAATACAAGAACTAAACATTTCTTTTCAATTGTTGTGTAGAATTTTTAATAATCTATTAGAGTTCAGCTAATGTAATAAACAAGATGTTCTTTACCATTGTCATCTTGCTGAGCCAACAATACTGCAAGAGCATGGGCTAATGCAGCTATATAAAGGATGAATGGTTTCCTTGCCATAGCAGGTTATAGAATGGGAAAAGTTGCAAGGTATTCCTTCAAACTCTCAAAGGCATATTTACAATCCTTATTCCAATCAAAATGCACATCCTTTTTGAGATGTGTGAAAGGTAACGTTTGATCGGCTAAGGATGCGACGAAACGACAGATGGCTTGAATTCTTCCTTGTAATGTGTACAATTGGGAAATGTTTCTAGGAGGTGGAATGTTGATTATAGCATCAAATTTATTTGTGTCAACCTTGATGCCTTTGTGAGATATGATAAACCCTAAAAATTTTCCACTATCTACTCCAAAACACTTTTTTGGATTTAGTCTCATGTTGTATTTGTACATCCATTCAAAGATCTTCTGAAGGACAGTCACATTGTCTGGTTGTGTTAAGGATTTGGCTAGGATGTCCATAATCTTCCAATATTTTATGTATGGAATCATGAAATATCAATGTCATGGTTCATTCATAGGTTGTGCCTGCATCTTTAATCCAAAAGGCATCATAACCCAACAAAATGTCCCCCAAATAGTTGTAAATGATGTCTTCTATTGATCTTGTGGGTTGATGAAGATTTGATTATATCCAGAAAATTCATCCATGAATGACAACAAAGCATGTCCCATAGTTGAATCCACTATAATGTTGATATTAGGAAGGGGAAAATCATCCTTTAAAGAGGCTTTATTCAAGTCACAAAAATCCATACACATCTGAATACGATTGTTAGGTTTTGCAACTACAACAATGTTTGAGATACAAGGATAATAATCAATAGGTCGAATGAAACCTACATCAAGGAGTTTTTCAAGTTTTCCTTTAACAAGCAAGGCTATTTTAGGATTCATTTTTCACATCTTTTGTCAAACAGGCTTATCATTTTCAGCAAGAACAATGTTATGTATCACTATCTTTGGATCTATTCCTAGCATGTCTCAATATTTCCAAGAAAATAGTTTAGGAAAGTCATCAACCAAGGTTGTAGTATCCTCTTGTTCTTCATCATCAAGGCACTTTCTTATTTTAATGACTTTTTCATTATCATCTACATCCATTGGTATATCAATTATATCTCTCAAGGGAAGCGCATTTGACTTAGGAAATTTAGGATCATATGATTCCATGCTTGTGTCTTTCTCATTGGTGTTGATATATTTTTTCTTGGTACTGATCATAGCATAGGTAACTTTTCTCTTCGAAGAAGATGTCTTATCATAAGCACCTAACATTTTTTTTAGATCCTCATCATTTTCTTTGTCTACATGTGATGGTATTGATGTTTAGCAATGGTCGTTGGTTTGATTTTGTTATCCTAGAAAAAGAATATCCCAAACTAGTCTTTGTCTCTTGTGTATTAGGTTCTATAGGGACTTGGATTCCTTGTTCATTCTTTCCACATCCTTTACCCTTGTATCCCAATTGTTTCACGAGCTCATAACTCCTTCCATAAAGTGTTTCGATTTGCTTCAGGATAGGAGGTTGTTGATAATCTATCTCATCAAAATTTGTTGTGTAAGTTGTATTTTCTTCCAAAGTGGATGAGGTAGATGCTTGGGAAGGTTCTTTTGAATTTTGAGCTGACATAACCATTGGTTGTTCTTGTTTTTCATCCTCTTTTCATGTGATTATATATTCACCCATAAATGAAGGTGTGAATTCTAATGATCCCCAATCATCACCTAGTAATTTAGACATAGGTTCTTCTTATTTGTTGGTCTCATGAGGTTCTATGTGAGATGTTGGAATCAATGTGTTCAGAGGACTTCTCATTCCTTTTTCAAGTTGTAAGCAACTTTCAGGCTCGTGGTCTATTTCAACTTGATAAACTTTGTTGTTATAGACATATTTCATTATTCGATGAAGGCTCAAAGGCACCGCATGCATCTCATGAATCCATGGTCTTCCCAAAAGAAGATTGTACAAAAGATCATAGGGCATGACATGAATAGGAGTTTGCAAGGTAGCCATTCTGATTGTAATAGGTAAGGTAATTACACCAAGTGGTTGCTTTTTTATATTATCAAATCCTCAAATAGATAAGGAATTAGGTTTTATTTTTTATTTATCCACACGTAATCTATCTAGAAATTTCATATTGCACACATTAAGGGTAGAGCCATTGTCAACAAGGGTTCATTTCATTTTGTTTCCTTAATTATAATGGAGGGAGTTCATTTTGATGGAATGTAATATCTCAATTAACTATATTCATTCCTTGTATTAGAGATACCACATCGTTTGCATGTGTACTGAGAGGAACCACTATGTTTTGCAATGCTATTTGGAGCATAGTGTGATAGTTTGGTAAATTCTAAAGAAGGTCCCAAAGGGATATCTTCGCAGGAGTATTCTTAAGTTGTTCAACGAGATCATACTCCTTAATTTGTAAATTTAATCGAGGAGCACTAGGAAATATGGGATTGGGAAAAGGTAAGGGTGTTGGGGTGGGTTGTTATGGTTGCAGATTATTTCTAGTGTTATGTGTGTGAGCAACAACATCATGCTTAGGTGGGTAAAGGGTAAACTTAGGTTTAGGTGGAGGTTGAGGCTTATATGAAGGTGGGTAAAGTATGAGTTCAGGTTGAATTACATTGACATCTCTTTTTTTAGGTTTCTCACAACAAACCTTAGTGGATGGATTTTGTGAGATGAAGTCCTGAAGGGATTCATCTAACATGTCAAAGTCATCACTACTAAAAGGTTTGCAAGGTAAGTTATCTTTGGTTGGTTTTGGTTTTTCATGACAAACCTTAGTGAATGAACTTAGTGAGAGGAAGCCCTGGAGGGATTCATCTAACGTATCCAAGTCATCACTACTAAAATGTTTGGATGATATAATTTTTCTAAAAAGAAGCATTGTTTTTATTGTTTCATTTGATGTGTTTAGTTTTTTGTGTTCATTTTTTGATGAATCTAATCTAAATGAACTAGGAACTAATGCTGTAAATGAAAATTGTAAAAAATTAATGATATCCATAATTGTGATAAAATTAAATGATGCTAGTTCTAATGTAACAGAAAATAACTGAACTGAAACAAGAAAGTATTTGAAACAAACAACAATGTAAGAAATTTGAAACTGAATTCTAAAAATAGTAATGAAAAATGTGTACTGGGACTAAGTTGCCTAGGGTGGAAAATGAGTCCCAGTAGGGGTATTTTTTAAGTTTTTCTAAAATTTCTAATGGATTCCTATGTGTTATATGTTGTACAATGCAAATCTAAAGTGAAGATGTGAAATTTCACTATTTTTCAAGGAAATGAAGTTTAATAATGCAAGCTTAAATGAGCTTTTCACTAATGCAAAATATGAAACCCTAGAATGCAAATGAAACAATGCAAGAGAAAATGTAAGCTATTCCAAGGGTGTAAATACACTCTAAATCAGAAATTGGATGTTCTAAATACAGGTTCACCAAAATGAACCATAGATTTTTGGGATAGGAGACTCTCTTACACTTCTAGGGTTTTACACCTAAAAGGAGAGAGGAATCCCAAAAACCTTGATGGCTCACTCAAGAATAAGCCCTTGAGATTCCAATGCAAATATGATTGAAATATGTCTAAGGGAAATGTACTAGATGAAAAGAAATGATAAAATATATTGATTATTAATCCAAAACTAAGAAAATGCCAAGTGTTTGAAAACATGCTGTGATATGCAGAAAGTTAGATTGAATACAATATAAAACAAGATAGAGAAGCCAAATAGAAAGAGTGCACCTAGAAACTGATAAAGGTCAGAACAAAGAATGTAAATGTCTATGAAATTCTGGAAAATATGATTTTCTAGCCAACTGGGACTCATATGCCAAGCTAGGTGACTTAGTCCCAGATAAGGCTTTCTACCCAAAAAGAAGTTTTAGGGAAATGGGTACTGAAATCTGTAAATTGATATGGAAAATACCTCTAGTGGGACTCATATGCCACTGATAGTGACTTTGTCCACTTCCATATTTTAGGAAATTTGAAAGTGCAATCTGTAGCTCTCGGTCTGTAGTTTGTTCCTTGACTGAAGCTAGGATCCAATTATGTGAAAACAACTACAAAATAGAATATAGTTTGATTTATAATGGGTGGTTTTCCTCGGTCATACCCCTAGTTTAGTATTTTAACCTTGAAAAAGATAATGAAATATGCAGCAAAATCCTAGCCTTAAGTGCATCTAAGACTAGGAAATTTGAAGCAACATGCAACCCTATTCTAACATGCAAGAATAAGATGCATAAATTAAATTAGAATGATGTAAGACTCATTCCAAGAGACCCTAAATCACATTAGAAATTAATCTTAATAACATGAAAACCTTCCTTAGGATGAAAATAGAGAGAAAATGGAAGATGGAATCACTTAGAAAATAAGTCCTTAGGCTTGGCTTGATGGCTAGTTGCATCTCCCCAACCTAGAATTCTTCATGATTCTCCATAGGAATCCATAATCAACCCTAAGCAATGCAATACTTTGGACAAGAAGTGAGCTTGAACACCTACAAAAACCTTTGAATGCTATCCTAAAGCTTCAAGTTTGTTGTAGATAGACTTATGAATCTTCTTGTGAAAGATATGAACAACACTTGAATTTCTAATTTTTTTGTTAAAAATGACTAGATCTTGTAAAAAATGACCTAAAACTTATATTTATAGGCATCAATACCTAATTAAGCATTATGTAGACCTTGCAGGCTGACATCCATTGGAAATTTGAATTAGGTCGGTGAATTTCCCACTCAAAATTGAAAAATCCCCCAAAAGGGACTAAGTTGCCACCTGGGTGACTTAGTCCCACCATAGGGGACTCATTTGTCCAAGGTGGTGAATGAGTCCCACTTGAGGTTTTTGAGGTGGGTTTTCTAAAATTTGAATATTTTAAGTGTTATTTGTCAGGATTTATATGATTTTTGAGTGGAATAAGCCTCAAGGTCTAAAATAATGGTTCTTAGGGGCCTATAAATATTATGTTTAAGGAGTGATTAATGTAAGGGTGCAAAAATAGGTCCAAATTAAGCATGAAATTTCCTCTTTCTTCAAGAGTGTACAATTTTCTACACCACAACTTCAATATTCTTCTTCACTTGATCTTCAACCTATAAATCTACAAAGACACATCCAAGAGGAGAAAAAAATGTTGATTGTTAGGGAATAGGGTTTTTCCTAAGTCAAACCTCTTGTAGTTAATTAAACCAAATGATGAAATAATGGAATAATGAAATGTTGATACCTTGGGAGATGTGTTGGAGTATAAATCTGCAAAATAACATGTGGTGGCCATGAAGAATGTAGATCTTGATCTCAAATTAGATATGAAATAATGCTTGCAAACAAATCTTCAATGCTACATCAACTATCGTAGATCAATAACATGCTTGAATGCATTATGCTTTTTTCATAATAAAATGATCTTGAATTGTTACAATGAACTATTGATAACCTACCTTTGAATGCCTTTGAAATGCTCTTATAAACTCAATCTTGCTATAATTCATCAATACTCAAGGTTGCTAGGATGAAACTATGTGAATTAACCCCATATTTGTACTAAATCTAGAGATTCACCCCAAAATTCAAGTAATTCAAGCCGACACTAGATCTAGAATTGAAAATCATTAGAATCTTGCCAAAATTAAATTCAAAAAGGGGTGTCCTATGTGAGGAGGACCCATTCGCCACTAAGGGTGAATGGTTCCTAGCACATCTTTCTAGGACCTTCCTTTCGGGGGTTGAAAGAACATCAAAAATCCATTTCAAAAAGGGCAAGTATGGGTTGTCCTATGTGGAGAGGACCCATTCGCCACTTAAGGAAAATGGATCCTAGCACCATTTTTTAGGACCTTCATTTATCCAAATTTAATGTCATGTTTGATTATTGAGTGTTGGGATAGATCTTTCAGAAGGTGTCATTAATAAGGCTTAAATTTAAATTAAAGGTGCCAATTAAGCTCTATTAACCACAATTAATTAATGAAACCCTAGATAAGTGTGAAAGTATAATACAACACTTTACAACACCATAAATAAGATAAATTTTAAGTACATTGCATTAAAAAGGGCCCTAGATTAATGTGAATGTGGACAACACATTACAACACTAAACCAAAGAATTATTAGGTCAATTCAATATCACTTATTCCCAAATTAAGTGTAAAAAGGGGTTACTTTTTTTGACACTACATTTTTCCCCCACTTTAGTGAGAGTTTGCCCCCATGACAAACTCACACTAAAGTAGAAATTCAAGGAACTTTAGTATGTAGAAAGAAAAAAGATACATAATCATACCCTATCAAAGGCTGAGAAAAATAAAGAAAAATAAAGAATCAAGAACAACTGTTCCAACACGATGTGGAATGGGGCTATTTTTCTGCAACATGCATTGCTCACTCTGGGGTGGTGGAACCTTAGTCTATCCACTAGGTGAGTTCTCCCAACAAGGTGGAAAATGAGAGAATTATATTAGCCTCCCATACCATAATGAATTTATCCTCCTAACAACTTCAATAAGATACCACAATGTAATGATTTTGTAAATGCTTTTGAATGTCATGTATGTAAGTTTTTGTTAAAGGGGATTTTTCTTTGTTCATGTAAGGTATTCTTCTTAGGGAATATCATGCCTAATATCTCCAAGAGAGGACAAGCAATGAATATTAGATCACCACTTATGGGATGCCTCTCGCTTCGCATCATGCCACTAAGGGAGACCGTATGCTTAGAAATATCACACTCTTGGAGGACATCAAACCCAATGACACCACCAAGAAAAGGATATGTCACAAGAAAAAATTAAATCATTCCATGAAATATGCAAAATGTTGAAAAATGTCATTGATGTATGACCCCACTTTAAAGTGTTTAGTAACACCATTACTATGAGCAAGTTCTTTAGAGTATCCAATTTTTTGTCCTAAGACATAGAGCTTTCCTCTGAAAACCCTATGCCAAGTCATATGTTTCTAAAATAAGGCTACACCATGAAATAGAAAGGAAGGGGTTCCCCCAAAAATACAATGCTAAATCTAGAAAGAAAAGTATGTCACATGCGGGCCAACTTAAGGAATGTCATCCACATCCCAAGCTTTCTCTTATATATACATGGAAGGTGGTCAAGTAGCCAAAAGAGAAAATGACAAGTGACATATAAGGACAAAGCTACCTAACCCCTTGCTCCCATTGAGTGTGGGACAAGAGTGAGCTGAGGATGGATGATGGTGTGCCACTCCTTGCAATAAGGAAATTATTTGCAATGAATGTAAAACATGCAATAGTGGGTATCCTATGATCCTATAACTATTACATGGCAAGGATCAACAACTATTGTTATTTATTATAATGAGTAGACAAAGTATTAATTGTATGCATATCTAATGAAATATTTTCATATGTAGTATCTATCAGTTTAGGATGCACAAAAGTTAAATTTAACTTTGAATTTTTTTGTAATATTTTTGATATTAAGTGAAGGCCTTTTTGATGCTTTTGTTTCTTTCAAGGGACAATAAACAAGACCATTAGTTGTTTCTTGTATGTTCGGTTCTATAGGAACACATATACCTTGTTCTCTAGCACCATATCATTTTCTACTATAACCAAGTTGTCTCATAAGTTCATAACCTCTTCCATAAAGTTTTTGTATTTCTTTCATATTTGGTGGTTGCTCATAATCACCTTCATGAATGTTTGTTTTGTAATTTTCTTCTTCTAAAGTGGTTGAGGTGGATGCTTTCAAATTTTTTGTTGAATCTTGTGTCATCATTATCGCTTTTTATTTTCTCTTTCCAAATTCTTTGTTTATGATCTCATATTCTCCCATGAATGTAGGTGTTAAATCTAAGGAACCCCAATCATATTCTAACAACTTCGTGACTTTTTCAATACAATTTTCTTTTTCTTTCTCTTGCATGGGTTCTACTTGTGTAGTTGGTTTCAATGTCTTCAAAGGATTTTATTTTCCTTTCTCAATGTTCAAATAATTGTTTGGTTGAGGGAAAACTTTGATTGTATATAGTTTGTTGTTGTAGACATACTTCATTTTACAATGAAGGGTAGAAGGAACCCCATTCATTGCATGACTCCATGGCCTTCCTAAAAGAAGATAATATGAAAGATCATGAGGCATAACATGGATAGGAGTTTTCAATACATAACCTTTCCAACTTTAATAGGTAGTGTAATCACACCAAGCGGTTGTTTTCCTATGTTATCGAACCCATGAATGGATAAAGAATCTGGTTGTATTTGGATTTTTTCTACTTCAATATTGTCCAAAAGATTTATGCTACATACATTAAGGGCTGAACCATTATCAACAAGATTATGTGCAGGATCATCATGGAAAAAATAGGCCCTTAAGTGGCAAAAAAATTAGAAAAATCAGAGTTAGGCAACTTGATGTAAAAAATTGAATAAGTTATCTATATTATTTCAAAATATGTAAGAATAGAATTTGTAGAAAATTGAATTTAGTTTCTAAACTACTAGGGTTTTGAAAAAAAAATCTATTTGGTGAAAATTTGAAATTTCGATGTAGTAGTACTTAAATTTCAGGGAAAAAATAAGAAGTAGGTCTGTCTGACCACCCTAACCATAATAAAATGATATTATTTTTTTATAAGATTTTAGATATAAGTAGAGGACTAATGTCCCGATGTGATGTATAGTTTTTTGTAATTTTTTTCCAAGTAAATAATTAATTATGAATTTTTTATTACAAGTTTTAAAAAATATAAATAACTCGTATGTCTGACCACCTTAACTTGGTAAAAAATTCATGAAATTCAATTTTTATTTTTTTAATCCTGTAGTATGTGAAGCATAGAATGTGACGCATGTTTTGAATTGAAAAAATGTGATGCCATTTGAAAGCTATAGATGTTTTTCAATCAGTTCTATCAATCATGACTTTAGTCATAATTTGAATAGAAAATGAATAATAATTACTTATTAAATTCAAAGTAAAGCATAATTTATATTGGTGGAAAGCTGAGAATATCATTTAAAAACCCTTTTCATTTCATCAATTTTGGGTTAAAAAAAAAGTCGTCAACCACATACCCATCATATTGCCACTTTTTGGCCCATCATCATCCTACAAATACTCTTCTAATGAAGGTAACTCATCTTGGTGGAAAGTAATGTCCAAGTTGGCTAGATGTTGCAAGCATGAGCAAGTTTTGTGGTGTTTCCATTAATGTTATCAATGATTCCAACATGGTTCAAAATGTTGCATATTGTGCATGTATAGTTGAGATGTTGTTGAGATGTTGTGAGTACATGGAGCTATCCTTATGATGTTGCGGATGTGCTGAAATGATGAGTTACCAAGTGATTTTGAGAAAATTAATAAAGAATAAAGTCAGAGTGTGTATGTGTTCAAAATGTGCTCTAGTACGTGCTTCGCCTTTCTTCTATTTTGTTCCTATGCTTGTGTGGATATGAAGGATCATTGTTGGGGATCTTTTGGTGTCATCTCTTGATTTGTTGCTTCTGGTTTGATGGAGTGTGGAAGTTGTGTTCACCAATGTGTGAACTAGTTTGATAGAGTTTCTTTTATGTTGACTCAGAGAAATGATTTTGCTCTACAGTCCTCTGTTGATTTGTTTTCTAGGTCTTGCTGATTTGGAATATGTCTTGTAATGGTGCTCATTGGGTTATGGAAAAGATGTTTGTGGTTTGGTGCTCCAGAAGTTGAGTTTCAGAAGTTGTTGTATGTGTTTGCACTTTCTGGATGGACTGATGGAATGTGTTCTATGTTTGAAGGTTGTTTCACTTGCTATGAATGTATCTGGAGGTATCTAAGATGTGTTCTCATGCATAAAAAATTGTGTACTTCAATGGTCATTTGTGTTTTCATTAGGTTTGGCTGACCTGGTGTTTACACTTCATATGAAGAATTTAAAATTTATTTAAGGAAGCATGTGGTTGATCCAAGATGTTGCTTTTGGTCTTGGTTTAGTGTTTTATTGGTCCATTCTCATTCCTTTCCACTACAAGAATGTTTGAGTTGCTGACCTAATTTTAATGTATGAAATGAAGCATATATGGCCGACCTTGGAGAAAGTTTCTAAGGTTGAAGATGGTATAAATGCAAGTCGAATTGCGAAGGATGAAAATATATAGAGTAACGAAGTAAGCCACAAGTTAAGAGTAGAGTTGTGTGAAAGTGAGTTGAGGAAGCAGTACTTTATTGTGTATTCTAATCAAGGCTGTAGATGTGTGTAAATTGATGTGGTGCATCTTTCTATTATCTTTTGTATTTGTAGGCAGTGAGCCTCCCTATTGGATAGTGAGTCTTTTCTATAGGTAGTGAGCCCTTGGCAATGAGCCTCTTGTATTTAATTTTTCTATCACTTTATATTGTGAGTTAATCCTCACCATGGTTTTTCCCTCATTGGGTTTTCCACGTAAAATCTAGTGTTCATTGTGTTGATTTCTCTTTCTGTTATCTATATTTCATGTTTATACCTAATAACAGAATAGTGTGGCTGTAAAGTTGATAAGTATTTGAAGTTTTGGTGATTTAATTTGGGGACAACTGATTCACCTCCCCTCTTAGTTTTCCTACACCTTTTAACAATCGGTATCAAAGCTTTGGTTCCTTGGTGAAGAGATTAACCACTTAAGGTAGATCCAATGGCGCATAAGTTGGTGATCCCTATGTTCAATGGATTTGATTACAGTGGCTGGAAAGTGTAGATGAGAGGTTATATTATCTCTCTTGGTTACAATAGCTAGAAGGCTATTGAAATGAAGTATGTTGCATTAGCGAGTGGTCCAACTACTGCAGATGAGGTTTCTACTTATCAGGAGAATAAAAAAGAGAGGTATGCTATTTATAGTGCTTTATCCAAAATTAAGTGAAAAAAAGTCCTTTCTTTGGGAACTTCTTATGAAGTTTGGAAGAATTTGGAAGATATTTATGAAGGAAATGATAGAGTGATATTGAGAAAGAAGCTAACGACAAAGCATAGATATGAGAATTTGAAAATTGAAGAAGGAGAAGATATTGCAAGCTATTTTCAAAGGGTTGATCTAGCAATGAATGAAGTTAGGAATCAAGGGGGAACTCTGACTGATGAAGATATAATTGAGAAGATTCTAATGACCCTTCTAGAGTGTTATAGTGACAAGGTTTCAATTATTGAGTAAAATTATGATCCTAAGAAATATACTAAAGAACAACTATTTGGCACCTTGACTGCATTTGAGATGAGAAATTTTGGAAAGAAAGAAGAAAAGATAGAAGCAACATTTAGAGCAAAAAAGATTGAAGATGACTCAAATAGTGATGGTTCAGATGAGTTGGAAGTGAACTTTACAAGGAAGTTGAAGAAAGGTACTGGTAAGTATAAAGGTATGTTTCCCTTTAAATGTTTCAATTGTGGTACTATTGGTCATTATGCTTCAAGATGTCTGAATAGAGTTGTACATAAAAAGAACAAAGATCATAAAGATAGAAAGGATAAGAAGTACAAAAAGTTGTATTATGTTAAAGAAGAAGTTGGAATCTCTAATGATGAATCTGATTATGAGGGTGATGATAGTGAATGCTTATTCTTAGCTTGGGAGAATAAATTGTGTTTGCTAACCCTAGAAATTGTGCAAGAAAAAGTGATTCAAAGAACAAGAAGGATGTGAAGGAAGGTACTTTAGTCACCGCATTTCATGCCAGACAGGATAAAGATTATTGGGTGATTGACAGTGGATGTCCTAATCACATGACCAAAGATAAAAGTAAGTTCACTAAACTTGAAAAGTATGATGGTGGTTTGGTCATGTTTGGTGATGATTCTGGAGAAAAGATTGTTGGGAAAGGTACAATTAGTTTTGATGGAATTCATAGCACTGTTGATGTGTATGATGTAAAGGGCCTATGGTATAACCTTTTGAGTGTTGGCTAGATGTGTAGCAAAGGTTTCTAATTTTTGTTTCAGGATAATACATGTGGGATCAGTAAAGGATCCTGAGCTATGGTTGTTGTAGGAAGGAGAACTAGTGGAAACATCTATCAGCTTAAGGGTGTTGATGGTCAGTGCCTTGTATCTCAAGTTAATGAAACTTGGCTATGGCACCAGAGAATGGGACATGTAAACTTTGATAATCCGGTCAGGATCAGTTCAAGAGATGTTGTCTGAGGTGTGCCTAAAATCATAAAGCCTGCTAATACTATTTACAAAAGTTGTTAGTTAGGGCAACAAACAAGATTCAGTTTCAAAGGAAAAGAGCAAACTACTACTGGAATGTTGGAATTAATTCATATAAACCTCTGTGGTCCTACTAGAATAGGAAGCCTAAATGGTGATAGGTATTTCATGCTCCTTATTGACGATTATTCTCAAATGACATGGGTTTCTTTTCTTAGAGAGAAGACTCAAGCTTTGGATAGATTTAAAGTGTTCAAAGAAAGAGCATAAAATGAAGTGAACCTAATAATCAAATGTTTGAGATATTATAGAGGTGGAGAATTCACTTCTAGTGAGTTTAATGCATTTTATGAAGAGCATGGCATAAAGAGACACTTTTCTTCTCCTATAACTCCACAACAAAATGGAGTGGTTGAGAGAAGGATTGGACTATACAGGAATCTGCAAGAACCATGATGAAAGAATCAAATGTACCTGACATATACTGGGGAGAGGCAATACACATTGTTGTTTATGTTCTTAAGAAAGTTAATATTAGAGGCAATATCACAAAGAATCCTTATGAGTTATGGACTAGTAAGGATCCTTTTGTGAAATACTTTAAGGTGTTTGGAAGTAGATGTTACATTAAAAGAGATGATGAGAATGTTTGGAAGTTTGATCCTAGAAGTGATGAAGGGATTTTTCTTGGATATTCAAATACCAACAAAGCATATAGATGCTTTAATAAAAGATTGAGGAAGATTGTGGAGGGTACTAATGTGAAGGTTGATGAGGATATTCACAAACCTATTGAGATAACTAAAGTTGAAACTGATGATCCTATTGGTGCACCAGTACTTGAAGAGAATAAGGAAGAGGAAGAAGAACAGACTAAAGAAGAAGAAGAAGAAAATGAACTAGAACTTGTTCCTAATACTCCTAAGTATGTTCAGAAGAATCATCCACAGGAATAGATAATTGGAGATAAGAGTGAAGGTGTGAAGACAAGAAGTAGCTAAGATAAATTTGTGTTTAATTTCTAAAATAGAACCCAAGTCTGTGTGTGAAGCATGTGAAGATGAGAGTTGGATTAGAGCAATGAAAGAAGAGTTGTATAAAATAGAGAAGAATTGGACATGGTAACTGGTTCCTAGACCGTGAATACGAATGTAATTGGTTCAAAGTGGGTGTTCAGGAATAGGTTGAATTAAAATGGTGAAGTTATAAGAAGCAAAGCAAGACTTGTATGAAAGGGATACTCACAAGTTCAAGGCATATACTTTGAAGAGACATTTTCCTTGGTGGCAAGAATGGAAGCTATTATGATTTTTTTGGCATTTTCTACCCATAAGGACTTCAAAGTATATCAGATGGATGTCAAGTCCACATTCCTGAATGGTGAACTGGAAGAAGTATACATGGAACAACCTGAAGGATTTCAGTTATCTAACAAACTAGATATGGTTTGTAAATTGAAGAAGGAATTGTATGGACTGAAACAAGATCCTAGAGCATGGTATGCAAGATTGGATAGATACCTAACACAACAAGGATTCAACAAAGGCACTACTAATAGTAATCTATACTTCAAAGTGTAGGGTAATAAAATGTTGATAGTGGTAGTATATGTTGATGGCATCATCTTTAGAGGAAATGAAGGCATGTATAAGAGATTTGAAAAGGAAATGCAAAAAGAATTTGAAATGTCCATGATTCGTGAGTTGAATTTATTTCTTGGTCTTCAAGTAAATAAAAATGATAAGGGGATATTCATTTCAAAATAAAAATATGTGAAAGAGTTGTTAAAGAAGTTTTGAATGGATGACTCCAAACCGATCAGTACTCCTATGGTGACTGGATGTAAGCTGAGTAAAGATGATGAATCTGCTAAAGCTAATCAGAGAAAATATAGATCTATGATTGGTGGACTACTGTATCTTACTACTACTAGACCATATATTATGAATATGGTATGTTTAGTTTCTAGATTTCAAGTAGATCCTAAAGAAGTGCATGTTACAGCTGTAAAGAGGATATTTAGATATCTTAAAGGCACACCAGATTATGGCTTATGGTATCCTAAGGATACTGATTCTAGTTTAAGTGTTTATACCGATGCAGATTGGGCTGGTTGTGTAAATGACTAGAAGAGTACAAGTGGAGGTACTATCTTTCTTGGTGGAAGATTGGTTTCATGCTTAAGTAAGAAACATGACTCAATTTCTTTATCCACTGTAGAAGCAGAGTATATTGCTGCAACATCTTGCTACACACAGGTTTTGTTGATGAAGCAAATGTTGAAGGATATTGGAGTGATATATGATGAGCCTATTCCCATCTTCTACGACAATAAAAGTTCTATAAACATTTCAAAGAATTCGGTAATGCATTCAAGAAAAAAACATATATTTATCAAATATCATTTCCTGAGAGAGAAGGTGTTGGAGAATAAATTCAGGCTAGACTATGTGTCAAAAAAGGAACAAATTGCAAATATATTTACTAAGGCTCTTCCGAAGGATACTTTTGAGTATCTTAGGGATATGTTGGGGGTCATTGGCCCTTTGAACTAGGTACACATCAAGGTGCATTAGTCTAGTGGATCCACAAATTCTTCATTTATCTAGACTGATGAATGGGTCTACTCCATAGGGGGAGTAGAAATTATTCATTGTTGCAGTATGAGTTGCACAGGTGCACTCATAAGGGGGAGTGATCAAAGCTTTTGATATTTCCCATTGATTTCAAAGGGGGAGAGAGAGTCATCCGAAAATCAGTAGAAGGGGAAGATAAGTTCTTTTATGTTTTTTCACATAATGTGTTTCCATCAACGACAAAGGGGGAGATTGTTGCAAGTATGAGCAAGTTTGGTGGTGTTGTCAATAATGTTGTCATTGATGTGAACATGGTTCAAAATGTTGCAGATTGTGCATGTATAGTTGAGATGTTGTTAAGATGTTGTGAGTACATGGAGCTATCCTTATGATGTTGCAAATGTGTTGAAATAATGAGTTACCAAGTGCTTTTGAGAAAATTAATAAAGAATGAAGTCAGAGTTGTGTATGTGTTCAGAATGTGCTCCGGTATGTGCTCTGAATTTCTTCTATGTTGATCCTATGATTGTGTAGATTTGAAATATCATTGTTCAGGATCTATTGGTGTCATCTCTTGATTCATAGCTTGTAGTTTGATGGAGTGTGGAATTTGTGTTCACCAGTGTGTGAACTAGTCTGACAGAGTTGCTTTTCTATGGACTGGGAGAAATGTTTCTACTCCGTAGTCCTCCACTAATTTGTTTCAGGTCTTGTAGATTTGGAATATGTCTTGTAATGGTGCTCTCTAGGTTTTGGAAAACAAGTTTGTGGTTTGGTGCTCCAGAAGTTGAGTTTTAGAAGTTGTTATATGTGTTTGCATAGTCTGGATGGACTGATGGAAGGTGTTTTGTGTTTGAAGGTTGTTGCACTTTTTATAGATGTATGTGGAGGTATCTGAGATGTATTATCATGCATAACAAAGCGTGTTTCATCATCTATGTGTTATCTTCTTCCTAGGAATTGTGTACTTCAATGTTCATTTGTGTTTTCATTAGCTTTGGTTGGCCTGATGTTTACAATTCATATGAGAAATTAAAAATTTAATTAAGGAAGCATGTGGTTGATCCAAGACATTGGTTTTTGTCTTGGTTAAATGTTTTATTGTTCCACTCTCATTCCTTTCCACAGCGGGAATGTTTGAGTTGCTGACCTAATTTGAATTTATGAAATGAGGTGTATGTGGATGACCTTGGAGAAAGTTTCAAAGGTTGAAGATGGTATAAATGCAAGTCAAATTGTGAAGGATTAAAAATATACAGTGTAAAAAAGTAAGCCACAAGTTAAGAGCAAATTTGTGCAAAAGTGAGTGGAGGCAGCAATACTTTATTATGTTAGATTCTTGAAAGTAGTGAGTTGAAGGTTTCTACAATATTTTAATCAAGGCTACGGATGTGTGTAAATTGTTGTGGTGGATCTTTCTATTATCTTTTGTATCTATAAGAAGTGAGCCTCCCTATTGGACAGTGATTCCTTTCTGTAGGCAATCAACATTTGTATTCAGGAAGTGAGCCTCTTGTATTTGGTTTTTCTTACTTTATATTGTGAGTTAATCCTCACCATTGTTTTTCCCTCATTGGGTATTCCACATAAAATCTGGTGCTCATTATGTTGATTTTTCTTTATGTTATCTGCATTGCATGTTCATACTTAATAATAGAATAGTGTGGTTGTGAAGTTGATAAGTGTTTGAAGTTTTGGTGATTGAATATGGTGACTAGATTTATATCTTGAATTTGGGCTACCACGTCATTTGAAATAGTATTAGGAGGAACCATAACTTGTTGCAAGTCCATTTGAAGCATGCTATGATAACTAGGTGATGTTTGAAGAAGTTCCCATAGGGATATCTTAGTGGGAATATTCTTAAGTTGTTCAACAAGAGTTTATTCCTTTCCATTGTTTGGGGTAAAATGAGCAACACTAGCCAAAATAAGGTTAGGCAAGGGTAATGAGATAGGGATTGTTTGTTGTTGCCTATTGTTCCTTCTATATTAGCTATGTACAATATTATTATAACCCGTTTGTTGTGAAGCATTACCATCGTTAGATGAATTGTTTTTTTGGTGGTTCAAGGATAACCATGGGTTTATTTTGAACTTGTGGTTGTTGTGAGGGTGGGTAAATAATTAGAGGATTCTTAGGATGTCCCATAGGGTATTTAGGAGGTCCAAGAATCAAGGGGTGTCTAACAGACACTTGTGTATTCATAACCTCAATAGTTTTGATTTGATGTCTTTCTAATGAAGGGTAGTCTAATTTCACTTCATTATCTCAACCTAAGGAATTACTATTGTCAATGTTCCCATTTTCTTCCACCATGATATCATCCCTATTAAGAGAATTTTTTGGAGAACTACAAACTAGATTTTCATGACATTGAAAGGTTGGTTCTTCTAAAATGACTTCATCACAATTAAGGGAGTCATATAGGGTTACATTGTATTGTTTATCAATGATGGAATTCTCTTGTTCGATAATGTTTTCACTAGGAGAAGAGGGAAAAATGGGATTGTCATAACTCTCATCAATTGGATTTTATAACATCAAAATATCTTCTTTACCACTAGTAGAGATATTAGAAGGCCCAATTTGATTGTTATGATTGTCCATAATTTCATCCTTTTTCTCTAAGGTATCATTCTCTTGTGCCATAATATCTACCCTAGTAGGGGAGCTTTTAGGACACTCATCACATTTCATGGTTAGGTTTTGTAAAGTAGCTTCATCACCAATAGGGGATGCATTAATAGAAGAAAAACTATGATTATCATGTTTACCAATGATTGGACTCTTTTGTTCAAATAGATCTCCAAATGGTAGGAGCATTAGGGAAGGGAGGAACACGATTCTCATGATTCTCAATAAGTGTATGTTGTAACACCAAACAATCATCTTCACATCTAGTATGGACATTAGGAGAAGAACAAGTTTGATTGTCATGGTTATCTACAACTACATCCCCATGTCCTATAATGTCTTCCCAAGTAGGAGAGGTAGGATTGTCATAGCTCTCAATCATTGTATCTCTTAAGAACAACATTTCTTCCTTATTAATGTGATTTTCATGATTGTCTATGATTGTATCCTCTTTCACTAAAGAATTCTCACAACTAGGGGAGGTGTTGGGAGATGAATGGAGAATAGGTAAGGTAGTGTCAATGATCTCATCTTCTTGTATCATAATATATTTCTGAGGGAGAGGAGGAAAGGAACAAACAAGACCTTTATCATTCCCACTGATTGTATCTTCTTTCAATAAGATACCTTTGTCACAAATTGGAGGTATCGAAATATGAACAACTATGATTATCATGATTTTCTATGCTTACCTCCTCTTTCACTAAAACCTTCTCACAAATAGGAGAGATATGAGGGGATGAGAGGATGATGGGTAATGTGGTAATATGGAATATGTCAGTAAGCTTAATCTATTTCACTAAGATATACTCATGACTAACACGCTTCCTAATGAATTTTTTCTTTGCAAACTTGGAAAAGAAAGATACTAACATTTGTGTAAAGTAATCTATACAAAGAATGAAATACAAATTTTAGATTCTAAATAATGCAATTTTCTAATTACCCAATGTAATAAATTGAAAATGGAATGTTGTAAATGCAATTTTGAATTTGGAAAATAAACTAAATGAAACAAATTAAACTAGATTTAATGAATTTGATCAAATAGAAAATGAGAAAACTGAAAAAAAAAGTAACAATAGCAAATAGAAGCCTAAAACTAAGATTTTAAATTCTAGAAAATGTAGATCAGGATCTATCAGGGACTCATTCACCGGTAAAGGCGAATGGGTTCTGGTTAAGGATTTTTGAAATGTTTTTACTAATTTCTGAGTGATTTTCAATGCTTTTCAAATGCCAAAAAGTTTAGTTTAGGCTTGATCAAGGACTCATTCGCTAGTAAAGGTGAATGGGTCCTAGGTTGGTTTTAAAAAAGTGAAAACTACAAATTTTAAGTTATTTTATGTGTTTTTTGTGCCTAGTTTCAAACTATAACTCTTGTGATAGAAATTTCCAAAATTTGATGACCTATCTCACACTTTTTTAAATGCAATTTTGAGTAAATTTTTTAATATGAATGATGAAAAGTACACTAATATGCAAACACTATGCAAAATCAATGTAATATGCATGCAATTGTTTTAGTTTTTCAAATTTAAACAATGCAAGAATCCGATGCAAACTAATGCAATTTTAAAGAACCCTAAATATAATGAAACTAGTGCAAACCTAATGCAAACTATTGCAAAAATAAGATATAGGGTTTAAATGCACTCCAAATCAAAAGATAGAATGTTCAAAAGTAAAGTTCACCAATATGAAACATAGAAAATAGGGTTTACCACCAAGATGAATGGATCAAGGTTATAAACCAACTATGTTTTTTGAGGGGGGGGGGTGTTTCATTCAATTATGAGGGCCAAAATGCCAAAATAACAATTAGAAATTGATCCTAACTATTATAGCAACTATGAGGGGAGTTTCTAGAGTTTAAAGCAATGTGTACCTTGCTGCAAGAAGGCTATTTTTAGGTCACAAAGGACTCATTCGCCTTTAGTGGCGAATGGGTCCTTGTTAGAGTTTCTGAAATTGAGATCTAGGTTTTGTTCCTTGATGTTTTCCCTCTCAAATCCTTGGTTACCAGGTCCTAAAAACCTATAATAAATTCTATAGCCTTCTTTCTATGTTCTTGCACTATGAATGACAACTTTGCAACTTGATAGCTTTGACTATTTTTCTTCAATATTCTTCTCCACTTGATCTTCAACCTGTAAATCTGCAAACACACATCCAAGAAGAGAAAAACTTGTTGATTGTTAGGGAATATGGGTTTTCCTAGGTTAAACCCCTTGTAGGTAATTAAACCAAATGATGAAATAATGAAATTGAAGCATGAAATAATGAAATTTTGATACCTTGGAAGATGTCTTGGAGTATAAATCTACAAAATAATATGTGGTGGCTAATGGAACCCTCAAAATTTTTGGTTCCATTTTTTAAAAACCTGCATTCTTAAACATGCCTCTCATCTTTGAATTTTTAGGTTTTGCAATGTTATTTTGTTGTCAATTTCATCTGGGAAACCCTTAAATCTAAAGCCTTGCAACATTCTAATTTTTCATTGAATTTGTGTTTCCTGTTGCCAATCATATTATGTCATTGATGATCATGGAGTAACCGATTTCTCATGCCTAGGTTGGAGTTTATTCCTTTTTATAAGGTTGAATGAAAATCCTCTTTGGCCTTTATAATCTTGTGAAGACCCTTTTTCTATGTCATCCTAAGATGGTCCCCTTCATTAGAAAAACTTATGGGAACGTGCTTAAATTTTTTCACTTAAATCCCTTCGACCCTCTCTCTTTGTCGCTCATTGCAAATAGTTTCTGAAAGGTATGTTTAGATTGGTGATAAGTGATGAGAGGTATTTCTTTGCTTTCAGTCATTATGGATATATTTTAGAACTCTTGATGTGAATCAATGATGAACAATGCTCCTGCCTCTCCTTATATCGTTGAATTGTTGCTTATCGCTAATGACTCTTGAACCTTGAGTATAGAATTAACGATCAGTGATGACCTCTGAACTTTGGTTCTTCTCTACATCATTCATCACGAATGGTTGTATAATTGTAATTCTCAAATAGTGATGAGATGAGCGATATGAAGTATCTCTTGTGTTTAGTGTATCATGGATTGGTTTTGAATTTCAAGTTTTGTATTAGCGATATGCAATGCAAATGCTCTATGTAATCACTGGGATCTCCCATCACTAATTTCTTGCAAAATTTATGAGGAGAATTAGCAATAAGCAATAGCCCTGGTGCTTTTGTATTTTTCTCCTATTGCTCATCATAGATCCTTTCCAAGACTTAAGTTTCAAAATAGCGATGAGCGATGGATTCATTTGTTCAACTTTCTTTTGTTGATTTGAATTGATCCTATGAGTGGTGAATTTTTTATCATTGATTTTCACACAGGTGCACATGTCTTAATCTTGATTCATTACTTTATATCCCGTCACTGATGTGATCCACCATTCAAAGTTAAATCAAAGATGTGCGATGGGAAAATCAATGTGATCCAGGAGGGGCCATATTTTCAAGGCCTAAGATCTCATCACGTGGATGCTTGCATCACTGATAGAACTAGTGGAGGATGAAACATGTTAGTGATAAGTGACAACTACTAAATGAAGAGGAAATGTGGCAAAACCTAAGGACATTGTATAAAGCAAGGAAGAAAGTAGTGAGGTGAGTGGAAAACCATTGATGTGGTTTTAAAGTAGAATGATCAATGAGCTGAAGTTCATCACATAAATAATATCATCACTGATTGAGCCCTAGAAAGATGGGCCAAGCCCACAATGAGCGATGGAATGTATGAAGGATTGTTCTCTCCAAATGTCAGCTTTGTGTACTTTTCTGATATTAATGAAAGATCACATATTGAGTTAGTGATGCATGATTATTGTTAGATCACAGGTGACTAAATAGGATTAAGGGTAGACGTGGTAGCTTTCTGAGGTGGCATCAAAATTTTTTAAGAACAAGTTGTAAAAGATAGAAACGACGCTCAAGGTTGCCATTGATGAAGTTTTAAATCCTCAAAGATAGATGATTAAAATTTAAAACTAATTTTCTAAGTTATCAACTCACTCATGTGATGATATCTTCAATCATTAATTGCAACATGCTCCAAATGGTCTATTTAATACATAATGCCTACCATTTGATCTCACCATTTTTAGTTCTCTAAAATTATGAAGTGTGGGTCATAGAAGGAATGTGCGAGTGTTGAGCTTTCAACTATAGAGGTTTTGGTGTTTTCATCTGGAGTAAGTTAGTGTTTCATGTGAGCTCCTTTTAATTCATGCTTCCAGTTCACCTAAGAATTCTAGTTTTCTGGGGCTAGTTGTGATAGTCAAGGCTGGTGGGTGTGCTTTCCTACAAACTTGATCCAAAAGCTTTTAATTCAGTCAATTTCTACTCAATTTAGATTTTCTAGCTTTCACCTGTGTTCTACAAAATGGGAAAGTTTGGTGTGTTAATTCAGCGAACTAGGAGGTTTGGCTGACTTAGCATGTTTGAGTGTCATGAGGATATGTCTCAGCAATAAGTCCCTAGAATTGCTTTGGTTCCAAAGGATAAAAGAAAGGCCTGTGGTAAAAAGAAGAAAACCATTGTCTAGAGTACTTACAACTTAAGAAATAGGACCATTTCAGAAGAATTGGTCAAGTTTGAGGGCAAGGAGCATGCTGAGCCTACGAAGAAGGTCAAGAAAAGGAACAAGGATTATAAGGCTTTCCTAGGAAAAAATAATTCTACCATTGTACTCTTTGATTGCATCATGAAAGAAGAGCGGTCGAGCATCCTCTAATGCTGACGACTCAGAGTAGTGTCTCCTGTTTTTTTTTTTTATGAAACCATGGTTTCTGCATTAGGAACTACCTTTTTCAATGTGTCTGTGGTGTTGGTCTTTTAATCTTCCATGCTGACGTGGAATTCCTTTGGCTGGTATGATAAGGAATCTTTTGCTTGACAATGATGTTGCAGCAACAACTAACGGTACCTTGTGGATGGATTTTTTCTTTTTACATCCCTTGCTCCAAAATGATTGCATGTAACTTTCTAGGGAGTTTCTCAAAATCGGTTGAATTAGGTTTTGAAATTAAATATGAAATGTAATTGTAATTCAGTCAGATGCTTGTTGCTCCCCTGTTTAAAAAGGGGATTTCATGGCTGATTACGGAGTTCAATTTTTTTGACTCTCAGAAGGGTCTAGGTAAAAGATAAGCTCAGAGAGCAATATAATGTAAATAGATAAGTTGATGAATATATTTGAAGCAATTTTATGGTATGATTAATAATATATTTTGATCTTAAAATGTTTTTACGAAGTAATATCAGTAATGAAAGAAAATACTTGTTTTAAAATATGTTCTCTCCTGTGTATTTTCCTTCCAAATTATGCATGAGATTGTTAATAATAATTTCATTTTTCTTCTATCACCTACACCAAATTAATGGGTTTATTTGTACTTCAATTCAATGAGTTGATTAAATGCTAAAATAATTTCATGGGTTTGTGGGAAAAGGATATAGGGTTCGGTAAGTAGTAGTATTTTAAACACAGTGAGTTGGATGCCACAAAGTAGCATGCCAATAGTCCTCTGATTATTAAGTTAGATTGTAGTAGTGTAATTGATTAATTGCAAAGTATGACTCCATTATTCCCTTAGACAAGGCACTGGTCCTTTTGTTAGTTTATCTTGTAACTAATTGAGCTAGTGGTGAACCTAGCTAGATACTTGAAATAAAAATGTTCAGTTACTAAAGTAGTACAATATTCCTTGCAATAGGTAGTAACTTGTTAGAAGGTTTTCCAAGCCTTTGATAACTTCTGCTTGTTTTCACTTTCTGAGGGATACATCTATGTGTGGAAATGCTTTTTAACCATGTAAGTATCTTATGGGCATAAGTTAGATTACCCTCCTGGGTTTCATAGAGCCCGAAAAGAAGAAGTGGAGTCTTTTAGAGCTTCACTTGTGTGTTGGCCAATCCTTACCCTTGTTAATGATTGAGTTCTGGAAGATTCATAGATGATGGATAAGATATCATTGTGGGACCTTATTCAAGCCTCCCCTCACTACCATAACATGATTCAAAAAACCTTACAACAAGTTCCTATCCCTTCCAATGTGAAACTAAATGACATGGCAGCCATGATCCAAGCCATAAATGCTGACATTGTTTTCCACCAAAGTGAACTTCCCCCTTTGCAAGTGTAAAAAAAAAATGATGCTTTCATAATACTATCTCAATACAAATGAATAGGGATAAATAAAACCCTTGTTGACAATGGCTTAGCCCTTAATGTGTGTAGCGTAAGCCTCTTGGATAGGCTTCATGTTGCTAAATCAAAAATTCAACCTAATTCTTTATCTCTTAAGGGATTTGAAAATGTAAAAAAAAATTGCTTAGTGTGATTACTTTATCTATTATAGTTGGGAAGGCCACATTGTAAACTCAAATTCATGTTATGCCTCATGAAATTTAATATAATTGTCTTTTAGTCAAACCATGGATTTATGCAATGAATGGGGTGCCTTCTACTCTTCATTGTAAAATGAAATACATATACAACAACAAAGTATACATAGTTGATGCTGATCCTAAGCCTTATAGTGTCTTACAACTCAAGAAAAACAAAGAGAATCCCTTAAACACATTAACACCAACCACACAAGTAGATCCTATACAACAACAAGAAAAAGACAAACACATTGAACAAGTCTCAACACTACTAGAAGATGACTGGGGTTCCTTGGATTTTGAACATACATTCATGGGAGAGTACAAGATCATAAATAAAAATTCAAATATGAGACATGAAAAAGCAGTAATTTCAATACAAAACTTAGACAACCCTTCGAACGCATCTTCCTCAACAACTTTAGAACTCAAGACAACAAATTACACAACAAATTACACAACAATCTTTAATGAAGATGATTACGAACAACCACTAAATCCAAAAGTGATGAAAAATATTTATGGAAAAGGTTATGAGCTTATGAAACAACTTGGATATAGTGGAAAAGGATGTGGTTCTAGAGAACAAGGTATCCATGTCCCCATAAATCCTAGCATGCAAGAAACAACTCATGTTCTTGGTTATTTTCCTTTCATAGAAATAAAAAATCCTTCACTCAACATCAACACTATCACACAAGATTCCTCTAATCCAACTTTAATAATAGTGCATCTTGAACTCATCGAAAGTAGTGGTCTTGATTGTTCTCCTTTGCCTAAAATGAAACAAACAAAGACATATTTGCTTAATGTCAATGTCATATCACAAAACACTAATGATTTGAATTCATTATATTTTACACCCTCATATAAAGGAGAGAACAAAATCTTGCAATCTATGCAGTCTTGCATAGGTTTGACATCTTGTACATCTAAGCAAGAGAAATATTTTTTGCATAATAAAGGAACATCTACCATTGATCAAGAGGGTATCTTGTTGAGACTCCTCCAAGATCACTTGATATCCCTCCCTACAAGAACTCAAAAAAAATTTATTACAAAAATTCATTATGCGCATATCACAAAGTTCATAGTCATTCTACTAATGAATGTAAGAATTTGAGTAGTAAAATCTAACATCTTGAGGAGTTTGGTGCTCTTCCTTATGTAGGGGACCTCATGCCTCTAATTGATACTTATTTTCACTCTAGCATGTTTCTTATCAATCATTTCGGCTCATCCTTGTCCTGCACTAAGTGCAGGAAAGGAGCTACATAGCCTTGTCTTTGTATGTCACTTGTTGTTGCCTCTTTTGGCTAGTTGACCACCTTTCATGTATGTATAAGAGAAAGGTTGGGATGTGGATCACATGCCTTAAGTTGGCTCGCATGTGACATAATACCTTTTTCATGGCAGCTTATTCGAAACATATGACTTGGCATAGGGTTTTCCAAATAGGATCTCATGTCTTCTACTTTAAAGCAATTTCTCAAAATAATGGTGTTAGTAACTGCTTTAAAGTGGGGGAATACGTCAACACTCATATTTCATTGTGCAATTTTCTTTTTCTTGTGATTTCCTCTCTTGGAAACATTATGTACAATGTTTCCTAGGATGAGACCCTGCACTTGTCCTCTCTTGGAAACAAGATGAGACCATTTGCACTTATCCTCTCTTCGATAGATTAAGCATGATGTTCCCTAAGATGAGACCTTGCATGAACTAAGAAAATCCCTTTGAACATTCCTTACACTATTTTTCATTTACAATGTCTATGAATTTTAAGCATACAAAGTTTTACTTGCCTCATGGAGCTCAAAGATCATTTTTGTGTTGCACAGTTAAATTTATCAAGAGGTATACATTTCATATGGTTTGAGCAGGAAGCTAATTTTGAGGCATGACTTTCCCTATTTCCACTTGCATGTGTGTGAGTGCATACCAGATATGAGTATATGTTTCTCACCTTTTAGGACCTCTCACCCGATGGATAACCAAGAGTTTCATCGCCTCAGAGTGAGTATGTATTTTTGGACAAAAAACCTAGGTTTGATCCACATCATGTTGGACAAATGATAGAAGATTGATCCACCTTTTTATTTCTACTCATTTTTACTTATATTCCTCTTATTTATTTCCATTGCATGATTGTGTATCTTGTTTTTTTGCAAATCATTCACCTTGTGCGTGTCCTTTTGTGCTTATGTCAGTTTGACTTGGGGTCTTGGATCTTGGGAGCTTGATCGCCTCCTCCATCTTTGTTAACCTAGACCATCTACATTGGTACGCTTGGACCCCTCTTGAATGTCTACTTTAGTGTGAGTTTGAAGCAAGTTCATCCTCTCACTAAAGTGGGGGCTAAATGTAGTATATAAAAAAGTGCACCTTGCTTGATCCAAGAATAATTAATGATAACTTGAACATAATGTCACCTTGGTCTAGTGTTGTGAGTTGGTTTACACATCCACATTAGGTCTTGGGCCCTTGCAAACTGAATAAAATACATTTATCGATGTCTTGTAAAGGTGTTGTAAAGTGTTGTAAATGACTTTCACACATTCCTAGAATTTTATTAAGCATTTAAGTCTAATGGACCTATCTTTCCCTTAATTCAATAATTTAAAATATATTTAATTGCATTATCACATTAATCTAGTGTTGTAATATGTTTTACACCTTTACATTGGATCTTGTACCTTTCTAGGCTATGTGGACCTCATTTTAATGTTGTAGAGTGTATTTATTCACACTTTCACATTGAAGTTCATGTCCCTAGCCCTAATTACCATTTATATCATTATTAATAGGCCCCTATGACCCCATATTTTTCATCTAGGGGTTTATTTTGATCAAAGACCCGACTATATCGACATAAAAGCTTAATTTATTCATTCCCCGACATCCCAACTTGCAAAATAGCCCTTGTGGGACCCATTCACCACTTTGGCCAAATGAGTCCCATCCAAGTGGGACTAAGTCACCCAACTTGGTCAATGAGTCCCATTTGGGCCATTTTTGAGGTTTGAGCAGGAAAAATTAGGGTTTCAATTTAATTTTCTTCAATGTCGGCCTTCAGGATCAAATTAATAGGCATTTTAGGTGGATTACCTATATAAAAAAGCTTCTAAATCCTAATTCATTATTCGTTCATGATTTATTATTCATTCATAATTAATTCATCAATGATTATCCATCTCAAGTCAAGCAAGCTAGGGTTTTAGCATTTTAAGTCATCAAGATAGTTTTCTAAGGCATTCAAGGGAAGATTCTCCATCCACTACTATAGAAATTTGAGATCTATCATCATGGTAAGTCTCTAATTGCATTATTTCATGCTTTATTATCTTATTTCATTATTTTGGTTTAACTACCTAAAAGGGGTTTGACCAAGGCAAACCTCCATGCCCTAACAATCAATATTTTCTCTCTCCTTGTGTGATTGCAGGTCTAAGTACTTTGAAGGTTTGGAAATGACTAAAAAATAGGTTACAAAATTTTTGAAGTCATCTCCTTATTGGATAGGTCAAAATATCAACAAAAGGTCACTTACAGTACTGAAAATCAAGGTTTCAGATCTGAACACCTGGAGGAGCAGAAAGAGTAGGCCGAGAGCTTCCGTTTCCACTTTTGAGTTTTAAATTTTTTTGAAGTGGAATCATACACCATTAGTGGCACATGAGTCCCATTGTACCTATTTTTTAGATATTTTTGTAGATTCAGATACCCATTTTCCCAAAATAGGCTTCGGTGCAGTTTTCTAGATCTGGGACTGATTCGCCCAGAATGGCGAATGAGTCCCAATAGGCCTAAATTTTAGGATCAGTAGCATTTTTAGTCCTCATTCTAGTCTGCAACACATTTATAGGTGCACACTTTCTATTTTTCTTTCCTATTCTATTTTATTTGCATTTCTATTCATCTTTTTAGGTCTTTTTTCATACTACACTATGTTTTCAAACATTTTACATTTTCCAAGTTTTGCATTATTGATAAACTCTTTCATTAACTTTCAGCCTTTAGGACAACCCCCATTTAAATATTTCAATCTCTTTTACATTGAAATTTCAAGGGTTTGTTCTTGAATGTGAGCATTGCAAAATCATATCTCTCTTCCTTCATTCATTTTTTGTGTGAAGGGTATGTGTAGGATCATGATGGGCTAAAAAGTAGTGATATGATGGGTATTTGTAGGGTATGTGACTGATGACTTGTTTTTAATCCAAAATTGATGAAATGAAAAGGGTTTTTAAAGGAGATTCTCAGCTTTCCACTGATATAAATTATGCTTTACTTTGAATTTAATAAGTAATTATTATTCATTTTCTATTTGAATTACAACTAAAGTCCTGATTGAAAAACATCTATAGCTTTCAAACAATATCATATTTTTTGAATACAAAACATGCATTGCATTATATACTTCACATACTATAGGATTAAAAAAAGAAAAATTCAATTTCATGAAGTTTTGACCAAGTTAAGGTGGTCAAACATACAAGTTTTTATATTTTTTTAAAGTTGTAATAAAAATTTCATAATTAATTATTTACTTGGAAAAAAATTACAAAACAATATGTGTCACATCTAGACATGAGTCCTCTACTTATATCTAAAATCTTATAAAAAATAATTATCATTTTATTGTGGTTAGGGTGGTCAGACAAACACCTACTTCTTATTTTTTCTCTAAAATTTAAGTACTGCTGCATTGAAATTTCAAATTTTCACCAAATAGATTTGTTTCTTTTTAAATAAACCTAGTAGTTTAGAAACTACATTAAATTTTCTATAGATTCTATTCTTACATATTTTTGAAATAATATAGATAACTTATTTATATTTTTATGTCAATTTTCCTAACTCTAATTTTTCTGAATTTTATCACCACTTAAAAGCCTATTTTTTTCATGATGATCTTGCACATACCCTGAAAACAATTTTTTTAAAAAGCTCATAGATTAAGATTTTACATGAAGTTGCCTAACTCTGATTTTTCTAAATTTTTTGCCACTTAAGGGCATGTTTTTTCCATGATGATCCTGCACATACCTTGAACAAGGAAGTTTAGGCATCCTTTTTTGGTGCCCACAAACACAAAACCTATTCATTAAGGGAACTTCATATTGTTGAAATGGGTTCCTTTGTAAAAGAGGCGGTGACTCTATGCATAGGAACCTGATGAAGGTGTGTGGAAAGTTCCAGATCTATGGAGTTTTTCAGTCAAGATAACAATTCAAAAGTAATTACACTATATCCAAGTATTTCTCACCTGTTTTGGTTTTCACTGAAGAAATAAATATGTGAAAATCATGTTGAAATGATCTGGTGAAAATTAGGTTTCCCTATTATGTGTTAAGCACAATTAGAGGGATGATAGCTATTTTATATACTTCTAAGGTGTAATATGTGATATCTAAGGTGGGTTGAAGAAGTATGTTTATTCCTGAAACCATGCCTCTTAGAGAGTTTAAAGTATGAATATGTTTGAGCTCCAAAATGTGATGAGGTAGTAGACGAATCAATTATGGAGTTAAATTTGAGAGATTAAATAATGGTATAAGATAGATGTATTACTATCCTACATTTCCCTATGGAACATCAAATGAAAACATGCAAGGAATGCATCTCTTATCATGCCATCAAAATAAGTTCTCTATTGAGAGATATAAACCATTAATTTTTAATGGTATTTAAGGTTTCACTAACAAAATTCCAAGTGATGTTAGGAAACATTTGCCTAAATTTATAGGGCACTTTTCAGAGTTAGCATCTAAACACTTGAATGCATTCATAGATTTGATGGGTGATTTTGAGATAGATCATGAGGATGTGGTCATGAAACTTTTTTCTCAGTCCTTAAAGGAAAATATTGGAGACCTTTTTTCATATCTACCAATCTATTTTGTAGCTTCATGGAATGGTTTCATGGTTAAATTTATGGAGCAATTTGGTGAAAGGGTCAATCCTAGATTGGTAAGGAAAAGAGTTATGGAAATCCAAAAGGATGAAGATGAGTTGGTTCCTGCTTTCAACCTCAGATTTGAACAAGTAGTAAGAGATATTCCTAAATATGTAAGACCTAGTGATGCAGAATCTTTGATTATATATTTAGGTACATTTGATAATGAAATGAGTTCTTTGATAAGAGATAAGGAACCCAAAACATTGTAGCAGGCTTGTCACATTGCTATGGATATTGAAAATATTGTGAAATATTTAATGATGAAAGGGTATATATGGCTACAAGTGTTTCTTGTCCTAGTTCACAACAAGTGAGTGGATCTCGTAAAGATGAAAGAGATGATCAAGGTGATAATGCTTTATATACCTCATCTTGTTCACTCTCACAACATGTTAATTATGGATTGATTCAGGATAGAATTCAACAAAGTTTAATTAATAATGATCAGGTGTTGTTATTCCAAAGACCGTCTGACATGAAGAGATATGATGATGAGTTGCCATACGATTTGTTAGCAAGGTTCTTAGATGCCCTGCTAGAAATTTCTAAGGGGTTACGACCTACATATTCAAATTGCATTGACATATCCTATGACATTTATGAGCCAAGACTCAGTGCCTTTCCTAAGGAATTGAAACCTCAGGATTTTGATCAACTACTTGATTGGATCAGGATTGCCGAGGAGGCTAAGAATGATTATATACAAAGAATGAGGTTTCAAATTAACAGTGGTAATTTTTTGGGTGAAGTTCAAATGTTTACTCAAGAAATGAGTAAGGATGTCTTAGAAGAAGAACATCTATCTAGTAGAGTGGGTGATGAAATTGTCACATTTACAAAAACTACTAATATACCCTTGAAGGTTGGTGACCAGGATAATGAAAATAAAGATTATTATTTCTCTCTGAAGGAATATGAATCTCTTTTTGAGACTAACCTAGAGATATCCTTCTTTCCCAAAGGATTCAGCTGTACCAATCATCATGAGTTGTTACCCTCAGTAGTAAATGAACAAAGTTCAAATGAAGGACTCACTGAATGCAACTCAACAACATCAGAATTATAATGTTACAACAATATGATCAATGATGAATTTCAAGACAAGAATGTCTATATTGAGCAGCCTATGTATGAGCTAAATACTAGGAGTAATGAAATTAAAAATGATATCCAATAGTGTCATGTCCTTAATGTATTATATGAAAGAGGAATGAATTTTGAAAAGTTCACAAAGGAGATGGATATGATTGTTTTTAACAGGGAGCCTGTTGAGGAAAGGAATGAAGAAACATTTTTGGCTATTAAATTTTTATGGTATAATGAGCCCCACACATACGAATCATCAAACTTTTCAATTGATGACATACTTGAATACCATAATACTAATCACATCAAGCCTGAGATGCTGGATTCATCCTATGAAGTTTTTTGCTTCAATTTGAGCAATAATTGGAGTAAAGAACTGCAGTATACAAATGAACCAGAAACTAAAATAATCTTTGGTGCTTGAGATGGTAGGGATGATGCTCTTTTTGGAAATATCCTTGGTATAAATGAAAGAAAAAATGTTATGGGGTCTGATGAGTCGAATTCCCGAGATAATGGAACATTTGCCAACATAGCTAGTCTACACTACTCTGATGAATATGAGAATCTTTTTTAAATGAAGCTTGTGTATGAACATTTCTTGTTTATTACACAAAGTGAATGTGTACCCTTGAACCAGAACCTTGGAAGGAGTATATATGAGGATTTCCAGCTTAATGAGTAAAATAAATTTGATATCAGTTTGTATGATGATAATGATCAAATGGATTATGAATTTTTCACTTTCCCTTATTAGTTAGATGGGAATTTGGTGGAATATAATGGTAAGTTGAGTCAGATAGAATGCCACACTAATCATATATTCCAGTTAACACCTGATTACAATTCATAGAGGGATATGAATGAAATAGATGATTGCAAGTTTAGGCACATGTCTATGGTGGTTAAAAGTAGTGGCCACAACATGATGGTGGATCCTTCATGATAGTTTCTTCAACCTTAGCATGGTACAAATGGTGGAAAATAGGGTTTTTGATAGAGGTACCTGCACTAGTTTTAAGGTTGGTTTGTCCCTATAACTTATGTAAATATTGTACGTATGTTGTTTCGTTTGGGTTTGATGTTCTTTCTTCATCCTTGGTTTTGGTTCTATGTTCTTGGTATGCTTCACCTGAGATTTTGGACTCTTGCTTTGTTATGGAGAATCAAATGTCCCCAACTAGAGCTATTGATGGAACCCTCAAAATTTTTGGTTCCATTTTTGAAAATCCTGCATTCTTAAACATGCCTCTCATCTTTGGATTTTTAGGTTTTACAGTGTTGTTATTTTATTGTCAATTTCATCCAAGAAACCCTTAAATCTAAACCCTTGTAGTGTTCTAATTTTTCGTTGACTTTCTGTTGCCTATTGCTAGTCATATGAAAAACATCTTATGTCATTGACGATCGTGGAGTAACCTGTCTCTCATGCCTAGGTTGGAGTTTCTTCCTTTTTATAAGGTTGAATTAAAAGCCTCTTTGGCCCTTACATCCTTTGTATTTTATGGCTCAAAATATTGTGAAGACCCTTTTCCTATGCCATCCTAGGATGGTCCCCTTCATTAGAAAAATTTATGGGCATGTGCTTAAAATTTTTCACTTAAGTCCCTTCAGTCCTCTCTCTTTGTCGCTCATCGTAGATAGTTTCTGAAAGGTATGTTTAGATTGGTGATAAGCGATGAGCAATATTTCTTTGGTTTCGCTCATCGTAGATAGCTTTTAGAGCTCTTGATGTGAATTAGTGATGAATGATGCTCTTGCCTCTCCGTATATCATTTATTTTTCACTTATTGCTAAGGACTCTTGAACCTTGAGTATAGAATTAGCGATCAATGATGACCTCTGAACTTTTGTTCTTCTCTACATTGTTCATCACAGATGGTTGTGTAATTATAATTCTCAAATAGTGATAAGTGATATGAAGTATCTCCTATGTTTTGCATATCACGAATTGGTTTTGAATGTCAAGTTTTGTATTAGTGATATGCGATGCAAATTCTCTATGTAATCGTTGGGATATCTCATCACTAATTGCTTGTAAAATTTATGAGGAGAATTAGCGATAAGCAATAGCCCTGGTTCTTTTGTATTTTTCTCCTATCACTCATCGCAAATCCTTTCTAGAACTTAAGTTTCAAAATAGTGATGAGAGATGGAGTCGTTTGTTCAACTTTCTTTCACTGATTTGAATTGATTCTATGAGTGATTTATTTTGTATCATTTATTTTCATGTAGGTGCACATGTCTTGATCTTGCTTAATCACTTTATCTCCCATCGCTGATGTGATCCAGTGTTTAAAGTTAAATCAACAATGCACGATGGGAAAATGGACATGATCCAAGAGGGGCCATATTTTCAAGGGCTAAGATCTGATCACGTGGATGATTGCATTGCTGATAGAACTAGTGGAGGATAAAATTTGTTAGCGATAAGAGAAAAATACTAAATGAAGATGCAACATGGTAGAACGTCAGGACATCATATAAAGCAAGGAAGAAAGTAGTGAGGTGAGTGGAGAACCGTTGATGTGGTTTTAAATTAGAATGATCAATGAGCTAAAGTTCATCGCATCAATACTATCGTCATTGATTGAGCCTTGGAAAGATGGTGCAAGCCCATGATGAGAGATGGAATGTATGAAGGACTATTCTCTCCAAATTCTAGCTTTGTGTAATTTTTTGATATTAATGAAGGAGGACGGATTGAGTTGGCGATGCATGATTATTATCATATCACAGGTGACTAATGAGGATCACTTAAGGGTAGACATGGAAAATTTCTAAGGTGGCATCGCCATTTTCTAGGAACAAGTTGTAAAAGACAAAAATGATGCTCAAGGTTTCCATTGATGAAATTTTAAATCCTCAAAGATAGACAGTTCAGATTTAAAACTAAGATGCTAAGTTATCAACTTGCTTGTGGGATGATCTCTTTAATCATTAATTGTAGCATGCTCCAAATGATCTATTTAATGCAAAATTCCTATCGTTTGATCTCACCATTTTTAGTTCTCTAAAATTATGAAGTGTGGGTCATATAAGGAATGTGCGAGTGTTAAGCTTTCAACTGTAGAGGTGTTGTTGTTTTCATTTGGAGTAAGTTGGTGTTTCATGTGAGCTCCTTTTAATTCATGCTTCTAGTTCACCTAGGAATTCTAGTTTTTTGGGGCTGGTCGTGATAGTCAGGGCTAGTGGGTGTGCTTTCGTGCCAATTTCATTAGAAAGCTTTTAAGTCTATCAATTTCTACTCAATTTATATTTTCTAGCTTTCACCTTGTGTTCTACAAAATGGGAAAGTCTAGTGTGTCAATTCATCCAACTAGGAGGTCTGGTCGACTTAGTGTGTTTGAGTGTCATGAGGATATATCTCAACAAGAAGTCCCTACAAATTCTTTGATTCCAAAGGGTAAAAGGACGTCCCATGGTAAAAATAAGAAAACCATTGTCCAAAGTACTTACAACTTAAGAAACATGACTATTTTTGAAGAACTAGTCAAGTTTGAGGGCAAGGAGAAAGCTGAGCCTATGAAGAAGGCCAAGAAAAGGAACAAGGGTCATAAGTCCTTCTTGGGAAAACATAATTCTCCCATTTTTCTCTTTGGTATCGCTTCGGATGGTGAAGGTGATAGTGACTCAAGATACAACCATCACCTTCTCTCCCTGGTGTTGTATGATAACTCTGATGATGATCTAGTGATGGTTCATCTGATTGTGTCATGAACAAGGAGTGGTCGAGCATCCTCTGATGCTAACGACCCAAAATAGCGTCTCCTCCTTCTTTTTGTTTTTGATGACACCATGGTTTTTGCATCAGGAACTATCTTTTTCAACGTGACTATGGTTTTGGTCTTTTACTTTTCCATGCTGATGTGGAAGTCATCTGGTTGGTATTATAAGGAATCTTTTTTCTCGACATGGACATTGCAGCAACAACTAATGGTACGATGTGGATGAATTTTGTCTTTTTCCATCCCTTGCTCCAAAATGATTGCATGTATCTTGGGGAGTTTCTCAAAATCAGTTAAAATTAGGTTTTGAAATGAAATATGAAATATAATCATAATTTAGTTGGATGCTTGCTTCTCCCCTATTTAAAAAGGTGATTTCATGGCTGATTACAGAGTTTGAAATTTTTTTGAGTCTCAATAGGGTCTATGTAAAAGCTAAGCTTAGAGAGAAATAGAATATAAATAGATAAGTTGATGAATATATCAGAAGCAAGTTTAGGGTATGATTCATAATTTATTTTGATCTTAAAATGGTTTTACAAAGTAATATCAGTAATGAAAGAAAATAGTAGTTCTAAAATATGTGCTCTCCTGTGTGTTTTCCTTGAAGATTATGAATGAGATTGTTAATATTAATTTCATTTATCTTCTATCACTTGCACCAAATGAATGGGTTTATTTGTGCTTCAATTCAATGAGTTGATTAAATGCTAAAATGAGGTCATGGGTTTGTGGGAAATGGATATAGGGTTTGGTAAGTAGTAGTATTTTAAACATAGTAAGTTGGATGTGACAAAGTAGCATTCCAATAGTCCTTTGATTATTCAGTTAGATTGTAGTTGTATTACTGATTAATTGCAAAGTATTACTCCATTATTCCCTTAGATAAGGAACTAGTCCTTTCATTAGTTTATCTTGTAACTAATTGGGCTAGTGGTGAACCTAGCCAGATACTTGAAATAAGAATTAATTCATAGACAAAAACTTTCACTTACTAAAGTAGTATTGTATTCCTTGCAATAGGTAGTAACTTGTTAGAAGTTTTCCCAAGCCTTTGATGACTTCTTCTTATTTGCACTTTCTGGGGGATACATCTGTGTGTGGAAATTCTTTTTGACCATATAAGTATCTTATGAGCATAAGTGGGATTACCCTTGTTAATGATTGAGTTCTAGCAGATTCATAGTGAAGGGATAAGATTAAGTTTGGTTCATAAAAAATAACCAATAGTGTCCTCGAAGAATGTAGATCTTGATCTCAAATTAGATATGAAACAATTCTTGCAAATAGATCTTCAATTCTACATCAACTATCTTAGCTCAACTACATGCTTGAATGCACAATGCCTTTGTCATGATGAAATTATCTTGAATTGTTGCAATGAATTCTTGATAATATGCCTTTGAATTCCTTTGAAATTCTCTTGTAAACTCAATCTTGCTATAATGCATCAATACTCAAGGTTACTAGGATGAAACTATGTGAATTAACCCCATATTTATACTAAATCTATAGATTAACCCTAAAATTGAAATAATTCAAGCCGACACCAGATCTAGAATTGAAAATCATTAGAATCCCACCAAAATTAAATTCAAAAGGGGTATCCTTTGTGAGGAGGACCCATTTACCACTAAAGGCAAATAGTTCCTAGCACAACTTTCTAGGACCTTGCTTCATGGCATTGAAAGAACATCAAAAACGCATTTCAAAAATGCCAAGAAAGGGGTGTCCTATGTGGAGAGGACCCATTCGCCACTAAAGGTGAATGGTTCCTAGCACCATTTTATAGGACCTTCATTTTTCCAAATTTAATGTCATGCAATTTTATTATTGAGTTTCAGGATATATCCCTCAGAAGGTGTCATTAATAAGGCTTAAATTTGAATTAAAGGGGACAATTAAGCTCTATTAACCTTAATTAATGAATGAAACCCTAGATAAGTGTGAAATTTTAATACAACACTTTACAACACCATAAATAAGGTGTAGTTTAAGTATATTGCATTAAAAAGGGGCCCTAGATTAATGTGAATGTGTACAACACATTACAACACTAAATAAAGGTACTATTAGGTTAATTGAATATCACATTTCTAAATTAAGTGTGAAAAAGGGTTACTTTTTTTGATAATACATTGATAAACCTGCTCCTACAGAAACACAACTTGAAAATTGAACTAAAAGAAATAGAAATTCTAGATATCATAGGCATAGACATCATGCTCTTGTTCAAAGATTAAATGAAGAAAAAAAACAAAGAAAATCAACATCCCAACATGACTGAAGCAATACACGATGAGTCTCCCTCTTCTCCACAACAAAAAATCCTATATCACAACCGCAACAATAAATAAATACCTCTTTAGACATTATCATTCAACCTCCCACTGTGATTAACTTGGATGACAATGATGAGGTTACTAAAATTGATGAAGAAGTGCATAATGAGTTGAATACATTTTTATCCTCTTCTATGAGCTTAAATGACAATTCTCCTAAGAAGAGTGTTGAACTTGGTGATGACCCTAGTACTTGAACCATAGATTTTAGGTATGGTGGAATGCTATGTCTCTTTTGCTCAATTAGGGTTTTTCACCTAATGGAAAGAGATAGATCCCACACCCAAAAGCTATGGTACATTTAGCCCCCACTTTAGTGAGAAGATGAACTTTCTTCAAACTCATACTAAAGTAGCCATGCAAATCGAGAAGGATTCAAATGCACTTATCCTAGAAAGATTAGATAACAATGATCAAGAGGGATGATCAAGCCCCCAGGATGAAGATCCCATGGAAAACCAAACATAAGAACAAAGGAACACTCATGAAAATGATGAAAACAAATGAAAGAGGGAAGTCAAAAGGAAATAAAGTCAGATCAAGCTTCGATCATTTGTCCAGCTAGTTGTGGATCATACCTAGGATGTTTGTCCAAAAAAGAAAATGCATACTCACTTTGGGGTGATGGGACTCATGGCTATCTTTCGGGTGAGAAGGCCCAAAAGGTGAGAAACATACATATGGCTGGTATGCACTCACAATCACATAGGTGGCTACGAGGAAAGTTGTGCCTCAGAATGGGATTCCTGCTTAACCATATCAAAGTTATACCTCCTGATAACTTTAATAAGGCACCACAAATGAAAATGTCAGTTCATGCTCCATGAGACAAGTAAAGCTTCGTATTCTTAGAATTCATGAACAAATAGGATGGCACCACAGGAATGCAAGTTGTGTTATGCAAGGTGGCCATATAAATGTAAAATGAAAAATAATTTTTCAAATGAGTCTTGTTTAGTTCATGCAAGGTCTATCACTTAGGAAAAATTATGTCTAACATCTCCAAAAGAGGACCAATCAAAGAATAGACTATTCACAACTTAGGGGATGAAATGTGTCCCATGAGGCTACTAAGAGGAATGTAATATGCTAAGATAGATCACACTTATGAAGGACATCATACCCAATGCCATCCATAAAGTGACAAACACATTGTATGAAGTGACAAGGCTGCACTAAGAACCAAGAAAAAGAAGAATGCAAATTAATAATGCCAATGTATGCCCCCACTTTAAAGGAATTGCTACCCATCACTCTATGAGAAATTACTTTAAAGTAGCAAGATGAAAAATGCAAACAAAAAGAAAGAAGACATGAGAGCCAACTTGAAAAGCCCCTATGCCAAGAAATATGTTTTCAAGTAAGGTTGTGTCATGCAAAAAAAAGGAAAAAAAGAAAGAGGGGTTTCCCCCAAAAAGGAACACACCAAACACATAAGGGATCTATGGATTTGGGGTCAGTATGTTCATTGCTACAATGTATTGATTAAAGAGCTTAGAACTGCCATCAGTCCCCAAATACATAGAACTAGAAGAATGACACAAAGAGAGCAAAAACAAATGAAAAAGAAAGTATGTTTTGGGTCAAAATGGAAGAGAAATTGTGGTCTCAACACTTTGCATCATCCCCAAAAGGAAAATACAAGTGAAAATAAAATGAAAATGAAAAAGCTTTTGGGTCAACATGAAGGAGACATTTCAGTTTCAATGCCTTGCATCAACCCCAAAAGGAAAACAGAAGAAAAGAAAAAGTGAAAGAAAAGGGGACCTTTTGGGTCAACATGGAAGATAAATAGGGCATCTCAATGCTTTGGGTCATCCCCAAAAGGAAAACAAAATACAAAAGAAAAAAAAGTGATGTATGACATATAGAAGAATGAAGGTACAAATAGAGGAAGTGTACAAAGAGAGAAAAGTAAACACACATTACAGGGGATCACAATACACAAATGAAAATAAAAGAAAAAGAAAAAGGAAAATGTAAAAGGCTAGTAGGGAAAAGTCAAGTCAACCATCTAACAATTCATGTACCTCCCAATCATGTTTAGTGTATTGTGAGGGCGGTTGACTATCCAAAGGGAGAATTGCAAGTGTCGAACTAGGAGAAGTACTAGGTTCTTCACTTGGTTTAGGAGATTTGTCATGTAATCTCATGGAGGAGGAAAATAAAGAATTTAGATCATTATGCACCTCTTCATCTATTTTAGAGATCTCCTCCTCATCATCATCATCATCGAGATTAATCACGATGGGAGGACAGAGGGTAATTTCCATTGAAATATGTATTAGGAATTGTTGTTGTTGTATCAAATAATTTTGTTGTGATGGTTGTGTTGTACTATGTTGTGGTGGGTTAGGAGGAGAAAGGTGATTAGGTATGGCTTCTATCAAATGTGGATTTTGTTCTTCTTTGTTTTCTTTTGCATGTAATTGATGAGCAAGGAGATGACGATGACACCTAAGTGCTCGAGCACCTTGATTTCTCTTAATTCTATTTTGAAGTTGTTGAGGAGTAAGAGCGCGTTGATCCATGTTAGGATAATTTTATTCTCAATGGGAAGGAATGGAAGGAACTGAAGGAGGTGGGTCAATCACTTTCTCTTTCCCTTTATAATTTTGTTTAATGCGGGGAGGCATAATGGGGTTGGTTTCATTATCTCTTGGAAGTTTAGATGATGAAGGTGAAGTGTTTACTACGGGTTGCTCTAAAGGTGATAATGTTTGTTCAGGTTTGGATTTAGGTTGATGCATTGTCTCATCTAAGATAGGAGTAGCGGAAGTCTACGAGGACATGTGGTGAAGAGACAAGTTGGCTATTCTTTTGGCTTTGAAATTTTGATAGGCAATGAAAAAGAAGTCTTTGTGAGGGGTGATGGGTTCTATAGCTTCAGGCCAAAAGTTTTCTAAGGAAAAATTACCTTTAGAAGAAAATGGATTAAAGACACTATGGTGTACAGTAAATATCTCATTGTCAAGTGGAAACTTCAAACATTTCTGAATAGTGGAAGGGACAACTTTCATTGACTGAAGCCAAGGATGACCTAGCCTTAGAAAAAACTGATCCAACTGTGGAATGATAGAGAATGTTATATCCAATGTTTTAGGTCCTATCTATAAGGGGAGTACGATTGATTTGATTGTAGGGAATGCAAAACCATGATGTTTTTTAATTCATGTTTTTGGTTTGTCATAATCATCTTGATAAAGATCATGTAATAATAAAACTTCTTCCGTGATCATGATCTCACCATAGGTGTGATCTATTAATATCCCATTGGTGGGCTTATCATAGATTCGGTCTGCTATGTAAAGAGGACCATCAAGAAGGTTTTTAAGTATATCATGAGAAGAAAAAATAATATCAAGATTTTTTTTTTGGTCCTTACGATCATTCCCACCATTTTAGCAATAGGATTAACATGTGTAACATTTGGAGTAATATCATGTTGTTCATCAGTTGTATCGGCATTCATCACATCATTATTTGAAGGTTCACTAGCTTTGACAAATAAAACATTGTGTTTAGGCATTGGGTTGGTAAAAATTTTCAAATTCTAGTTGGGAGGGGTGACAGACTTATTGCCCTGATCATTGACACTTGCAATGGATAGACAACCAGAATCAATGAGGTCTTGCACTAGGTGTTTGAGATGCTTGAATTGGTCTATGTCATGTTCATTTTGGTGATGAAAATGAAAATAAGCATTTGGTTTAAAGGTGGGAGGTAAAGGCTTGGTAGGATCAAGTGGTTTGACTATAGGAAAAGTCATCATTTGTTGTTGTATCAGTTGATTCATTATGTTATGGAGGGTGTCAAGTAAAGCGGTAAACTATCTCTTCAGGTCCCCATAGGTAAAGGGAATGGCTGCTTTAGTTACTGCCACTTGATTATTAACAGGTGGAGTTGGCTGTGGAGGAGGGAGATTGAACTGTAAGAATCCTTTGTTTGGTCTTCTAAATTTTTTTGAGTTGTTATGGTGGCTTTGTTTAGTCTTCTCAACAAGGCTAGGAGTGGACTTTGCATTATGACTACTAATCGAATTATGATAGTCACAAAGGGTTGTGCATAAATTCATGAAAGAGGAAAATTTCACCATGGTCAATTTATCCTGAATGTGACTTTGGAAGTTTTCAATAAACATCTTTTGAAGATGCATGTATCAGGAATCTTGATATCTATTTGAGAATAAAATGACTGATAGCATGAAATGAAATCAATGAAATTTTCATCCACCTTTTGTTTACACCTCATCAAATCAGCCATTATTTTATTGGGGGTCAAATGAACTTGGAAATGACTTATAAAGGCATCAACAAGTTCATTAAATGATCGAATTGAATGATTGGGTAAAGAAGAAAACCACTCCAAGGCAGTATCCTTTGAAGTCGTAGGAAATAGTTTGGCTAACAGTTTTTCATCAAGGAAAAAATTAGTACATAAGGCAACATAACCATTGACATGAACAGTAGGATCTCCTTTACCTCCATACTTCTCAAACCTAGGCATCTCAATTCCCTGTGGCATTGGGGTTCTTAATATTTCCAAAGATAGTGGGCTACTATGAACATAGTATGTAGGTGGTGCATTTTGGCTTTGGTTTATGGTGGATATTTGTTGTTGCATGGAGGAGATGGTTTGGAAGAGTTGTGTTATGAGAGGATCAGTGTAAGTGGTATGATGTGGAAGAGAGAATGGTGATGGAGTGTAGGTAGTGTTAGGACAAGTGAAGGGGACACTAATAGGGGTGAAGGTGGTGGAGGATGGAATGTTCGATGCCAAAAAATAAGTAGACTAGTTGGAATAGAAAAAGGAGTCACATGACTAACCTATTGCATGGTTGTTGTAACTTGAGGGATGGTATAGGTGGGTATGGATGCTATAGTGGAAGGAGGAGGAATATGAGATCCTCCTTGGCCAATGATAGTGTTTGCTGGTTGGGAAGTGGAAGGAACATGTTTGTTGTATATCTTAGCAATGTGTTTCAGAACATCTAAGCCTTCATTACTTTCAATCAGGTGATGGATGTGTTCTATAGCAAGAATCACAGTGGTTGAAATGTTTGTAAGACACAAGTTATGTTGGAGATGTGCTAAGTCCTCATGAATGTTAACTACTTTGTCTTGCAGAAGGGAATTAATGTGTGTGTTAACATTCATTATAGGGGAAGGAGAAGGTGTACTAGTTGTAGTATCCATGCATACTGCACCATTTCCAATACTAGGAGTAGAAGCTCTAGATAACCCAAGGTCCACAACGAATGTGATATCATGGAAAACCATGAGTTGGGAACTTCTTCTCACTAAAGTATTATCAAGAGGGAACCAAACACTCATACAAGTACCACAAGAGATGGGTTGGATGCAAATGCAATGAAAAATAGGAATAATAAAATGTAAATAACAAAAATTTTGTAAACTAAAATAGGAAGGCAATAACAAAAAAAGAAAAATGCAGAAATTACTATGAAAATGACATAAATTGTTGTGGAAAAAGTGCAACTGGACTGATTCGCCTAGGGTGGCGAATGAGTCCAAGGATGAGTTTTTTTGTGATATTTAAAAAAAATTAAAGTGATTTTTATGCTTTTCAAATGTAAAACTAAGATGCAGATGCAAAATTTTAGTTTTTGTAATGTTTTGGAGTGAAAAAGTGAAATCTATATGAGATATGCACTAATGCAATTTTGAAAGCCTAGGATGCAAAAACAATGCAAAATCTAAAGCTATGAGTCCTAGGATGTAAATGCAGATGTGAATCAGAAAGATAATGATGTTCAATATGCAAGTTCACCAAAATGAACCATAGATTTTAGGTGTGGTGGAATGCTATGTCTCTTTTGCTCAATTAGGGTTTTTCACCTAATGGAAAGAGATAAATCCCACACCCAAAATCTAGGTGGTTCACTCAAACTAATGAAATTATGATGTAAATATTCCTAAATGAAATGTTCTAAATGTAACAAGTTGATAAAATTTATTGATTATTTATGAAAAACCTAAGAAATATGAAGTGTTTGAAAACACAGTGTTGTATGCAAACATGAACTAGAAACATGCATAAATGAAAACATAATTGAATGAGACTAAAAAGAGTGCACCTAGAGATGGAATTCTGATGTTGGAAGGTTCTGAAATTTGAGAAAAATTATTGTTGATGACTAGTGAGACACATTCACCACTGATTGCAAATTAGTCCTTCTGGTAAACTGTGTTGAAACTGGTTTATGATTGTCGGGAACTGAATTATGATGAAATCAACTTCTCTAACCTAGCAGTGGGACTCATTAGCCATTAATGGTGAATTAATTACTCCTCCAAAAATCTAAAAATTCAAAAGTTGACTCTGTGGGTCTAGATATGCACTTGTCTTCTTGTCTGGTTGACAGAACCAAATCTACAAAAAATGAGCTGTATGTTTTCTCCAAGCTTGAATTAGGTCTTTATTGACTTGAATAGCTTTAATGAATTTTTGACCATGTTGGAAAGACACACTACACATTTCATTTGGTGTTGTCATTTATGGCAACCCTAGTTAGTTATACAATCTTCACTTCAATATTTGCTCGTATCGGAAGTTAGATTGAAGTTTTGTGATTAATTGTCAAAGTTAGAACAAGACATCCGAAAGAGTTGTGTATATCAATTAATACATGAATTCATGTTATCATTTTGTGTTGTGGATCTTAGGGAAGGTTTTTCAATGTATAATCTATGTTACTCTTGAATCATCGAGCCCCGTATTGATTGGTGTGCAAGTTAGAAGATCCAGATTGTTGATTTTTGTTCAACAGTGCAAAAAGTCTGACTTGATGAATGTAGCATGTTTTGAATGTTTGAGGAATAATTGTTTGAAGTATTTCATGTTTGAGGATGTTATTTTAGTTCTTCACTATGTTTTGGCTGACTTTGGTTGGTGCGCATTGATAATTATTTATGTTTTGGGCTAACAATTTGAACATGTTTTATATTTTGTTGAAGTTGACATGCAGTTGTTGAAATCTCTTATTACAGATATATATATATATATAAGAAATTATTCATATCTTTTTGGTGTGTGTTGCAATGAGATGAGAAAGTAAGAAGTATTATAGATCAATTGTATATGATTTGACTTGTGCAGAAAAGGATTTGTAATTTGAATTAAAGCAAACAGAGTTTTAAGAGAAAAAGAGTAGAATCAGATAGTGTGAAGAATGGTGTAAATGTGCTTATCTGGAATTGTAATCAGGCATTAGTAGATGCTATTTTATTAGTTCAAATCTTTTGGATGTAATCCAAATGTTTCTGTAAGATAGTGAGTCTTCCTTTTGTATTTGAGCAATGACCTGCAGGCAGTGTGCCTGAATGCAAGTGCATTCCTTTTGTAAACACTTATTTTGAGTATACTCATATTGTGGATTCACCTCCACTGTGGTGTTTCCCCTAGCAGGGTTTCCACTTAAAAAAATCCTTGTGTTATGGTCTTGTGGTTGATTTCTTTGTGTTCTTGCATCTTTCTTTTAGTTCAATGCTATAAGTGGTTTAAAGATCAAGTTAATAAAGTTAAATTTTTCATAACACTGATTCACCCCCCTCTTAGTGTTCCTTGATTCCAATAGACCACTTTTCAACACCTATTTCTTTACAAATCTATGTACAAAACCAACAAACACACATGCAAAGAGGGGGAAAATGGTTAAGGGTTAGAGTATAGGGATTTTCCTTGGTCAAATCCCACTTTGGTAATTAAACCCTTAATAAATAAATGAAATAATTTAAAGGAATGATGAAAAAATTACATGCAAGTTTCATGGACTCACCAAACCCTTATTGTTGAAGTCGGGAAGATATGTCAATGGATGCTCCAAGATGCTTGATAATTGCTTGATTGAATGATTGAGGATGCTAGAATACTTGAATGCTATGATGGATTGAATGCATGAATTAATGGGGGTTAAAATGAATAGAAAAACACTTATTTATACACACTTATGCCCTAATTACCCAAAAATACATCACAGGCTAACATAAGGTCTTAGTGAATAAAAACTAGAAAGAAATTTGAATTTATTTTGAATTTTGTATCAAGAGGGACTCATTCGCCACCCATAGCAAATGGGTTCCACTAAAGGCTTGTAAGTGGGTGTCAGTAATTAAGTTGCATTTAATGATATTTTTCAGGTTTGTATTAAAAAACACACTTAATTAAGTCTTGTAAGTGCATAAAGGGGCCAAATAAAGAATAAGAAAGGTGTAATTAGTGATGACAAGCCTAGAAAAGTGTGAAAGTTGGTTACAAGACTTTACAACACTTTATAAGAAGACTTGGTAAGGGATAAAAAGGGAATATTTAAATGAATTATAATAAGAAGAGTCTAGAAAAGTGTAGAAATTTGTTACAACACCTTCACAATAAATCATAAAATCTTAAAAATTTGAATACTCAAGACCCAATGTGAATGTATAAATTACATTACATCATTAAATCAAGACAAATTAAGTCAAGCATCACAGGAAAAAGACCTAAATGACCATGAAAATGTCAAAGATCATTTTTCTATGGTATAGTACTACACGTGCTATTGTCCCTTTGGCTAGTTGTTTGCCTTTTGTATATGATGAATAAGATTGTAATGCATACGGCCTACTAATATGTTGACTCGCATGTTCCTTACTAGTCTTGTCTTTATTTTCTTTTTCATGTTTCTTTTATGTGATTACATGTACATAAAATGATACCCCATGTTGTTTTGTTTGATATATCTCTCTCTCTTTGTTACATTCCTCTATATTTATCTACATTCCTCTCTATTTTGTAAACTTTTATCTTTTCTTTGTCTTGTGCTTTCCTTTTGGGGATGATGCAAGGCATCAGGACATCTAGGTCTCTTCCATGTTGAACCAAAATATTTTCCTTTATCTTTTCTTTGTCTTGTGTTTTCCTTTTAGGAATGATGCAAGGCATCAAGATATTTAGGTCTCTTCCATGTTGACCCAAAATATTTTCCTTTACCTTTTCTCTGTCTTGTGTTTTCTTTTGGGGATGACCCAAGGCATCGAGACATTTAGATCTCTTCCATGTTGACCCAAAAGCTCTTTATTTTTTTTTTATCTTTGTGTCATTCTTGCTATTCCATGAGTATTTGGGGAATGATGGCATTTACAAGCTCTATAAAAACATTTTAGCAAAGAAATACTGACCCTGAATCCATAGATCTCTTGTGTGTGATTTTGGGATTTCATTTTGGGAAAAACCCCTTTTCATGACGTAGCTTCATTTGGAAAAAATTGAATTGGAGTAGGGATTTCCAAATAATCTCTCATGTCCTCTTTATTGTTAGCATTTATCATTTTCTACTTTAAAGTAATTGATCATAGCATGGTTTTTAGAAATTTCTTTAAAGTGGGGGCATACATTAGCATTATTCTTTTTCAAATCATGTTTCATTGTGTAGTCTTCTTACTTCATGCGATACATCGTTGTTTTTTTTGTGACATTAGGTGTGATTTAATTCAAGAGTGTGATATCTCTTAGAATATTATATTCCTCTTAGTGGCTTGATGTGACACACTGCATCCCCTAAGTTACGAATCTTGTATTCTTTGATTGGTCCTCTTTTGAAGAAATTAGGCATGATGTTCCCTTAGTTAAGACCTTACATGAATTAAGAAAAAATCCTTTGAATGCACTTTACACTATTTTTTGTTTACAATATCGGTTATATGGCTACCTTGCATAACACACTTTACTTATCTATGGAGCTATCTTATTTATTCATGGGTGTCAAGCATACGAAGCTTTGCTTGCCTCATGAATCCTGTTGTCATGTTGTGTGGCACCTTGTCAATGTTATCAGGTGGTATAGCTGTGTTATGGTTGTATATATGGGAGCTGAACTTAGGTGTTACTTTCCCATAGCCACTTGCTTGTTTGTGTGAGAACATATCGGCGACATGCATATGTATCTCACTAGGGGCTCACCTAGTGGACGGCTTGAGGTTCTACTAGCCCTTGTGAATGTGTTTTTTGTTTGCATTGTGTACATTGTTTTCCACTTGTAAACTTTCTCGACCAAATAGCTTAGATATAATCCACAACGTGCGAGACAAATGATCAAAGCTTGATCCATTTTCTTTTTGTTTTTGTTTTGTTTTTCTTTCTCTTTGTCTTTGGTAGTGTATTCTTGTGCTTCATTGTTTCTCCTTATATTATTTACATGAGTGTTATTTTGTGCCTATGTTAGTTTTCCATATGATCTTGATCCTAGGTGCTTGATCATCCCTCTTGATCGTTGTTACCGTATCTCAGTAGCATTGGTACACATGGACCCCTCTCTATGCAAGTTTGTCTACTTTAGTGTGAGTTTGAAGAAAGTTCCCCCTCTCACTAAAGTGGGGACTAAATGTAGTGTAGAAAAATGTATCCCTTTACATTTTCTCACTTGTTTGGGTCCTCCCTCCTAAAATTGGGCTTATTTATGCCTTATTTGGTCCTATTTTGCATCCACAAGCCTTATTACATGCATCTTTCTGAGGATAATCCCAATACATATCTATTTTCAATCCACAAGCCTTATTAAATGCATCTTTCTGAGGATAATACCGACACATCAAATGACCAATCATAATTTAATGATTTTGGTTTGTATGTCCCATAGTTAGTGATCTAGGACTCATACACCACCTTGGGTGTATGGGTCCCACCTAAGTTTTGGGACCTAGTCCTGACTTTGGAATAGAACTTAACCTTTCTTAAAATATGTGTCCCAAGCTTGGCCTACTCTGACACATAGGCCCCAACTAGCGTATGAGTCCCACTTATCTTGGACCTATTTTAAATTCAAATTCTTGGCAGGATTTTATTCTCCTAGGTCTGATGTCAGCTTGTAGTGTTGTAATTTCAGGAAATTTGGCATAAACAAGTATAAATACAAGGTTATTTCACATGTTTTTTCCTATCACTTTTTGAGATCAATAATAATAGAAAGGTTATGATTATAAGAGCACTCAAGAGAATTCAAGAGTGATTGTCAAGCATTTTGGGGCATTATTCAAGATTCAATCATCATTTCAAAGTCATCATGCATCATGTTTATTTTTGACCTAACATTTTGTTGAAATGAACAAGACAACTAAGAGGAGGGGTGAATCAATTGTCACCAATCACATTCATCACAAATTTCAAACACTTATTAGATCCACATCCACTTTAATCTGTTATTAAGTATGAGCATGAAGTGTAAATTATAGAAAGCAATATCAACACAAGAAATAATAGATTTACGTGGAAAACCCAATAAGGGAAAAACCACAACTCACAATATAAGAGTTAGTGCAAAATTGTTTACAAAGAGGCTCACTGCCAAAGGGCTCACTACCCAAGATACGACTCACTGTCCAAATAGGATTCACTATCCAAAAGGGAGGCTCACTGCCTACAAAAAAAGGAAGATAGAAAGAAGACTATTACACAAAGAACATTATCTCAATGCAACAAAAGATCCACCACAACAATTCATACACATCCATAGCCTTGATTAGAGAATTGTAGACACCATCAGCTCACTGCTTTCAGGAATCTTAACACATTGAAATTCTTGCTACCTCAGTTCACTTTCATACAATTTCTCAAATTGACTATGCATCTCACACTTGTGGCATACAATCTTTAACATCTTGTCTTTTATTTATACCATCTTCAATCTTAGAAACTTTCTCCAAGGTTAGCTACACACTCTTCATTTTACAAATTCAAATTAGTTCGACAACTCAACATTCTTGCGATGGATGAGAATGAGAGTAGACCAAACCAACACTTAACAAAGACCCAAAACAACATCTTGGATCAATCACACACTTCCTTAATCGATACTTATCATTTGCATGATGTGTAAACAGAAGGTCAACCAAACCTAATGAAAACACCAATGAACTTTGAAGTGCATGCTTCTATAAAAAGAAGGTAACATGCAGACCACATAACATGCTTTAAAATACACTGGAACATATCTTAGACACCTTCATATTCATCCATAGCTATTGCAGCAACCTTCATACATAGAACACTTTTCATGAGTCCATGTGGATTGTACAAACACGCATAGTAACTCTAAAACTAGTCTTCCAGAGCACCAAACCACGTACACCTTTGACAGAACAAAAGTAACACCATTAAGAGCCTTCTTTCAGATCTACAAGAACTGAAACAAACTAACAGAGGACTGTGGAGTAGATACATTTATGCTAGTCCATAAACAAACAACTCTGCCAGACGAGTTCACAAACCGGTGAACTCAACTTTCAATCTTCATCAAACCAGAAGCTATAATCTAGGATATATCACCCAAGGATTCCCTCAAGCAACACTTCATATTTTCACAAGCATAGGATCAACACAAGAAATTTTGAGCACATATTGAAGCACATTCTAAACACACACAATTTTGTCTTCACTATTTATTAATTATCTCAAAAGCACTTGGTAACTCATCATATTAGCACACTTGCAACACCATAAAGATATCTACATGTACTCACAAAATATCTACAGTATCTCAACTATACATGCACTACCTGCAATCAATTGTTTCCTTTCTCTGCAACAACCTATATTGTGTTGACATCAATGACAAAATTAATGACAACACCACCATACTTATCCATACTTGCAACAATCTCCCCCTTTGTCATTGATGACAACACATGATGTGGAAAACCATCAAATACAATAATATCCATTTTATTTCACTATTATTTTTCTCATGACTCTCTCTCCCCCTTTGACATCAATGGGATTTTTTTTACATAATTATTAAACCATATATAATTCTGATCACTCCCCCTTAGGAGTGCACCCATGACAAAAATGATACTTCGTACTCCCCCTAAGGAGTAGACCCCAATCATCAGTATAGACAAATGATGAATATGTAGATCCACTGGACTAATGCACCTCTATGTGCACCTAGTTTAAAGAAGTAGGGGAAGTAACCCCCAACTTCTCCTAGAGATACTCAAAAGTATCCTTAGGAATAGCCTTAGTAAATATCAACAATTTGATCCTTTGTAGGCACATATTCAAGTCCGACTTCATTTTATGATACCTTCTCTCTCAAGAAATGATATATGATAGATATATTCTTTTTCCTTGAATGCATTACCAAATTCTTTGAAATATATATTTCAATTGTATTATCACAGAAGATAGAGATAGGCTCATCACACATCACTCCTATATCCTTCAATGTTTTCTTCATCCATAGTACCTATGTCCAGCAAGATGTTGTTGCTATGTACTTAGCCTCTATAGTGGATAAATAAACTGGATCTTGTTTCTTGCTTAGCCATGAAACCAATTTGCATCCAAGAAAGAATGCACCACCACTTGTACTCTTTTGGTAATCTACACAACCAACCCAATCTGCATTAGTGTAAGCACTTAAAATAAAATCAATATCCTTAGGATACCACAAACCATAATCTAGAGTCCCTTTTAGATATTTGAATATCCTTTTCACAGCTATAACATGTGTTTCTTTGGGTTCTTCTTGAAATATGGAAACCAAACATACTACATGCATGATATTCAATCTGGTAATAGTAAGATATAGCAATCAACCAATCATAGATCTATACTTGCTCTGATCAACTTTAGAAGATTCATCATCCTTACTTAGTTTGCATCCAGTCACCATAGGGGTATAGATCTATTTGGAGTCATCCATTCCAAACTTCTTCAACTATTCTTTAACATACTTTGATTATGAAATGAATATGCCCTTATCAGATTGATTCACTTGAAGTCCAAGGAAGAAATTCAACTCACCAATCATTGACATTTCAACTCTTTTTGCATCTATTTTACAAATTTCTTGCACTTACCCTCATTTCCTCCAAAAATAATATCAACATACACAACCACTGTCAAAATTTTGTTTCCTTCAACCTTGAAAAAGAGATTACTATCTGCAGAGCCTTTGTTGAACCTTTGCTAAGTCAAATACCTATCCAACCTTGCATACCATGCTCTGGGAGTCTGTTTAAGTCCATATAGTGCCTTTTTCAACTTAAAAACCATGTCTAGTTGAGATGATAACTAAAATCCCTCTGGTTGTTCCATGTAGACCTCTTCTTCCAATTCTCCATTCAAGAATGCAGACTTAACATCCATCTAGTATACCTTGAAATCTTTGTGAGAAAAAAATGCCAAAAACATCTAAATAGCCTCCATTCTTGCCACTAGGGAAAATGTGTCTTCAAAGTCTATTCCTTCAATCTATGAATAACCTTTGTAATGAAGGATCTTGGCTCTCAAATCCTTCCTAGCCCCTCCTAGGATTTTTCACCTAGAAGGAGAAAGAATAGTGGCCAAAATGCACAATGTTAACACTCAAGACTAACGTATGAATGGATGGAAAGAAAATAGGGTGTATGTGGATATGTTTTAAAGATTACAAATGTAGATAGCTGAATACAAACTAATCTAATACAAAATGTTGGAAAACACAGTGTAGAATTCAAACATGAACTAGAAACATAAGAAGATGGATATACAAAAATAGATGAAACTGAACAGAGTGCACCTGGAGTGTTGAAGAAGACTGGAAATTGATTCTAGAATGTTGTTAATGATGTTTTTCAAGCCTGAAAGGACTCATTCACCATCTAGGGTGAATTAGTCTTTGTTTTGGTGAAAACTTCCGAAAACAGGTCTCTGACTACTGAGAGTTGAATTATGAGAAAAACACTTTTCAGGCCTACAAATGGGACTAATTCACCATGCTTGGTGAATCATTCCTCCTATAGGAATCTACAAAGTCAGGACTTGATTATGTAGATCTAGATTTGCACTTTTGTCTTCTACAAGTGTCTGCTTCAAAAACTGTCAGAATCGGGTCTGAAAATGACTTTCCCTTGATACTTTGACTTGAATGATAAGGAGATTACTTGAATAACTTTTAAATGCAATATTCAACGATTCTTAAGCATCCAAGAGTCCTAAATCTACACATAAACTAGATGAAAGAGAGATATGTTGAATGTTAGGGCATGGGGGTTTGCCTAAGTCCAACCCCATTTAGGTAATTAAACCAAAATGATGAAATAAGTGAATAAAAAATGAAAAAATGGAGTATATTACCTTGCCATGATGATTGATCTTGAATTTATATATAAATGGAGGAAGATTTAGCCCTTGAATGTCCTTAGAAGCTTTCTCGATGACTTACAATGACAAAACCCTAAGTTGCTTGACTTGGATGAGAAGATAAATGATGATTTAATGATGAGAGATGTAAAAATGAATTTTTTCTATCTAAAATGAGGATAAAAACACTTATTTATAGACAACTGTTTCTTAGTAGCCGATAATACCTCATCACAAGCCGACATGTAGTGAAAATACACTTTAAATTTCACTTTTTATTGTTGAAAGGTCAAAATGGGGGCCAAATAGGACTCATTCACCACACATGGTGAATGGGTCCCACCTAGTGGGGACTGATTCACCATGCATGGTGATGGGTCCCACAGGGGCCATTCTGATAGCTAATAAGCTAAGGAATAAGGAAATAAAGTTTAAATTGCAACTTTGTCAGGTATTTGATCAATTAAAGCCTCAGGATGCACAATATGATTTAATAGGGGTCTATTAGTGATGGTGTAAATGTAAAATAGGGATTTGGATACATAAATCAATGTTTAAGTGTGATTTAATACACTTTACAACACTAAAATGAGGTCCACATAGCCTAGGAATGCGCAAGAACCAATGTGAATGTGCAAGACACATTACAACACTAGTTTATCATTAAGTTTAAGTTCTAAGCCTTCTAGATTGATCTAATAATGTTCTTAAACAAATTTTATAATGTTAAATTAGAGAGAAACAAGTTCATTAAATCTATAAAAGCGTGAAATTCCTTTACAAGACTTTACAACACCATTACAAGACGTCATTAAAAGAATTTTATTCAATTTACAAGGGTCCAAGGCCAAGTGTGGATGCATAAAATGCCTCACAACACTAGATTAAGACCTCATTAAGTACATTTTATCATGAGTTAATCCCATGTCTAGAAAAGAGTCCTTTTTTCTATGTCACATTTAGCCCCCACTTTAGTGAGAGGATGAATCTACTTCAAACTCACACTAAAGTTGACATTCAATAGAGGTCTTCATACATAGATACTGATGACAAAGAATGAAAAGGATCAAGGAGGTTGCACAAACCCCCAAGATCTAAGATCCTAAGTCAAACCATCAAGATGCAAAATAATGCAATGACAAGAAGAAAAAGATGAAAATGATGTACTCACTCTGGGGCGACAGAACACAGGACAGTCCTCCGGGTGAGAAATAAAAAATGTACTCACTTCGGGGCCACAAAACTAGTTGTCTGTGGGGTGAGAAAGCCCAAAAAGGTAAGATACATATGCTAGTTGGTATTCACTCTCAAACAAATAGAAAAGTCACTATGGGGAAAATTCATGCTGCTAGGTGGGCTTCCCACTCAACCATGTTAAAGTTATGCTCATTGATAACCTTAACAAGGCACCACAAAGAAAAATGCTTATGAACAAAAATACAAAGGTACCAAAATCATGCAAGTTGTGTTATGCAAGGTGGAAAAATGAAAAATAAAATGTAAAAAGATGTTCAAAGGAGTCTTGTAACTAAGTTTATGCAAGGTTAGTCACGTAGGGAACATTGTGTCTAATGTATCCAAGAGAGGACCAATCAAAGAATAGTATATTCACAACTTAGGGGGTGTAGTGTGTCACATCAGGCCACTAAGAGGAATGTAATATGCTGAGATAGAGCACACTTATGAAGGACATCACACCCAATGTCATTCACAAAGTGATAAGCACATCATATAAATGACAAGGCTACACTAGGAACCAAGAATGCAAATGAATTATTGTATTGTATTCCCCCCACCTTAAAGGAATTTCTACACATAATTCTATGAGAAATTGCTTTAAAGTAGAAGAGAAAGAAGAAGACATGAGAGCTTACTCGAAAAGCCCTATGCCAAGTTATATGTTTCCAATAAGCTGCGTCATGAAGAAAGGGAGTATTTCACATGCAAGTCAATCTTAATACATGTTGTCCACATCCCGAGCTTGCTCTTATATGTTCATGAAAATTTAATGAGTAGTCAAAAGAGACAATGACAAGTGACATACAAGGGATAAGGTTGTCTAATTATTTTCCCCCCACTTAGTGTAGGACAATGGTGAGCCTAAAGTGGATGATGGTATGTTGCTCTTTGCAAGGGATGAAAAACATGCAATAGTGAGTATGCTATGATCCTATAGCTATGGAATGGCAAGGAGCAGCAACTAAAATTATTTATGTGAATAAAGAAGAGTCTTGGAAGAGTCTTGTGTGATAGTATTGATGTTGTGTGAAGGCTTGTTGATTTCGATCAAACGACAACAACCAAGACCATGAATTGTTTGTTGTGTGTTAGGCTCTATAGGGTTGTAAATACCTTGTTCTTGAGTACCACATACTTTTCCACTATATCTAAGTTGTTTCATGAGGTCATACCCTTTTCCATAAATTTGTTTCATTAGTTTGGAATCAGGAGGTTGTTCATTATTGTGGTCATCAAGGGTTGTTGTGGAGTTTGTGTTGTTTTCTAGAGTAGTTGAGGTGGATGCTTTTGAAGAGTTATTTGAATTTTTCATTGTCATGATGGTTGTTTTTCTTGTTTTGTATCTTTCTTTTGTGTGAGTATATATTCACCCATAAACGAGGGTATGAATTCTAAGAATCCCCAATCATCACCAAATAATTTAGATGGCCATTTCTCATCGTTGTGTTCAATTTCTATGTTGGATGCGGGAATTAATGTTTTTAGAGGACTTGCAGCTCCTTTTTCAAGGTGCAAGCAACTTTCATGCTTGGGATCTATTTCAATGTGATAAATGTGATTGTTATAGACATATTTCATTTTATGATGAAGGGTTGAAGGCACAGCATTCATCTCATGAATCCATGGTCTTCCTAAAAGAAGATTATACAAGAGATCATAAGGGATGACGTGAATAGGAGTTTCCAAAGTAAGAACCCCAACCGTAATAGGAAAAGTGATTACACCGAGCGGTTGCTTTGTTGTGTTATCAAATCCTTGAATAGATACATAATCAGATTTGATGTGTGACCTGTCAACATCTAATCAATCAAGGAGGCTCACACTACACACATTAAGGGCATAACCATTATCGATGAGGGTGTGTTTGATACCAAAGTGATTGAATTGAGCAATTATCATAAAGGAATCATGTTGATGGAAGGTATTTATGTCAAGATTCAGTTTTTGGATGAGAGTTGCCACATCATTCGGAGTGGAACTATGAGGAGCTTCGATTTGTTTTAAGGCTGTTTGAAGAATGTTGTTGTAATTTGGTGAGTTTTGAAGTAAATCCCAAAGGGAAATATTTTCAGGAGTATTCTTTAATTTTTCAAAAAGATGATCCTCCTTTTTTTTGGGAATGTAATGAGGAGTGCTAGGCAGATTGGGTAAAGGTAAAGAGGGTGGGATTGGTTGCGGTGGTTGCAGATTATTTCGAGTGTTATATGTATGAGCAACAATATCATCACTACATTCGTGCAATACATTAGTGTTAGGTGGGTATAAAGTGTGGTGTGGTCAATTAGAGGGATGAAGTGGATGTGAGGGTGGGTAAAGGATAATTTTAGGTTTATTTTGAGTTTTTTGTTTGTGTGAAGGTGGGTAAAGCGTGTAGCGAGGTTTATTGGATGGTGGATAAAGGGTGTAGTAAGGTTGAATATTGTTAACATCCTAGAACAAGTGGGAGTTTTCATTGTCTTTGAAGGGGATATTATCTTTGTCTTCAGTCATAATATACTCTCAAAGGAGAGTTCATAGAAGAAAAACAAATCACATGTTTGTGACAACTAAGGTTTGGTTCAACCAAAATAACTTCTTCGCAACCAAGGGGTTTATTAATGGGGGAATGTGTTTGATTAGGGGAAGATTGTATGTGATTGTTAGTTATTTCTAAGGCCACATTCTCTTGTTCCATGTTGTCTACCATACTAGGAGAGCTTGTAATATGTTCATCTAATGTTGAAATTTTACAAGTAGCTCCATCAGAAGTATGAGAAGGATCAATGAAATAATTGTTTTGCTCAATAAAGTTTACCATAGGTGAAAGGGGACAACTAAGATTGTCATGACTCTCATTAGTTATGTTTTCTAACAACATAGTATCTTCTTCACAACTAGGAGAGATACTAGGAGAAGAAAAAATAGGATTATCATGATCATTTATGACTTCATTGCTTTGTCCCTAATGTCTTCCAAAATAGAAGGTGTAGGGGAAGGATCATAAAGAGGGTTGTTGTAGACCTTAAAGATTTGATTATTTAAGATTAATTTTTCATCTTCATCATTTATAATCTCATTCTCTTGTGTTATAGTATCTTCCCAAAGGGGATTAGGAGAAGGACAAACAAGAGCCTCATGATTCTCAACGATTGTGTCTTTTGTCACCAAATACCTTTGTCACTAAAAGGAGAGGTATTGGGAGAATTATAATCATGATCATCATGAGCGTCTATGTTTGTATGCTCTCCTAACACATCATCCACACAAATAGGAGAGATAGGAGGGAATGCAAGTTTAAGACAAGTATTAACACTTACATTCTCTTGTGCTAAGAGACTCGCATAATATTGACATGTAGTGAAGAAATGATGATCATTCTTATGAACTAACATTTTGAAATAACAATTTATGCTAACTCAAATTGCAATATAGAATTTTAAAATAAAATTCAATTTTCAAAGAACAATTGACTGATTGTAATAGGAGAATGCAAATGTGAAAGTTAAAATATGCATGAAATGAGCTAATTTAGACTAGTTTTGATGAAATGCATGCTACAAAAATGCAACTAACAGATATATATAGGTTAAGAAAGCAAAAAAAAGCCTAAAAATAAATTTTTGAGGTCTATAAAGTGTTGTTTCAAGGGTCAGAAGGGACTGATTCGCCCAAGGTGGTGAATCAGCCCCAATATGGACCTTTTGAATTTTTTTTAGAAATTTGAACTTGATTTTTATAAATTTTGAGTGCCAAGATGCAAACCTATGTGAAAAATGCAGAATTTCAGTAAATATAAATGAATTTAGATGCTACAGATGCAACCTAAATGCACTTTTTTATGAATGCAATATTTAACACCTAGCATGCAAATGAACCATGCAAACCATCATGCAAGCTAGATCTATGATGAAGAAATCCAAAATTAGAAAGAGAGTATTCTAAAAGGCAGGTTCACCAAAAATTTAAAGAAGGATTTTTGGCTCTCAAATCCTTCTTAGCTCCTCCTAAGGTTTTTCACCTAGTCTAAGGAGAGAGAATATGGGCCAAAATGCAAAACGTTAACACTCAATACTAATGAATGAATGGATGGAAATAAAATGTGGTGTGAGTGGATGTGTTTTAAAGCTTACAAATGCAAATATCTGAATACAGACTAATCTAATACAAAATGTTGGAAAACACAATGTAGAATGCAAACATGAACTAGAAACCTAAGAAGATGGAAATAGAAATAGATGAATCTGAACAAAGTGCACCTGGAGTGTTGAAGAAGACTGGAAATTGTTTCTAGAATGATATTGATGATTTTTTCAAGACTAACAGGACTCATTCGCCATCTAGGATGAATCAGTCTCTGTTCTAGTGAAAACTTCCAAAAATAGGTTTTTGGCTGTCGAGAGTTGAATTCTGAGAAAAACAATTTTCAGGCCTACAGATGGGACTAATTCACCATGCTTGTAAAATCAGTCCTCTTGCAAGAATCTACAAAGTTAGGACTTGATTTTGTAGATCTAGATTTGTACTTTTGTCTTCTATAGGTGTCTGCTTAAGAAATTGTCAGAATCGGGTCAGAAAATGAATTTTCCATGATACTTTGACTTGAATGATAAGGAGATGAATTGAATAAATTTGAAATGCAATATTAAATGATGCTTAAACCTACAAGATTCCTAAATCTACATACAAACTAGACAAAAGAGAAATATGTTGAATGTAGGATGGGGGTTTTCCTAAGTCAACCCCCGTTTAGGTAATTAAACTAAAATGATGAAATAAGTGAATAAAAAATGAAACAATGGAGTAGATTAATTTTCTATGATGATTGATCTTGAATTTCTATAGAAATGGAGGAGGATTCAGCCCTTGAATGTCCTTAGAAGCTTTCTCAATGACTTGCAATGACAAAACCCTAAGTTGCTTGACTTGGATGAGAAGATAGATGATGAATTAATGATGAGAGATGTAAAATTGAATTGTTGTTATCTATAATGAGGAATAAAACATTTATTTATTGACAACTATGCCTTAGTATCCAATAATACCTCATCACAAGCCGACATGTAGTGAAAATAAACTTTAAATTTCACTTTTTCCTACTCAAAGGTCAAAATGGGGGCCATATAGGACTCATTCGCTACACATCGTGAATGGGTCCCACCTAGAGGGGACTGATTTTTCATGCATGGTGAATGGGTCCCACAAGGGCCATTCCAATAGCTAAGAAGCTAAGGAATATGGAAATAAGGTTTAAATTGCAACTTTGTCGGGTATTTGATCAATTAAAGCCTCATAATGCACAATATGGGTTAATAGGGGTCTATTAGTGATTATGTAAATGTCAAATAGGGCTTGGGACACATAAATCAATGTGAAAGAGTGATTTAATACTCTTTACAACACTAAAATGAGGTCCATATAGCCTAGGAATGCACAAGAACCAATGTGAATGTGCAAGACACATTACAACACTAGTTTGTCATTAACTTTAAGTTATAAGATTTCTAGATTTGTGTAATAACATTATTAAACACATTTTATAATGTTAAATTAGAGAGAAATAGGTTCATTAAGTCTAGAGAAGTGTGAAAGTCCTTTACAAGACTTTACAACACCTTTACGAGATGTCTTAAAAGCATGTTATTCAATTTTCAAGGGTCCAAGACCTAGTGTGGATGCATAAAATGCCTCACAACACTAGATTAAGACCTCATTAAGTACATTTTATCATGAATTAATCCCATGTCAAGAAAATGCTCCTTTTTTGTACAACACACCTTTGCACACAAGGCTTGCTTTGTTTCTTACTACTTCACCATTCTCATTCAACTTATTCTTGAATACCCATTTTGAACCAATTATATTCTTCTTTACCAGTCTAGGAACCAATTCCTATGTCTAATTTTCTCTATCTACTGTAATTCCTCTTTCATTGCTCTAACCCAATTTTCATCTTTGCATGCTTCACACACAATTTTAGGTTCTATCCTTGAAAGTAAACACAAATTTACCTTAGCTTCCACCACTTTGCTTCTTGTCATTACACTTTTGTCTTTGTCTCCAATGATCTACTCTTCCAAATGATTTTTCTGTACATGTTTTGGAGTCTTAGGAGTAGGTTGCAAATCTTCTTCTTCTTCAATCTGTTCTTCTTCCTCCTTATTCTCTTCTTGTTCTTGTCCTTGGACAAGTTCATCTGGTTCATCTTCACTTATTTCAACTGAACTATGCATATTTTCATCAACTTTTACATTTGCACTTTGAACAATCTTTCTCAATCTTTTATTGTAGCATCTTTAAGCTTTGCTTTTGGTTGTATATACAAGTAAAATACTTTCATCACATCTTGCATCAAAATTTTCTAGGTTCTCATCATCTCTTTTAATGTAACATTTTCTTCCAAATACCTTAAATTACTTAACGGGTATGTGCAAGATCATCATGGAAAAAACAGGCCCTTAAGTGGTGAAAAATTTAGTAAAGTGTGAGTTAGGAAACTTGACGTAAAAATTTGAATAGATTATCTATATTATTTCAAAAATATGTAAGAATAGAATCTGTAGAAAATTGAACGTAGTTTCTGAACTACTAGGTTTATTTAAACTAAAATCTATTTGTTGAAAATTTCAAATTTCAATGCAGTAGCACTTAAATTTCAGGGAAAAAATAAGTAGGTGCCTATCTGACCACCCTAACCACAATAAAATGATAATATTTTTTTATAAGATTTTAGATATAAGTAGAGGACTCATGTCCTGATGTGAGGCATATTTTTTTGTAATTATTTTCCAAGTAAATAATTAATTACGAATTTTTTATTACATCTTTTAAAAAATATAAAAACTTGTATGTTTGACCACCTTAACTTGGTCAAAAGTTCATGAAATTCAATTTTTTTTAATCCTATAGTATGTGAAGCATAGAATGTGATGCATGTTTCAGATTAAAAAAATGTGATACCATTTGAAAGCTATAGATGTTTTTCAATGAGCCTATCAATTAGGACTTTAGTCGTAATTCAAATAGCAAATGCATTATAATTATTTATTAAATTCAAAGTAAATCATAATTTATATTGGTGGAAAGAGAGAATCTCCTTTAAAACCCTTTTCATTTCATCAATTTTGGGTAAAAAAAAAGTCATCAGCAACATACCCTACACATACCCATCATATCACCACTTTTTGGCCCATCATGATCCTGCACATACCCTAACAGTAGGAATTTTTCCATACCATAGTTCATAAGGAGTATTTGTGATGTTGATTTTGATCTGAACTCTGTTAAGAATATAAATAATGGTGTGAATTTCTTCTCTCTAGTATACTACAAGTACATTTTCCTCTTTCATCATAGTCCTTGTGGCTTCTTGAATAGTCTGATTCTTCCTCTTAGCAACTCCATTCTACTAAGGAGTTCTAGGAGCAGAAAGATGCCTCTTTATAACATGCTCTCCACAAAACATATTAAACTCGTTGGAGGTGAAGTCTCCACCTCTTTCAGACCTTAAACATTTTATTTTCAGGTTCACTTAATTCTCTACCATAGCCTTGAATACATTGAATCTATCTAGAGCTTGAGCTTACTCCTCAAGAAAAGTAACCCATGTAATTCTAGAATAATCATAAATTAAAAGCATAAAATACCTGTCACCATTAAGACTTGTTCTTGTAGGACCACAAAGGTCTATATGAATCAATTCCAACATTATGGTAGTTGATTGTTCTTTTGCTTTAAAGTTGCAACTTGTTTGTTTTCCCAACTGACAACTTCTACAAATAGAATAGGTAGGCTTTGTGATTTTTGGTAGATCCCTGATAGCTTCTCTTGAACTAATCCTGATTAGGTTGTCAAAGTTTACATGTCCCATCCTCCAGTGCCATAGCCAACTTTCATTAACTTGAGACACAAAACATTGACCATCAGTAGCCTTAAGCTGATAAATGTTTCCATATGTTCTTCCCGCAGTTACCACAATTCTGGACCCTTTTCTGATCTCACAAGTATTATCCTAAAACACAAGCTTAAATCCTTTGCTACACATTTTTCCAACATTTAAGAGATTATTCCTTAAGCCCTTAACATAATAGACATCATTAGTATTATGTTTTCCATCAAAACTAATTGTTCCTTTTCCAACAATCTTTGCACTAGAATCATCTCCAAACATGACTAATCCTCCATCATACTTTTCAAGTATAATAAACTTACTTTTGTCTCTAGTCATATAATTTGAGCATCCACTATCAATTACCCAATAATTTTCATCTTGTCTAGCATGAAAGGTAGTAACAAGAGTACCTTCCATTTCTTCCTTCTTGCTTTCGAGACCACATTCCCTTGCACATCTTCCATGGTTATTAGACACTAATTTATTATCTAAGGCTAGAAACATGCATTCATATTTATCACCCTCAATATCAGATTTATCATCAGGAATTCCAACATCTTCTCTAACATAATACAATTTCTTAAACTTTTTGTCCTTTTTGTCTTTATTATCTTTGCTTTTATTGTGTATGGCTCTATTTGGAAATCTTGAAGCATAGTGACTAATATTTCCACAACTAAAAAATTTAAAAGGTATCATACCTTTGTACTTGTCGGTACCTTTCTTCAATTTCCTTGTAAAATTTTCTTCCAACTCCTTTGAACCTTCACTATCCAAATCATCTTCTGACTTTGTGGCTTGGAAGGATGTTTTTATTTTCTCCTTTTCTGCTCCAAATTTTCTCATTTCAAGTCTGGTCAAGGTGCCAAATAGTTGTTCTTTAGTGAATTTATTTTGATCATAAACTTCCTCAATGGCTGAGACCTTGCCACTGTAGCTCTCTAGCAAAATCATAAAAATCTTGTCCATTACATCTGTATACATCCAAAATTGGTCTAGAGAATATTAATTAAAGACTGGTTATTTAATTATTAAAAATCTTTTTTTCTTTTATTGTATAAATAAATTGCAAAGCTTATTTATATAGTTCATATTTCTTAATTCCTCTTATCTAAACCACTTTCTTCATGAATTAATTAAATACACAAATCTAATTATTATTTTTATTTGATTAATTCCCTTTCATTAAATTTGAATTTTTAATTCAAATTTTTTCACATTTCTCCATATTCTTCTAACCTCCTTCCACACCATCTTCCATCTCACCATGTGTCACATGAAAATAATTATTCCTAGTTTCTAAAATGGGTATTTACTCTCAAAAAACTCAACAAACTTAGGGACACATGGATTCTTCTTTCCATTTATTCTTTTCTACACTTGGCAAGATTGTTCTATTAAAGGGGACAACTTCCTTATTTCTCTCTAAACTCCTCATTTCTCACTGTTGATCTGTCCGGACTTAATCCTGATCATCCATTGCTACCAACTCACCTAATACCTTGGTGAAATCTATAAATAGAGGCTCATTTATAGCTTTTGAATAGAGAAGAGAGAATTTCATAAAATTACTCTGCATAAATCATCTTTGCATTTGAGAGCTTAGTTTACATTCTAGCTTAGCATTTAGAATAATTTAGCAAGTAGATTAGAATCATTGCTTCTTTGTTAGATATGTCTTAGTTTACTCACAACATTTAGAATCATTTTCAAAATGTCTCCATTAGTTAATTCAGCATGCATCATTCCATTAGCATTCTGTATACAACAACTTATCATCCAGCATATCATTTAGTTCATCATCTAGCCAAATCATCAAATCATGTAGGTGTAGATATGGTTTTTTCATTCTAGTTTTAATGGCTAATCATTTCTTAAGTGTCATCCTAGTAATTTAGTGTATTATTAAGATCTGAGAGCACTAATACAGGATCCTTAGGAATAGAGGAAGATGGAATGTCCTTAATGAATCATTTTATCAAATTGTGTTGTTAATTTAGATTTCCTTAATGTAATACATTGCATTTGTTGTGTGTTATTGATTATTATAATTCACATATTTTCTTAAACACATAAATTGGCACCCACTGTGATTCAGAAAACATCATTTGAAACAAACCATTCTTTGGCTGAAAACCAAAACAATAAAGTAAACTGGCAACAAATTGTTATATTTCCCCAGTTCAGCACATGGACTACTTATTTTAGCATATTTACTACTTTTTTGAGTGCATATACCCTATGTTACAGTGCATTTACTTCTTTTTCTAGCTCATTCACCTGTTGTTATAGCATATTCACCACTTTTACTAGCACATTCCTTGCATTCTGTGGCACATTTACTAAATTCTATAGCACATACACTTGAAACTTTGGTGCATTTGAGCCATTCCCTAGTGCATACGCCTAATTTTGTAGTGCATCTAAACTTTTCTCTGGTGTATCCAAGCCATGCTATAGCACATCTATCTTTTAGCACATACACTAACTGTTACGGCACATCCACCAAAATTCATAACCAGAGAGCTAAATTTGACTCCTATCCAATATTTTGAAACTATATTTAGGAATCCTTTCCAATCTAGAATCATTCCTTAGATGGAATATAATCTAAACATGTTCATTATCAAATGATTTCATGAAAGATTAAAATCTAGAAACCAAAGTCCATAGGTCTTAGTCCAAAAGCTCATCAAAAACGTCTCTCAACACTCTATGAATTTAGAGAGAGATTTCTCTTGAATTTATACAAAAGAGCTTCAAAGAACAATCCCAGCTTGTATTCATTTTTCTATTGTCAAAATCATAGACTTTTCCAAAGATTTGAGTATCTCTCCTAGGAAGGAAATTTGTCCCCCATTTCATAGTTGGAACAAAAACTTCAGGATCTTCTCAAGTTCAAAATTATTCCTTAGGTTCTTTAGAGTCTAAACTTGTTAAAATTGACCTCTACAAGTGAAATCTCTTACCTAAAATTTGATCAAACATCTAGAAGTGTCCAATCATCATCAAAATCCAAATTTGATCATCAAGTTGAGTTTCCCCATCAGGATTTATCATCCTTCATCTAGAAACAACATACTTTACATCAAATTTTATTACCTTAGTCTCATCAATAGGATTCATTATTTTATCTGACCTAGGTATTCCTTTGGAACTCCCAAATAACGATCAAAATTTAGCAAACCTTCATCACTTGCATGCATGTTTTAACAAGGTCCCAAAAGCAAAAACTTAAGGATAAGGAACATGAACCTCCAAATACCATGGGTGAACCAAAATAAAATACCTTTCACAAAGTTCCTCAAATTGAAATCGAAGAAATAACAAAGGAGGAAATAGAACAAGCAAACCATGATCCCAAATTTCACAAATTCCTAGAAAGAATCTTTGAAAAGGATGGAGAAAAATACCTTCTAATGTTAGCAAACCAAGTGGTCAAATTACCAAGTGATTTTGATGTCAATAAGTTGAAGGGAACCCCAAAGAAAATTGAAATTGAAACACCAAATACAGATCAAATGACTTCCCTAACACATCAAATGAAGAACCTTCAACAACAATTGCAATACATGCAAGGAGGGACTATCAAAAGATACTTGCTGCAAGATATTTGTCCCTACCCCTTTGATAGAAAGTTAAACATGATACCATTTCCCACAAATTGTGACTTACCAAAATATGACAAATACAATGGAGAATCTAACCCCATAGACCATGTGAGAGAGTTTCAAACCATGAGTCTTGATTTTTCTCATGAGGACACATATTTGATGAGACTTTTTCCTCACAGCTTGGGAGGCCATTGTATGGAATGGTTTTTGAATCTACAACTAGGCATAAAATCCTTTGAAGAACTTGTCAACAAATTTATCACTCAATATTCATATAACATTGCACATGAGATAACCATGAACAATCTTTGTAATACCAAACAAAAATAGGGAGAATATTTTCTCATATTCTTACAAAGGTGGAGAAGGTTATTCGCTCGCTATGCTTGTCCCATACCTGAACAAGAAAAGATGGAGATTTTTATTGATAACCTTAATAGTGAAATGAGTTATAGGCTACAATTACAATGTCCCCTTAGCTTTGAGAAGATGGTAGAAAATAGTATCAAAATTGAAGAAGCTTTAGTCAAAAGAGGGGTATTGAAAATTCAAAATGAAGGATCAAACAATGTTAGCTCTTCCAACCATCACAACAATGAGAAACCAAAATTTTGGACAAGGAACAAGAATGCCAACGATGGTTCCAGCAAAACACATAATTCTAAACTAGTCTTTAATCTATCAGGAACCACAATCAAGACCGATCAAAACATCAATCAAGGCACTAATCAAAATGTCAACCAACCCAATAATCAAAATAGCCATAATCAAAGTAACACCATGTCCAAACCTCCACCTTATCAAACATAATCAAACTAAAAAAAAATTACACCTTTGGTTCAATCACATGAATCTGCATTGAGGGAACTTCTTCAAAATAACCTCATAACACTACCTGACACTCGAGGCTTTGAACCAAAAGTAAAATCATCATGGTGGAATGATTCCTATTACTATGAATTTCATCGGTGCAAAGGCAATCAAACAAATAGTTGCATGCAATTGAAACATAAGATACAAGATTTAAGATGACAAGGTCATACGAACAGAGGGACTCCAAACAAATGCCGATCACAGAGCATTTAAAAATACTTTACCGAATTATGAAAAACGGGAGTCCTCTACAACAAACAGCAAGGAAAAGAATGTAAACTATGTCCATGATATTGTCATAAATCATATCTCAATAACATAGGATCAAATGAATACCATTGAAACCAATGACAATAAAGACATTATTGCAGCCAATAATCCAATCTATGACACTTCAATTGAACAAGAAAAAGACATCATTATCCTTGAAAATAAAATTAGTGACATCAAACCAGATATGGCTGCAACTGATACTCAATTCAATGTCATTAAAATTAAGGGCAAACAAGACAACATACTAGTAAATGCAACCACGAGAGCACATGCCAAATACATCTTAAAAGGAAGTTCATCTAAAACACCCACTGCCTCGTCCAATCAATACAACATAGTGGACCAATTACAAAAGATCCCTGCACAAAATATCAATATTGGAATTGCTCAAGATTTCACTCGCCAACAAAGAGATTTTGGGAAAAGCTCTAGTGGACACAACATTACCAACAAACTTGGAAGTTTGTAAATTCGAAGCCATGGTGGGACCTTTGACCATTCCACATTACCTATCCTTCTCGGAAAATGATGACACATCTATTTCTCATCCCCACAATGTCATTCTCCATATCGAATTCCTAATTCATGAATAAACATCATGTCAAATGTGTCCTAATAGATGGAGGATTCATCTTGAATATATGTACTTAAAGCTTGTTCGGGCCTTGGGATTCTCTAAGAATGCAATTGACTCAAAGAAAAAGAATACAATAAAAGCATATGATGATGAGGAAAGACCTTCACAAGGATTGATTGTCTTACCTATTGAATTAGGATTGATTCAGAAAGATGTAATGTGCCAAGTCTTAGACAAGGATTTGACCTACAACATACTATTGGGTTGCCCATGGATCCATGAAATGCAAGCGGTCCTATCAACATACCACCAATGTCTGAAATTCCCTTGTGGTGGCCAAGAAATCACCATCTCAGCCAATTCAAATAGCCCTTAGTATTGAAACACCATAAAATCTATCCAAGATATCTTTGTTCCTCATAACAGAGAAGCTTCCACTTCCATCTGTTCAAATGATCAAAGCTAGTCAAGTTTTTCATCCAAGCCATTGGTCATTTCCTCAAATCATGAAGGTCAATCCAGTTCCATGTCTAAACAATTTGAGAAGAAAGAAGAAGTTGCCCCTTCCACATCCTCAAATCATGAAGCTTGATTAAATGCTTTGTCGAAAAAATTTGAGGAAAAATTCCAAGTCAAAGATAAAGGTGTTGGTGAATATTTCATTGAACGATCCCTATGTCTTTCACAGTTCTCTTCCCCAAAGTCATATGGGCAACCCTCGACATCAACACAATAGAAATCACAACTAGTTACTAAATTTGATGGTTGGTTTGTAAAATAAAATATTAGGGTTGATGAAGCATAAGACAAAGATATTCTAAACTGGCTCTATAAGGATGAAGAGGAATCTCAAGAAGCAACTGTAAATGTACAAAAACACAATATGGGAAAGGCTTCACTATTTTGGAAAAGATGGGATATGAGGGAAAAGATATTGTAGGAAAAAGAAAAGAAGGAATTTTAGAACCAATTCAACCACTCTTAATCAATCCAAAAGACAAGACAGGGTTGGGTTATAAAGAGGACACAAAAGAAAAGATGACTCAGAGGGTGGTTGAAAGAATCTTGTAGTTACAAGCTAGTGATGATCATGAAACTGATTCTAATGAATATGAGTGGGATTCACTATCAGAAGAGTCTTGTCATGACAAGGACATTGATGTGGTACACAAGTATGCACCCCTACCCGAGGAGGGACAAGGTTCAAGTTCTATACCCCTTGAATTAGGATTGCAACACATTTATGATTCCAACAAAGACGATTCAAATCAAAGTGAAACAGATAACTTGGAGGAAAGTTACCTTATAGAAATCAATTTTCTATTGGAAAAATTGAAGATGCCACCATCAAGACTCTTACCATCTTTGACCTTAACCAGTCAGGTGACTTCTTGCCCCTAGTACATCCCGAACTCATAGACTGGGACCAAACTAAGCCATTTGATATCCCTACATTTTCAAACGATGAGGCCATCGTTAATTTCCTCTGTGCCAACAATCCGAAAATAAATTCCACCATTCAACATCTTAAAGAAGCTTCCAAAAAAGGGAGTATCAAATTTTCCAGCTACAAAATGAATAATATAAGAAATAGATTTGATGGTGAAAACCATTCAATGGCAGTATCAGATCTAGAAAAAGTAAAAAAAAGAGTGCATCGAATGGCGAAAACCTTTTTGAAGCATCAAAGGATGGAAGTTTTGATAATCTCCCATAGAAATTTTAGGAAAGATCAATGGTATTGATCAAATCCACACAGTCTATCAATATCAGTAGTGAAGAGTAGGTGAAGAATATACATATAGCGACATCTTTGACAAACCAAGAAAAACCAAGCTTCCTCAATTTTTTCATGGAAAAACAAGTCAAATTTTCTTGGTCATAAGCCGACATGCCAAGGATTGATCCATAACTCATCATGCATCATCTCTCCTTACCACCAAGAGTAAAACCAGTCAAGCAGAAACAAAGGAAAATGCATCCACATATTGCCCTATTGGTAAAAGTAGAGATGAAGAAGTTGTTAGACGTAGGATTAATCAGACCCATTAACTATGCTGAGTGAATCTCCAATATCGTACTAGTCTCAAAGCCTAATAACAACATTTGTATTTGCACAGATTTCTGAGATCTTAATAAGGCTTGTCCCAAAGATGATTTTCCTCTAACTCACATAGACATCATAGTGGACTTAACGATAGGACATGGCATGTTGTCACTTATGGATGGTTTTTGCAGTTCTAATAAAATCAAGATAGCTCTAGAGGATCAACATAAGACAACCTTTCCATGTCTATGGGGAACATTATATTGGAACATCATGCCATTCAGATTGAAGAATGCAAGAGCTTCTTATCAGTGCTCCATGACAACAATTTTTCATGATATGATGCATACTTTCGTGGAAGACTATGTGGACGATCTATTAGCTAAATCATATCCCAAAGAGGGACACTTAGAGATTGTAGACAAAATATTCACTAGATTAGAGAAATTCAATGTACTTCTGAATCTAAAGAAATGTGTGTTTGGGGTGACTTTAGCCAAACTCCTAGGATACATAGTTTCAGAAAAGGGCATTGAGGTAGACCCAAAAAAAGTTAAAGCTATCATGGAAATTCCACCACCCAAAAACATCATTCAGCTACGATCTTTTCAAGGAAAGTTCCAATAGACTCAAAGATTTATTTCACAACTGGAAGATAAGACCCATCCTTTACTCACTGGCTACACTAAAATGTTTCTTTGTGATGGGATGATAAATACGAAGGAGCCTTCAATCAATTGAAACAATACCTAATGATTCCACCTATCTTAGTACCACCAGCAGAAGGAAAACCACTCTTGTTATACATTGCAACAACTGAGGTATCATTGGGAGCCCTGTTTGCACAAGAGGATTCAATAGGAAAAGAGACAACAATTTACTACATCAGCAAGATGCTCAATGACTATGAGATCAATTATACATCCATTGAAAAGGCTTGCTTGGTAGTAGTGTTTTCCACCTAGCAACTATGACAATACATGCTAACTCACACCATCAAGTTAATAGCCAAAATAGATCCACTAAAATACCTCCTCAACAAAGCTAACCTAACTAGAAGACTAGCCAAGTGGGTTATGATACTCAGTGGATTTGACATCCAATATGTGGATAGGAAAGAAGTAAAAGGACAAGCAATCACTGACCAGTTAGTTGAAGCACATCTACCAGATGATCATCCTTTGCACATTGAATTTCCAGATGCTGATATCCTTACCTTGGCTACAAAACAATGGACATTATACTTTGATGGATCACATGTAACGAACATGGTTTAGGGGCTAGAATCCTATTTTTTCACTCCACAAGTACATACCATACCAAAATCATATAGATTGATGTTCCTTTATACCAATAACATGGCAGAGTATGAAGCATTAATCATCGGCATTAAAATAGCTGTAGAATGGAAAATTCTAGAATTGCAAGAATATGGAGATTCTCAGTTGGTCATTAACTAGGTCAATGATGATTATCAAACAAAGGATGAAAAAATGATGCCCTACAAAAGAATGATTGATGAATTTAAGAAATATTTTATGGATATCAAATTTGAATAGATTTTAAGAGTGGACAATAAAGCTGTTGATGCCATGGCCACTATTGCTTCCTTGTTACAAAGTCTAGAGAAGAGAAGCCATTACGAGTTCTTGGTGGAGCAATTGTTTTCCCCTACTTATGACAATACTGAGTCCCAAGTTATACGTCACCTATTTGATACCAATGACTCAATATATGGTGAAATTTATACCTACCTAAAAGATAACACCCTTCCACCTGACCTGTCTAGAAATAAAAAATGAAATTTCATTCACCGAGCTCCTCAACATACTCTTATTGTGGATGTACTATACCAACGAGGTCTTGTTGGAACTCTCCTCCAATTTCTGGAATGCAATGAGTCTGAAATGGCTTTACGAGAAGTTCATGCGGGTGTTTGCAAAACTCATTCAAGTGGTTTAACCTTAGCCAAGAAAATCCTTCGTTTAGGATATTACTAGCCAAACATGGAGGAGTCTTTCCAGTTTGTCAAGAAATATCAAAAGTATTAGATTCATGGCAATCTCATCCACACACCAGTGCAAGAACTTCATCCTTTTGCATCAACATGGCCCTTTTGTCAGTGGGGACTAGATTTTGTCAAAAAAATCCATCCATCTTCGTCAAATGGAAACAATTTTATCATCATAGCTATAGAATACTTCATGAAGTGGATTGAAGTTGTTCCCCTAATCACCATCATAGGAAAGAAAATTTCATCATTCATCCTCAATTAAATCATTTTTTGGTACAACATCTCTCAATCCATTGTCACTCACAATGGAAGACCATTCAAAAATCAAGACGTGCAAGAGTTGTGTCAAAAGTTCAAAATTTAGCATCATTTCTCTACATCATACTATCCTCAGGGAAACAGTCAAAGCAAAGGCTTCCAATAAAACCATTCTAAAAATCTTGAAGAAAATAATCAATGACACTGGATGTGATTGTCACATCCAATTAAACCCTGCTTTATGGGCATACCGCACTAGTATTCACACACCAACAGGAGCCACACCATATGCTCTGGTGTATGGATCTGAGGCCATTGTACTGATTGAGGTTGAATTACCATCACTCTAGGTTTTATTCAAGGGTATTATCTCTGATGAGGATTATTAGGTATCTAGATAGAAGGAACTGGAACTATTAGATGAACAACGCAAACATGCAGTGAACCACCTGAAAGCCTACCAACAACAGATGTCCAGAAGTTACAATCATAAAGTCAAACCCATAACATTTCAAGTTGGTGACCTAGTATTGAAGGAGAACCCACACAACCAGCATGATAGGGAGAAGAAAGGAAAGTTTGAGCCAAATTGGTTGGTCCCCTTTGTCATTGTGTCAGTCTATGGATTAGGAGTATACCAGCTATCCATGCCAGAAGGAGACCTATTTAAAGATCCCATGGATAGTCTCCATCTCAAGAAATTATACACATGATTCATCTACTACATTGGAAAAAGTCCTAAAAAAATCCAAAAACATTGGAAAAAGTCCTGAAAAGTTCAAAAACATCAAAAAATGTCTTGAAAAAATGGTCGCCCTGGTGAAAACTTGGCAAAAAGGCATCTTGGTGACAACAAAAAAAATCAAAAAAAAAAATACAAAAATAAAAAAAAAAGAAAAAATTTAAAAATAAAATAAAATAAAATCAAAAAAGAAAAAATACAAAAAAAATCATAAAATCTAAAAAAATTGCAATAAAAGCAAGTAGTGAAAACCTGGCAATAGGCGCTATTTGTGACAGGTTGGCTTCTTCCTCTATTGAAACATGTATTGACCACATTGGTTATTTTTTATCACTATCCACATCCTTTGTTTGAGCCTCATGTACATATTTTGCTGTGTTGGTCATGTCTCACTTTGGCTTGTCGATCATTGTACATATCCATAATAAAATTGGTTTGTTTCCATTAGGGGAAAATTCATAAACTCACTGGGGGCAATCCATGTTTGAGCTTAAAAATGACAAACAAACAATAGTACAACAACATGGTAAACACACAACAATCAAGTGGGCTACAACTTTGAACATCAATCAAACTCACCAAAAAAATCATCAGAACCAACAACAAAAAGATCAATAAAAAAAAAAATTCATTTGGTGACAATCCTTTGAATCATAGTTTTATCACTTTAACACAAATGTTTAAACTATTTTCATTGTGATTGTTGTTATCATTTCTCGAGAGCAACTCAAGGATGTCAAGAACTAGAGAAGCTAGGATCGAGAATGATATTTTTCTTTGTTTGTTGTTTGTGAGTTGATCATTAATACTATGTGAATCATCGTGGAATGTGCTCTACAAAGTACCATTGATCACATTCTGGATTCACATAGGAAAACGGTTAACTCTTGTTTGTTTATGCAAGGAATTCTCAGGTCATCTCGGTCCAATTATACCTAGATGCTTGTGTTAACTTGCACTATCAAACAATCATGAAAGTAGTACTCAGGTCATCGTGTTCTAATTATACCATCAATGTATGTACTCACTTTCAACATTTTAAAAGCTCAATGATGATACCAAGCTTAATAAATTAGTTACTGGGATGACCTCATTCCATTATTAGGTTTGCATATTTAGGTTACATTCATATTAGGTGTTGCAGTGATATTTATAGATTTCTCCAAGGCTAGTACAATATTATGAATGATGTTATTTCTATCATTAATAGATTGAGTACATTTGACATTACCAAAAATATCATTCACATTTTAGTTGCATAAAAATTAGGACATCATTCAAGCATTATCATATCATTTCATCATTCATTTTCATTAGGTCATATATTTACATCATGAAAATCCAAAAACAAAGCATTATCATATCATTTCATCATTCATTTTCATTAGATTATATATTTGCATTATGAAAATCCAAAAACAAAGCATTATCATGTCATTTCATCATTCATCTAGTTATTAGATAATATATTTGCATTACAAAAATCCAAAAACAAAGCATTATCATATCATTTCATCATTCATTTTCATTAGGTCATATATTTACATTATGAAAATCCAAAAAAAACAAAGTAGTGATCATATACATTTAGTCATTCACGTGCATCACAAAAAAATCCACAATGAAACATTTCCATTCATCCATCTCATACATCTATTTCATCTATTGCATCATACATATTTACATCAGAAAAGTACAAAAACATAGCATTTAGCGCATTCCCTTCACATAATTAGATTCATCACATAGGGCATATAGACATCATATCATAGAAGCATCATAGGATCATAACACATGTTGCATTCATGACATATCATATCACCATCATATAAAATATCACATAGCATACATAATAGGAAATTAAATGTATCCATCATGATCAACACATAAGCACATAGGTTAATCATCATCATTGCTACATATATATCTCCAAATAATGTCAAGTGTACAAGGATATCAGAATATGAAGAGATACATCATAAAAAATGGTAGTAACTGATCAAGTAGCAATGTATACATATCCAAATCACAATAGAACATCAAATGTCAGAGCTATGTAGTGCTCCCCCTAGATGGTGTTGGCATCCTTGAATCGGTACCTCCCCCTACACCTAGCAGACCCACACTGGGATCTCTTTGATCTCTAGGAAATGGTTGTGTAATGCCCACACTAACCGTCTAAGACTGTGACCTGCCAGACCAAGACTGAGCAAAGCTCTCCCACTGCTCTAGAGGGACCAACTCATGATATTGACCTCTATAGAACTTGACCTCTTGAGAAGTGTAGCATATCTCCCTAAAATAATCTAAAGTCCCCATAGCCATTGTAGCCTATTGTAGTCTCTCAGTAATAGCCTCTGCTTGCTCTACCTGTCATCTTAATGCAGTCATTGCAGCAACCTAACCCTACACCTATGCAAGTTGTTGCCTAGCAACATCCCTCTTAGTAATCAAAGTTTGTATCTGTCCCTGGCCTTGGGAGAGCTGTGCTTGTACCTATGATAGCAACTATGTATGTGCCTGCAACTGCCCCTGAACCTGTGTCAACTGGCCTTGAATTGTCTAGACTTGAGCATGTAGTGCTATAATTTATGACTATTGTTGCTGGGAATGCAACCGTATTTGTACCCACTGTTGTGCTACCGTCACTAAGGATTCCCTCCTATGAGGCACTCTGACATCTAGTCTTGGATGGGCACCCCCTCCTCTGGCACCACCTCTTCCACCGTCGTTGCTCCATCACCATCCCCACCATCTCCCTCCTCCTCATCTCCATCACCTCTACCCCTCCTTTGTCTGGGTGGTCTCTCCTCATCATCCTCTTTGATGTTGGCATTGGCTCATTAGGCCTGGAAATCCTCAGAAATGGATGCCCACCAAATTATTGTGAGTACTCCTCAGTCATGTATCCCTCAATGATCTCTAGAAGGTAATCCCAAATCACTGGTTTTAGTCCATGATACTCATCACATGCAGCATCATAAGATAAAGTGGGCCCCCACTCAGTCACATCCTACTATCTTTGAACATACATGGGCAATCCCTATGGTATCCCCTAAACCTGATCGTACTATTTAAGCACCCTCAGCAATAAGAATCTCTCGATAATGTAGCATGTCCATCCAATAAGATACATGGTTGTCATCAAATAAGGCATCTCCAAATGATCCTCGGCCCACTACTCATAGTCTACATATGGTCTCCATGTAATGGAATCTAGGTCATCCAATACTCCAGTTTTCCCAGCTTATGCTGGAAAATTGGGCCTGCATAACCATAGATATAGGGTCTACCAAATGGATGGAATTTTTCTATCTCTGGACGTGTCACCACTATATGCTCCCAATCCAACGTCTGTAATAGGGTCACACTAGTGGATAGACTAGCTCCTCTGAGATAAACTACCTGATGCAAATCATGATTTAACTATGCAAGCATGCATGAACCCCAGGCGAAATAGGTCCCAAAATGAATCATCTACTCTAGTGTCTGACCCCAACCGATGTACAATCCCTTTGCCCTCTTGTTGGGACATAGGAAGCCACTGACAAATCTTGCAAGCACAGAAGGAAAATGGGCATACTTCTCAAATATCTCCTGCAAAGGCATCTCATACCTACTAATATGGTCATCATGGAATATCCAGCGTAAGGCATCTATACCTCCCTACTTGGTTTAGTCATATGTAACAATGTCACCCATCACGGGAATCCAAAAAAATTTGTAGACATCCTCTGGCATCACAGTCATCTCTCCAGTGGCTAGATGAAAAGTGTTGTGGTCATTATGACACCTCTCTGCTAGTGCAGTCAACAATCCCCGATTATTTCTAATCTGGGGCATGTCAATCAGTGAAGATAATCTACATCACTCAACGGTATCCCTGTTTGCCTATGATAGATGTGGAATAATCTCCCAAGTCTATGGGAATCACTCTCGAGATTGAAGATTATCTAAATCCATCTCCTATCATTATAACATATCATAATCAACACATCAATCAATCAATCAAATTAGAAAAACAGTCAAACATCAACCAATCACTTATCCTATTAGTTATAGTGAGATTTTCATCAAATCTCGCAAACATCTATTTTTGATCCTCACCTATCATGAGGTAAAAACAACATCAACATTATTGCATCTCGCCTATCATGAGATCAATAAATTATCTAATCTATAATCAACAACAAATCATTGGCTGACGCGATTAAACATCATCAAATTCAAGGACCAAAACAAAAAAATCTTCAATTCTCACTTAGATGCACCATAACAGTCCTTCGTTGTGCCAAAAGGGAAGATGCACCACTAAATTGGTTGGATGCACTATTATAGTCAGTCAATGCACCATTTAAAAAATGCACTAGAGAATTCCTAAGAAGCGCTATGGAATTTCTTTAATGTGCCATTTAATCCAACATGCTAGAGAATCCCTCATATACCTCAAAACTAAAATTTGATGTACCATTTCTAGGGGACGCGCTATCTAATACTCTGCTGCACCATTTCAGGTCATATATGTGCAACAATGTGGATGCCCCGTTATAGACCATGCATGCGCCTCTAAATCTAGCCTATGCGCTAAAACCCTAGGTGGATGTGCTAAAGATCTAACCTATGCGCCACATATAATTTTGTATGCACCGAAAGAACGAAAAACAAAAATTAAAAATTAAAAGCGTGAGAAAATTGATTCAAAATTCACAAGAAAAGTTTACAAAATTTGTATCGGAGGCTACATATCCCGTTGGCCAGTTGTGTCGTTGCACCTGCTCAAATCGATGAGTCTCATAGGGGATTTCCATTTTCGCTCAAATGCTCAAAGTTGCTCTCTCACTCCATAATTTTCAAAATCATAAGTGCACAAATGAATCCTCTTTTCACTTTTTACCTCTTAATAAGGGTAATTAAGAGTGTGATTTTGGTGAGATATTTTAATTTTTTAAAAAGATCAATTAATCTGGGCAACTCAATTCTTCCATATCAGGAGATAAATCGCTTGAATATCATCAAATCAAAATTTCACCATCAACATCATCACAAATCAGCATAAATTTTCAAATATCATCAAAAATCTTTTAATCATAAAAAATTCCTAGATTTATCTCCTGAGGGGGCATACATTCATTATCTTCCAAAATCGTCATCTGGGACATCGTCAAAATTTTAACAGTACTAGTAAATTTTTCTTTGAAGTAATGTGTAAACACATCACTTCAAAGAGGGGCAAAATGTATACAACCAAAATTGGTCTAGAGAATATTAATTAAATACTTGTTATTTAATTAATAAAAATCTTTATTTCTTCTATTGTATAAATAAATTGCTAAGTTTATTTATATAGTTTGTATTTCTTAATTACTCTTATCTAAACCACTTTCTTCATGATTTAATTAAATAAACAAATCTAACTAATTTGTTTTATTTATTAATTCCCTTTCATTAAATTTGAATTTTGTCACATTTCTCCATATTCTTCTAACCTCATTCGACATCATCTTCCATCTCACCATGTGTCACATTAAAATAATTATTCCTAATTTCTAAAATGGGTACTTACCCTCAACAAACTCAGGGACACATTGTTGGAAAAATAAGGACAAACAACTAAGAGGGGGGTGAATCAATTGTCATAGAAATTTAAACTTTTCTAACTTAACTTAACTTTAATCTCAGATATGATGAATAAGAAATTAACCACAAGCAATTCACACATTAGAGAAACAAAGAACACCAAGATTTTTTTTACGTGGAAACCCTGTTAGGGGAAAAACCATGGTGGATGTTAGTCTACAAGACTACACTCAGCTAAAAGTATAATGAAAACTGATAAGGGGAATGCACATGCATTCAGGCACACTGCCTAGAGCTCACTACTCAATTACAAAAGGGGCTCACTACCCAACAGAGTTGGATTAAAAATATGGAGGGTATGAACTGAGAAAATCGCTTCTGCACAAGCCTAATTACACTTCCAATTCAGCTCAACACTTCTTCACACTTCGCACAATCTTCTTCACACTCTTCTATGAAATCGAATGATAGAAACACTATTCAAAAATTTACATTTTCTCTGGCATACATTCACACTCATATACACACTAACTTCACTCAGCCAATTGCTCTTATATATCTGTTACATGGGATTTCATCACAACTTAGTTGTCCAGAAAAAAAATAAAAAATTCAATGTCAGCCCAAATTTACAAATAAATTTCCAATGAAAATACACCAAGGTTAGCCACAACATAGTGGAGACCAAAATTAATATCTCCAATGCAAAAATACTTTAATTAATTTCACCACAAAGATCCACAACAAGCTTCCATCAACATGTCGGCCATGAACATGAAAAATTGAACATGCACAAGGGAAGATTTTCAACCATGAACTCTCCGAGTAATGTGGACATACCATAAAGATAGAGAATGATTTAGAGACATCTGAGAGCACCAAGAAACAACAAAGAAACATCCACACCAATTCAAGAGATTAATAGAATCACACAATCTTCGTTCAAGAACACTAATAGAGACCATAGAAACACTGTCAGACCACAACACACTTAAAACTTCATGCGGACCTTTGAAACTTCTGGTAGATGAGCTAGATATACTAAAAAATAAACCCTTTAATCCACACCAGCTAGTTTCAATTAACAAAACAAGACACCATCATGACCTTCACAATTCCACCGGGAACACAGAACACTTTCTCTTACAATTTTTTCAATATCCTCGGCATATACATCCTCTAGTACACCAAATGCTAATAGTGTTGACATAAATGACAACCACATATTAGCAACCATATCCACAACATCCAATAATCTCCCCCTTTGGAATTGATGGCAACACATGATGTGAAAAATACCATCAACCCAACATATTGACTTCTTCTGCTCAACTACACTTCTCCCCACAAAGCTCTTTTCCTTAGAAATATTTTCCACATTGCACTTCTCCCCCTTTGAAATCAATGGAAAAGGTAACAATGACTTTTCATATACATGCTTTGAACCACATATCTGTACATCTGACTACTCCCCCTGAGTAGCAGCCACAGAAACATCAATCTAAATCAGAATATAGTAATGAAGCTCACGGATTGATGCAAGAAAATGCATCATTTAGTTCTTATCAGGAAGGGCTAATTACCCCTTGCATTCCTCTATGATACTCAAAATTATCCTTCGGCAAAGGCTTAGTAAATATATCTCCAATCTATTCTTTGGTAGGCACATACTCCAATCTGACTTCTTTCTCATTCACTTTCTCCCTCAAGATATGAATCTTGATTGATATATGCTTAGTCTTAGAATGCAACACCAATTCCTTGAGATGTTTACTACACTTGAGTTGTCATAGTATATGGCAATAGGTTCATATATCACCCTGATATTTCTCAACATATGTTTCATCCTTATCACTTGAGTACAATTATTGGCACCAACAATGTATTCTGCTTCAGTAGTAGATAGAGAAATTGAGTTTTTTTTTCACTTAACCAAGATACCAGCTTCTTCCCCAAGAAGAAAGCACCACCATTAGTAATTTTTCTACCATCTACATCACCATCCCAATCCACATCAGTATATGCAAACAAAGGGAGATCATCATCCTTTGGATACTGTTGACACCAAAAATTGGTGAGGTAACAGTGCCTTATGGGAAACTCAGTTCAAGGGGGATCCTTTGCGCCAAATTGAGTGACCTCCGGATTTTAAAGAAGCCAACTTATTTTATAATAGTTTTTTGGAAAGGGAAAAAGAAACAGATATAATGAAGTAAAATCTAATCTAAGGTGATGCACCAAAGTTTGCTAATGGGCACGATAAATCATAGACTTAAGGGCTTGAATGGTGTTGTCACGTTCTAAAACGTCAAAAACTTAAGGCTATAGCATAAACAGTTCATTTATTGACATAAAAAAATATTGCACACATCCTTACTACTAAGAAGAGTCATTTAGACATGATTTAGATAAGCAAGTTTGTATTCAATATATAAAAGTCTTTTCAAATGAAATGCTTAAGACAATAAAAAACACAGTTTATAGTTTAATCAAAACATGAAAAACAAAAAGGCCGAACAGTGGGCATAGTCTAAAAGTTTCTTGCAAATAAACATGTAAAAGAGGCTTGGTGTCTCTTGATAAAACCAGTATCCTTCTCTCTAAAATTCCTTGGACCTTCCACCCTCTTCCTCGTCAACCGAGAGAGTATATATATAGCCAGAGAGAAAAATCCCCACCGCTTTGGAGAGCTATAACAGAAAAGATCCCGCAATCCCCTGCAATGATGCCAGAATCAGAAGATTCCCAATGCTGTTACAATGGTAACGAGTTAGAACACAACATCTTGTCATTCAGTTGCAGGCACACCCTTTGTAATGATGCCAGTGGTTCCAGCCATACACGAGGTGACAAGTGTCATCCACCGCTTTGAAGAACTATGACGAGCAGCATCCAATAACATAATCTCCCCAGCCAGCCTATCGCCCGCCTCAAGGATTAGTTGTAAGGCATGTGGCATCCTGTCGCTGCCCGAATGAAAACCTCTCTCCTTGTTGCCGAGAGATTGCAAAGATGCAACATGTGTCCAATGAGCTTAGTTCCTTCTTGATGTGGAGAGAAAGCCACATCAACCAGGTGCAAAAAATGTGTGGCGGCGTTTTGCAGCCCGCGGTTGTTCACCTCCCTGCTGTGTTAAAAGATCTGCGAATGATTGCCAGTTAGCAGAAGGTAGGGCCCACCAATACCTGCTAGAAAGTAGAAAGAAAACCCCATGCAAGCACTACACAGCCTGTATTTTTTTATTTTGTTCCCGCATGAAAAGCTTGCGATATGCCACCACGTAGCAAGATGTGGGTCCCTCTGACAATCTTTAGAAGTGATGGCCCCAGCAGAAGGCTTTCACAACTCGAAGAGAGGTCAAGGCAAAAGGAAATAAAAACCTCTATAAGTGACACGTGGATGCCTAGCACAGCCTCTCAGGACCCGAAAGGGAAGCCGCTACCCGAAGCTGCGAAGAGAGGATGCGCATAGCGGGAGATCAAAACTCGATGGAAAGCCGACCAAACTCGGCGACACACAGGTCGGTGCACACACATCTACAAAACAAACCCGAAGGGAGCTATTTAAATATTTATTTTAACAGCTTTTGGCCACTATCAAGGGCATTTTGGATAAGGAATAGAGAACCTAAAAACTCTCTGGTTCTATAGACTAAAGCTTTATCCATAGGGTGAATGGAGTTACAGTTTGGAAAGAGTAGCCTGCAAGGGGGACCATTCACTTTCGGACGGCTTTGCCATGCTGCGTAAATTTTCTTGTGCCTTATGTAGGTTGATAACTTCCTTGTGAGGCAGCACCTCAGGTAGATCGGCACCTGCTTAGATATGAAAAAGTAGCTGCGAGAGTGGATGAATGATCACCTCAATGTCTGTTGCTGTTGGGGAGCTGCTGAACTCCCTGAATGCTTCCAGGTCATTCTTCTTCTACTTGATAACCTCTGTAATCTATGTAGTTGTCGCAATGGATCCATCCTCAAGGAATGGGGATGGCAGCCCCAGCTTTCCTAGCTCGGAGTAACCTCCTCGAATGCCATCTAGTGCCTTACCTAGAAAAGCCGCCGCTGCCTTAGTGCATTGGAAGACGGAGTGATAATGAATGAATTTATTTGCTATTTGAGCAGCAATGTCCCGATCTTCGATACCTGCTTTGGCCAAAATTTCATCCGAGACTGAGTATAGCTTGTTGAGCAAGTCCCTTGCCTTAGGAATCTTCTCAAGAATGAAACGTGGGAACTGCTCAATTATGTTATGGGCCTCTTGATTAAGCCTTGATGCCTTGTCGATAAGCCAGAGGGTAGGCTGCAGTGTTAGGAAAAAGGTCTTGACTTTCTCCCAGTGAGAAATATACAATTGCCTAACCAGCAGAATGACATCAGGTTGGACAAGGGCAGGGTGCAGAGAGGCTTTAAGTGAAAAAATCTCTGCGTCTCTTGAAATGAGGGCCTTGGTTAGTTTTGCCTTTTTTTTTCGAATGCCAACTGCTCCGCATAGCTGTTCATTTCTTTATTCCAATTCTGTTTCACTCGGAAGTTGTTTGCTGATTGCTCTTTGAGAGAAGCCTTTGTCTCTCAGAGTTCCTCTTCTAGTTTAGCCTTCAAGCTTTTAAATTCGGCCTCTTTCTCCTGTATTCTTTGCTCATTCTGCTCTTGTAGGCGCTCCAACTCCTCACCCTTTTGTGCCATCCCCTGACTATACTCAAGGCAGACGCGTTCAAGCTCTTCTTCTTTTTCTGTAGGCTCTGTTGCACTGCCTGGTTCTGGCTTTGTAATTCTTTTACTAAGCCTGGGTCAGCAACCTGGGTTTTCACAATTTCGCCCTGAAGCTTGTTCCTTTCATTTTCTACTGTCAGTGCCCTTTCAGTCATTCGGGTGATATCTCCCTCCAAGGATTTCTCTTTTGTCTCTAGAAAGCTCACCCTTTCCTTAGCTACCCTTAGCTGCTCATCCTTCTTCTTTAACTGGAAACCAGTTTTGAGGAAGTCGGAAGTGATCACCCATTGCATCTCCTCCATAATTTCAACCTTATTTTGTGGCCGGGCTACCTTCATGTCAAGTCCGACAGCATAGATATCATATTCTTCGGGTTGCATTTCTCTCTGAGGCTTGCTTATCCTTAGGTACAGGGTTGCAAATTTTAATTCTTGATGGGCCTCATCATACAAAGCTTGCACTCTTGATTCGGCGGGAGCATTTTCATCCTTTGCCTTGCGTTGCCTCATTCTATTTGCGTGCACCTCCTTTCCACAATCTATCTGTACTATGAATTCAGCTGGTGATGAAACTAGCCCACCTGCGAAAGGAACACCAGAGGGCAGAGTATAGGGATAGGTAATTTTCATAGGTGCACACATTTGTTTTTTCTGGAGAGTGACTGTTTGTAGAGAAAAGTGTGGCACATTCCATAGCTGCGCTTGAAAACTATCAACAGGGCTAGACATTTGTAGTAGCTGAATCAGGGATTCAATTATAAGGCTCATTGGCTAGAAAAAGGGAGTTGCTAATGGGGTGTTAGCTTGTTGTAACGGACGAGGATCAATAAGCATAGTGGAAAAAGAATGGAGGCCGACAGGGGGAACATTTTCTAAAAGCAAGGTGAGGAAAGTCTGAGGGGCAGCGGTAGGCGTGAGCATACTCGGAGGAGTAATTATAAACGGTTGGGCTTGTGAAAACTGGGCAAATCCAGCCAAATGAGCTGGACTAGAAGCAGAAGGTGGAGGGCCCGAACTTATGGCAGGAGTTGCCAATGGAGCAGGGGTGGATACGAAGGAATGAGATGCAATAGAAGGAGTGAAATGTACCTGTTGACTGGTCGGTGGTGGTTCCAGGATCGTTTGTTACTCTCCTAAAAACTCTAGCATTTGGCTAGTAGCAGACACTTCTCCTCCGACGGGTTCTCGCAAAACACCTCCGATAATACTTTCTGTGTGCTTCTTTTTCACAGGCGGACCCTCACTAACCTCGACAGTCAGATCCTTCTAATGAGGTGTTAGCCGGGCCGGTTTAGTGGCCCAAGTGCGTGTAAGCGAGCCCCTCGATATATTAAAACGTATATTAGTGGCCACATAGGTGGTCTGCTTGGAAGCCTCGCCCCCTTGCACCGAAGGATGATACCGTCACTTCTTCTTCATGCTCCTTGGATCCCTCTCCCTCTTCAATCCTGTTAGCACTAGAGTTTGGGCTAGGCTGGTCTTCATTCCACCATCTGTCAAATTTCTGGTCATCCTCCAATTGATTATAAGGAGCATCCAGCTGTGTTATTTCTTGGCGATATTTCCAGAAAGCCCTTATTTTTTCATCATTGCATTCCTCACCCCTCTTCAATTTATTATACATGCTACGCTCCATTAGAAGATTGTCCCTTGCCATGGCCACAGGAAAGTAGAACTTGTGCCATGGACCTCTAGAATTCGGCGTAGGGATTTGTGCTAATTCCACAAAATCTTCATCTCTATCCGTCCGCGGATTAAGCCATTTTTCTCAGTATGGTCGAGAATCATGAGTAACATTCATGTGTGGCTCTAGTAGGTTGTTGAAAGGGTTGTATTCCCACTTATCATTCACCAGTACCAACCCTAGATGTGCCTGCTTTTCCTCTAACTTATGCGATTATTTTTTAACTAGAGTTACCAACTTGAAGCTCTTTAGACAAGTGAAGAATCCCTTCTTCTTGACACTTCCGCTGCTACAAAACATGAAATCAATGACACACACCTGTCAGAAAACCTCCAGCGTGAGCACTCTATTGGTGATGCAAGTTGGGAGCAGGAAAAGTTTGCCGGTAAACCCCACATTTGAAAGATTGTGAAATCCTTGCCTAAGAACCAGTCACAAGTAGGGGTGTAGCCTTGCATAAATCCGATCTGCTGCTGAGTGAGCCAGACGATATCACCCTCTCTGATCAAATCATTCAAAACCAGGGCTATGAAATAGTCCGTGAACGCATAATAGTCATATGTTACAGAAAGGAAAGGTGTCCATACAGACACCGACTTTCTTTTGTTTTTCTCATCAAAAATTGATAGCAGAAGAAATTGGGTGAAGAAATCTAGATTCTGATGCAGGAACATGTGGATCAGGTAGGAAAGAAATCTAAACTTCTTTTCCACCTAATAATTCTCTATTTGCTGTATCATTTCCTCAACCATGAACTCAGCAAAATCATACCAAAAGAGTTCATGCTGCTTGCAAAACTGTATTGCAAGACCCAACTGAAAAGCCTCGATCTTCTCATCAAAGTTTCGGCCGCAAACAAAAGCCAGCATGGACATGGCATCCTGGAGGTCATCACAGAGTGAACCACGTGATAATGGGATACTTGGTGCCTTAGCAGATGTGATACCTTTCTTATTAGTCTCCTCTAATAAGAAATCGGAGCCGGTTTTCATCCTCCTCCATATTTTCTCCCCCTTGCTTGGGCGAAACTGCTCGATAGTCTCTTTCCTTCTACTTGAATCCAGGATACATAACATGTGCCAGATGGCTTCTGGGCTGATATGAACCCTTAAATTGCGACCTTCAACACAGTGGGTATCTGGATTATAGTGCTGAAAAGCTGCATCGACCACCTCGGGGCAATAGTGCACCAATGGGACCATGTATTGTGGGAGACCACTATACCAAAATCTACTTGCCATGGATTGGTCCACCTTTGTTGCTGATAATCTTGCACAAGCTGCTTCTCTAAGGGATTTAGGGTTCTTTGCAAGCTTTGGGTCATAGATATAATCCCGTTTTTCTTTAACCTTTTTCTGGTTACTCCATTCCTTAGGTCTATCTAGCTCCTCTGTGTGGGATCTTCGCGTCTTTACGGGTATACCAGGTGTGGCATATGCCACATCCTCATATACGTACACCATAGCCAATGAATGAATAGCCGTGAATAGTTCCTAGCTAATCTCCTCTTGCATCGACTGAGCTGAAGATTTTGACATTTTTCTTTCTCTGAGAATTTTGTAAACTCCTGGCCTGCGAATACGCTTGCTCTAGATAGACAGATAGAAAACACTTTGCATTTCCCTTAGGTTTGTAGAAAGCCTTTGAAATATTAAGCCTTTTCGTGCAATAATAACAACTTTTCCCAAGGTGGTAGGAGAAAGCAAGCCTTTTGCATTTAATTCGGCATGTGCTGTTAATCTTGCAACTCATGCAAGATGAACTGATTGCTATTCCGAGGTGACCGGATTTCATCATTACATTTATGAGATCATGTGATACGCCTTGATCTCCCTAGAAATTAAGCTTGCAACTGGCCTTATAACCTTACGTTAGCATGTATTGGCAACTAATATCCTGGCCGGAATGATTATTCCAAGCAAACGATCACCGCTTGAAAAGATATGGGTATCACCTTGGGCTCTGGGATGTGCTTGAGAGGTGACACAATAGTCTATGACCATATGTCTCTTCACCAACAAGCGCCACCTTTTTAAAGCTAATTAATCAACTTCATTTAATTAAACATGCCTTGAGCTGTGCTATCATGCATGTACTAGCCCAAAAATGTGAACAAACACAGACTCGGCTTTCGAGATGGCAGCGAGCATAACATCACATTTTTTAGAGGCGGATGGCATGTGTCTTGTCAATTTTTCTATAAATAGGCCAGTCAATAGTGAGCAAAGCATACTTAGCATTTAAAAGGTGATAGGTCAGTAGCAGAGTGCTAAGCAAGTCCTTTCATAGGTTAGGTGGTGAGCAATTCGGCATTATCTTAGAAGACTAGTGACAGTGTAAGGACAATGGATACCCCAATTTTCCTAACCTCGTTTAAATCACAGATGGTGTTTCTAGGTGAGATTTCCACTAAGAGGCTCAAAAGGATGATGAAGAACAAGCATTCGCTTGTTCTAGTAGCCATTAAGTGGGTCCTAGGCAAGGTTTGCGTAGAATATGAGGATAAGTATAGGGTGAATACTGACATATGCTCACACTTTGTAGCATCTATGCTGGACATTTACATTCCCCGACCACTTATTCTGAAGATGGTGAAAGAAATATTACCAAAGAAATACCTGAATGGGCTTGGTGAGGTTGTTGCACATGCTGCATATGGGATAGGCCTGCCAACAGCCAGCAACCTGCGTCGCTTTATCGAAGAAAAAGCTGTTGTCGTTTGGCTGCCATTCCTCAACGAATTCCGCCTGCAGACCCATGACCAGCACCAGTAGAGGATTACTCAGGCCCTACACTTCTTGTTTCGAGGCTACAACATGATACCTTTCTACGACGTAGACTGGTACACTGACTTCAGGAACCTAGTGTTTCCACTGCCAACGACGGCTGCGTTAAATGATGCTGCCAGTGCCGCTGAGGAGCCTGTGGACAAGGATGAAGTGGATGTTTTAGTGAATGCGTCGATTGCTATCAATCATGCCTTCTGATGGATAACCCCTTTGCTTTCTTACTCAAAATGTAACTCTCTGTTTTAGATAAGCCTGATAAAAGACTATTGTATATAATATACCTTGATACATGTACATTTTGGAAATCGGCCTCCCAGCCATTTTGTAACTAAAGAACATATATATAAATATATACTTCTCATTTTAAGGAAAATCTATGCTCTTTTTTGCTTCTATGTTTAAAATTTTGTGGGTTTGCAAGTTTTGTATGCTATTTCTCCATGCATGAGTGTATTTTGTGTAAAGCAACTCCGGTGTTTTACCCACCAATCGATAATGAGAAAATGCGTAGAAAGACAACTGATTTTAGAAAAAGAACAGGCCACACAAAGGAAAGGAATCAAAAGCATTATTTACAACTATATAAGGTAGAGCATAATGCCTAATGAAACAACTTAAGATGAATCCCATTGACTGGGATTTCTAACGGCTCTTGTTCCATATTTTCCAGCTCAAAAGTGTTGTATTGCCTGCACCAAATAATTTTGAAGGGTCCCTCCCATAGGCTATCAAATTTACCGTGCTGACCTAGATTTGCAGCCCTGCTATCATATTTTAGCACTAAGTCTCCACTTTTCAGACCTTGGTCGGAAGCCTTCTTGTCAAACCATCATTTAACCACTTGTTGATGGCTTGTCATTGTTATTAGGGAATTTTCTCTTTTTTCTTGTACTTCCAACAGTTCGGTGAGCCGAACCTCCATGGCTTCATTTTGTTCTATCTTAAGGGATTTCAGTAATTGTACTACTGGGATCTCCATGGAGATGGGTAACAGTGCCTCCTTCCCATATACCAGCTCATAAGGCGAAGTCTTAAGGACTTGCTTAGGAGTTATGCAGTTTGCCCAGAGCGCTTTTCATAGATTTTTATGTCATTCCCTTTGGTACTCTGAGCCAACCTTTTTAAGGAGTCAGACCAAGCTTTTATTTGTGGACTTAGCTAGGCCATTTCCTTGTGGATAATAGTTTGATGATGTTTTAAGGAATATGCCATTTTTTAATGTGAAGTGACATACCTTTGTACCTAGAAATTCTCTAGCATTGTCTGAAATGATTATCTTCGGAGGGCCGAACCTTGTCACTAGTACTTCGAGGAAGTCTACAATCTCTATTTCTGTTGCCCCCTTAAGGAGAACAACTTCTGCCCACCTTGTAAAGTAGTTTGTAGTTGTTAGAATCCACTTATGTCCGGCACTAGAAACCAGATTGATCATTCTGATGAAGTCCAGGCCCCATTGCACAGATGGTTCATCCGCCACGATAGGTTTGAGGGGCATCACTAAATTTTTCCTTATGTCAGAGAAGAACTGACATTTTTTACAAGCCCTTACCAGAGAGTAGGAGTTACTGAAAAGTGTAGGCCAGTAATATCTAGCTCTCAGGACCTTGATGGCGGTAGTTTTGGCAGAGAAATGTCCACCCTCGTTGCTATTGTGAAATGCATCGAGGATCCTCTACACCTCCCTTAAAGTAACATATCGCAGGAGCACACCATTGAAATTTCTTTTAAACAGAACTCCTTTTATCAGTGTATATCCACAATTTTGAAGCTGGTAATACCTTCTTTTTTGGGATGAGAGGCCTGATGGATACCTTCTGATTTGCATGAAGTTCATTCTATCTGTTAGCTAATCATATTCCAATCCTGATCCATTTATCAGGATGAGCTCTGGCTATTCCTCTTTGGTAGGTACCTCCTCATTCTGTGCCATATACTCACATAGTCCTCTGCCCTTAACAGTCTTGGTAGGCCTGACTTCGACGTCATACTCTAGGATCTTGGTAATCCAATTAGCCCTTTTTTCTATGATCTCTTCTTCCATGATGTATTCCCGCACAATAGAATGTGCGACGTATACCACAACTTTGTTACATGAAATTAGGTGGCAGAACTTTTTAAGTCCCTTTACTATTGCAAAGGCCTATCTTTCGATGAAGTTATAATTCACCTCATATTCTTTTAGGGTTTAGGAATAGAACGCCAGTGGATGCTCTCCCTTTACTTCACTATCCTTTTGAGTCAGGACAATAGCAATACTGGACTTGCTACTAAAGGCATACATTATAAAATCTTTGCATTGATCTGGATTAATCAACACCAGGGCTGTGGAGATCGCTTCCTTAAATTTTTCAAAAGCCTCCCGAGCTTCTGTTGTCCATTTGAAAGCTTGATCCTTTTTTAGCATTAGGGTGATCGGCCTAATCATTCCCGTAAAATCAGAAATAAATTTGCTGACGAAATTAACTTTGCCAAGAAAAAACTGGACACCTTTCTTATTTACCGGAAGGGGAAGTTCCTTGATAGCCTTTACTCTTTCGAGGTCAATTGAAATACCTTCTTTAGACACAACATGCCCTAACAGCTTACCCTGAGGTACTCCGAATACACATTTCTTTGGATTTAAGGAAACCCCAAACTCCTGGCACTTTTGAAAAACTAATTCCAAAAGATCAAAGTGATCATCTTTAGATTTAGAGAACATAGTAAGGTCATCCAAATAGATTAGAATAAACTTATTGATTAGTTTGCTGAATGCGATGTCCATAGCTCGCTGGAAAGTTGCCCCTACATTGGATAAACCAAAAGGCATTTTAGCATATGCAAATGTTCCCCACCTAGTGGTGAACGTAGTATTGTACTGATCTTCTTCTTTAACTCAAATATGGTTATAGCCAGAGAAGCCATCCAGCAGAGAGAACATTTCTAATCCTATGACAGTTTGGAGGATTGACTCCATAGAAGGCAATGGATAGTGATCCTTCAGAGATGCTCTGTTCAGATCTCGGAAGTCCATGCATAAGCAGATATCGCCATTCTTCTTTCTGACTGGTACCAGGTTTGATACCCAAGTACTATGTTTGATTGGAAAGACAATACATGAATCAATGAGCTTGGTTAGCTCTTGTGCCATTAGGGCCTCAACTCTAGGGTTGACCGACCTTTGCTTCTGTCAGACTGGTTTTGCACCTTCTGTTAGCTCAATAGTGTGCTGAATGATGCCAGGGTCATAACCCTCCAGATCATTGTAGGACCAGGCCACTACTCCATACTTTTCACAGAAATTTATAAGCCTTTCTCTATCTCGCTTTGGGACATCTTTTTTGACCCGAAGATTACTGCCATCGGAGACCCGAAGGTTTTCATAATCACTTTTGTTTGCCACGAACTTTCGCTTATCATTTCGGGCGTCATTACAATCAAAAAAATTCTCGAGAGTAACTAACCATCTTGGAAGTTTATTTGACTTGAGCTGCATAATTTGTCCTTCATAGGCTTCAGTGATCTTTGGTTGAAGTTGATCGACAAATTCCCCTAAGTGTTGGATAAACGACGTGATGTGCTCATCACTCTCAAAGACTTGCCAACTCTGATCATTATCAGGAATCGCTAGCTGAACAAGCACTCGCACTGAATATTTGTTCCGAAGTAAGTCAGAGATAGGATCAAACTGAGCACTGATCACCGCCATGCGATCTGCATCGCTATTCTGCATTCAGGGAACGGTCAGGATGTTGAAAGCTTCAAAACCTTCAATTAGGTCCCAGCTTTGATGCCGATAGGATCTCATTCAGACATTCTTTGCAGCAGAAATTCCTCAGACCTAATTAACTACTAGTTCAGAATCTTTGAACACAATCAATTGCTTAATACCCATCCGTTCCACTAGACTTAGGCCTTGGACTAACCCTTCATATTCAGCTTCATTGTTTGAACTGGCGAATTGGAATCAGAAAGACCTCAATAACTTTTCATTCGGTGGGGATATTAGACATACCCTTGCTCCAGCTCCAACTTTTCTCCTTGCTTTGTCAAAATACAGTGTCCACGGCTCGTTTGCTTGATTCTCGTCAGATTCTTTGGCAACCTTCAAAAGAACCTAGTCTTCATCATAAATCACATATGTGCCCAATCCGGTAGCATGATAATTCCTGAAAGGATCATTATTTATGTGTTCACTTAATAGAGCATCTTCCTTATCATTTCGGTCTCCACTCACCTTCTCCTCCTCTAGCAGTTCGACACTATACATGTCCTGCTTGGTGATAGAGGTATGTGCGGCCTCAAAATTGATCAGGGCCTCATCCACCATGTGTTTGGAATGTAGAGTCTCTAATTCTATTTTCATTTTTGCACCATGCTTGGTCCTAAGTATTAGATGTGACCAATCTAAAGACAAATATCTGCCCACCTTTGAAGTAAATTCTTGAGATAGACAGAGACCAAACATAGGAGAAACATCTATGATCACTTTATCTTGCGAGACCGTGATACTTGGGCAGGCAAATAGAGTTAATGGAAATGCTTTGATGACACCCACAGTATCAACCTTATTTCCATCTAGCTGCATCACCCTCTTCTTCATAAGTTCATAGCTGAGCCCCAAGGCTTCAGCTATCAGTTTTGGCATAACCGTTGTACTAGCGCCAGAATCAATCATAGCATTATGAAATAGCTTCTCCCCTACAATGAGAGTCAAGAAGAAGGGTTAAGGTTTTGGCCTACCTTCGCCTTCTGCATGGGACCTGTTTGTTTTGTCTGCAAGAACCTTAGCTAGTGGCATTTGATAAACCACCTCTATACTGGCAGATGGCTCCATTGGTGCTGAGCGATCTCTTGCTGAAGCACCTTCTGTAGCATAGTCTTTTATTTTAGGATAGCTAAAATGTCCCATAAAGACACATTAGCGGATGATTTCTTCAATTGCTCCACCACATTAAAACGTGACGAGCTCAGAGATTTCTGCTCCTTTGCTCTTGTTATAATAATTGCCTTCTGTGGTTGAGGAGGCGAAGAGATGGTCGAAGCGCTGGGACTATGGTCGAACATGCCTTTGTGTTGTGGGCTGTCCGAAAGTGAAACAACAGACTCACCGGTGAATCTCCTCTTTGAGCGTGTGTTGTAGTCAGGCTGTACCTACAAATTTTTGGCTACGGATGTGTCATTGGCAAACATCTTTTCCTCATCTTCCATCCAAGAGAAGAGTGCATGATCAGGAGAAATGTCAGACTCTTGCTCTAAGGACATTCCTTGCATTTGTGTGGTAAGGACCTCATTCTCCATTGCCGAGGCACACATGTATTCTCCATTTTCTGTTGTAGTACCTTGGCTGCATTGCTCTACCACCTTTTGTTGTAAGTTGCCACATAGAAAATTTTGGGGCATATGTGCATCGTTGCAGGGGAAGCACCATGGATTGATGTCATCTATAAGATTGTTTTGTCCTGCGGTTAATTCTTTACTTGAGCTTGGTGACACACCTGTCAGCGGCGTAGGCATTAGAACTATTTGGTTGGTACTCGACGCTGGTGGATTAGTGCGAGGTGCACTCTGATATTGATTTTACTAATAAGTAGACTGCCCACCTTGATAGTTTTGATATGTGGGTCGTGGAGGCGTTGCTTGGTTCCGCTTGAGAGTTGTTATGTCATTCGCCATAGTTTGCAATATCTCCTTGAGGTCACCTATTTCATCCTTGGAAGAACCTAATGTGGAATCCAAGTTTTCAAGAGCGGCCACATAGAAGTACATCGACTAGGGAGTTGCTGGTGCACTAGTCGATGCGGCTTCTTGTGCAGAGGTTGATATTTCAAGAAATATTGGCATAATAGGTCGAGGAGGCAACTTTTCGCAATCTATCAAATGATTCTCAGCTTTGACAGCAGTAGCATAAGCATTTGGTAGAGTGGCTCCTCCCAAAGACTTGATCATCACAGAAATGTCAGGGTTAATGGACTTTAAATAAAATATGAATGCCAGTTTTGGAGTCGGGCGGATAGTCACAGGAATCCTCTGCCAATTTGAGTGAAATCGAGCATTGAAATCTATCAGGGCCTCCTGGGGCGCTCGTCTTATGATGGATAGCTGATAATATAATGAAGAATGATCTCTGTCATTTGAGAACCTTTCATAGAATGGATCTCCGTGGTCATCCCAAGTGCAAATTGAATTCAGAGTCAGTGTTCGGTACCAATCCAGGGCCTTGCCTTTGAAGGACACAACGAGGAGCCTCAGGGCTACATTATGCGCTGTAATACCATGTACCAAACATACATCCGCTACATCCTGCAAATGTTCTGCTGGCATTTTTGTGTTGTCTCCGGCAAATTTAGGAAGAGCTTTCAGGGCCGAAACTGGGATAGCACCCCAAATAGCAAGCGCTATAGGAGCTACTAGGGGACTTCTAGCATCCCATGCTACATAGTTTTAGTTCGCGACTGGCAACATGGTGAGAGGAAAGGGCGGTGGGAATGAAACGGCTACTAGCTGATTCATGGCCTGGACTGTTCCTAGCAGAGGTACTAGTAAACCTAAGTTATTTGCAGTCTAGGATCTAGTTACAGGCCGATGGTTCATACACCCCTCTACAAGGTAATTTCATTAGTTCGGGTCCCACCGGGCGTGCCAAAAAAAGGACAAACTGTTGATGCCAAAAATTGGTGAGGTAACAGTGCCTTATGAGAAACTTAGTTCAAGGGGGACCCTTTGCGCCAAACTGAGTGACCTTTGGATTTTAAAGAAGCCGACTTCTTCTATAATGGTTTTTTGGAAAGGGAAAAAGAAACAGATATATCATAGACTTAAGGGCTTGAATGGTGTTGTCACGTTTCAAAATGTCAGAAACTTAAGGCTATAGCATAAACAGTTCATTTATTGACATAAAATAATATTGCACACATCCTTAATACTAAGAAGAGTCATTTAGACATGATTTAGATAAGCAAGCTTGTATTCAATATATAGAAGTCTTGTGAAATGAAATGCTTAAGACAATAAAAAGCACAGTTTACAGTTTAATCAAAACATGAAAAACATAAAGGTCAAATAGTGGGCACAGTCTGAAAGTTTCTTGCAAATAAACATGTAAAAGAGTCCTGGTGTCTCTTGCTAAAACCAGTATCCTTCTCTCTAAAATTTCTTGGACCTTCCACCCTTTTCCTCGTCAACCGAGAGAGTATATATAGCCAGAGAGAAAAATCCCCACCACTTTGGAGAGCTATAATAGAAAAGATCTCGCAATCCCCTGTAATGATGCCAGAATCAAAAGATTCTCAATGCTGTTACAATGGCAATGAGTTAGAATATAACATTTGTTCATTCAGTTGCAGGCACGCCCTTTGTAATGATGGCAATAGTCCTAGCCATACCTGAGGCGACAAGTGTCATCAGCCGCTTTGAAGAACTATGACGAGCAGCATCCAATAACATAATCTCCCCAGCCAGCCTATCGCCTGCCTCAAGGATTAGTTGTAAGGCACGTGGCATCCTGTCGCTGCCCGAATGAAAACCTCTCTCCTTGTTGCCGAGAGATTGCAAAGATGCAACATGTGTCCAATGAGCTTAGGTCCTTGATGTGGAGAGAAAGCCGCATCAATCAGGTGCGAAAGATGCGTGGTAGCGTTTTGCAGCCCGCGGTTGTTCACCTCCCTGCCGTGTTAAAAGATTTGCGAATGATTGCCAGTTAGTAGAAGGTAGGGCCTACCAATACCTATTAGAAAGTAGAAAGAAAACCTCGCGCAAGCACTATGTAGCCTATATTTTTTTATTTTGTTCCCGCATGAAAATCTTGTGATATGCCACCACGTAGCAAGATGTGGGTCCCTCTGACAATCTTTAGAAGTGATGGCCCCAGCAGAAGGCTTTTGCAACTCGAAGAGACTTCAAGGAAAAAGGAAATAAAAACTTTCATAAGTGAGACACGTGGACGCCGAGCGCAACCTCTCGGGACCCGAAAGGGAAGCCGCTACCCGAAGCTACAAAGAAAGGATGCGCACAGTGGGAGATCAAAACTCAATGGAAAACCAACCAAACTTAGCGACGCACAGGCCAGTGCACACACATCTACAAAACAAACCCAAAGGGAGCTATTTGAATATTTATTTTAATAGATACCAAAGTCCAAAATCAACTGTTCCTTTTAGATATCTAAAAATTCTCTTGACAGTAGTCACATGTGATTCTTTTGGATCAGCCTAAAATCTAGCAACCATACATACAACATTCATAATTTTTGGTCTAGTCTATGTCAAGTAGAAAAATTCACTGATTATTGATCTATATCTAGTTTGATTTTCCTTAGGATAATCATCATTTTGTGTCAACTCTTCCTTCATGGCTTCCAACCAATGTTCATCTTGACAGGCTTCAGTGACATTCTTAGGTTCAATCTTGGAAATCAGAGCATATTCTTCTATAATTTTTCTTCTAGTTTGCACTCCTTTACTCTTATCTCCTATGATTTGAATTTTAGAGTGATTCATCTTTACATACCTTGGAGTTTTGGGACTTTCTTGGACTTCTGACTCTTCTGATCTTTCTTCTACACTTGCACTTGTCTTTGCTTCCTGGTGTAGAAGTTGAAAAACCAACTTCACAGTCCCCAAGAATCACCTGCAAGCAATCACCTATCACATGCAATAGATATTTAGAAAAAGATAAGAGAAGTTATGTAAACCCTCAGAGCAAATTTGTGCAAGCTAAAAGCAATTGTTTTTACAAACAATACAAAAGCCTTCAAAAAGGCATAAATGCAAAACCCTAATCTTATCTTGAGCAAAAAGACAACTCAATAATATAAGGATAATAATTAACCTAGGAAATAAATAATGCCTAAGTAAACTTACGCTAAGGTGTAATTAAATAATTAATTACACCAACACCCCCCCATAAGTGCAACTTAGGGAAAAGAAAATTATTATGTAAGAGATGAGTCCTAGCAACAATGGCTGATCAGGTACTCATTTAAAAATGCAATGCAAACTAAATCAAATGGGTAAAGGAGAAAACAAAATGGGAACAAAACTCCTCCCCAAAATAGAATGCAATAAACTAAGTGATGAAATATGGAGGACTCCATAAGACCCCCCAAGGAAACCATCCATCACAAAGATACATAAATGAATCCCCCCATAAGAGAGGAAGAAAGAGACCACATATCCCCCCCAAAATGAAGTAACTCCAAAAGAACTGAAGAAACTGCATCTCCTAAAAGAAGTGAGAGGAAAGAGGCCAAAAGAAAGCAATCTTTGAAGGTGAAGAAGGTGTAGCCCAAGATGTCTCCATAGAAGTAGGTGTGACCTAAACTAATGAAGAATTCAAAGTAGGTGAAGACTCAATAGAAACCTCCAAAGATGTATGATCAACTGGATCCTATTGTATTGAAGTAGAATAAGCCACATCGGTAGCCACAAAAATAGCAACAAGAGGTGGAGGAGATGGAATGGAAGGCTCAAGAACAAGATCCAAAGTGAGAACACCAATGTTTAAGAAGCCAAATCTCTCCTTTGAATGATGATTCACACTAGAAGTGTGAGGAACAGCTGTAGGAATAGAAGCACCATCAGTAGCAAAATTGATGAAGGAATAAAACGGAGATGAGTGATCCATTATCCCAGTAGCAACAACTGCTCTACTCTCCAAGTATCTGATGCTAACCCATTTAGGTGTGAACTCCACAGATCTCCCAGTGCCTCAATGTTTGATCTGATAAATGGAAATAAGGTTGTTTTTCAAGTGAGGGACACACAAGACATCGTGAAAGGAGCGGTCCCCAAAACTAATAAACACCTTCCCTGTAACATTCATGTTAGTGTTGTTTCCCATCAAAATGGGAGACATAGTGAATATAGTCTATGAAGATGCCATATGATGAGATGCTCCTAAATCTAGAAGCCATCTCCCTGACCCAATAAGTGAAGAAGCACAAAGATCATGTCCGTTCATATCTGATGAAGTATGTAAACCAATTGTGCCCCTGTCATGCTGCTCTAAAGAAGAAGAATGAGGAGAAGAAGATGATGCAGACATCCTAGAAGGAAAATCAATCTGATGTTTCTAAAGAAGATGTTTCAACTCATCAATGTCCTTGTAATAATTATGTTCTACATGTCCTTCCCTCTTGCAATATGCACATGTAGGTTTCTCCTTCCTAGATGATTTCCCCTTAGAAGAGGAGGATGAATCTAAGGACTCCTTCTATTGCTCATGAGTTTTGGAATCCTTTTGTTTTTGTTTCTTTCCTTTGCTTGTAGAAGCCTTCTAATCTTTGGGCTCTTGTGATGCAATAATTTCCTGTGATGAGGAAGAAGGTTTCACCATGCCCATGCTAGCTAACTTAGCTTGCTCTTGAGTGAGAGATGAAGTAAAGTCATCAAGAGATGGCATAGTGAATCTTGTACCAAGTGCATCCATAGTGGCATAAAAGGTAGATACAAAAAATGAATAATCTGGTCCAAGCTTAGAAATAATGGACAATATCACCTCAAGGTCTTCTTTTTGAACACCACACTGTGACAACTATAATCAAAGAGACTTGAGTTTGGTGAAAAAATCTTGGATGTTGTCAAAATCCCTAGGATTTAAGCCAATAAGCTCATTCTCTAACTAAAACCCTCTCATAGTATCATGCTTCCCAAACAAAGACTCTAAAGTGGTCTAGATCTCATTGGGTGTTGTGCAAGACTCAATGTGAAAAATAAGGTCAGAAGAAAGAGACAGACATAATGTACTAGAAGCTTCATTACATCTATTAAACCATTTTCTCTTTTCAGTAGCACCTGTAGGTTCAATTTATGTATCCATGGTTACCCTATACAACCCTTTGTGTTTCAAATGAATCTCCATTTGTTTTTTCTAGCCAAAATAGTTGAATGGAGTAAGGGGTGCAATATTATGTAAATCCATGACAAAAAACAATAATATATACTCTCAAATGAAAAAAATATTCCTCTTTGATCTAAACAAAAACCCTTGATTGCACGTTTCCTAAGAAAATAACTCAGAAAGTAAAGGCTCAGTTCTGACAAAAAAATAAGATACCTAGAGAAAATTCTACAAAAATTAGGTCTAAGATCTATAAAGAGGATGGAACCAGTTTTCCAACGCCTATTTTTTTTCAAAAAATAGAGCCAGGACGCAAAAGTTATGCCTCTCAGAGTGAAAACATCAACTTTGGCTTTGACAAGCTAAAAAGACACCCAAAATGGAAAAATAAGAAAATAAAACCACCACCATTACGAAGATCATCGAACTAGCTTTCCGACGATATCTCGTTTGCAAAAAAATTCCTTTGTTTTCCCAAGTTATGCAAAAATGAAAAAAAGGGTTGTTTTAGGAACCAGGTAGAGTAAATAGGGGCAAAAAGTAAGCCCTCGGGGGCTAGCTGCAAGTCACAAATATGACCGCTCGCTTAGAGAAAATCTGTTGATGGGTAGGGTAAAACCACTAGCAGTCGGTGGTCGGCGGTCTAGCAGCTTGAGGTAGCCAATCACATGCAGTGGTCGGGCTCCAGCAGTTGGCGCAACGAAGACTCCTGGTCGATAATATGACCCGAGGCTCAGTAGAAGGGCCATGGGGGCCAGAGGTGGCGGAGCGGTGGTGGAGGAAGGTGGTGGCTGTCAGGTGGCTGGTGGCCACTCGGTGGTGAGTGAGCAACACAAGCCTTTCAAATTGGCCACGCAAAAAAACTCAAAAAACCTTTGATTTTTATTTTTTTAAATTTTTTTTAAATGAAAATTTGCCTCAAGTTGTGTGCCCTAGGGCCGTATGGCCTAGGGGAAAAATATTTTTTTTCCTTGTTTTCAACTTTCACCTAAATCGATGAAATGAAAGGCATTTCTGGGGTTTTTGGATGCTCTAATCGCGATGGTGATGTCTGTTTGGCCCAAAAATGTAGAGAAAAATTATGTACTGCTAGATCCACTAAAAATTAGCCTAGCTTGAAACCCTTGCATATAAAAAGATGCTGTGAGATAATATCTTTAGATCACTTACAAGGAGCAACAGGTCTGGAGCTCTGATACCATGTAGTAGTTGAAAAGCCAACTTCGCAGTCCTCAAGAATCACCTGCAAGCAATCACCTATCACATGCAATAGATATTCAAAACAAAACAAGAGATGTTCTGTAAACCCTCAGAGAAAATTTGTTCAAGCTAAAACTAGCATAAAGATTATTGAAATTAATTATTTTACAAAGAATACAAAATCCTTCAAAAAAGAAACAATGCAAAACCCTAATATTATCTTGAGAAAAAAGACAACTCAATAAGATAAGAATAATAATTAACCTAGGAAATAAATAATTCCTAAGTAAACTTATGCTAAAGTGTAATTAAATAATTAATTACACCAACACCTCACTGACTTGATTTACCAGAACAAATTGAGGTTGCTTCACCAGAACATATGGAATAATCTAAAGTAGATTTTGTGTCTGAGTATCCTTTCCTTGGATTGTATTTTCTTCATCTGAATCATAGCTATCTGGATGATTTGACAAAGTCCTCATCAACTCTAACATTTGTACTCTCAACCATCTTTCTCTGTTTTTTGTTATAGCACCGGTATGCCTTGCTTTTAGTGGAGTAACCTAGGCAGATCCCTTCATTGCTTCTTGCATCAAATTTTCCTATATCATCATCTCTCATGATATAACACTTGCTTCCAAAGATCTTAAAATACTTAACAGTAGGCTTGTGACCAAACCATAACTCATAAGGACTCTTACCAGAATTACCATTAACATTTACCCAGTTCAAAGTATACACAACAGTGCTTACCGCTTCACTCCAGTACATCTGAGATACATTCCCTTTTGTCATCATTATTCTGGCAACATCCAAAAAATTTCTATTCTTTCTCTTTGCAACTCCATTCTGTTGAGGGGTTCAGGAAGCATATAACTATCTTTTAATACCATGCTCTTCACAATAAGATTTGAACTCCTTGGAAATAAACTCACCACCTCTGTCAGATCTTAGACACTTGTTTTTTAGACCTTTCTCATTTTCTGCCATAGCCTTGAAACTTTTGAACTTCTCCAATGCTTCACACTTTTCTCTTAAAAAGGAAATACAAATCATTCTATAGTAATCATCAATAACCAACATAAAATACCTTTCTCCATGAATACTTTTGACTCTGGAGGGACCACAAAGGTCAGTATGTAGCAGTTCTAGCAAATTATTTGAATGAAATTGTTTGCTCTGGAAAGAGACTTTATTTTGTTTACCCATCTGACATTCCTTGCAAGTTACATTAGCAAGCTTTAGTAATCTAGGCAGATCTCTTACTACTTGAGTAGAACTTATCTTGATAATGTTGTAAAAATTTACATGACACAACCTCCTATGCCACAACCAACTTTCATCTACTTGAGCAATTAAGCAACTTCCACTAGCAATATTCAAGTGAAAAATATTACCTTTTGTTTGTTTGCATGTTGCAATCATATTCCCAAAACTTCCACATATCTTTCTTCTTCCATCTTTGAACTAAAGATCATATCCCTTATGAACCATCTGTCCAACACTCAACAAGTTTTTCTTCAAGCCTTCAAAATAAAGGAAATCATCAGTGTTGTCCTTACCACCAGGGCCAATAGATCCTCTGCCATGAATCACACCAGCATTGTTATCTCCATATCTTACAACCCCACTGTCATACTTCTCGAGACTCACACATTTTCTTTTATCACCAGTCATATGATGTGAGCATCCACTATCAATGACCCACTCATCTTTTTCTTCAACTTGAGATGCAAGAGCTTTTTCATCTTTAGTAGATTCATTAGCCACATGATTATTTTCAATGGTAGCAATGAAAGCCCAATCATCTTGATTTCCATGATCTTTATCAACTCATCATCAGTCACTGCTTCTTTAGCAAAGTAGCATCTCTTTTGGAATCTAGACTTCTTAGGCTTAGATCTAGGAACTCTTTCAAGACACCTTGATGCAAAATGACCTATTTTACTACAAGAAAAACATTTAATAGGAAATAAATCTTCATGCTTACCTTTTCCTTTCCATTCTTTCTTTGCAATCAGTGCTTCCAATTCTTCTACCTCTCTTTCTTTATCTTTAAGTTGTTTTAGTTCTTCATCATACTTGGATATCGTTTTGGAACACTCTCTTGGGCTATATCATTGTCTGTTACTTCTAGATACAATATCCTTCAATGCAGATTCAGTCTTTGGTGTAGATTCACCAAATTCACTTATCTGAAAAGTAGTAAGCTTCTCTATCATTGTGTCTCTTGTCATCTTGTTTACTGATCTGAACTCTTCAATAGCATGAACCTTCACTTTGTAGGAGGGAGGCAAGGATCTAAGTACTTTAGCCACAATTTCATCCTCATCCACAAAACCACTAGCACATGTAATACCCATCACTATCTCATTTACTCTCTGCATAAAAGAAATGATATTTTCATCTTCACCCATCTTCAAATTCTCATTCTTACCTTTCAAGCTTTGTAGCTTAGCCATATTCTCCTATTCATCTCCTTAATACAAAGGTTCCGATTTCATCCAATTTCATGAGTTGTCTATAGACCTACCGCATTATCCATCTCTGAATTTATAAGGGCACTCACTAAAGCTTCAATATCCCTAATATTTCTTTCAGCATCTTTGATCTCATCAGTAGTAGAGGGACCATTATGAGGAATAGTAAATGGATCTCTTGTAATCTTCTAGAAAGCTTCACCAATACATCTTAGGTGACATTGCATCCTAACCTTCCATAGTGAATAGTTAGTGCCATCAAATCTAGGACTGTCCTTCTTGAATGTTGCCATCCTAGATCACCTCAAGCTATTATACTTCTTTAGAGGAACTAGCTCTGATACCAATTGTTGTCAAAATAAGGATGAACAACTGAGAGGGGGGGTGAATCAAGTGTCACCAAAATTTAAACTTTTTTAACTTAACTTTAATCTTAGATCTAATGAATAAGCAATTAACAACAAGCAATTAACACATCAAAGAGACAAAGAACACCAATATTTTTTTACTTGGAAACCCTATTAGGGGAAAAAACATGGTGGATGTTAGTCCACAAGATTATACTCTAGTAAAAGTATAATGAAAAATTATAAGAGGAATGCACAGGCATTCAGGCACACTGCCTAGATCTCATTGCTCAATTAAAAAAGGGGCTCACTACCCAACAGAGTTGGATTAAAAATTTGGAGGGTATGAACTGAGAAAATAGCTTCTGCACAAGCTTGATTACAATTCCAATTAAGCTCAACGCTTCTTCACACTTTGCAAAATATTCTTCACACTCTGTTATGCAATCGAATGATAGAAACACTATTCACACATTTACACTTTCTCTGGCATACATTCACACTCATGCACACACTAACTTCACTCAACCAATCGCTCTTATATATCCACTACATGGGATTTCATCACAACTTAGTCGGCGAGAAAAAATAAAATATATTTTCAATGTCAGCCCAAATTTACAAATAAATTTCCAATGAAAATCCACCAAGGTCAGCCACAAAATAGTGGAGACCCAAATTAATATCTCCAACACAAAAAATACTTTAATTAGTTTCACCACAAAGATCCACAAGATGCTTCCATCAACATGTCAGCTAGGAACATGAAAAGTCGAACATGCGCAAGCAAATATTTTCAACCACGAGCTCTCCAAGTAATGTGTATGTACCACAAAGATAGAGAATGATCTAGAGACATCTGAGAACACCAAGAAACAACAGAGAAACATCTACACCAACTGAGATTAACAGAATCACACAATCTTCATTCACGAACACTGACAGAGACTATAGAAACACTGTCCGACCACAACACACTTAAAACTTCACGCAGACCTCTGAATCTTCCAGTAGATGATCTAGATATACTCAAAAATAAACCCTTTAACCCACACTAGCTAATATTCAACGTACATAATAGGACACCATCATGACCTGCACAGTTCCACTAGGAACATATAACACTTTCTCTTACAATTTTCTCAATATCCTCGACATATATAGCCTCTAGTACACCAAATGCTAATAGTGTTGACATCACTGACAACCACATAACAACAACCATATCTAGAGCATCCAATACACATGACTTCTTCTTTCCATTTATTCTTTTCTACACTTGGAAAGATTGTTTTATTAAAGGGGACAACTTCCTTATTTATCTCTAACCTCCTCATTTCTCACTATTGATCTCTCTAGAATTAATCTTGATCATCCATTGCTGCCAACTCACTGATGCCTTGGTGAAATGTATAAATATAGGCTCATTTATAGCTTTTGAATAGAGAAGAGAGCATTGCATAAAATTACTTTGCAGAAATCATCTTTGCATTTGAGAGCTTAGTTTGCATTCTAGCTTAGCATCTAGAATAGTTTAGCAAGTAGATTAGAATCATAGCTTCTTTGTTAGATGTGTATTAGTTTACTCATAACATTTATAATCATTTTCATAGCATCTCCATTAGTTAATTCAACATTGCATCATTCCATTAGCATTTTGTATACAACAGCTTATCATCCAGCATATCATTTAGTTCATCATCTAGCCAAATCATCAGATCATGTAGGTGTAGATATGGTTTATGCATTCTAGTTTTAATGGCTACTCATTTCTTAAGTGTCATCCTAGTAATTTAGTGCATTATTAATATCTGAGAGCACTAATATAGGATCCTTAGGAATAGAGGAAGATGGAATGTCTTTAAGGAATCGTTTTATCAAATTGTGTTGTTAATTTAGATTTCTTTAATGTAATACACTGCATTATGTGTTATTGATTATTATAATTCACATATTTTCTTACACACAACATCTTCATCTGTCAGAGTACCTCCTCAATTTTTTACTTCATTTCCTGCAATGTCAAGCCTCTAAAAGTAGCTTGTAATTTCTTCAGCTTCTTCCATTTCCAAGTTCTCATATCTATGCTTAGCTATTAACTTCTTTGATAATTTCACTAGATATCATTTCCTTTATAGATATCTTTCAACTTTTACCAAACTTCATAAGAAGTGCCTAATGAAATAACTTTTGTTAGCTTAGTCTTAGATAAATCACTATAGATTGCATACCTTGCTTTTTCATTTTCTTCATAGGAAAAAATCTCATCTGGAAAAGAAGGACCACTTGTTGGCTCAACATATTTTGTCTCAACAACTTTCCAAGTCTTGTAGCCAAGAGAGATCAGGTAACCTCTCATCTAAACTTTCCAGAAACTATAGTTAAATCCATCAAACACTGGGGTTATGAATCTGTGCGCCATCGGATCTACCTCAAGTGTTTAAGCTCTTCTTCGAGGAACCAAAGATCTAATACCAATTGTTGAAATGAATACAACAACTAAGAGGGGGGGTGAATCAGTTGTCACCAATCACATTCATCACAAATCTCAAACAATTATTAGCTCCACATCTACTTGAGTCTATTATTAAGTATTCATGAGCATGAAGTGCAAATAATAGAAAGCAATATAAACACAAGAAACACCAAATTTACATGGAAAAAACAATAAGGGAAAAACCATGGTGATGATTAACTCACAATATAAGAGTAAGTGAAAAAAAAATTACAAAGAGGCTCACTGCCAAAGGGCTCACTGCTCAAGAAAGGACTCATTTTCCATATAGGACTCACTGTCCAAATAAGACTCACTAACCAAAAGGGAGGCTCACTTCCTATAGAAAAGGAAAGATAGAAAAAAAATTGTTACACAAAGAAAATTATCTCAATGCAATAGAAGATCCTCCACATCAATTCACACACATCTATACCCTTGATTAGAGAATTGTAAACACCATCAGCTCATCACTTTCAAGATTCTAACACACTAAAGTTCTCACTGCCTCGGTTCACTTTCACACAATCTCTCACATCTACCTTGCTTCTCCTAGTTGTGGCATACAATCCTTAATATCTTGTCTTGTACTTATACCATCTTCAATCTTAAAAACTTTCTCCAAGGTTGGCTACACACTCTTCATTTTACAAATTCAAATTAGGTCAGCAACTCAACATTCTTGCGGTGGATGAGAATGAGAGTGGACCAAACCAACACTTAACTAGGACCCAAAACAACATCTTGGATCAATCACATGCTTCCTTAATTGATACTTATCCTTCACATGACCTGTAAATACAAGGTCAACCAAACCTAATGAAAACACCAATGAAATTTGAAGTACATGCTTCTGTAACTAGAAGATAACACACATACCACATAACATGCTTCAAAGTAGACTGGAACACATCTTAGATGCCTTCATATTCATCCATAACTATTGCAACAACCTTCATACACAACACTTTCCATCAGTCCATTTGGAATGTATAGACACACATAGTAACTTTGAAATTGGTCTTCCAAAGCACCAAACCATGAACAACTTTGATAGAATAGAGATAACACCATAACAAGCCTTCTTCTAGATCTATAAGACCTGAAACAAACTAGCAAAGGACTGTGGAGCAAATACATTTCTCCCAGTACACAAACAAATAACTCTGTCGGACTAGTTCACAAACTGGTGAACTCAACTTTCACTCTTCATCAAACCAGAAGCTATAATCCAAGATATATCACCCAAGGATTCCCTTAAACAAAATTTCAGATCTGCAAAAGCATAGGATCAAAATAAAAGAAATGCATAGCACATACCAGAGCACATTCTGAACACACATAATTTTGTCTTCGCTATTTATTAATTTTCTCAAAAGCAATTTGTAACTCATCATATCAGCACACCTGCAACACCATAAAGATAGCTCCATGTACTCACAAAATCTCTATTATATCTCAACTATATATGCACTACCTGCAATCACTTTTTTCCTTTCTCTGCAACAACCTACACTATGTTGACATTAATAACAACATTAGTGACAACACAACCATACTTATTCATACTTGCAACAAATTTGTGATGTAAGGTTTTATGATTCAAACAAACATTCAAGTCAAGATCCATAGCATTGAAGAAAGATTCAAGATCCACATTCATGCTAGCCATTACATACAGGATTGTAGCCTTTTGTTCAAAGGTTTGGTGAGTTGCAACATAGCTAATTTTTTCATTCATCATTCCTTCATTCTATATCTATTCATTTGAAGGTTTGATTACCAAAATAGGTTTTGACGAAGGTAAACCCCTATCCACTAAAAAAAGAACATTTTTCCCTCTCTTTGGTGTGTGATTTGCGGATTTAGGTTGAAGATCCATTAAAGAGAAATATTGGAGAAAATTTGTCAAGTTTTAAAGTTGTCATCTACATTACAAGATCACGAAAAGTCACCTACAGGTTGCAATTCAGTGTTTTAGACTCAGAGATTTGATAGGAGAGAAGCTACAAGAGAAGCTAAGATGATATCATAGTTTCAGATCAATCCTGATACTAGGAATAAATCACCAATTTTGGCGTATGAGTCCCAATATACCATATTTTAGGCATTTTCTATAGATCCTAGTTTAGCAGTTCCAGATTATTCTTTGGGCCCGAAACCCTAAATTGGGACTAAATAACCCCTATGGGTGTATGAGTCCTAATGTGCATTAAAATTCATTTTTTTTGGAGTGCAGAACTTGTTCCGAGCTTCTTCATTTTTTGAGGTGCCCCTTTGTCCTTTCTCAGATCATTATTCCAATTTTTAGCTTTTTATCTTGAGTTGCATAGTTAGGTTTACATATCATTGCATTTCTTTCTTTCCAAGCCCTTTCTTGGTGGTGAACCCCCTTCTAATCTTTGATCACACCCCTAGGATACCTTATTGCTGATCTCTTTCCCTTATTTCCATCCCTAGATTGAGATCTCTAAGGTTTCCTTGAATAAAACTTGTAGGAAATTGGTGGTTCTATCTCCCAAAACAAAGAGCAACAATTTTTGACATTTCAATTAATTATTTATAAATACCATGAATTAAATTATTTAGCACCTAAAAAATGGTAAATTTGGAGGCACTAGTACTTACACGATGCATAGAAGAAATTTAAGACAAACCTAAAAAATAAATATGAGAGAAGAAGAACAAATAGGTAATATGAAAAATATTTAGTTAAATTGAAGGGATAAAATTTTGAATAAAAGTGAGAGAGAGACCACCTTTCAATTACCCAAGGTGTCTAATACAAGACAATATGGTGTGTACGAACAATATCACATCAACCCAAAAATTGTACTATTTTAATGCTTTTTTTGTAGGTATTTTTCTAATATTAAAGTAGTATAGGACAATTTTAAAGTATGGCATATAATTGCAGTTCTATTTTAAATTTTTATTATATCATGATTACAACTGAAAGAAAAATAAAATCATTAGAAGTAATATAAGTCATAATATTCTATTATTAGTTATAATTAAAATCATTCTCTTAATGTATCTAGAACCTTCTATTTGATTTATATGTGTTAATGATCATTATAAATATGTTTCTCACCAAGGACTTGGTTGAGGCATATGGGGTATTACTATATAATGGTAGCTTATTTTCATAAATATGACAAACACATAAAATAAGTGATAGCTCTTAATGTTACCTAATTCACTATAGTTCCTAGAAAGGATTATATATAAAAACATAACTCCTAGACCATTAGGTATAGTAACACGTGCATGATATGCCAAGATGGTGTGCCAATTACCATGTTAAAACATTGGGAAATAAATTTATATTTGCGGCTAACGATCCTTATCAAATTACTCTAGGAGCATTGATCAAAGTATAAACAATTACCTTATCTTCTATATAATGGGAAGTTCTATATTACTTGATGATAAATGAAATAGATCAAAGAAAAAGGAGGATAGATACTAGAAAGTGTAAAGATAGAAATTATATGGAGAAAGATGCTCAAAGAAAAGAAGATAAGATTCTAAGAAGAAATAAATATACTTAATTAAATCATTGTGATCTAATTTATTCATGTCTAATGTTGATAACTTATTGGAGAGGTATATTATGAATAATAAATATTTTATTTTTCTTTGAATATTTATTATTTTTTAGAATTAAATAAGGTTCAAATAAAATAATCACATAGACTAGAAAGAATGATAAATTAATTATTGTGATTCATTGATCTTGATTACAATAGAATAGGATATCGTTCATTAGGTTCTTACCTTTGAATTCATTAAATAGTATAGAGATAACTAGGTTTTATGATTTTACAGAGTTATACATTTTTTATGGATGTTTGAGTATTCTAAAAGGATAACCAAATTGGTCTTGAGGATACCTACGATACTTTATTTTATAGATATGATAAACAAGGTATGAAAATATCTCTTTAAAAAATGTTTTTTTTAAAGTAATATGGATACTATTGATGGGAAGAAATTCAAAATCAATTCATAAAGGTTGAAATATTAGAAATTATGAAGGATAGTTAATAAGGTACTTTATTTGAATAATATGTTTATACATCGTGGTGTTCAAATATATGGAAAAATAAGAAGAAATTCATTGGGTATGTGCATGGAAATGTAAGTGGTAATTTTTTTGAAATTAGGAAAAATTGATCTCAAACAAGAATTTGAAGATAGTTACACTCAAATTTTGAAGAAATGACAACAAAAAGAGTTGTAGTGCTTTGAATATAATTTCAAAAATAATAATTTTTTTTTAAAGTGGTGGATATTAAGTAGTTCAAATAGGGGAACACACAAAGTTATTCCTTTTTTTGTCAAATAAACATTGCATAGGGTTTGATGTGCTCCCGTTAAAATATTTTTTTAAATATGTAAAATATTTCTATAGTAAAAAATTAGGTAATACCAAATAGTTTATGTTTAATATTTTTTACTATTTTTAATGAATGTATGATTTTTTACTAAATTTCAAAACAAACAACCCTAAAAAATGGAAAATTGAGCATCCCCTATTTTTTGGGAATTAATTGGAAATATTTTTTTATGAATGTGTATAGAATAGAGTATAGAATTTAAAAATATAATTTGTTTCAAATTTTGATGAATAGGTAAAAATGAAACAAAAATACCTTACATAGGTTTTCAAGAAAAAGGTGGAGACACCAGAAAAATTAAAGATCAAAACCTTAACATATTTAAAATGTAAAAAAATTACATGGTTAGAAAGTGAAGAGAAATCAATATTCTTAAAACATAGATTTTTCGGACCCTAATGCTACTCTTGCACTTCTAGGGTTTTCACCTAAAAGGAGAGTGATAGGGCATAAAATGCTAATGATTCACTCAAATCAGGATGTGTGCAATGTTATTTCATGCAAATGAACTTAACTAAATGCAATTGACTAATCTAAATGACTGAAAATGAATGTACAAGTGCAATTACACCTATGTTTGAAAACACATTATGATATGCAAACAACTATGTAAATGAAGAAATAATGCAAAACAAAAAGTACAGAAATGAATCAGAGTGCACCTGGATGAATTGTAATGACTCTAGAGTATTTTGAATGCTGATTGAAATTACTGAATTTTCACAGTGGGACTCATTTGCCCAGGGTGGCGAATTAGTCCTCCAGGTGAAAAACTGTTGGGAGCTGGTTTCTGTTTGTCAAGATCTGGAATTTGACAAAATTCAGATTTTCAGTCCGAAGTTGGGACTCATTCTCCATAGATGGTGAATTAGTCCTCTCCCAATTTTTTGAAAAATCAGGAGACAACTCTGCAACACCAGACTAGAAATATCTACTTGTCGAGTTGCCAAAGTCAGTTATGCACAAAATGAACAAATAACTCTCTCTAAGCTTGAAATTGACTTATGTTGACTTAAATCACCTAGTTGACTTGGAAATAAATCTTCAACACCTAATAACCTATCAAATCTACATACAAAGAGCTGCAAATAAACATGCAATAGGGGAAAAATGATTAGGGTTAGTGAATAGGGGTTTGCCTTGGTCAAACCCCACTTTTGGTAATTAAACCCTTGAAAAGATAATGAAATGTAAAGGAAAGATAAACCAATAACATGCAAATGTTGCTAACTCACCAAATCCTTGATAATGCAAGTTTGAAGTAATGCCAATGGTTGCTTCAAAGTGCTTGACTAGTGCTTGAAAAGATGATGTAAATTTCTTGAGTGCTTAAAATGTTCTTGAATGAATAAGAATATTGTAGGAGATGTAAAATGAGGTGAAAATCACATATTTATACAATTCTTGTGCGTTAGTATCCATTCATACCTCATCATAGGCCAACATCAAGTGTTTTTGAATAAAATCCTGAAAGAAAAATTAAAAATATTTTGAATTTGGGACCATGGGGGGCTCATTCACCAGCCATGGTGAATGGGACCCACCTAGGACCTTAAAACATGTGTCAAGAAAAATGTTGTATTTAATGTTGTTTGTTAAGATAATATGCAAAAATACACTTAATTAAGCATATGAGGGCATAAAAAGACCAAATAAAAGCATGAGAAAGGTGTAAACAGTGAAAATATGCCTAGGAAATTGTGAATTTTTTTTACAAGGCTTTACAACACTTCAAAATAGGACTTGTTCAGTGATGAAAAGGTGATTTTTAGGTGAAATGCATTACATAGAGTCTAGAAGAATGTAGAAATGTCCTACAACACTTCAGAACACCTTCACAAGAGGTCATTATTTGAATTTTAGTATCTAAATAAGCATGTTCAAGCCATGTTACAACTTAAAATCAAAGCAACATAGTTCCAACACCGTGAAATAGGACCTAAAAGGCCATGAAAATGACAAGGGGCCATTTTTCTACTACACATTTAGCCCCCACTTTAGTGAGAGGATGAACCTATTTCAAACTCACACTAAAGTTGCCATGAACATTGAGGGAAGGGTTCAAATGCACTTACGTTAGCAAGATGAAATACAATGATCAAGAGGGATGATCAAGCCCCGAGGATGAAGATCCCATGGAAAACTAAGTATAAGAACAAAGGAACACACAAGTGTTGAAAAGGATTGGATGAAGCTTCGATCGTCAATCCAACTAGTTTGAAAAGAGATCTAGGCTAGTTGTTTTGAAAAAGAGAATGTGCACTCACTCTGGGGCTACAAATATTCAAACTATCTATAGGGTGAGAAGGCACAACTGTATACTCACTATGGGGCCACAGAACTAGTTTTCCACAAGGTGAGAAAGCCCAAAAGGTAAGATAGATACCCAAGTTGGTATGAACTCACAAACAATGGTGGCTAGGGGGAAAAGTCATGCCGCTAGGTGGGCTTCCCACTGAACCATGTCAAAGTTATAGCTCCTGATAACTTTAACAAGGCACTCCAAAGAAAAAAGAAAAAAGGTGTCAAAAAATAGGATGGCAGTGTAGGTATGTCCAAGTTGTGTTATGCAAGGTGGCCATACATGATGTAACAAATGTAAAAATACAAAAAATATAAAAATGTAAAATGTAAAAGGTGAAATCATTCGAAGGAGTCTTGTTCACTTTATGCAAGATCAGCCACTTAGGGAACATTGTCTCTAATGTATCCAAGAGAGGACCAATCAAAGAATAGTATATTCACAACTTAGGGGATGCAGTGTGTCACATCAAATCACCAAGAGGAATGTAATATGCTTAGATAGATCACAATTATGAAGGAAATCACACCCAATGTCATCCACAAAGTGACAAACAAATCATATAAATGACAAGGCTACACTAGGAACCAAGAATGCAAATGAATTATGGTAATGTATGCCCCCCACTTTAAAGGAATTGCTACACATCATTCTATGAGCAATTACTTTAAGGTAGAGAAGAAAAAGAGAGTGTAAAAAGAAAACAATACATGAGAACCAACTTGGAAAGCCCTATGCCAAGTCATATGTTTCATAGTTAGGCTACGTCATGTCAAGGAAAAATGAAAAACAAAGGAAGGAGTTGCCCCCTAGAAAAGAAATCACACCAAACACATAAGGGATCTATGGATTTGGGTTTAGTATGCTCGTTGCTGCAATGTTTTTATGAAAGAGCTCAGAACTGTCATCATTCCCCAAAGCACATAGAACTGGATGAATGACACAAAGAGAGAAAAAACAAAGTTTGTTTTAGGTCAACATGGAAGAGACATTGCGGTCTCAATGCTTTGCATAATCCCCAAAAGGAAAACATGAGTGAAATGAAAAAAAAAGGCGAAAGAAGCTTTTGGGTCAACATGAAGGAGACATTGTAGTCTCAATGCTTTGCATCATCCCCGAAAGGAAAACAAAAAAAAAAAGAGAAAAAGACAAGGACCTTGTGGGTCAACATGGAAAGGACATAGGGTGCCTCTATGCTTTGTGTCATCCCCAAAATGAAAACACAAAAATAGAAAAAGAAAAGGACCTTGTGGGTAAACATGGAAGAGACATAGGGCATCTCTACGCTTTGTGTCATCCCCAAAAGGAAAACAAAAAAAAGAGAAAAAGGCAAGGACCTTGTGGTTCAACATGGAAGAGACATAGGGCATCTCTACGCTTTGCATCATCCCCAAAAGGAAAACACAAAACAAAAAGAGGAAAAGACAAAGCACGACGAATAAAAGAATAAAGGTACAAATAGAAGAAGTGTGTGAAGAGAGGGAACATCAAACATACGTCACGTGGGAACATGATACATACATGAAATAAAATAAAATAAATAAGTAATGCAAGTGTAATTCAAAAATTAAATAATTTATTGGTTTCTCAATATTAAATAGATAAGTGGAAAAAGGAATAACATGGTTAAGAGACAAAAGCAAATGCATTACGAGGAAAAAGCTAACAACTGCTTGCCCCCCCCACAAAGGGTAAAGACAAGAGTGAGCTGAGGTGGGTGATGGGAAAGGATAATACAATAGTGAGAATAGGGAATTATACAACTAGGGCATGATAAAGGGGTGTATATTGTGTTAAGGAATGATGGGGAAGCAATCGGTATCAGTGAAGTGATACGTATCCAGTATGTCCTTCAATGTCTGACATTCTTTAGTGTAATGCCTAATAATACGATGATATTTACAATATGGTATATGGGAATCATCAAGACAAATGACCAAACTATTTGAAGGAGGTAAGAGTATAAGACCTTTGTTTAAAAGCAGTTGAATTCTCCTTTCACATTCGGGTGGAGGATGTGTAGGAAAATTTAGCTTCTTCAATTTGTATGGTCATTTTTCATTTACTAGGTTCTCATTTTTCATGAATAGAAGTAGGAAAGGGACCCATAGGGATCCTAACATCCTTGTCATTAGAAGGAGAGAATGGTTGTTCATGTGGAAGGAGAATGTTCAAGTTAGGAGGAGGATTCAAGATCATTGTACTAGCATCCCGAATTATCCTAGGTTGAAGAGGATGTCTTTCAGGATGAGAATGATCTTGATAGCCTAGTCATGTATGTGCTTCAGTTGATTGTTGTTCAAGAAGTTGATGGATGTCATGTTTTTTTTTGTGTCACAACCTTGTTTACTTAAGATAGTGAATCCTTTACCATATGTTTCCTCAAGGTTGATAGGAATGTTTATGACTTTGTGCTAATAGAATGGTTTGGATTGTTGTGGTTGAGAGGAACTAGGTCCACTTAAGGGAGGAACCTTAGGTCCTATATTTGCTTCAGGATGTAAATATGCAAAATGATCAGTAGGTGCAACAGTGGGAAGGTCTTGTGATCTCATAAAGGGATAAAAGGTTGCATTTGCTTCTAGGTTATCAAGGAAATCATTGTAGAACTTGTTCATGCTAGCATCATCTTCTCCAATGATGTCTACATCACGAGGAGGACAATCATGAGGAGTTAAAGGAGCATGAGGTTGTTCAAGGTCATTAGGGTCACAACCAAAGGCATAATTGGACATGTCTACCAATGACTTTAAGGAATTTCAAAACTTATTGAAAGAGAATTCCATGATGCAAATAAACTAAGATGCAATAAAGGAGAAAAAACAAAGGATCTATAAATGAAAACAGCATGCAAGAACAGGAAAGTATAATGCAGAAAAGTGCCAAAAAGATTACAGAAATGCTGATAAAAAAGTGCAGAGGGATTGATTAGCCATGGGTGGCGAATGAGTCCCAGGATACAATTTTTTTTGTGTTTTTTAGAAATTTAAGAATGATTTAAATGCTCTATAGAATGCAAGTATAGATGCAGAATGCAGATTTTTCCTTTTGTTAATGAGATGTAATGCAAAAATGAAATCTAAATGAAGTTTTCACTAATGCAAAATTAAAAGTCCTAGAATGCAATAATGAATCAATGTCCTAATTGAATGCTAATGAGAATGAAAACTAGGATGCAATATGTGAATGCAATCAAAAATCTAAAGTGTTCAAAAGTCGGGCTCACCAAAATGAAACATAGAGTTTTGGGACCCTAATGCTACTCTTGCACTTCTAGGGTTTTCACCTAAAAGGAGAGTGATAGGGCCAAAAATGCTAATGAGTCACTCAAATTAGGATGTGTGCAATGTTTTTTAATGTAAATGAACTTAACTAAATTCAATTAACTAATCTAAATGATTGAAAATGAATGTAAGAGTGCAATTACACCTATGTTTGAAAACACATTGTGATATGAAAACAACTATGTAAATGAAGAAATAATACAAAACAAAAAGCACAGGGATGAATTTGAGTGCACCTAGATGAATTGTGATGATTCTAGAGTGTTTTGAATGCTGATGCAAATTACTAAATTTTCACAGTGGGACTCATTCGTCCAGGGTGGCGAATTAGTCCTCCTCTTGGTGAAAAACTGTCAGGAGCTGGTTTCTATCTGTCGGGATCCAGAATCTAACAAAATTCAGATTTTCAGTCGTAAGGTGGGACTCATTCGCCCCAAATGGTGAATCAGTCCTGCCCCAAATTTTTGAAAAATTAGGAGACAACTCTGCAACACCAGATCTAGAAATATCTGCTTGTCGGGTTGCTAAAGTCAGTTATGTAGAAAACGGACAAATAACTCTCTCCAAGCTTGAAATTGACTTGTGTTGACTTGAAGCACCTAGTTGACTTGGAAATCAATCTTCAACACCTAATAACCTATCAAATCTACATACAAAGAGTTGCAAACAAACATGCAATAGGGGAAAAATGATTAGGGTTAGTGAATAGGGGTTTTCCTTGGTCAAACCCCACTTTTGGTAATTAAACCCTTGAATAGATAATGAAATGTAAAGGAAAGATAAACCAATAACATGCAAATTCTATTAACTCACCAAATCCTTGATAATGCAAGTCTGAAGTAATGTCAATGGCTACTTCAAAGTGCTTGAAAAGATGATGTAAAATGCTTGAGTTCTTAAAATGTGCTTGAATGAATAAGAATATTGTTGGAGATGTAAAATGAGGTGAAAATCACATATTATACAGTTCGTGTACCTTAGTATCCATTCATACCTCATCACAGGTTGACATCAAGTGTTTTTGAATAAAATCCCGAATGAAAAATTAAAAATATTTTGAATTTGGGGCCAAGGCCAACTCATTCACCACCCATGGTGAGTGGGTTCCACCTAGGACCTAAAAACATGCATTGGGAAAAATATTGTATTTAATGTTGTTTTTCAAGATAATATGCAAAAATACACTTAATTAAGCATATGAGAGCATAAAAAGACCAAATAAAAGCATGAGAAAGGTGTAAATAGTGAAAGTATGCTTAGGAAAGTGTGAAAGTTTGTTACAAGGCTTTACAACACTTCAAAATAGGACTTGTTTAGTGATGAAAAGGTGATTTTTAGGTGAAATGCATTAAATAGAATCTAGAAGAATGTAGAAATGTCCTACAACACTTCACAACACCTTCACAAGATGTCATTATTTGAATTTTAGTATCTAAATAAGCATGTTCAAGCCATGTTACAATATTAAATCAAAGAAACATAGTTCTAACACCATGAAATAGGACCTAAAAGGCCATGAAAATGAAAAGGGTCCATTTTTCTATGGCATAGTTATTATGGTATTTTTAACTCAACATCGTAATATGTGGAAACCTAATGGAGAGAACAGTTCATATTTACTCATTTTCTTAAAATTTATCAAGGAAATCCTTTAGGTGTAGACATGTAATACCAAATTTTTTAGTTGGATGCCCAAGAAAAAATAATCCATAAGGGTTGGAAATACCCAAATTGGATACAAATACGAGTGTACTAAAACACACTCATGTTATAATGCAATCAAAAATTTGTGTGATGCAAAAAAATATTTATGTCCTCCCTCTCTCCCCCTCTTCACCTCTACCAATATCTTCCTCTCTTCCACTCTCTCCCCCTCTCCATCATTGTAGACCTCTATATCTATATCTCTATTTTCCACTCTCTCTCTCTCTCTCCATACTTATCCTTCTATCTCTTCCTCTATGTTTATCTCCATATCTCAAGCCATATCTCTCTAGCCCTATCTCTCTATATACCTCCCTTTATCTCCATCTATACCTCTCTCTTTATATTTCCATGTTTCCCTATCTTCTCTTTATCTCTCTCTTAATTATTATTTTTATCATTGGCATAGGGCTTTCCAAATAAGCTCATGTGATCTTTTGTTGTACAACATTTATCATTTTCTACTTTAAAGTAATTGGTCACAACATGGTGTTTTGTAATTTCTTTAAAGTGGGGGCATACATTGGCATTATATTTCTTTACTTTGTTCATAGGAGTTGAACTTAGTGGTGTGTTGACATTGACATTTGACATTTTCTTTGCCTCACTTTGTTCACAAGCATTGAACTTAGTGTAGTATTGGCATAGTATTTTGGTCATTTTATAGCACCTTAAATTAAAGTTATCAAGGAATATAAATCTTGGTATGGTTATGGGTACACACCTAGTGGAAAATGGTCCTCGCTAGACCTAGTGGGTTTCTCATTTCACTACCCTGTCTTGGGGGCTCACCTAGTGAAAAATGAACCTCACTAGCCTGTGTAGCTTTTGGTTTGTTATTCACATAGAAAATATCAGACTTTTCTATTTTATGAGTCCTGAACACCTTTTGTATGGGTCCTATCATAATTAAACTTGATGGTCCTAAAGTGTATAAAAGTGTATGCCTTTATATTTTCAAACTTGTTTGGGCCCTCTTAATTAAAATGGACTTAATAATGCCTTAAAATTTAGTGTCAAAAAATGTATTCAAAAAAATGGGGAGCCAAAAAGGGGTCTTAAGTGTCCACTTTTTTTTTAAATCAGGAAATATTGACCTTGGATGTGAAATTGAGGATAGTTACATTGAAAAAATTTAGATGCAACAAAAACAAGGATCATAGTGCTCTGAGTCTACTTTCTAAAGTACTATTTATTTTTTTAAATGGTTGTGATTAAGGGGTTAAAAAGAGGGAGCCACATAAATTGGTGTTGTTTTTGTCAAAAAAACATAACATAGCAACTTTAATGGCTCCCTCAAAAGATTAACTTTTTTTTGGTATTTTTAAAATTTCTTTAGTGAGAAATTAGCTAATAGCATGTATTTTATGCTCAATTTTTCTGATAATTTTTTAATGAATATTTTATTTTTTGCTAATTTTCAAAGCAGACACTTCTTGAAAAATATAATTTTTTTCCATACTACGCCTATAAATTTTGAAAACTAATTGAAAATATTTTTTTTCTTTTTTTAATATGTGTAGAATGGAATCTAGTTTCTAAAAATGTAATTTATTTGAGATTTTTATGAATGGTTAATTTATAAAATAAAAATACCAAACATTGGTTTTTTCTAGAAAACACACACACAAACAAAAGAAATTAAAGATGAAAGTCTTAAAATTTTCAAAATTTGAGAAAAATTATATCATTAGATAGCTAAGATAGAACTTAACATTACCCAGGTGTTTGACTTGTTTGACCATGAAACACGTGCAAAGTTGATGGTTAGCATGAACGAGATTATGTGAAAATTTGTAGAACATACAAAAAAATGCCTTTGGATGTTGGGAAGGCCCTCCAAGCCTTTGGGTTGGAAATTGAAAGAAAATCCATGCCAAAGGCTTAGGGATTCCCAAAGCAAGATAAAATTCAAGCATGTTATAATGCACTCGCGTTTTGTGAATGCATCGACAAAATGCGAGCACATTATAACATCCTTGCATTTTGGTCTACAATGAATTTTTTTTCTTCCCTTTCTTTTCCTCTTTCTTCTTGTTATCTTTGAGGGAAACTATATACATGAAATAAACATTTAACTTGACATTTACCTATGGATGTTCACTTTCTTATACTTTAAGTTATATTTCATGTATATAGTTTCAAGATGTTTGAGAGTGGTTTTGGATCTCTAGGAGTTATAATGCAAATTATAGTTTTTGGAAGATCTTACAAATTTTTTAGACTTCATCGAATTTCAATAATCAGCATGTCAAATTTTTGTAATTAGGAGGTGAAATTTTAGTAATCAACAAGGTTGTATTATTTCTCTCTCTCTCTCTCTCTATCTCTCTATCTCACTCATTTTTATCCCTTACACTCTAAACCTCTCTCTCATTATATCCATCCCTTTATTTGACTCTCTCACTTTAGCTCAAGAACTACCTCTCTACCTATCCATCCCTCTCTCTCTCTCTCTCTCTCTCTCTCTCTCTCTCTCTCTCTAGTATGTGCAGGATCATGATGGGCCAAAAAGTGGCAATATGATGGGTATGTGGCTGATGAATTTTTTTACCCAAAATTGATGAAAGGAAAAGGGTTTTTAAAGGATATTCTCAACTTTCCACCAATATAAATTATGCTTTACGTTGAATTTAATAGGTAATTATTATTCATTTTCTATTCAAATTACGACTAAATTCATGATCAATAGACTGATTGAAAAACATCTATAGCTTTCAAATAGTATCACTTTTTTTGAATCCAAAACATGCGTCACATTCTATGCTTCGCATACTATAGGATTAAAAAAAGAAAAATTGAATTTCATGAAGTTTTGACCAAGTTAAGGTTATTACATATGATTTTTTATTTTTTTTAAAGTTGTAATAAAAATTCATAATTAATTATTTACCTGGAAAAATATAAAATCATATAAAAAATATTATCATTTTATTGTGGTTAGGGTGGTCGACAAACATCTTATTTTTTCCCAAATTTAAGTACTACTACATTGAAATTTCAAATTTTCACCAAATATTTTTTTTTAAACAAACCTAGTATTTTAGAAACTACATTCAATTTGCTACAGATTCTATTCTTACATATTTTTGAAATAATATAGATAACTTATTCAAATTTTTAAGTCAAGTTTCCTAACTCTGATTTTTCTAATTTTTTTGCCACTTAAGGCCATGTTTTTTCCATGATGATCCTGCACATACCCTCTCTCTCTCTCTCTCTCAAGCCCTCCCTCCTTACCTCTCTACTTCTCTCTATCTCCCCTCTCCCTCTCTCTACTTACCTCTCCCTCCATCACTCCCTACCACTCTCTATTTCTCTCTATATCATCTCTCTCTCACCTCCTTCTCTATCCCTCCATACTTCTCTCTCCCTCTCTTCTTCCCTCTCTACTCTCTATCTTTCAATCCCTCTCTCTACCTACCTCTACATCCATCACACCCTACCACTCTCTCTCTCTCTACACATATCTATCTCACCTTTCTCTCCCCTACCTCTCCATTCGTCCCTCATTCCCTCTCTACTTCTCTATATATCTCCTCTCTATCTACCTCTCCTTCCCTCTCTACTTATCTTTATCTCCTCTCTCCCTCTCTCTACCTACCTCTATCTCCATCACTCTCTCTATTTATCTCTATCTTACCTCTCTCTCCCTCACTACCTCTCCCTCTCTCTCTACTTATCTATATCTCCCCTCTCCCACTCTACCTACCTATCCATCCATCACTACCTACCTCTCTCACTATTTCTCTCTATCTCACCTCTATCTCACCTCCCACTCTCTCCATCCATACCTCTCCTTCTCCTTCCCTCTCTACTCTCTATCTCCCTAATCCCTCTCTACCTACCTATCCATCCATCACTCCCTACCACTATCTCTTCACCTCTCTATCTAACTTCTATCCCTCTTTATTTCTCTCTTTACCTCTCCTTCCCTCTCTAATTATCTTTATCTCCCCTTGTACTCTCTCCATATACCTCTCCCTCCATAACTCTCTCACCTATGTCTCCCTCCCTACCTTTTCCCCTATCTGCTCTCTATCTCTCCTCTTCATCTCTCTACCTCTCTCTTGCTCTCTCTCCCTCCTCCCTCACCCTCTTTCTCTCTCACTCTCTCCTCTCTATCTCACTATTCTGTCTTTCCCTCTCTTTAACTCTCTCATTTGTATCTCACCATTCTCTCTCTACTTATCTTTATCTTGCCTATCCCTCTTTAGCTCTCCCTCCCTCCCCTGTCCCTCTCCCACCCTCCCTCCCCTCTATCTCTTTCTCTCTACTCCTCTCTATATTACCTATCCCACTCTACCTGTCTCTACCTCCATCACTCCCTACCACTCTCTCTCTATTGCTCTATATCTCACCTCTCTCTAACCTCCCCCTCTTTCCCTCCATACCTCTAACTCCTTCTCTCCTTTATCTACTCTTTATCTCTCCTCTCTTTCTACATGTCCTTCCCTCTCTACTTATCCTTATCTCCCCTTTCCCTCCCTCCTCTCTCTCTCTCTCTCCCCAATCCCTCCTTCCTCCATCTTTCTCTCTCCCCCTATGAGGTTTTTGGTTGTAATGTTTAGTGTTTAAGGTATAGGGTTGAGTTTATAGGTTTAAGTGTATAGGGTATAGGGATTAGGGTTTAGGATATTAGGTATAAAGTTGAGGGTATAGGGTATAGTGATGAGGGATGAGGGTTTAGGGTTTAGGGTTTAAGGTATATGGTTGAGGGTTGAGGGATACTATTTAGGGTTGAGGTTATAAGGTTTTGTACAGGCTATATGGATTAGAGTTTAGGGTTTAAGTATAAGGTTGAGGGTTGAGGGTTGCGGTATAATGTTCAGGGTTGAGGGTATAAGGTTAAGTGTATAAGGTATAGGGATTAGAGTTTAGGATATTGTGTATAGGGTTTAGGGTGTAGGGTTTAGGGTATAAGGTATAGGGTTAAGGGTTGAGAGTGTAGGGTTTACTGTTTAAGTATAGGGTTGAGGGATAATGTTCAAGGTTTAGGGTATAAGGTTGGGGGTATAGGATATAGGGATGAGGGTTGAGGGTGTAAGGTTTAAGGTTTAAGGTATAGGGTTGAGGGTTGAGGGATAGTGTTCAAGGTTGAGGGTATAGGGATAAGTGTATAGGGTAGAGGGATTAGGGTTTAAAATATTGGGTATAGGGTTGAGGGTATTGGACTTAGGATTGAGGGTTTAGGGTTTAGGGTTTAAGTATAGGGTTGATGGATAATTTTTTAGGGTTTAGGTTATAAGGTTGAGGGTATATGGATGAGGGTTAAAGGTGTATGGTTTAGGGTTTAAGGTATAGGGTTGACGTTTGAAAAATAGTGTTCAAGGTTGAGGGTGTAGGGTTAAGTGTATAAGGTATATGGATTAGGGTTTAGGATATTGGATATAGGGTTGGGGGTATTGGGTTTAGGGTTGAGGGTTCAAGGTTTAGGGTTTAGGGTTCAAGGTTTAGGGTATAAGGTTGAATGTAGGGTTAAGGGTTGAGGTTTGAGGGATGACTTTTAGGGTTTAGGGTATAAGCTTGAGGTATAAGGTATAGAGAGGAGGGTGTAGGGTTTAGTATTTAAGGTATAAGGTTGATGGTTGAGGGAAAGTTTTTAGGGTTTTAAGGGTATAAGGTTAAGTGCATAAGGTATAGGGATTAGGGTTTAGGATATTGGTTATAGAGTTGAGGGTATTAGGTTTAGGGATTAGGGTGTAGGGTATAAAGCTGAATATAGGTTTTAGGGTTTAAGTATAGGGTTGAGGGATAATGTTTATGGTTTAAGGTATAAGGTTGTGGGTATAGGTTATAGCGATGAGGGATGAGGATTTATGGTTAAGGGTTGAGGGACAGGGTTCAAGATTGAAGGTATAGGGTTAATTTTATAAGGTATAGGGATTAGGGTTTAGGATATTCAGTATAGGGTTGAGAGTATTTGGTTTAGGGTTGAGTATTTAGGTTACAAGGTTTAATGTAGGTTTGAGGGTTTAAGTATAGGATTTATGGTTGAGTATTTAGGGTATAAGGTTAAGTGTATAGGGTATAAGCATTGGGGTTTAGGATATTAGGTATAGGATTTTGGGTGTAGGGCTTAGGGTATAAGGTATAGGGTTAAGGGTTGAGAGTGTAGGGTTTAGGGTTTAAGTTTGGGGTTAAAGGATAATGTTCAGGGTTTATGGTATAAGGTTGAGGGTGTATGGTTTAGGGTTTAGGGTTTAAGGTATAGGTTTGAGGGTTGAGTGATAGTGTTTAGGGTTGAGGTTATATGGTTAAGTATATAGGGTATAGGCATTAAGGTTCAGGATATTGGGTATAGGGTATATAGTATTGGGTTTAGGATATTTGGTATAGGGTTGAGGGTTGAGGGTTGAGGGTATAAGGTTAAGTGTATAGGGTATAGGAATTAGGGTTTAGGATATTGGGTATAAGGATTAGGGTGTAGGGCTTAGGATATAATGTATAGGGTTAAGGGTTGATAGTGTAGGGTTTAGGTTTTAAGTATAGGTTTGAGGGATAATGTTCAAGGTTTAGGGTATAAGGTTAAGTGTCTAGGGTATGGGGATGAGGGTTGACGGTGTAGGGTTTAGGGTTTAAATTATAGGGTTGAGGGATAATATTCAAGGTTGAGGGAATAGGGTTAAGTGTATTGGGTATAAGGATTATGGTTTAGAATATTGGGTATAGGGTTGAGGGTATAGGGTTTAGGATTGATGGTTTACGATTTAGAGAACAAAAAGGTTGAATATAGGGTTTAGGGTTTAAGTTTAGGGTTGAGGTCCATAATGTTCAGCCTCTTTAGGTTTTAAGGTTGAGGGTATAGGGTATAGTGGTGATGGTTGAGGGAGTAGGGTTTAGGGTTTAGGTTATAGGGTTGAGGAAGGAAGAGAGAGAGGGGGGATAGAGAAAATTAGAGATAGAAGGATGGAGGGATGGATAGAGGTGAGATAGAGAGAGAGAGGAGGGAGGGAGGAAGAGAGATATTGGTGCTTGATAGAGAGTAGAGAGGGAAGGAGAGAGTGAGAGAGAAATATGGGAGAGAGAGAGGAGGAAGGAAGGGAGATTTAGAGAGAGGGAAGGAGGGAGGCAGAGGTAGAGATGGAGAGGGAGATAGAGAGAATTATATAGGGAGAGAATGGTGAGATAGAGAGTAGAGAGGAATAGGGTTAAGTGTATAGGGTATAAGGATTAGTGTTTAGGATATTAGGTATAGGGTTTAGGGTATAGGGTTGAGAGTATAAGGTATATGGTTAAGGGTTGAGAGTTTAGGGTATAGGGTTTAAATATAGGGTTGAGGGTATAGAGTTGATGGATAATGTTTAGGGTTTAGAGTATAAGGTTGAGGGTATAGGGTAATGGGTGAGGGTTGAGGGTACAAGATTTAGGGTTTTTGGTATAGGGTTGAGGGTATAGGGTTAAGTGTATAGGATATAGCGATTAGGGTTTAGAATATTGGGTATAGGGTTGAGAATATTAGGTTTAGGATTAAGGGTTTAGGGTTTAGGGTTTAGGGCACAAGGTTGAATGTAGGGTTAAAGATTTAAGTATAGGGTTGAGGGTATAGGGTATAAGGACGAGGGTTGACGATGTAGGGTTTAGGGTTTCAGGTATAAGGTTGAGGGTTGAGGGATAGTGTTTAGGGTTGAGGGTATAAGCTTGAGGTATAGGGTATAGGGATGAGGGTTGAGGGTTGAGGGTTTAGGGTTTAGGGTTTAAGGTATAGGGTTGAGGCTTGGGGGATAGTGTTTAGGGTTTGAAGTGTATAAGGTTAAATGCATATGGTATAGGGATTATGGTTTACGATATTGGGTATAGGTTATAGGATATAGAGTTGAGGGTATAAGGTATAGGGTTGAGGGTTGAGGGTGTAGAGTTTATGGTTTAAGTATATGGTTGAAGGTATAGAATTGAGGGATAATGTTTATGGTTTAGGTTATAGGATTGAGGGTATAGGGTATAGGGATAAGGGTTAATGGTGTAGGGTTTAGGGTTTAAGGTATAGGTTTGAGGGTTGAGGGATAGTGTTTAAGGTTGAGAGTATAGGGTTAAGTGTATAGGGTTGAGGGTATTGCATTTAGGACTGAGGGTTTAGGGTATAAGATTGAATATAGGGTTTAGGTTTTAGGTTTATGGTTGAGGGATAATGCGTAGGGTTTAGGTTATAAGGTTGAGGGTATAGGGATTATGATTTATGATATTTTTTATAGGGTTTGAGAGATTGAGAGAGAGGTTGAAAGGGGGAGAGAGAGAGAGAGAGATAGAGAGGTAATAGAGAGATAAGTAGAGAGTGAAGGAGGAAGGTGGAGATATTGAGAGAGAGAGAGAGGAGGGATGGAGAGAGAGTTAGAGAGGGATGGGATATATAGAGAGAAGTAGAAAGGGAAGGTGGATGGGAGGAAGGAAGAGAGTGAAATGGGGAGATAGAGAATATTAGAGAGGGAGGGAGGGAGAGAGAGAATGAGCTCATAGAGAGTAGAGATGGAAGGAGAGAGTGAGAGAGAAAAATGGGAGAGAGAGAGAGAGAGGAGGAAGGTGGGGAGATTGAGAGAGAGGGAAGGAGGGAGGGAGAGGTAGAGATGTAGAGAGGGACATAGAGAAAATTATATATAGGGAAGGAGAGATAGAGAGGGAGAAGTAGAGAGAGAGAGAGAGAGAGAGAGAGAGAATGGTGAGATATAGAGTAGAGAGGTGAGGAGAGAGAGAGAGAGAAATATGGAGAGAGGAGGAAGGTTGGGAGATTGAGAGAGGGAGAAACTAGGAGAGAGGGAAGGAGGGAGGAAAATTTAGAGATTGAGACAAAGAGATAGAGACAAGTATAAATAGGGAAGGAGAGGTAGAGAAGGTGGAGGAGGGAGGGATAAGTATATAGATAGATAGAGAGAGGGAGAGGAAGGGAGGGAGAGAGAGGTGATATAGAGAGAGAGGTGATAGAGAGAGGTGATATAGAGAGCGAGGAGAGAGGGAAGTGAGATAGAGAGAATGAGAGAGGGAGAGAAGGGGGAAGGAGGAGGATGGAAAGATTGAGAAAGAGGGAGGGGGAGAGAGTGAGGCAGAGAGGGATAGGTTAGATATAGATAAGTAGAGAGGAAAGGTGGTGGAAGGGAGAGAGAGAGAGAGAGAGAGAGAGAGAGAGAGAGAGAGAGAGAGAGAGAGAGAGAGAGAGAGAGAGAGAGAGAGAGAGAGAGAGAGAGAGAGAGAGAGAGAGAGAGAGAGAGAGAGAGAGAGAGAGAGAGAGAGAGAGAGAGAGAGAGAGAGAGAGAGAGAGAGAGAGAGAGAGAAGTATATAGTGAAGGAGAGAAAGGAGGAAGGTGGGGAGATTGAGAGAGAGGGAGAGAGAGGGAAGGTTGGAGGGATAGATGGAGAGAGAGATAGAGAAGTATATAGGGAATGAGAGATAGAGAATGAGAAGTAGAGAGAGGGATAGAGAGAGAGGTAGAGGGAGAGAGAGATGGAGAGAGAGAGAATGGTTAGATAGAGAGTAGAGATGGAAGGAGAGAGTGAGAGATAAAGATGGGGGAGGCAGAGAGTGTGTGAGAGAAAAACACAAAGGGAAGGAGGAAGGTTGGGAGATTGAGAGAGGAGAGAGGAGGAGAGAGAGAGGGGAACGAGGGAGGGAGAGGTAGAGATGGAGAGAGATAGAGTGAAGTATATAGGGAAGGAGAGATAAAGATGGGGAGGAGGGAGGAAGAAGTAGAAAGATAGAGGAAGAGGTAGGGAGGGGGAGAGAGAGAGAGGAGGGAGGGAGAGATAGAGAGAGTAGAGAGGGAAGGAGGGAGGGACAAGGGAGAGAGAAGTGTGATAGAGAGAATGAGAGAGAGGGGGAAGGAGAAAGGTGGAGAGATTGAGAGAGAGAGGAGGGAGGGTGAGAGATAGGTAGAGAGGGAAGGTGGGTGGGATGAAGGAAGAGAGAGAGATTGGAGGAAGGTGGATAGATTAAGAGAGAGAAGGATGGAGGGAGAGAGAGAGAGGTAGAGAGGGATAGGTTAGATAGAGTGAAGTAGAGAGGGAAGGTGGATAGGAGGAAGGAAGAGAGAGGGGGGATAGAGAAAATTAGAGAGGGAAGGAGGGAAGGAGGAAAGAAGGGAGGGATGGAGGGAGAGAGAGATGTGAAATAGATAGAAGTATAGAGGGAAGGAGAGAGTATGAGAGAGAGGTCTAGAGCATAAGGGATAAAAAATGAGTGAGATAGAGAGAGAGAGAGACAAAAAAAAAGACATAACTTGCTAATTACAGAAATTTGACCTCCTAACTATTGAAATTTAGTATGCTAATTACTGAAATTTGGCTATCTAAAAAATTGTAACATCTACCAAAAACTAGAATTTGAATTATAACTCTGAGAGATTTGAAACCACTCTCAAACATCCTGAAACTATATACATGAATATAACTTAAAGTATAAGAAGGTAAATGTCCATATGTAAATGTTTATTTCATATACATAGTTTCCCTACAAGATAAAAAGAAGAAAGAGAGACAAAAAATAGAAAAAAAATCAATGTAGACCAAAATGTGAGCACACTATAATGTGCTTGTGTTTTATTAATGCATTCACAAAACACAAGCACATTATAACATGCTCACATTTTGACAATGATTTTTGAATTCAAAATAATGAGCATTTTTTTAAATTTAAACTATAACGTGCTCATGCTAAAACACACTCGTGTTTTGGCTTGGTAATGACCGAGCCTAGGCTCAATCACTACCAACCCATAACGCGAGCATGTTTTACTATAACACACTTGCATTTTCACTATTTCAGGATGAAAAAGTGAATTGGCCACTTTTCGGCCCCCCATTTTTTGCACTTACCTATAGATCTATTTACATTTTCACACTTGTTTGAGCAGTTTTAATTAAATTGGAATTAATTATGCTTTAATAAGCCCTATTTTACATTTACAAGCATAATAAATTACATTTTTTGAAGGGGAAGGCCAACAATAATTAATGCTAACACATAATTAAACACCTTCAGAAATGTGTGTTCCAAGAATATGGACTAGGGACCCATTCGCCCATGGGTGAATGGGTCCTCTTGAGGCTTTGGAACCCATTTTTAAATCATGTTTTGGCAATATTTTTTCATCTCAAATTCAAATTTCAAAGGTCAGCTTGTAATGTTTAATTTTTGGGAAATTAAGGATAAATGTCTATAAATACAAGATTATTTTATCAATTCAAAACATCTAGCAAGAGGGAAACTTTCACAAGAGAAAATATTATTGTCAAGAGAATTCAAGAGTAGAATTACCAAGGATTTATTTCATCATTCAATATCTCAAGAATCATGTCAAAGTTATGTTCATTTGTGTATGTTTTTGGAGCTAACATTGTGATGTAGGTTTCAAAAATCTAATCCAAGCATTCAAGTCAAAGATTCAAAGCAAGATTCAAGCATCAAGATCCACTTCCATTGAATTCATCCCATGCAATATTTTAGTCTTTCCAAGGTTTATTGAGTTGTTCATTCATCATTCCATTCATGCTATTTGTGTACAATGGAAATGGAATTCACTTCCTTGTTCACACCAAAAGGGGAATGAGGGAAGAGGGATCCGATTTCACAATGCTCACACCCAAGAACAAACCCTTGAGATTTAAATGCAAAGGATATTGAAATCTATCAAAGGGGATTGTCCTCAAGGCTGGAAATTGATAAAAGAGATTAACTACTAATGCAAAACTAAGATTTTTGAAAACACAATGTGATATGCAACAAGACCTAGAAATGCAAGTAAAAATGTAACAAAAACTTATGAAATTGAAAGTGTGTACCTGGAGACTAGAGAGAGTTGTAAAGGAGCTCTGGAATCCTAAAGAATTCACTGTTGATACCAACTTGGATGACTCAATCATACATTCTAGAAAATGTGTCAGAACAAGTTTTGGGAAAAAGGGTACTCAGATTTGTAGAATCTTTGTTTAGGCCTGGGTAGTGGGACTCATTCGCCACTGATGGTGAATTATTCCACTTCTTGATTTCTAGAAATTCAAAAGTGGAATCTATAGCCCTCAGTCTCCACTTCTGCTCCTGGTTTAGATCCAGGTCCAAAACTATCAAATTCAACATGTAGGTGTTCTCCAAGCTTCTTCTAGGGTTTTGAAAACTTTGAATGATTTTGACAACTTGATGGCAAATTTTCCAATCTTTCTTTTTGAAAAATTTGCAACCTAGACCTGTAAATCACATGCAAAGAGAGGGAAAAAATTTTGAGGGGTTAGTGAATAGGAGTTTTCCTTGGTCAAATCCCTTGTTAGTAATTAAACCCTTGAAAATAAAATGAAATATGGAAAGAGAATGATGAATGAAAAAAATAAATGCTACAACTCACCGAACCCTTGAAGTAGAATGTTGCAAACATGTAAGTAATGGCTTCAAAGTGCTTGAATGCTCTTGTAAACAAAATTATTGAATGCTAGATCACTTGATCGATTGCTGGATTGATTTGGAAATTGGGATGGATGAAATGAGTAGAAAAACCTTATATTTACACTTGATTATGCAATAATTCCTGAAAATACAACATCACAGGCTGACCTTAGATCTTAGAAAATAAAAACCTGCTAGAAATTTGAAATTATTTTGAATTTTGTGTCAAAGGGGACTCATTCACTCCTAATGGCGAATGGGTCCCATTTAAGGCATTTTAAGTGGGTTTCAAAATTTAGATATTTTAAATGATGTTTATCGAGATTATTTTCAAAAATACACTTAAGTAAGGCTTGTAGATGTAAAATGGGGAAAATTAAAGCATAAGAAGGTCCAAATATTAATGAAAAACCTAGAAAAGTGTGAAATTTTGTTACAACACTTTGAAATAAGGCTTGGCAAGTGATAGAAAGAGGTTATTTAGGTGAAATACATTAACAAGACCCTGGGAAAGTGTGGAAGTGTGTTACAACACTTTACAACACTTAAGTAAGGTACCACTTGAATCCTTTTAGTTCACAAGGGCCCAACATTTAATGTGAATGTGTTATCCACATTACAACATTAAATCAAGGCACAATTAAGCCAAAATCACAAGGAGGACCCAAACGAGATAGAAAAAGTAGAAGGGTTACTTTTTCGGTGTCCACACTATTTATTTCATTGCAAGGTTTAATTACCAAATGGGGTTTGATGAAGGTAAAACCCCATTCACCCAAAAACAAAAAATTCCTTCTATCTTTGTGTGTCAAATTGTGAAACTTGAAGAATTTGGAAGTGTAGACATTTAAGTGCAAAGGACCCAAAAATAAATTTTGAAAAGCCCTACAAAGACCCATTCGCCTATAGGAAAATGAGTCCCAAGAGAGCTTCCAGAAAAAACATTTCCCCTTCTTGGATATGCCAGAGGTTTAGTGTTTCTATTAGTCCTATGTTTCATCTATCACCTCCAACCTTTACATGTCATGCATTTAATATTTTTAATCTTTCTCCCAAAACCCTTATTTAGTCATTTTTGTCAAAAACTGTCTCAAGACACTTTGCAAACAAATAGGACATCATGCAACCATTTTTTAGGTCATTTGTAAGTGTCCTCCACTCATACAATTTTCACAAATTTGACTATTTCTATTAGAGTTATGCTTCATCTACATGAATCAGGCCTTAGGTTACAAATTTGAGGTCATTTGCTATTTTATTTTCATCTCCCAAAAGTGTTGTTTGAAATTTACCCTCCATCCACACACACATAAAGGAAATTTGCAGATCTTCCATAGAATTGACTCACCTAAGGGCTGAAAGTTAATTCGATCTTGGAGGATCTCATTTCCTAAATTAAATAGAAATAGGTAGGTTAATTACATGCCATTTTCCCCTTTCTATTTATAATAAGTTTGGTGAAACATTCCAAATTTAGTATCAAACCCTATGTGTTTTGAATCCTGCCCTATTTTTCTATGTTTCATTATGGTGAGCCTGGCTATTTGAACATTCTAATTTTTTATTTGGAGTGCATTCAACCCCTAGATCTAGGATTTGAATTAATTCATTACATTTAGGGTTTCTAAATTTGGCATAAAGTTGCATTGCATTTTAGGTGTAAACTTGCATTTTACATTCATTTTAAATCTGAAAATTTCTATCTAGATCCTTAGTCATCCTATCTCTTCAACATTTGGACAATTAGACCTCTCTTGAAAAAAAATTCTACTTTAGTGTAAGTCTGAGCTTAAGTTCAGACTCTCACTAAAGTGGGGGCTAAATGTACCATCATAAATTGTCACCCATGACAATTTCACCTTATATTTGGTGCCCCCTTAAATTATTGGACCTAATTGAGTATTTAAATTCCTAAATTATGCATTCTACAACCTATTTTTGACAATTTACAAGGAATTGGAAGTAGCAATAAATTGCATCTATCTAAGACCTTGCCCCCGACACCTAAAATCCCAACAAATGGGGCAAGCACAATCACACCTTGGGTATGAGTATCCTCCTACTTTCCCTCCAAATCAAGAAATATGTTGATTGTGGCAATTTAATATTTGAATTTCAAGTGTCTAAAGTCAACCATTGGGATTTAATTTTTGGGAAATTGAATAAATCCCTATCAATACCTATTTATTGCATCATTTGAATATCAACTAGTAGGAGGTGAACAATAAGAGCTATAGAGTAGGAAATTTTATACGCTTTATAATTTCACATTTTTTTGGGTTCCTTAATTTATTGGACTTAATTAAGCTTCTAATTTTACAAATTGTGCATTCCAAAGCCTTATTATTCCTATTTATTGAAAAGGAAACCAACATTTAATTAATATTTTAATCACATTAGAGAATGAGTGTCTTGGATTTTGAGGCCAGGACCCATTCTCCCAAGGGTGAATTATAAGTCCCCATTTTTTAAGTATGTTTTTAGTGGTCTTTTAATGATTCAAAAATCAATATGTAATTATTAGCTTTTGGAATCTATTTTTTGAAAAATTAGATGAACACATATAAACACATAGTCTTTTTATCAATTCAGATCTAACACTTAATAAGTTGCATAATCAAGATATCCTATTGATAAAATATTATTTTAAAGAGCATTCAAGATCAAATTTATCAATCATTTGTTGTAGTATTCAAGATCCTAACATCATGTTCAAGTTTATGTGTGGTTATGTCATCTTGTGAAAGCTAACCTGCATTATTGATCCTAAAGCATCCAAGCATTTTCAAGTTTCCAAATCCATCAAGTAAATCAAGATCAAGTTCCTTGGAATGATGTGTTTTCAGTCCTCCAAGGGAAGCCATTGAAGAATTGGTGAGTTATAGCAAGCAAGTGTTCATTCATCATTTCCTTCTCCATTGTCATTATCTTTCTATCAAGGTTTAGTTACCAAACATGGGATTCAACTAAGGAAAACCCCCATTCAAATAAAATAAATTTTCCCTCTTTGTATATAAATATTACAGGTTGAAGAAGGATTGAAGATCTTGAACATGATGAACATATTTGCATTATTGCATAAGTTTTGATCATTTTTTTCAAGTCATGGAAACTTGATTGCAAAATGTATTTCCAAATTTCTAATAATGGAACTTGTATAAAATAGAAGCTAAGATCTTGCCTTAGAGGATTGCAAAAGTAATTTTCAGAAGCCCTCACTAGGACCCATTCACCCTAGGGTGAACCTATTTGTTAGCAGATCTCAAAACCTAATTTTGGTGGCTGGTACATGTATCCTTACCCTTATCAGATCTACCTGTAAATTGTGGTTTTAGTTTTTGTACTTTTCAGGAATTTGTATTGCATGTTCTAAGACTTATTGTGTAATTACTTTAAGCATTTCATAGCATTTCAATTTGGTTTCAGATCTATCCTATTATCTTAAGGACTGAGATCCAGGTCTAATTGACTCACCTTTGATGTTTAAAGTCAATCTCTACTCCTTGTGATCTCTTTCCTAATGAAATGCATTGGGGAGAGGGATAAATAGAAGAAATACCCCCTTATTCATTAATGAACCCCCTTTATTCCATATTTCAAGAGAAATTAATATTATGAAGAGCATTCAAGAGCAAGTGAGGAGTAGAATTTTAGAGCATTATTGTAGTAATTCAAGATCCTAACATCATGCCAAATCTTATGTGAGTTTATGTGTGTTCTTGTTATCATTGTTTTGTGAAGGATAACACTTTTTTAGGTTTCCAAGGAATTCAAGCATTCAAGCAAGAAAGATCAAGACCTTGAGGTGATGTGCATGACTTCAATCCTTCAAGGAAGCGATTGGAGGGTGGTGAGTTACCTGCTTCTATTACTACTTAATAGAGGTTCATGTTCGCAAGGTTTGGTGTGTTATACTTATGAGAGCTATTGATGTAGATCATTACTAAGAGGTCATACTAGACTGCCCATTCATGCAAACATAACAAACATTGTTCATAAACAAACACATTTATTAGAAAACAATTCACTTTATTCATGTTTAGGAATAAATTATATTATAGTGCCTTCATTGGTCTTGGCTCTTAAGCCTTACAACTTTATATACACCAACCCAACACACTTTTATTTTTAGCTTCTATTTTTCATAAACCCAACCCTTTTCACATGATCGAATATTTTCCCTAAAGCCTTCCCAAAACTTCCTCCTCAAAAAATAATACCTCTCAAATGACAATTCATTTTAATTACATAGATGGAGAAGAAGTCACCATCTCACATCCAAGCATGATGAGACACATGGTAGAAATTTATTTTCCATTGGTGACATGTTGGGAGTATGAGAGGATTTCTTTCTTGAGATAGTGGTCACATTAAATGTTATTTCATATATCTTGATGGATCTTGAGAGCATGATTGACTCTCATGTGGTTTTATGGATGGATATGATGATATATTTTATTAATTGATTATTATATATTGTATACAACAAGTGAGAGAATGTTAGAAAAATCATGTTGTACACCTTACACATAAAAGAATAATTTACAATTTATGTAAAATAAAATACTTGTTTGTGATACATCTTTTCAGGATGCATTTAGCCACATTAAATATTTATTTGGGTCTACTTTTAATGTTTTATATAGTATTGCTTAGGTATTTTATGTGTAATTTACATAGGAAAATTATTTAATATTGGAGAAATATTCTACCATAAATTAAAGGTTGGGGTCAATGGTATTTTTGATTGGTGGTTTATATGTACATAATTTTACCTTTACTACTTTGTTGTTTTATGTGAGCTTGATACTATAAAGTAACCACATGTTTAGTGGTTGAGGTTGGTTTTTTGTATAGATGAATTGGATGCCATATATAATACTATATTGAGCTATCTTGTTGAGTGCACATATTTGAAGCATGGCATGGGATGTGTGGTTGAATGCTTGGACATAGAGGATGCATTGGGGGAGATTGTTCTTTTAAAAGTATTCATGGGGACTTTGTGAGTGTATAATAATGTTTTCATTTCTAAATAATACACTAAATGTGGATGCTTTGAGAGGCTTGGTTTTTTCCTCTTGAAGGTTTTCTCAAGGCATATCATATGTAATCTTGAGATATGTATTGATCTTTATATTATGATTATTATGTAATCTTGTATGTATGATTTTATCTCATAGGGTTATATAGGATTTTTTTTATCAACTTGGTGATTTCCTAAAATTCTAGAATGAATATGCATGTCTAGATGGAAAACCATGAATGGGGAGAGAATTTGTAAAAGGGATAAATAGTAAATGGTGGGAGAATAGTAGCCAAAGTACTGAGTGGATTACTGATGGTTGAATGTTAAAGGGTAGATGAGAGATCTATGGTAGAAGCAAGGGTGAGAGTAGATGTACCAATCACTATAGATGAAGTAAAATAAGAATAAAAAAAAATTAAAGTCTCTAATCCATATGCCTTGTTAGAAAGCACATCATAAAAAAATGATTAAGCTTTTATGATGCTCTACATTATAAAATCTAGTTAACTCATTTTTAAATGCTTGGTTGTTCACATGAGCATCGTGATCATACTCCTCATTTTTATCACTATGAGCATCAAAAAGGATTTAATTTTCATTGGTTTGGGTCATGTTGAGATTTATGAAAACACTCATTCACATTGAAAGATTAATATATTTAGTAGATCAAGAAAAGAATATAAGTTAACAAAATAAATCTCAAAACATATACTTTTTGATTGAAAAAATAGAAATGTTAATGATATATCAAATATGAAAGAAAAAACTTGATTTAATAGCTAAACATGGATAGTGTGTTGGAAAATTGGATCATAATAAAGCTCATAAAACTTAATAGAAGAAATGAAAAAAAATTAAAGTAATTAATCAAATGGGAATAAATGTTTGGATCATAAAAGTAGATATATAAAATATCCTAATAGAAATAAGAAACCTTAAAATTAAGCTAGATCATATAAGATTAGATGGGTTCACAAAATATGTAGACGAAATAGACATTCATTAGGATGACCCAAACTAATCTTCTCAAATGCATAAACATGAGCACAAATCAACCTAAATTAATTAATGATAGTTGAGATAAGGAATAATTAATTTGTAACAATTAAATTAGGAAATTAAATACCAAAGAGGGGGATACTTAGCTACGACTGAAGTGTGTGTACTAAGAACAAAAATTCTAAATCAGATTAATGTATGCTAAAAAGATATTTCTCTATAATAATTTTTTTATGTTCATACTCCACTTTGTTGGGGATCAAGTTTAGCTATTTAGATTAGACATATGGTAAGAAACTCATTGTAGAGGTTTAGATTTGACCATTCATAAAGTAAAACTTTCCTCTATTGTCTACCTGAATAATCATCATTTGCTTTGTTGCTTCTACTAATTTGAAGGTTAGTATTATGTAGAAATACCTTGGAAGAGTTGTCCTTTCATCGCAAGTAGACTTACTCTCATAAGTTTCAAAGATTGAAAGTTAATAGACAAGGAGCGTACAATGACATATATATATCCTTACTTCTTTTAAAATAACAAATCTAAATACAGCACTATTGAATGATACGTTAATTTTTAAAATGAAGAATGATGAAATGAATACAATTAAATCTTTAAATATTAAAAGATTTACAAGGTTGTCGGAGAATATAAAATTATTTTACCCTTTTTATTTTAAAATAGCATGTTTGGTATTAACAATGTTTTGAAACAAGACCGACTAGTTTGTATCTTTGTGCAAAACAGCCTACAAATATACGCTTTGCGGAAAAATCCAGAACATAGTAGAGCATCTCATGTTCTATGTAGATTTCTGTGTATACATGAAGTTCCTCCGCCATTGGATTTCCTATGGGTTTCGGTAACATCTCTATACACAGAGTGCTGCTCTACTCAGCATCAGCCATGGCCTACATACAGAATGCAATATGTATACAGAAATTAAAAAATATTGATTATATGAGATATTACTACATAAAATTTCCTGTTTTTCGATTAGAAATGATTCTTACCAGTCTTAGATTCTGTTGTTTCATGCTTTCCTTGATTGAAAGCGAACTTTTGGGTGTAACAAAACCTCAAACTGGCATGCTAATCACTTGAATATTTTAGATGAAAAACAAAAAGCTTTTACATCGCTTTCAAAAACAGGTAGTACCTATGATATGTTGATTGTTGTAAACTAAGGAAATATGTTTTGTCATTTGTAAGGGAATAAGTGCTTTTTCACATGTGAAAAGATATAAAATGGTATATTTCTGCACCATCATGGTGTTTTGATATGAAATTAAAAAGAGTTTTCCCACTTCAGGTTTAAAATTGCGTGTTTGGCATTGATTACATTTTATCATTTGTAAGGGAATTGTTTTCATTTGTAAGTGAATAATTGCTTTTCCACTCGTGAAAATGATCTAAAATGGTAAATTTATGCACCATTACCATCACTTCCATGTGAGAGTAGTTTGATTTGGCATTGACTACATTATGAAACAAGACTGGTGGGTATTTCTGTGCAAAACAGCCTACAAATTTACGCTTTGCGGCAAAAAACAGAACATAGAAGAGCATCTCACGTTCTATCTTAGATTTCTATCTATACTTGAAGTGGGCTATTTCCTCAAAGGTTCTTCCGCCATGGGATTTCCTATGGGTTTCCGTAAAATCGCTATACCCAGAATGCTTCTCTACTCAGCATCAGCCATGGTCTATATACAGGTCGCCTTATGTTGGTTTTTTTCTGGTCTTGGACTGAGCGAGCCGCCACAAGACGAGAGCTATTTGTGCCAAGAATTACCAGAAATTTCCTCCGCATCAGGGGAGATGATAAAGTATGGGTTGTCTGCCATTACATTCCGAAATGTTTCAGAGAAGGTGATTGAGAGCGAGAAGGATTATGTGTGCGCGGTCTTCTTGAACTCTTTCGAAGAAGATGACGAAATCCGAGAGCTGTGCAATTGCTGCCACATATTTCATAGAAATTGTTTGGATAAATGGATTGATAACCATACCTGCCCTTCCTGCAGATCTCCTCTGCTTCCACCACCGGAAAGTGTTGATGGAGATGAACTGTTTTGAAAATTATTTCCTCAAGGTTAGAGTGTTTTATTTCCGAGTTTTGTACATATTAAATTTTAGTTTTAAAATGACTAAAACGAAATGTTCGAAGTTCTAAAACTGGAATTAAGAGTCTTGGTAGATCGGTCCAGTCATACAACTGATCCTCATTCAGATAGTGTAACAGACAATTACGTACAGATCATATATTTCAATCAATCTTAGGCTCGTTGTTTCATGTGTGCATCGAAACATTGATGTATACAACTTGAAAGTGAATGTTTTGGTATGAATATAATTAAACCTTTATTGAAAGCAAATGTTTTATCATTTAAAATGAAAAAAAAATTTCATTTTTTCATTGATTTTTAACTCCCAGTCTAATGCACAGGCATTCGACGATCAGCCAATAGGGGTCTACCGCAAATCGGTAATGAGTGGGGAGCAAAGAAGGAAGTTGCTAATATTTGCAAGTTAATTAGTTTTCGTAGTAATAATAAATTCTCTCCAAAATTTAAAATATGATATAATTTTATGTGTATTTTACTTTAATAGTTGGCAGGCATAGATGCAAATGCATATTTAACTTTTTTTTGTAAGTTAATCAATCAATTCATTAATTATTATTTAATTTTCTTAAGATAAGGCAATGCATTCAAAGACTAAGAACGATTTGCATTAAAGAGGAAATTTATGTTTGATATGCTTTTCTACATTAATCAGTAAATCGATTGATTATTATTTAATTATCTTTAAATAATGCAGTCCACAGGAGATTAAGAACTATTTGCATAGTGCGAGAAATTGATCATTTGAGTTATACATCAATATTTCTTAGTTTGAAATTGATTATGAAAATAATCTTAGGAGAATTATTTTTCAATAATTTTTTTCTTAATAAATTAGTTGTGGAAAATTAAATAGAATTTAAATTTTTAAATAATTAGTTTTGTTACTAATAATCATTTTTGTCAAAAATGTAAGCTATCATATAATTTTATATGTATTATACTGTAATAGTTGTTAGGCCTAGATGCACATTTATATTTGATATTTTTGTCTAGCTGATGAATCAATTGATTGGTTATGATTTATTTAGATCGTAAGGTAGATATGAATACTAATACATGGAAAACTTGAAGTTGTGGATTAAATAACATAAACACCAGAGTTTCTCATTTCACAAGGCAGCCAAAACAATTGACATCGTTATATTAGAACAATTAATATGCTTAACAGGCATATCAACAAACACCTACCATTTTTTGTGACATACTTTGATTAAGTTGTAATTTTGAAAGAGCCATTGTGGTGTGGGTTTAACACCAGACCATTGTAAAAATTGTCAGCCTCGACTCTATTTTCTAGTAAGCTGGAGGGTTGTAAAACTATTGTGTTGCATAATCTATAAGTCGTTCTCGATGGGTATTTTGCTGAAACCAGTAATTTATTGTTCATGTGTTTTCTTGTCTATTTATTGTTGCTTTTTTCTTTATAAATCACATTTTCTCAATTGAATACAATTAAAATTTGTAAAGTATTAGTTTTCTTAATAATTATAATCTTTTTCAAAAATTTAAGGTATTATATATTTTGTGTTAATAGAGTGTATATTTGATGTTTTTGTATAGGTAAATCAATTGTTTGATTCATTAAAATGGGAAGATGGTTCTTGTGTTCGAGAATAGGATTTACTAGTTATAAAGTGGCTACCAAATTGTACATTATGTGCTATCTTCCTAAGATAAAATTAACAAGTATGCTTTTGAAAAAGTGATTCAATTAGTATAGTTATGTCTTTTGGAAAAGTGATTCCATTAGTTTCATTATAATGGACATCAAAAGTGGCTTTTGCAAAAAGTGAAGATGTTATAAGTAGTATCAACTCCATAATTGTAGGATTCAAACGACATGCATACTTTTCAAGGTATTTTAATTGAATTAGAAGCTACACCGGAAGATGGTCGTTAGCAAAGAATAGTTTCATATTTTTGAATCACATAGCATGTCATTAAGTACAATTAATTGCCTATGTGGAAAGTTATATTCTTGGAAGAATCACATTTCATTGAAAAAAAAAGTAAGCAGAACAATTAACAATATTTGCAGTTGGTTAATGAAATATATTTATTGATAATAGGAAATTTTTGTACTTACATGTCATGTTGGTGGTGTTCAACAAGAGTGAGTAGCATTGGATCAACTTGTTGGAGCAAGAAAGAATATAAAATAGACAATTTACAATGCAATAATTCTCTTGTATGCCTATTTCTTCTATGCAACATTATAAAGAAAAAGATATAGAAATAGAATAAAAGAGGTTAGCATTGTTTGTTGTAAAAAAAAAAGAGAGATAAAATAGGAGATTTTGAATACATGGGATACTGGAAAACAATTGTGTAGAAGTATTCTAGTAAAAATGTTGAAAAGAGAGTTGTGGAAACAATGACAACTACAATGAATAGAATAGAGTATTTTTTTTTATGGGAAAGTGCATGTGAGAATTTGTGTGTCTATGTATATAAGCAGCAACAAATATATGATGATAGAATCCAAAAGCACTAAACCCATGCTCATTGTCCTCCCCACCTTATTGGCATCATGAAGCCTCATGGGCTCTAGCCAAACTCTTGAGCAAAAAGGTACGTAAGGTCCATTGAAAATTTCAAGGACTCTTAGCATATATGACACAAAAATAAAAACAAAGAAATTCTAAAACAGCTATTGGAAGAGCACTTAAGAATCACAAGTAACTTGACATACACAATTTACAATAGACTAATTTGCTTCAATGTCAATTGTATTCATGTAACATTAGAAAAGGGAAAATATAAATGTGGAATAAAATAGGTTAGGATTATTTGTCCATGCATATAATGAGCAACAAATATATTGACAATAAAATTTAAAACCAGTAAACCCATGCTCATTGTCCTCCCTACCATATTGGCATCATGAAGCCTCATGGGCTCTAGCCAAACCCCTGAGCAAGAAAAGCAAGTAAGTTCCATGGAAAATCTCAAGGACTCTTACCATATATCACACAATAAAAAGAGTAGAGACATTTAGAAACAACTATCGAAAAAACACTTAAGAATCACAAGTAAAAGATGGTTGGGCCAAGTTGTTGCAGCATGAAAGGATGTGGAATAGAGAATTTAAAGCACAATATTTTTCTTGAATGTCTATTGTATTTGTCCAGCATTATAAAGTAAATAATATAGATATAGAGTAAAAGAGGTTAGAAATATTTGTTAAAATAGAAAGAGATAAAATGGAACATTTTGAATAAATGGCATGTTCGCGAATAGTTGTGTGTAAGAAATCTTCATTGTTATTTGTTTGTATTTTTCTCGTTATACCCATTTTGGAGACTTGAAAGACATAATCATTCTCTATGCATGGTTTTATCACAATTAAATCTTGTCCTTGTTGACTTATATGGGCAGTTACTTGACCTGTGTTCTTTAATGGCAACATGGAGCATAGAAAGAATGTGGGTTGTTGGTGGTGTGGTGCTAGGTAAATATTAGACTATTGTAAAAATTGCTCGCTTTAGTGGAATGGAACAACAGACACCACTCTCACTTGCTTCCAGGGATAAACAGTGTGATGCTATGAACAATTTGTTTGTCCACTCAGAAGCACACGATAGCAGTGTCTGGTTGCTATTCATAGCCACATAGATCGATGCGTATTGCTTTTGTGCAACATTAGAAAGGGAAAAATATACACATAAAATAAAATAGGTTAGCATTGTTTGTTGTAAATAGAAAGAGATAAAATGATAGATTTTGAATACATGGGATACTAGCAAACAACTATGTATAAGTAATGCACTAAAAATATTGAAAAGAGAGTTGTCGAAACAATGAAAAATACAATGAATAGAATAGAGTATGTTTTTTTGATTGGCAAGTGTGTGTGAGAATTTGTGTGTCTATGTATATAAGCAGCAACAAATATACAATGATAGAATCAAAAAGCACTAAACCAACAACCATCTTGATATATATGTGTGGTGACTGGAACGTTCAAAAAGATGGGTATTTTGAACCAAACTCTATAATATTGTACCATTTTTTGTGGGTTAAGAAGTACATGGAGAAGAGATATCCTAGTAAAGAAAAAGCATAATACGATTTGAAGACAGTTAGAAAAAGATTGGTAAGTGGAATATATAGAAGAATGGACAATAAAGAAAAGAATATAATAAAAAATATTTACACAACACAAGTAATATATGTAATAGTTGACTAAATGCACTTTTAGCTTTACCTACAAAAGATAGCGATAGTTGCATTGTCTGTTATGTGTTGAACTTTATATCTTTAGCTGATAAGCTATTTGTTTGAAGTTTCTATTTCCTTAGAAGAGAGCATTTAATAATGCAGTATCTGTAAAGCTTGAAATAGATGAGGGGAAAAGGATATCATGAAACATATTGATATAAGATTCAATCTACATTATTTCATAGTACATATTGAAAACAAATAGAGGAATTATATAACATGGATTAGAACAACACTTGTTTGATAGTAAATATCACACAAAAAGAGGAAAATTGTATTGAGTGCCCTGGAAGATAGAGAGATACATATGCACATATCTATATGCACTCAATTCACTGATTGATATATAAAAATACCCATATAGGAAGATATATATATGTAGACAAAGATATACATACATATGTATATCTAAACAGGTTTGTATATTATGTTTGTGTAATTATGTAGACTACGATTATAAGTAGAGTTTAAAGTAGCATGTATAAGTGTTGTCTATGCTCTGTAAAAATGACGACTATACAGTTATAGCATTGAGTCGTATAGTATTGACATGTTGATAAGAACAAAGTATTTAATTGTTCAGTATGTGTTACATATTGATAATGCCAGAATGGATCTTCTAGAAATGCAACTGAATTAATATATTTTCTTGCATATTTTGCAGTACACTTCCCCACACTATAACATTGAATATTGCATTTACTTTATGTTGCATGATTACACCACAATACATATATATACATATATATATGTAGATATACATATATGGAAACATATATATATACATTTACATATATAGATACATATATATGCATGTATATACATATATATATACATGCATATATTGTAAAGTTGGGCTCCACTATTTACCATTAGATAGTATACAGAAACATACAAATTGTAAAAGAACTAATAGGGAAACACTGGAGAGTGACATACAACTGAATCTTAAGTATCATCTTAATACGTCTTATGACTATTACATAGACTGCTTGGCTTCTACCAATATGTTGTATGATACTCTTTTTCTGTCATCTGTTCAAAGCTTCCCATAACAAATTGTTATTTGTCATTGTTATTTTTCTTTGTAAGGAAAAAAATGTATTGGTTAAGTTGCATTGTCGAAAGAGCCATTGTGGTGTTGCTTGCGTATGAGGCTATTGTAAGAATAGTTATCCTTCACTCTCTTCTATAACAAATCTGAGAGTTTTGAAATTGCTGTGCTATGAACTATGTAAGTCATTTTACATGGGTATTTTGTATAAATCTTTTGTTCATCATATTGAATACCAAACAATGCAACTTAAATTTCCAATTAAGCCTGTGGTGCTATATGCATTTTTCACATATCATTCCATCATATAATTGTTGCATAACATAGAGAAAAAAGGCACTGCCCTAGGGAACTGGGTTTGAATAATTGATTTGGGAAGTTGGAAGGGTACACACAATTGTTGATGTTTATACAGTTCTGTTACAATTTCCCTAGTTCTCTATATGTAAAGATGGGCTAGCTGGATAGGTAGAAGGTGAGTGGCAAGTGTGTTTTGGAATGAGGGTGGAGCATAGCAATTACATGGGTTGGGGGTTTTTTGTTTGAAGTTTCCATCAGGATTTGTGTTAGTGTAGCTGCAAATTGGATTTGTCGATGACAAGGATCTGTTGGGTGTTGACAAGGTCACCATTTTTTTGTGTGGTGATGTGGGTGTTGGTAATTACATGGGATAGTGGTAGTTGAGAATGGTGCGTTGGATACGAGGAATGTGAATGGCAAGCATTTGTTCGCGTGAGGCCCAATGTTCCCTATCATTGCACGATGGCGAAAGACAAAGTAAATGCAATATTGAATGCTAGTGTGTGGGAGAGTATACTTTATATTAAATGTTACAATATGGGAAAGTATACTTTGATGAAGTTACCATATTGAAAGGGCCATTGTTGTGTTGGTTTGGTAGTAGACTATTGTTAAAATTATCGCATATGGATCCATTTTTTAGTAGATTAGAGGGCTTCGAAAGTGTGGTGGTGCAGAATGTGTAAGTGATTTCATATGGGTATTTTGTAAAATTAGTTTTTCATAGGTGGATCACGTTGTGCTTCTATATGGATGAAGAAATAGTAATTAAATCTTGTTTATTTCGCCAAAAAGATATTTGTCCCTGGGAAGACAAGAAGGCAACTATGAGAACATGGAAAAATGTACCATGGAGAGTAGTCCATGGGTCATGCTTTTTCATTGTACCTACTACACATGTTATGGAATAACTTTTTTGTAAATTCCCTATTTGAGTACTAAATCTACTCCTAGGCATTGTAGCTTGAATTTCTAATTAAGGAAATATGGGTTTCATGGCCAAGAATTTAGCTACAAATTTTTTTGTGGGGAAGGCATCATTTCTTTCCTTTGTAGTGATGTGGGCACTCATAGGTACATGGGTTGGTGGAGGTGGAGAATGGTTTCATTATAACAGAGAAGATGAATGGCAAGTGTTTGTTGACACGAACGTGAATGCATCTTCCGGTCAGCATACATTGTTGGAGGGGGAAGTAAATGCTATATTGAATGTTTCCATGTGGGAAAGCACACTTTCATTAAGTCGTATTGTTAAATGAGCCATTGTGGTGTGGGCGAATTGGATTTTCCAACGCCAGGAACACCGCAGCTGATGGGAACTTGTGCTATTTTTTTTTTGAGGCGACATGGACCTTGGTAATTACGTTGGTTGCCAATGGTGCATCTAGTTGACTCAATACAGGGTAACTGAATTCTTGTGTATAATATTTAGTAACAAATAAGTGTTATTGTAATACTTTTCATATAATTCCTCTATTATAGTTGAATATATATATGTGTAAGAAGTGGAAATTGCATGGTTCCTAAGAATAGTGAACTTGCTAAAAAATTTCTATGTTCCAATACATATATTTGTTTTCTTAAAGCTCTTTTGGCTCTAATAAATTTTTAGAAAAAGAGAATGGCTCATAAAGAACTCTAGAAAATGGAATTCCACAAATGAAATACAAAAAAATTTGTTTAAAGGAAGAGAACAAAGAAACAACAAAGGTTTCAGAAAATTGTTGAATTTTGATTGTGGAATGTTTATTCTTTGAACCAAAGTAGCAAGTACATTGCTTCAAAGAGGGGAAAAATGTAAACACGCAAAATTGACATCATGCATATTTAATTAAATCATATTAGTCCATCAATTAAATAAATTTAGTTTATTTGATTGATCTCCTAAAGTCTTCATTTAATTAAATCAAATGTATTTAATTAAATGGATATTGCATCAATTTCCCCCCTTTTGATTTAAATAAATCCAAGTATCTAAATCAAAAGTAAAAATTGCCTAACATCATCTTAATTAATAAAATCCATGATTATGCTAATCCTAATCACCCATCACATCCTCTAGCTTTTCCCACTTGCACAAATAAATCAATTTATTGATTTATTAATTCTCCATTTTCTCTCAACTTGGCATAAAAGGAGAATATTCTTCCAAATTTGAATCTCCCCCCAAGTTGACATGTACATCCAAAAAATATTTAAGAGGTCTTACATGTCTCTCGCAAAGGTCAAACTTAGGATTTAACTCTCAAATTCAAATTTCAAATCTTCCCCTCTTAGGCACATTAACCAAAATGTGCTCATTCCTCAACCTATCACAAGTTGACAAGTGGCTCCTTCCTATTGGTGGATCTTTAGTCCCACATCCTCCATGTTTGGCATTCTTTTATCCTTCTTGGCTATAATTAGAGAACTTCTCCATTGTATCAATCCTCCACAAGTTTCTCATCTCTCTCCACAACTCATCCAATTTCAAGCATTTGTATCTTGTTTATCATATCACTTAGCATCTTCAAGGCATGTTCACCATCAAGCTTGTCAAGGGTTGGGAAAGGGCTTCTTTCCACATCACAGAAGCACCAATCTGCTATGGGATAGATATGTATCATGTTTTTTATGCTCTCAATTAGGCTATTTGATATTTTGTTGTTTTGATTACATTATGAAGCATGATTCAGTATTTCATAGGAGTGCTTAGTTTGGTTTACTTCATTTTCTCTAATGTTTGTTGATATTTGAGGTAAATGCGGAAAAAGTGCTCACAAAATGGCGCTAGAAGGAGGGCTTTTAACAGTTAGAATACGAATGATCTAAAATTATTAGAAATATTTCATACTTAAGGGGATAAGTTTTGTTGGTTTTGGTTGATATAATATGTAGTATTGTCATTAAATCTATCGGCCGTGTATAAACTGGACATATTTCCCTGGTAAACACAGTTCATATGATGAATATATTGTTGTTGTATTTGAAACAATAGTTTATAGAAATACTCTTTGCATTAATCTCAAAATATTGTCCCTAATATAATGAGTAGACATTGTTGTATCGAACTCGAAGAAGTTTTGGATAAAGATTGATATCAAATGAGCATTTTGTGTGCATATTGAGAGATTTCGGATGGAATGTTGCTAAAATGGTAAGGAAGGCACTTGATGCTGGACATTTTCCTTGGTTGTTTGTAGATACACCCTCAACATTTCCAAATCATTCACTTTAATATCTTTGTGATTGCTATGCTATGGAGGAGTGATCGCTTGGGAGATACCTAGTGACAATGAAATGCGTGGAAGAAAGGGGAATCATCTTCCCCATCAAACAAAGAAGAACTTGCTATCAATGACCATTTGCTATAAATTGAGTGTCATTGCAAACAAAAAGGAATGTATTGATTTCTTGAATATCAAATAGTTGAGTGTGAGATTCATAAATCTGAGTACCAAGTAAGGTCTGCACACAAGTCTATGAAAGTGATTTCAGCGAAATCTAAAGTTTCCAAGCATAGATCAATGTAGATTTGACAAGAGTAAATGTCAGATAATGCTCTAAGATGGTAAATCAATTTGAATAAATAGAGTGCTTGGTTGAGGCCACATATCATTGATTAAATAGTCACTGTTTGATGTCTTTTAAGTAGCACGTGACTATGTTAGAAAAGCAACGCCTTACTTTGAAACGCATTTATAATTTACTATAGTGTTTCCAACTGCAGCATTTGACAAAGTTTCTATGTTTGTGGGAGATTGGTGGCATAAAAATGTTTAGTGGTGGGTTCCACACATTTGGTGCATTTCTAGTGATGAGTTGGCTTCAAAAATCCTGAGAATTTGTATTCACTGACCCACCATGGAAGGCGTAACATAACAAGCTTTATTTAAAAATTTGATGCACTTCCTGAGTCTTTTATTCTCTATTTGTCAGAGCGATCCCATTCGTAGCATGCATAATGTTAATGATGCCCATTTTTACATTGTAAAGAGAATACCAGTGAGGCATAGATTGAAGATTCAATAACTACGCTTTATTAGGCAGCCTGGGTAAGTTATGTTTTTGGTCACCTTTTTTGGGCTAACGTGGTATTTGTTAGTGATGCAGCTGATTTCTTGAGTCAGAAACATGAAGGAAAATCTACTAATAGTTGTTTTGCAGGATCTAGCATAACATTGCTAAGAGATGATATATTCCCAACATATGACATGAGGTATCGAATTAGGAAGTCTATAAACCTACTTGCCATATTAGTGACCTTGTCTATTCATAGCTAGAATAATCATAACCTTGGAACAAAGTAGATATTCCTGGATAGATATTTGGGTTGAAAGATTGACTTTAACTTATGAGAATCCATGCAATTTTAAATGTTGAAATATTTGTAATGACTTTGTTTGGGGGAAGTCTTGGAAAATTTGATGATTTTGTGACTTGACTGTATTTATCAAATGCATTTAATGCTTGTCTTTGCATTTAATATCAATGTTCTCAGCAATTGGTTTACTGTATGAACAAAGTGTTTCACATCTTAGAGAAACTTTTCATATAGAATCAAGTAGATGGGTGAGATTCAATCATTGGTAGAAAAATAAAATTTTGCTCGTTGTTAAGCAAACTCTCTACTTTTGATTAAGATTTTCCTTAAAGTTTGCATAAAGTAGGATGCACTTGTAAATACTTCATTATTATCATGATCATCCAAATCATTCATCTTTTCAATTGAGATCATGCTATTATTTGAAGGTAATAATAAAAAAAAATTTAATAATTTGGTCTTCACATGATTTATCTTTTCTTTTGTAGGAAAAAGGCGAAGGTTGACATGAAAATCAAGTGTTCGAATCGAGTGAGAACAAAAGAAAGATTGAAGTCGAAGAATTGAGCATCAAACTTGAAACTCAAAAGCATTTTTTAATGCTTGGAGATTCTATCTTATGTCTTAATTTTGTATTTTAGGCCAACTCATTTGGTTTTGAGCTTTAAAAAGAACATTTCAAAAATCTTTCAATTTTCATTGCAAAGGGGTTAAAGCGAATATTAGGACAAACTCACTAAATTTTCTTTGTGAATAACAAATTGAACAAGGCAATCTTCAAATTCCTTTGGTGCTTTAAAACTAATCAAATTCTTGTGTTGAAGGATTTAAAACGAACATGTGTCTTTTATGCTTTGTAATCCTTTTTGCAAAATAATCTCATCTAAAAAGGCGTATGTGCTTCTCTCGCGCTTCATGGCGATCTTGAGAACTTGCAAGTGTGAGTTAGGTATATCGTGTGTGTTCACCCTTTGTTTCTAAATGAAGGTCGATCGAACTATGGATGTGCTTACTCATTGTTGTTTACCTTTAGAGGGGCATGCCTAAGAGACACATTCGAAAGGAGAACTCGAAGGTGACTCCAACCGGTTTTTCATTCGAGCTAGTATATAAATGGATGAGACTAAACTGTCAAGTCCTCATTGTATGTAGGCCTTAGTCGTACATTGCCTTTCAGAACAAGGTACTATTGTAAAAATTATAAGCACGCATAGTAGGATTGATTAAAGCCTTTAGTGGCTTGCTGGATGCTCACAAGGTGCCATGTCCCTGATGTCCTGTCATTAAGAACCTTGTTTGTAGTATCCAACTAGTCCATCCAACGAGTTTATCAAAGTGGTGCATTGGAGCTTAGATTCCAAGAAGTTACTTGCGATGTCTAATCTTGGCTGAAATATAGAGGTTAAGACTTCATTCTTAACATACCTTTATATTTTTTCCTTGGTTGCATGTAAAATCATCCCTTCTACTACGAAGGGCATGAGGCAAGCCCACCAAGAAAAATGTATCAATTGAGCTAGGATGTTATATTGCTTGTGAGTTAGTTTGAAAACATAGTGCTTGGGTCCAAAACATTGAGACAAACATTAAAAAAATCATTAGAATTTCAAACTCTTTAAGAGTAATAAATACCTTTGAAAAGTCCTCATGTTACTTCTTGTCCCTAGGGGTTCTTATCCCTAGAAGGCTTCTAAACACTGAGGCCTACATCTCGATTTGTTCATTCCAAAGTCAACAATAGGAAACTATGCTTTTGAAACCCTTATTTTCACATAATGGACCTTGTGGAATGAAAAGGAATTGAGACATAGACATTCAGTTGGAAAACTAAGCAAGAAGTGTGTTTGTGGTAAAAAGAAGTCACTAAACAAGATTAACTCAAATTGAACATGACACATGTGCTTGTTTATCTTTTTATTGTCTTTCGAGCAAAACTTTGGTCTTTTGGTTTGAGCTAATCTTAGAGAAAAGCATGTTCTTCACTATCTTGGTCTTGTAAACGAAGTTCTCCTTAGGGTCATATAGGATTAAATCAAACACTTCATCCATTCCAAACATTTATCATCTACATCTCATAAACAACTTTAGAGCTTTGGAAACATCATTCTAGACTTGGGTAAATAATCAAAATAAAAATCACCTTGTTTAGTTGGGAGTATGGGAATGCATCCTTTCTCATACCTCTAGTTAAATTATCACCTCTTTGAACAAGTTTATCCTAAATATCACATATAACATCTTAGGGTTTACAAGTTTATTATCCAAATCAAACCAATTAAAATTAAACCCTAAGTCTAGCATTGATCCAAAGTACTTAAACATTCAACACCCATATCATTTACCCATTTCATCCTTCATGTCATCACTAGTCCTAAACACCGTAGAGGTCACTTTTGCAACAAGGTCAAAACACAAAAAGAACATGGAATATAAACTTGATCCATACATCATAAGCAGTCTAAACCAACCAAACTCTCAAAACCTTACAATGCCGATTGATTATCAAAACTCACAATTATGCAATCCGTACATGGGATCATTATCCCCTACAAACCTGAATGGTACAATAAATGTGAGTATGCCCATTCAAGAGTTTGGAACACCTTTCTCGATGGTAGATTTAAATCTGAGTCCAAACCAACAAATCTATCAACCAAACACCCAATGCATGAGTATTCCACAAATGAATGACATCATCCCATCAAATCCCTACATGCCAAATGTGAATGTACCAAGTACAACTTTACAAAACATGAACATTTTGAATCCAAACTTGGTAAACTTTGGGATGAATGTGTTTGCAACCCATAAAAATGTTGTTCAAAGTCCAAACAATATGTTAATGGCTATGTATTGATCCAAGTCAAGGTATCACCATGTAAAATCAAGGCAATGTGATTCCCAACCACAACAATGTTCAATTTCAACCCATAATGCCAAATCTGAACATCATCCTGAATCAAAACATTGTCCAAAATCAAATTGTCCATGGTCTCATGCAAACACCACAAGTGTACATTCCAAATCTGCTTGAAAAAAAGTCAAATCAACCATATCAAGGGAGTCAAAATAAAAATCAAGATCAAAATTCACTAGATAAACTTGCTTCACTTGCCAAACTAATTGACTTATTGAAATAAGAGACATTTTTACTCCAAAATCAATGTACTCTACCATTGATTGAACCATGTCATCAAAGAAAAAATTTGTGGCCACAACTGTGTCAAGAACAATATCTCCAATTTCAAAAGGTCGGGTACCAAGATCAATAACATCAACAACAAACCCAATTACCCCATCTCGAAGGTAAATTGCCACATTTTAAAGATCAATCACCACATCTCCAAAATCAATCATCACAAGGTCAATTTAAAGGACAAACCTCACAAGGTAACAAGCGAAAGTACACACCACTAGGGAGACCAATTGAATCAGTCCTACAACAATTGGTACAAGAAAATCTCATCAAGCTCCCTGTCTATGGGAATAATCAAGAACCCCTAGTTAAACTACCAGGGTATAATGAGAACCATTGTGATTATCACAAAACAAAGGGACATACAACATCAAGTTGTATTCGACTCAAAAATATCATCCAATACCTTATTGATCAAAAGATAATCATTGGTGGGGACAATGATGAAGATTCAACCACTGGTGATAGCATTGACAATCTCCTGACCACAATTGTTGAAAACAATGTTCAAGATCTCTCAATTAAGGAGCATATTGAAGACGTTTCTACCCCATTCAATGATCAACTCACCATATATCAAGAGCCACTTTTTAGTGATCTATTTCAAGGAGTGTTATGATTGTTTGATCTTATTGACATAATGCATGATCCATTGACCTATGATCATGTTGAAAATGCCTCTACATTGCCTTATGAGTTAGAGGACATATCTCAAGAACTCATTCCAAAGCATGATCAACATCTTTCACCAAAGTCTAGTGGTGGTCCTTTCCAAGATATGTTGACCCCCTTTGACCTTAGGGTTACAGATACTAAAGAAATACTCAACTCGACACTTGATCCAAGTCCACTCAAAGATCAAGAGGATATTGAGCCGCTTCCCATTCCTAATGATGACATCCAAAAATCATTTATAAGAAATCCATCCTTTGAAACTGATCTATGTCAAGAACTTGATCCAAATCATGTCAAAAGCAATTCCAAAATAATTCAAGATCAATAATTTGTATCTCCAAGATACTATAACGATCTAATGAACACTCTCCTATCTATACAAGATGTCGCAAATGATGATCATATCCACATAGCACATACTCCTCCATCTACCCATGAGATGATTTCTGTGGATGGACACGTAAATGATCTTCATTCAAAACAAGATTCCTTTACTCCTAACATTATAACACAAAAAGAGTAGATTATTGATTCCTACAGTCAAACTAAGTTGTCAATATCAGGATCAGATATATCCCAAAATCAGACTGAGGACATTATGAATAAAGACATCTAGGATTATCCACTCAAGGAAATAGGTCAAATAGAATAGGATATTTTGAAGTCAGTAGAGCAACAAATTCCAATAACATCATCTGCGGTGGTCATTTGTCAGAGAATGCACTCTAAACAAGAACTCTTAGAACAAGAAGAATCATAGCATGAAGGTAATACTACCACCATACTGGGGGAAACTATGTCTCAAAAAAATGTCAACATAGGGAGCATGTGAAGAATCCTTATGGTGAAACCAATGTTAATACTACAACCAACCGTGTCATGAATCTTCATCCACCCATCACCCCATCCATGAATTGGGACCAACGTCAAAGGAAAGATTTGAATCAAAGCACAAAGAATGTTATCAAAGAAAAAGAACGTAAGAAGCATATCAGACAAAAAAAATACAAATGGATATCAAATAATATAAAGAAAGATTATCCCTATCAAACTCCATTAGTCAAAGCAACTATGGGGAAAAATAAAAAATGGAAAAGTATCCATCAAAGATGTCCACAAAATAAAAAGAAAACTTTTCAAGTGACATAAAAAGTGTATCAAGAAGTTGGTCCTAATTCCACGCAAACTTCTGTATCCACCCATCATTGCTTATCTTCCCAAGTTTGGAGAGTCAAAGGTTCCAAACTGTCAACCAATCCATCTCTTATCCATAAACACACTCCATCCATGCCTCCACACATGATATCCAATTCTCAAATTGACCATGTATTGGCAATGACCCTTCATCATAAGGATTCTAAAGGCACTCTATCACAATGTGTGCATAGAGACAGAGTTAACCCTGGTATCAATAAAGTAGATCAAGAATCCCAAAATTTTCATTCAAGTGCACGTATCTTAGCAAAGAAAATTCTTCAAGTAGGCTATCAATGGCACATGATGATAGAAGCATCTAAATCAACAACACCTTGTGGTTCAACATGAGCTTTAAATCTTTCACAGAAAAATACCAAAAAATCAAAAAATATGAAAATCCAAAAAAATCAGAAAAGGAATTGAAAATATTGAAGAAAAAAATTGTCCTCTAGTGAAAAACGCATGGGTGGCACTTTGGACAAGTACCATGATGAAAACCTGGAAAATAGGCATCATGTGTAGAATTGAGCATCTGCGTACGCCAATTCAAGAGGAACCATCTTATCCCATCCATAATAAATTCATCATTCCATCCATCTCATTCACAATAAATCCATCCATCCATGAACCACTTATCCAATCTATTTTCATCCATGTTCATCCATAGTCCCAATTACCTTGATCTTGATGAAAGTTTGGGTCACATTTTATGCTTTCTTACAATAAACATCTTGGCATGGGTCATTTTTATTGATCCTATCCTATCCAATGTTATCTAAGCCATGAAGCATTATTTGAATGAGAATTCTTTATCAAAACACCTTATCTTATCACAAGATAATCCTTGGCATCCTTTGCATGCCAACCACATCTATCCATACACTTATCTGAGCATCCACCCATCGCATTCTATACATTTCTAGACACTGGGGGCAGATATGTACATTTTTCTTTAGGACTAAATCTTGATCTGTATCCTCCAACTTATGTGGTGATCTAAACATTGGCAAACATGAAATAAAATTGGTCCACCACTTGTGAGAAAAATTACAAATCTCTAGCCCATGGCATATTTTGACAAGAGGATGTTCCTTATCAAGTGTTATCTTCAATTAAACATCGATCCAAACAATCAATATCAGTCGCATCTAACACAGCCTTCAACATCACATCAAACCATTCAAAAAAAATTTGTTCCAAATCAAGCTTCATCAATCGTGATCAATCAAATTCAATCAAAAAATCATCATCTCAGGATATCCTTGTGTTGCCTAACACTATCCTTGCATTGTTGTGTATCCTCAACAATGTTATCCAATTATCAATCCCTCATCATCTTGGGATTTTCATCCTAATCCTTCTATTGCGTAACATGCTATCATTGTGTTGTTGTGCATCCTCAACAATGTTATCATCATCAATCCATCAATCCAATCGATCAACTTTAGCTTGATTTTCAACAAAATCCCAAAAATAGATCACTGATATCATCACACATATCCATATCCAAATCATCAAAATCATGTGAAAAATCCAAAACCACTCAAAAATAAAAATATATCAAAAACATGGCATCCAAACTATGTCATCTCTGAGCTTAAACGTAGGAAAGGCTAACATTTGATCAGCCCCTGAAACATCAAAATCCAAAAACATTCAAAAAACACAAAATCTAAAAACACTCATAAAATCTCAGAAAACCCCAAAAAATTTGAAAATCAAAAATCAAAACATTTGAAAATCTTGAAAAATACCAAAAAAAACCTCAAAACATTGCAAAACTCCAAAAACATCCAAATATTTGAAAAAATCCATTTGTTTCATCTCGCTTGCACTTGCAATAAACACCACTCATAATAAAAGATCATCATCCTCAACCTTTGGTGAAATAGTAAGAAACAAGTCTAGCAAGTTAAAAGTGAAAACTCAAAAATGTCAAGTCTCAAGTCTAAGTCAATATGTAAACAAGTTCATCAACTCTTTGTGTCAATATCCTATCATCCAATCAATCCCATTTCAAACATCTGATAACATCATGTCCTAGGATGTATCCTTCCTACAATGGCAATTATTTATCAGAAAGAGCACTTTGGATAAACGAAATGACATGCCGCCATCCACTAACATGTCCTAGGATGCATCCTTCCTGCAATGGGAATTATCTTTTGGAAATAGTTTCAATTCTTATCCTTAAAAACACATTCTCTTTTGGTTAGCGGTATTGAAGAACATCAGCTTGTTTGTTTACTTTATCTTTGTATTTTGACTTATCTCTTTGCACTCAATCCAATAACCTTTTGATGATGTCCAAATAAATGGATTTAGAGAGACAGGAATGGGGAAATGATCATTATCTTTTGTTTGCTATACTTGTTGGACATTCTTGTAATTTAAGTTGGCGAATACTTGCTTTGTTAGATATGTATGGAGGATGTTTTAGGAACTTGTTGACTATTGTATTGATAGGTTATACCTTTCTGTGTTTTGGTCCGAAATGTTTGAAACTTATAAAGTTCATCCTAGCAAGGTTTCCATATGTCAAGTGTGAACAAGAATACTCCTATCTACTTGTTGAGTCAAATTCCATCACAATAAGTACAATGCCATCCTAGACCTTTATACCTTGATGCATCATGCTTACGTGTGTTATCAAACATAAGGTAAGTGGCCCTTTTAAAATTCCAATTCTTGATAAGCAAATCATCCATTTCTCATCATCTCTCATAAAGTTGGCTTGTTGGATCCTCTTGTCATCACCTAATTTCTTTTTCTTCGCACTAACATCACATCAGAAATAGTTAATCATCATCACCAGTGCATCCATCCTGCATCCACAAACCATCAGCATTCTGCATATCATCTCGCATACGTGTTCATCATCATAATATAGATCTGTTTATCTAAGCATCTCATAAAATCATACATTTGCATAAAACATCTATTGAAAAATCATATAGGCACCATCACATCATCCATCTCACATGCATTACATCATCATTTTAAGTTGTTTAGGATAATATAAATTGGTTATTCTATGCATCTTAAAACCATCTCATTCACATCATCATCATAACCATCCATTTTGAACCTCTTTATCATGAGATCGACCCTCAAATTGAATTTTTTCGCTTGATCTCTCAAGGGGGAAATGTACATTGCAGCAAGTTTATTCTTTGAACCAACACAACAAGTACATTGCTTGAAAGAGGGGAAAAATGTAGACATGTGAAATTAGCATCGTGCACTCAATTAATTCATATTCATTCAATCATCAAATAAATCAAATTCACATTCATCCACTCATCAGGTAAATCAAATTCATTAAATTTAGTCTCCTAAGGTTATCCATTTAAATTAACCAAATCAACTTTGTTTAATTTAAGTCTCACATCCCCTTTTTAATTAAATAAACAAAACTTTATTTAATTAAATCTCAAATTCATATTCCATCCCTTTTGATTTAAATAACTCAAAGTATTTGAATTGAATGGGTCAAAAGCATCTAACATCATCTTAACTAATATAATCTAATCACCCATCACATCCTCAAGCTTTTCCCACTTGCACCAATAAAGCATTTTAATTCATTTATTAAAATCATCATTTTTCCTCAACAAAGCATCTTTGGAAGAATATTCCTCAAGTTTGAATTTGAAATCAAGTTGACTTGTCCCTTCCAACATGGCAATAACTTCCCTCTTACATGTCCCCCACTTGGCATTAAAGTCACTTTTCTCCCTCCAACAAGCCAAATTTGAATATGAAAAAGGCCAACCAATCTCATTTATTGGCACATTGACCAAAAATTGCACATTCCTCAACCATTCACAAGGTGACAAGTGGCTCCATCTCATTGGCCAAATCTTTATCCCACATTGCTCTCTTTTGGGCACTCTTAGCATTTGAGATTCTATAAGTAGAAGCTTCATTATTCAACAAATGATCCACAATCTTATGCAAAGTTACTCTCTTTGATTAAGAACTAATTTTTCCCATTTCATAGCATCTTCAAAGCAGTTTCATCATTGAGCTTATCAAAAAGGAGTTAGAAAGGGCTATTTTCCACATCAAAATAGCACCAATCTCCCCATAGGATCAAGTATTTTCTTTGTTTTAGAATATGAATAGTTATCTTTGTTTGTATCTGCCCAATTATTTCATCTTTTTCCTTGTTCTTTAACAATAAGAATCGATTTTATGGGGGATTCTTATTCTAACCTTGCATTTTTGGCCTAACAATGTGATTTGTTTTCTTTGTTCATGCAAGTTTGGATTTAGGGATCACACTTTTCATACAATTCCTCTATTACAGTTGAATATATATATATATATATATGTAAGAAGTGGAAATTGCATGGTTCCTGAGAATAGTGAACTTGCTAAAAAAATTCTATGTTCCAATACATATATTCATTTTCTTAGAGCTCTTTTGGCTCCAATAACTTTTTAGGAAAAGAGAATGGCTCATAAATAATTGTAGAAAATGGAATTCTGCAGATGAAATACATAAAATTTTGTTTAAAGGAAGAGAACAAAGAAACAACAAAGGTTTTGTTTCAAAGCATACAATGTATAGGAATAACTATATAGACATACCTGATTTTGGTATGTTTTGGAATGTATGTAACCATTTAGAAAGAGATGGGAAAGTGTACAAATTTGCTTTGCACTGAAGGATCTCTAGCCCTGCAATAAGAGAAGGGTTAAACCCATAAGCTAGTAAATTATAAATTTAGAAAACAAAACTATCACAATATATATATGTGCTTAGGTGTGTATGAAACAACCAAAAAGGTAGAGGACAAACAACTTACAACAACAATACATTTACGACATAGTGAAGATTGCAAAAACACAACACTTGTTGAACATCCAATCGGTGAACTAGTGGAAGTGCATGGGAGGTTTTGACCATTTTGCACCCATTGAGCAATGCAACCAAAGGAAAAAATGGAATATACAGAAGACCATATATTTTTGAAAGAAATACAAACAGAGAATTCTATACATCAACATTATACATATAGATATACACATACATATACATATACATATACATACATATAAATATACATATACATATACATACACATACACATATATATACATATGCATACATATACATATACATGTATAAATATACATATACATGTATAAATATACATATACATATAAATATACATATACATATACATATACCCAAAAACATACTTTTTTCCCTTTGTTTATCATTTCTAGTTATCTCTGTGTAGCATTGGCATTATAGTTATTACCATATGACTAGTTCTTGGTAAATGTTCTTTGTTTTTCCAAAAAAATATGGTTAGGGTTACTAACATTTTCACCTCTTCCATTCTTCATGTACCTAGCACTAAATATTATAGACAAATAGAGAACACTTCTTGATGGAATTTACTCACAGCCTTGACCTTACCTCTTAAACAAAGGATCTCCCTAAATGTTCCTCATTGCTGAAAAAGCTTTGCAAAGAAATCATAAACTTACAATTGTGAAGGTAGTTGTTATATAGCAAATGTCTTTTTAATAGGATTTTAACACTTTCCTTTCTCAAATAGTAAATTTCTTTATAATAGTTTGAATATTCAATTGGGAAGTGAACTATTATATAGATTGGTCCAGGCACGAGATAAGTTTATCTTTGACCTACGTTTGATATTCATTAGACCTGGAAGCATACACACACACACACATGATTAAATTTGTATGCCAATGGAAACCAAGAACCAAAAGTGATTAGCATTCAAAGAAACTTTAAATAAAATACAATTTCATTAAACTGATGCAATAAATAATTTATCATTCCTAATTTTAGCATAATAAAAAAACATATACGATTCATGCATATTTTAAATGTGACATAAAGAAGTTTAATCTCAATGATTAGCCATATACAAAATATTTAATATATATTAAAATATATTGTCAAGTATTATGTGTATAGAAAATATTTGAAATATATGTGGAAATAAATTTTTCAGTTGTCTTTCAAATTGTAATCTATGTATACATATCATATAACCATCCAACTGATTTGAAACATTCAAAAGGAAGAGTGACAACAAAATTGATGCACCATGCTATAATAAAAAAGATGGCAGGTCAATAAACATGCAAATATGTAGATGCAAACATAGGTATAAATTATTTCCATATTTCTTAAACAAAAGTCTTAGCATGTCATAGTCAGCATTTAAAAGTCAAAGCTATGAGAAATGATTAGAAGTGCAAAAGAGCAGACAAAGCATAGGATCACTAGTGGAGCCTTTTTCTAGAGCAGGAGTAGATATCTTCATTATGTCTGCAAGCAATAGTTTACACTCTTCTTCGAAATCAACTTTCGTTGCTTTCGCAATCGTTGTTTTTAGGCATTCCTCTAAATTATACATTTATGTTCTAATCAAAGTAGTAAAAATATATGCTTTGAAAACAAGGCCTTTAATAACAACATGATTTTTTGTAGAGTTAGAGTTGTCCTGCAATGCATAGAGGTCTTTTGCTAGCATCTACAACAAACTAGTGGCAGCTTCATCAAACACAACACACAAAAGGCTTCCTAAATGGTCTTGCAGCTTTAACTATAGAAGATAGCGATAGTTGCATTCCTCAATTTCCATATGGAAATGATCACAAAACCAAACATCAGCACGGGGGCATGTGCATTTCCTTTTGCATTCTTTACCATTAACCAATAATGGGCAAGTAGGGTAACAAAAAGACTCATTTTTTGCAATTTGAATGGTTGCTTTAAAAATGGCTTCAACAGTTTCTTCCAAATGGAGGCATTTTTTTAAGATAAATGCAATAGTAACTCTATCATTTGAAGTATGCAACCTCTGAGGTGTAGAAGAAGTTGAAGCTACTTGGTCTACTTTAATTGGCCCCTTGGATCTAAGAGTGTTTTCCTCAGGAATAGAAGGGTTAATTTCAATGACTGTTCCTATCGATGTGTTGATAAATTTTCCATTAAAGTAGCCTACACTGCCACTACATATAACAACAATCACTATTTCACCATAAAGGTAAATTTGGTGCAAGGTATCACCTTTTTCTTGCCAATTTGTGCCTCACAAATTAACATCAATAAAAGAAGTGGAGACATCATATAGTTTAATGGTTCATCAGATTGTTTCAGATCCATTTCTCCTACGAGCAGTTGAAATGTACCCAACATGCACTACAATGCCAATAATATCAACCAAGTTGTTATCACTATAGTTGCTTATTTCACTAACTAGAACAAAAGTAGTTTTTTTTTTTGGGACAAGAATGTCATCTTCAGATCATTTTATTGTTAATTTTTTATCCAAAACAACCTCAAGATTACTATTTAATTTATTGAATATTTTATTGGCTTCCTTAACCAATCCCCTCGATATTAAATAAGTAAACCCCACCTCTACTTGACCATAATGCAATTCAACAATATCATCAAAACAAGTAATACGTATTTTTGTCCCCTCCACATCTATAATGTCAAAACTAAATAGTTTCCCTTCACCTCTTTGTTTCTAGAAATGATGCATCTCCCTAATATGTGTTACATGCCCTTTCACTATCCAAACATTTTGATAAATGTTCAAAGCTTTAATAGGGCTGACCTTTGGAGGGCTATTTTGTTTTTTAGGGGACACCTGTAAACTAAATTTAGGGGCTCATTTAGAAGGAGAAGGTGAGTCAGGCACCAACATTTGCTCTTCTTGCTGCTAGAACAAATACCTTGGGGTCCCAATAATTTGACAATCAAGCATAATTACAACTAAGTTGGATATGATTAAGGCCTAGAAAAGAAGCAAAATAATGTATTGGACAAATTATATGAGGCATAAACAAAAGAGAATTTTTTAACATAGACAACAAACAATGCAACCCACCTTGAATCTTGGATATTCCTACAGGCGTAGTCTTTTAAATATACAAGGGACCCTATTTTCAAGGCACCTATAAACAAAATATCATTTCATTTGGAAGGGAGAGTTCCTATTTGCAAATGGTGGCCATAAGACAAGACAACCTTGTATCGCTCAACCTGCCCTTCATCATCACCAATTTTTTTTAAAGAAAAAAGTTGAAGGACCAGAGAGGAAACAACATCGTCGACATTGATGGAATGAATTGCAAATGGAGTCAAAGTTGGATCTTTTTTTGCAGCCTACAAACACAAGTGAAATCAAACAAAATGCACATCATCACACCAAATTGATAAAAAGAGCAAGGAAAATGAAGGTTATGAAGAGATACATTATTATGTGCTCAAAAAGATCAATGCATGTCTACTTTCATATCTATATCCTCTAAAAGATAAATGCATGTCTACTTTCATATCTATATCCTCTACTAGGGCCAGCTATATATGTATACACCTAAATTCCAATCAAGCAACAACAACAAGAATGGTAGGAAACAATAATAGCAAGCTTGCAGTAGGTACAATGACAAAGGAAGCCAAACTTACAGAATCAAAGTTTGTAGGATGGTGGATGGCATCCTCAGAGACGGACTTTGTAGCATCGAATGTACAAGTTGACACCAAATCAATCACCAAATTAGTTTTTGGAGGCTCTGGAGATCCATCCACAGACTTTGACTCCATAGACATTGTTGTAGAATCCTTTAAAGGCAAGGAATCTTCCAACTGTAGTTGACTCATTCACAACTCTATACCACAGTAAAAAGTCGAAGATTAATGTATTCCAACATTCAATACCAACTGGTGGAGAACTTAGAATGCATACAATCTTAGATTGCTATATATATATAAACACCTATATGCAACCATTTGTATATATTGCTACTTATTGCTTCATCTTTCTTAATAGAAACAATGGAATTTAGAACAACAAGAATTGAAATCCTTAAATACATAAATGGGTTCAATTTTTCCTCTATTTAGGCATTTTGAAAAACACAAATAGGCAAATATATATATCCATATGTACACATGTATCTATTTATCTATATATACAACAATATATCTGAATGATAACATTTTCCATCCAAACAAATTAAGCACGTTAAAGATTACAAAACAATCCTTGTTACAAGAACAATAAAATACTTTGCCACAAGCAACTTCAAATAGATGAGTGGAAAACAATATCATGAAACTTATTGATAGTTAAATAGATGAGGGCAGAAGAATATCATGAAACATGTTAATAGAAGACAACCAGTCTTTGTAATGACTTCCTTGTAAATTCTAGATTCATAATTTCTTTTATAATACTTATTCACCAATGAGAAACATTTATGAATATCTTTTGTTGAAGAGACAAGCCCCACATTGTCATTATCAACTGTAGGCAACTCTTCTATATTTGAAGAATTTTACAATAGTCTGCTATCAAACCAACCCAACCAATATATTTTCCCACACATTTTGTAGTATACTTTCCCATAGACATATATATATATATATATATACATAGATATATATATGTACATTCATACATATACATGTACATATATACATATATACATATTATAGAGAAAAACACAAATTCTAACAGGATTATTAGGGAAATAGTGAAGAACCACACAAATTAAAATAGGAGGGATTGTATATATATGGATATGTAGAGGGTTTCTTATCTGTTTGAAGTTTCCAATGTGATTTTCATCAATAAAATTGTGAATAGGATTTGTTGTACAATAGTTGTTGCACAATTTTTGTGTTGCTCTATAGTATTTAATTCCACCCTATGCAGGTCAAATTTTTTTCATGGGTATGTGTAGGATCATAATGGGCCAAAAAGTGGCAATATGATGGGTATGTGGTTGACGACTATTTTCTACCCAAAATATATGAAACGAAAAGGGTTTTTAAAGGATATTTTCCACTTTCCACCAATATAAATTATACTTTACTTTGAATTTAATAAGTAATTATTATTAATTTTCTATTCAAATCACAACTAAAGTCTTGATTGATAAGCTGATTGAAAAACATCTATAGCTTTTAAACGGTATCACATTTTTTGAATCCAAAACATGCATCACATTCTATGCTTTAGATACTATAGGTTTAAAAAAAGAAAAATTGAATTTCATGAAGTTTTGACCAAGTTAAGGTGGTCAGACATATGAGTTTTTATATTTTTTAAAAATTTGAAATAAAAAAATCATAATTAATTATTTACATGGAAAAAAATTACAAAAAAATATGCATCACAGCCGGAGCACCGTCCTCTACTTAGTACAAATATTATAAAAATATTATCATTTTATTGTGATTTAGAATTTAATTGATTAGACACCTACTTCTTATTTTTACCCTAAATTTAAGTACCACTACATTTGAAATTTCAATTTTCACCAAATAGATTTTTTTTAAAACAAACCTAGTAGTTTAGAAACTACATTCAATTTGTTACAGATTCTATTCTTACATATTTTTGAAATAATATAGATAACTCATTCAAATTTTTATGTGAAGTTTCCTAGCTTTGATTTTTCTTATTTTTTTGCCACTTAAGGGCTTATTTTTTCCATGATCATCCTGCACATACCCTCATAATGTGCAAGGAAGTACATTGATTAAGTTTCATTATCAAAAGAGCCATTGTGGTTGCAATTTTTTATTAAACCAGTAGGGACCACACATCTGAGGCAGTGCTCTGCTATGAAACCAACACAACAATGCCACTTTCAACAATGCAACCTAGTCAATATATTATCCTCACAAAATTTTATTTCAAATGGATAACAGAAGGCACAAGCTACCATAATCAAGAGTTCCTTATGGCAAGAGTTGAAACAGATGAGAAAGCAAGAATATATATATATGTATGTATGTATGTATAACACTACAATGGTTGTTTGAACAATGCAACTTAATCAAAGTATGCTTTGCAACACTACAACATTCAATATTGCATTTACTTCATCGGCCCCCATCAGACAACAATAATAGAATGCATTAACCCCCACAGAAGTAAACACTTTACCATTCACCTTTCGTGTGTCACGGTCACCACCTCCACAACCACCAAACCACATAATATATATACATATACATATACATATATATGCACACATCCATACATACATCTACACATACGCACACACACACATATATATATATATCTATGTTGACATATACATATATGCACACATATACATATACATATATATACACATACGTACACATATACATATATATATATATATACATACATACATACATACTTAGATACTGTGGTTGCTAAATTTGCAAATACTTACACTTTAGTGAACATTAGTAATAATGCCAAATTAAATACAAAAAATCAATCATCCATATGAGATATTGAATCATGCTAAATAATACAAAGTGATAAAATACCAAAGAGACTAAGCATGCTAAAACCTATCCCATAGTGTATTGGTGCTTCTATGGAAAGAAGCACTTTCCCAACCCTTGACAAGGTTCATGGTGAAAATTCCTTGAAGATGCTAAGTTATATGATAAACAAGATACAAATGCTTCAAATTGGATGAGTTGTGGAGAGAGATACCAATATTGTGGAGTTGTGTAGGATTAAAACAATAGAGGAGGTCTCCATTTATACCCAAGAAGGATAAAAGAATACCAAACATGGAGGATGTGGGACTAAAGATCCGTCAATAGGAAGGCACCACTTGTCAACTTGTGATAGGTTGAGGAATGAGCACAAATTGGTCAATGTGCCAAAGAGGGGGAGATTTGAATTTTGAATTTGAGAATTAAATGTTGAGTTTGAACTTTGCAAGAGATATGTAAGAGCTCATAAATTCTTTGTTGGATGTACATGTCAAATTGAGGGGAGATTCAAATTTGGAAGAATATTCTCTTTTTATGCCATGCTAAAATAAAATGATGAATTTAATAAATCAATAAATTGATTTATTTATGCAAGTGGGAAAAGCTAGAGGATGTGATGGGTGATTAGATTAGATTAATTTAGATGATGTTAGGTAATTTTGACCCATTTGACTTAGATTTAGGTATTTAAATTAAATCAAAGAGAGATCAAAGGTGATTTGAGATTTAATTAAATAAAGGTTTGATTTATTTAATCAAAGAGGGAAAATGATAGGCTTAAATTAAATAAAGTTAATTTATTCAATTTAAGTGGATGATCCTTAGGAGATTAATCAATTAAACTTGGTTTATTTAATTAACGAGTGAATATGATTATGCATGATGTGAATTTTGCATGTGTATATTTTTCCCCTCTTTGAAGCAATGTACTTGATGAAATGGTTCAAAGAATAAATTTGTAGCGATCAAAATTGAAAAATTTTCTTTTTTTTTTTGGTTGCCCCAGCGGAAAGAACATTGGTACATTGCCCCCTTGAGAGATTGAGTGAAAAGATTCGATTTGAGGGTTGATCTCATAATAAAGAGGTTGAAGATAGACATATGGATGGTTATGATGATGATGCAAATGAGATGGTTCCAAGATGCTTAGAATAACCGATCTATATTATCCTAGACAACTTAAATGATGATATAATGCATGTGAGATGGATGAGATGGATGATGTGATATGCTATGATTATGATATTTATGTATGCTTGTGGGTGTAAGATGGATGCAAGATGGGTGCATTGGTGATGTTATGTTAGCATGGAGAGAAGAAAGAAGAAATGAGATGATGACAAGAGGATCCAACAAGTCCATGATCTGATGAGACTTTATTAGAGATGATGATGATGATAGATGATGCTTTGATTACCAAGGATTGGGATTTTAAAAGGGCTACTTACCTTATGTTTAATAACACACCTAGGTAAGATGCATCAAGGAATAAAGAACCAAGATGGCATTGTACCTAGTGCGATGGACTTTGATTGGAAAAATAGATAGGAGTATTTTTGTTCACACTTGACATACGGAAACCTTGTTAGGACATACCTAACAAAGCAAGTATTCACCAAGTTATATTACAAGAATGTCCAACAAGAACAACATACAAAATATAATGACCATTGCCCCATTCCTATCTCTCTCAATCCTTCGTTTGGACATCATCGAGAGGTTATTGGAATGAGTGCAATAAGATAAATCAAAATAAAAGATCAAGTATACAAACAAGCCAATGTTCTTCATACCTTTAGCCAAAGGGATGTGTTTTGATAGGATAAGAATCCAAGGTGATAACCAAAATGATGCCCATTGTCACAACGATATATCCTAGGACATGCATTGTATAGGATGATGATGGTTTGATAAGTTGATTGATAGGCTGTTGATATAAGGTCGATTGATATGTCTGAAAATGATCAAGAGTTTGTTTTTGCATTTAATAGTTTATTGCTTCAATTTTGATTTTGTGTTTGAAGTTTGCTTTTGCCAATTGTTGTGGTTGTTTCTATTTGTCTTGCCAAAGGATGAAGGTGATGATCAATTTATTATGGATGATTGATTATTTTGAGTGAAAGTGAGATGAGACAGATGGATTTTTTCAAATATTTGGATGTTTTTGGAGTTTTAAAATGTTTTCAAGCTGTTTTTGGTATTTTTGGGGTTATTTGAATATTTTTTGTTTTTATGAGACTTTATCAATATTTTTTGATTTTGTGTCTCAGGCACTGATCAAAGATTAGCATTCCCTACGTTTAAGCTCAGAGATGACATAGTTCGGATACCATGTTTTTTATGTTTTCTGACATTTTGACTTGTTTTTGGATTTTTTGATATGTTTTGGATGTTTTTTTGGATTTTTGCATGATTTTGACGATTTGGATATGGATATGTGTGATGATATCAGTGCTTTGTTTTGGGATTTTTTTGAGAACCAAGCTAAGGTTGATTGATTTGATTGATGAATTGATGATGATAACATTGTTGAGGATGCACAATAATGCAAGGATAGTGTTAAGAAACACAAGGATTGGGATGGATATCCCGAGATGATGATGGGTTGATGATGATAAGATTTTTGAGGATTCACAACAATGTAAGGATAGTGTTAAGAAGCACAAGGATTAGGATAGATATCCCAAGATGATGATTGATTGATTGTATTTGATTGATCAGGATTTTGAAGCTTGATTTGGAACAAAATTTGTTTGAATGATTTGATGTGATGATGAAGTGCTAATTAGATGTGACTGATAGTGATTGTTTGGATTGATGTTCGATGAAAGATAAAGCCTAATAAGGAACATCTTCTTGTCAAAATATGCCATGGGCTAGTGATTTAGATTTTGGATCACAAATGCTTTGACCAATTTGCTTTCACATTTTCCAAATGTTTGGATCACCACATAATTCAGAGGATATAGATCAAGTTTTATTCTCGAAGCAAGATGGATCTATCTACCCCCAATGTCTAGCAATGTAGGGAATGTCATGGATGGACACTTGGATAGGTGTATGGCTAGAGGGATATGGATTTTCTTATGATAAGATAAGGTGTTTGAATGAAGAAATGCTTCATGGCTTAGATAATATTGGATAGGATAGGATCAATGAAAATGAGCCATGCCAAGATGTTTACCATAAGCAAGCATAAAGTGTGCACCAAAATTTTATCAAGATCAAAATAACTTGGACAATGGATGCAGATGGATGAAAATGTATTGGATAAATGGTTCATGGATGAATGGATTTATTATGGATGGGATGAGATGCTTTCTCCTAAAATAATGCATGTAGATGCTTGATTCTACACATGATGGATGATTTTCAGGTTTTTATCATGGTACCTATCCAAAGTGCCAGCATAGTGGTTTTCACTGGAGGACAATTTTTTTCTTTACTGTTTTCAATCCTTTTTCTAATTTTTTTTTGGATTTTCATATTTTTTGATTTTTTTTATTTTTTTTTATTTTTTGAAAGATTTAGCTGCTAGACCACACAGGTGGTGTTGATGTAGATGCTTCTGTCATAATGTTCCATCAATATCCTTTTTGAAGAAGTTGTCTTTCCAAGATATGTGTACTTGAATACAACTTTTGAGATTCTTAATCTACTTTATCGACACTGAAGTTAACTTTTTCTTTGTGCGCACATTGCAATAGAGTGCCTTTTGAATCCTTATGATGAAGGGTAGCTACTAATACATGGTCAATGTGAGAATTGGATATCATGTATGGAGGCATGGATGGAGTGTGTTTAGGGATAAAAGATGGATTGGTTGACAATTTGGAACCTTTGATTCTCCAAACTTGGGTAGATGAGCAATGATGGGTGGATACGAATGTGTGTGTAGAATTAGGACCAACTACTTTATATACTTTATACATTGCTTGAGATGCTTGATTTTGCTTTTGTGGATGTCTTTGATGGATGTTTTTACCCTTTTTTTTTGCCCCATAATTTATTTGACTGATGGAGTTTGATAGGGATTATCTTTCTTTGTATTTTTTGGTATCCATGTGTATTTGATTTGTCCATTATTCTTTTCAACTTCTTTTTCTTTGATAATGTTCTTCATGCTTTGATTTAATTATTTCTTTTGACTTTGGTCCCAATTCATGGATGGGGTGATGGGTGGATGAAGATTCATGACACAGTTGGTTGTAGTATTAGCATCAATTTCATCATAAGGATTCTTCATGCTCCCTATGTTGATTTTTGCTTGAGACATAGTTGCCCTAGCATTGTGGAAGTGGCACATTCATTCCTTGATTATGCTTGTTTTGAGATGTCTCATTCAGCAAGCATGCTTTGATAAACGACCACTACAGATGATGTGGTTTTAATTTGCCGCTCTGTTAACTCTGGAATGCCCTATTCTATCTGACTTGTTTTCATGATTGGATAATGTTGGATATCTTCATACATGATGTCCTTAATCTAATTTTGGTATATATCTGATCTTGTTATTGATAATTTAGTTTGACTATAGGAATAAATAACCTACTCGTTTTGTATCATAATTTCAAGAGTAAAGGAATCATGCTCTGAATGAAGATCATCTATGTATCCATCCATATAAATCATCTCATGGGTAGATGGAGGAGTATGTGTTATATGGACATGATCATCATTTGCGACATCTTGTATAGATAAGAGAGTGTCCATTAGATCATTGTAGTATCTTGGAGATACAAATTCTTGATCTTGAATGATTTCAGAGTTGCTTTCATCATGCTTTGGATCAAGTTCTTGACATGGGTCAGTTTCAAAGGATGGATTGCTTACAAATGGTC
>VDFB02000008.1:337030169-337045962 GCA_007258455.2 Sequoia sempervirens
AAATATAATGCTTAGAGTCTTTTTAAATTTTTGCATTTAAAATCAAAATGTAAAATCTTTGTTAAAAATGGTTAATAAATCATTTTTAATAAATGATATCATTAAAATGCAAAGTTATACTTAGGAAATTTATTTTAATTCCTGCATTTTAATTCAATTGTAAAATCTTTATTAAAATGATTTATTAATCATTTTTAATAAAAGATAATTAAATGCAAAATTAAATTTGATCTTGCTAGGTGGTATTCCAAATTGCACTTTAAAAATTGTAAACTTTATTTTTTAAAGTGATCAATTATAAATCACTTTTGAAAATAAATGTTATTAATGCAAGTTGAAGATATTTGAGATATGACAAGAGGAGCCTTTAAGTGGAGCATTAAATCTTGGAGATACGACAATCTGTTTATGTCAAGTGGAGGTTTTGGGTTGCTGGATTCAGGGGAGGAGTTTTTGACTGATGTGACACCTTTTTTGGAGTCTTTTGAGTCCTCTTTATGAGGATTTTTGTTCCTATCCGGGTCTGGGAGACTTTTTCCTATTTTGGGTAAGTTGTTGAAAAGTTTGAGAGCCTTCTTTTAGGGCATTTTTACCAAATCCGACCCCTTATCCAAGGTGGGGCCCTTTTTCTAGGGTTAGGGTGAAGAGTTTGAGCTTATTTATTCTCTTCCTCATTTCTTTTTTAAGGATGCAAAAATTCTGGAGTGGAAGAGGCTTTGTACTTTCTGAAGGACATGGTGCTATTTTGTTCCAAGCTTTGTATCAGACTTTGGAGTATGTATTTCCAGGGCCTTTGAGAGCCTTTATACAGCATCTTTGATCTATTTCTGGTGTCATGTTTGTATGCAAATTGGTGATTGATCTTTCTTTTTTGTGTTTCTTATCTGAAACCTTTTAAGTTTGTCTCATTTTGGCATCTTTGTGACTAGGAATTCTCTTCACAGGTTAAGGGTTGTATCAATTTTTAGATATATTTACTGTGATTAACATCCTTTAAATATCATTCTGATTTCAGATCTTCCTTTGAAATATTTATGTGTTGAGGGTTTTACCAGTTATTGTATCATCATATAAATGGCTGTAGGTTCATTCTGTGCTAAGGAAAGTGATTTTGGTGTATCACCCATTAATTAGTTTAAATCTGCAAGTTATTTTAATCCCTTTTCTTCCCCTTTTCCCTCTAAAGTCTTTAGGTTTGAAGAGCAAAAATAGATATTTATTCAATAGGAACCGGCCTAGAATCCGAAGGTCTCATTTTCAGTATTGCATATCCCACATGTAGAATTTGAGTCCCATGTTATGCCAGATTGCTGAGCTTGAAAATATCAGTAGGGTGCAAATTTGGTGCATAACAGTTTTGGCACGCCCGGTGGGACAGAAGAAGTCATAATTTTTTATCAGTTCTTGCTGTTTTGATATGCTATAGCAGGTTTACAGCTTTAAAGAAGCTCAGTTTCAGCATATTTGGCGACTCCGTTGTGAAGGATAGTGACCAATACAAAAGTTTATATGAGAAAGGTGGAAACCAGAAGTTCAAAGTCTTTTGAATATTTGCAACTGTCATCACCTAAAAGGAAAGGAAGGACTCTTGATCAAACTCCTCATGCAAAAAGAGTGCAAACAACTCCTCCAAGAGTATATCTCAGAAGAGGAAGATCATTGCATAGTGAACATCCTGTGAGACACTCAGCATCACCAACTGTCAGAGAAGAGCCACCTATTGCTGTTTCTGGGAATTTCAACTTCCCAGAAGGTAGTAGCAATTTTGGTACATCAAGTGTAAGCTTTTCTACTATAATTACAAGTACTTTTTCATCATTTTCAAGTACTATACCAGCAAGTGCAAGCTCAGTTTCAGCAAGTATATCAACACAGACTCATAGTATGGCTGTACCAAGAGCCTTTGCTTTTGTTCCATTTAATCAGGGTATTCCCCTTAACTTAGTGCAGCATAATGATATTCCTTTGGCAGCATTAAAGGGATTGCCAGAATTCACTGGAGAAGGGCAAATAACGCCGTTTGAACATATAAGAGATGTGGCAGCGTTGTGCAATGTGCATCATGTAATAGAAGAGAACATAGCAGTAAGGTTATTGGCTGCATCTTTCAAGAAGAAGGCGCTGGAATGGTTCAGAAGCTTGCCAGTGGGCTCTATTGCAACATGGGATGATCTTGGTGACAAATTTACCACATTTTTTGAAGACAAGTCTGATCACTCATCTTTGGTAGAGCAGTTGACAACTATTAAAAGAGCCCCTCAAGAGCAAATGACAGATTTCAACATCCGTTTCCAAAAGACTTGGAATAGGATACCTACTACGGTAAGGCCTTCTGCTGATTATGCATTTTTGTATTACTTAAAGAGTCTCAATAGTGATATATCAGTGATGATACAATCCATGGGAGGTCAATCATTACCTCAAGCTTATAGTATAGCTATAAGAGCAGAAAATAGTCTTATTCAAGCAGGAAAAATAGCTCCTAGGCCCCCTATGCCATATTTTCCAGATATTCACCCAAATATACCATTGCATATACCTCCTCTTGTTGCAATACCGACTGTTCCAACTATATAGATTGCTGGACCTTCAATTGAACTGCGGGAGATTAAAAGCAGCCAGCAAAAGATTGAAATGGTTTTGTAGAATTTGGGAAATGAGCTAACCAGCATGAAAAAGCAGCAGTACCAAGGTCCAAGGCCATCATTTCAACAATATAACCAGCAGCAGCAAGGAGCGAATCAGCCTTATCAAAATCAAGGGTTCAATCAGTAGTATCAGCAAAATAGACAACTATACCAAGGAAATTATCAAGGACAGCGACAAAATGTTAATCAGAGGCCATTTCTGACACATAATACAACACCTATGAATGCAGAAAATCCGATAAAAGATATTGTTCCAGCTCAGAATAATCTTGCAGCAGATTATGAATGGTGTTTTCCATGTAATCAAGCGCATAATCAAGCAACATGTTCTAATGGTATTATCAATCAAGCACTGATGGTTCAAAATGCCACAAGTTCACAACTGGATGCATCTACTGAAGTACCTGAGCAGCAACGAGATGTGCATCCTAATGAGACTGGATTCCTAAACTGGCAAAGTGAAGAGTTTTGTGGCGTGAATGGTGATCCAACAATTGCAACGCTCACCCGAGCAAAGAAGAGGGCTCTAGAAGCAGAACATGCAGCTGGTAAAGATAAAGAACCTGCAACTGCAGGACCATCATTCACAAAAAATCCTGATATCCCACAAAAGCCTTCAAATCAGCCTCAGCCAATCAGCAATCAGCCTCACAAAGAAACAATTCCGGCTGCTGCTAAGATACACCAGAAAGTACATCCAGTTATGCCCTACAGCATTGTGGACAGCATGAAAAGAATGAACGTATCAATGACCATGTGGGATTCTTTGTCCATTCCCGGACAAGCTGAGATGTTGAAGAAAGCACTGAGTGGTGAAGATACGCAAGAACATGCAGCTGGTGATCGTGAGAAGGTAGTCATGACAAATGCTGATCAAGTGAAAGTGATGGACAAAAAACCAAATGTCACAGTTCAAGGTAAGGATGTGAGACCTCCTCCATTCTATGTTTCCTTAGTCATTGGAAAGAATTTGGTACATAATTGTATGGTTGATAGTGGGGCAACTTGTTCTGTAATGCCAAAAAGGGTAGCTGATCAGTTAGAATTAAAATATGAGCCTATAGAAAAGGGAGTAGTCTAGTTAGATGGTACATCTATCAACTCGATAGGCCTCATAAAAAATGCTAGTCTGACCTTACATGCCTGCCCTACTTTCTCTATTCCACAAGACATATATGTAATAGATTTGCCTCCCTATTTTGGCCTTTGCTTATCAAGAGAATTTACAGCCAAGATAGGAGGTTATCTCTCATCCGATTGGTCTCACATGATTTTCCGCACAAGGTATGGAACAAAAGTAAACATAAAGTCAGAATCACTTGCAAAGGATATCATTGAACCTTATATACCCAGTACGATGAATGCAAATTGTGTCATTTTTGACCAAGATGATCATGCTGCTCCTGTTTCACATACATCTACTGCTGGAATTCCTGATATTCTTTTAGATGAATGGGCTGAAAGTAGTACTCATCGCACTGGAAGTGATTTAGTATTAGACGCTGGTATGGGTAACTATATGTTTCAGGAGGCTGGTTCAGTTATGCCAAATTTGGTTAAAAGGGAGGATGTTGATTCTGAACAGCACAATGAGGTCTGGAATATGTTTTTTGACGGATCTAGAAGTAAGCATGGTGCTGGTGGAGGTGCAATGTTAGTGTCCCCTGATGGAGTTGAGTACTATGCAGCCTTTAGATTTAGCTTTTCTTGCACCAACAATACAGCTGAGTATGAAGGCTTAATTAATGGGCTGGAATGGGCAAGAAAGAGAGGTATTAAGGCTCTAAAGGTTCATGGTGATAGTGAGCTTGTGGTGAATCAGGTGAGAGGATTAGTTTCTGTTAAGAACGATACTCTGAAGGCATATAAACATAGAATATGGGATGTTATTGAAGATTTTTCTGCTTTCAATATTGTTGCAATTCCTAGAAAGCTGAATCAGCATGCTGATAGATTGGCTGCTATAGGGGCACAGTTTGACATTCCTAACAATATTAAAAGGGGGTGTGATCAGCAGCATATTAAAATTATTGTTAGGCCATCAATTCCTGACAATAATATAAATTGGCAAGCCTTTGAGAGTGATGAACAAATTTTGCAGTTTCTGCTAGAAGAGGACATTTTTGCAGCATCAAATCAAGATAGGCTAAAAGGGAACTATGAAGATCAAGTGGTGCAGCTCAAGTCTAACAAGTTGCCCAAGGGACTTGTTACATTGGAATCTATCTTCAATACAGATGATCAAGCCAAAAAGAATAAAACCAGCTTGCTAATTCAACAAGAACACTATGCAGATTTGGAGATTGAACCGGGTAAGACTTTGAAGTTTGGAAAAGTAGTTACAGATTCTGAAAAACAGTCTTACATTCAGTTATTTCAAGAATTTAGTGATATATTTGCCTAGAAATATGAAGATCTAAAAGGTTTTAACCCAGCACTTGCACATCATACTATAGAGTTAGAGTCTAACTCCAAAACCATTAGACAAAAACAGAGACCAATTAACCCCAAATTAGAGCCTCTTATGCACAAAGAAGTTATGAAGCTGATAGAGAGTAGTATTATATATCCTATTAAACACACTAGTTGGGTGTCTAACCTTGTCCCAGTTAGGAAGAAGAATGGGGAGTTGAGATTGTGTGTAGATTTCAGAGATCTAAATAGGGCGTCCTTGAAGGACTGTCACCCATTGCCCTCCATGGAGCAGATCTTGCAGTATGTTTTTGGTTCAGAGAGATATTCGTTGTTGGATGGTTATTCAGGATATAACCAAATTCTTTTCAAAGAGGAAGACCAGTTTAAAACAGCTTTTACAACTAAGTGGGGAACCATGGCTTACCGAAAGATGCCTTTCGGTCTTTCTAACGCAGGTGCAACCTTCCAAAAGGCAATGGAAATGGCTTTCAGCAACCTTATGTATCAGTTTGTCCTAGTGTATTTGGATGACATCACCATTTATTCAAAGAAAGCAGTAGATCACCTAAGTCATCTAAGACAGATTTTTGAACGCTGCAGGGAGTTTGGAGTATCTCTCAATCCTAAAAAGTGTGTGTTTGTTGTGCATGAAGGCAAACTATTGGGGTATATCATTTCTAAGCAAGGTGTCACAGTGGATCCTGAGAGAGTAGCAGCTATTTTAGAGCTACCTTTACCATATCATAAAAAGGGGTTGCAGTCTTTCATTGGAAGAATTAATTTTGTGAGGCATTTTTTGCCTAACATTACAGATTTATTGAAACCTTTGACAACCATGTTAAAGAAAAACACTATTTTTAGCTGGACTAAGGAAGCAAAGAATAGCTTTCAAGCTATCAAGGAAGCTTTAGCAGCAGCTCCCGCTTTAATGAACCCAGATTTTAGCAAAGACTTTATCTTGTATGCCTATGGGGTAGTGAAGTGATATCTGCTATGCTAGTCTAGCAAAGTTTAGAAGGATTGGAACAGCCAATCACTTTTTTCAGCAAAGGATTGGCAGAGTATGAACAAAGGTATAGTTTTGTTGAAAAACACGTCCTTGCTGTTGTCAAAAGTCTTAAAAAATTCAGACATTTGTTATCACACAATAAAATTCATTTAAGGGTAGCTCATTCGAGTGTCAAAGAATTTCTGCTCAGCAAGGATTTGAATGAGAAAAGAGCAGGTTGGATAACCAGAGTCATGGAATATGACGTGACCATTGAAGTTACCAAGCTAGTGAGGGGTAAAGGACTTTGCGAACAGCTGAGTTGTGAAGGAATTTTAGATGCAAAACAATCTGAAACAGCTTTAGTACTTCGTTTGGCTGATAATGATGGCATGACAAAAAGTTGGTTAAAGGATATGGTCCATTTCCTCAAGACAAGTCAATGCCCACTCGATTTAGATAAGGCGAAACGTAGGTACTATAGGCTGCAATCTATTCCATATGTGTTGATCAATGATATTTTATATCGCAAAGATCATAGTGGTGTACTTCTTAGATGTGTTGATTCAGATCAGATTGGAGAAATATTACATGAATTTCATGATGGGCATTCAGGAGGCCACTTCTCTCCGAGGACTACTGCATTCAAGATTATGCGGGCTGGCTACTATTGGCCCAATGTTTTCAAAGACAGCCATGCATATGTTAGAAAGTGCGTAAAGTGTGCTCTGTTTGCAGGGAAGGAAAGGCTTGCAGCTTTACCTCTACAGCCTATTAAGACTGAACAACCATTTGTAAGATGGGGAGTTGACTTTATAGGTCCTATTAACCCTCCATCTAGTGCTGGACACAAGTGGATAATCACGACAACTGATTATTTCACTCGCTGGTCAGAAGCAGCAGCGTTAAAGGATGCCAATGAGACTGCTGTTCTGAATTTTTATGATGATATTATTCACAGATTTGGAATCCCTGATTCCATTATCTCAGATAATGCACTTGCTTTTATTGGTCTAAGGGTAACTGAGTGGGCGCTCAAGCATGGAATTTATCTCAGTAATAGTTCTAACTATTACCCACAAGGTAACGGATTAGCAGAATCCACAAACAAGAACTTGATCAGAATATTGAAGAGGAATCTACAGGAGAATCAGTGTGAGTGGCATTCTAAACTGAAGGCTGCCCTATGGGTTGACCGAATCACGCCTAAGAAAATCATTGACAATTCACCTTACATGATAGTCTATGGTAAAGAGGCCAAGTTGTCTATTTCAACCAAGCTGCCAGCCCTTGACCTTGCTAGTCAGCTAGTTTTGTTTGAAGAAGGAGATCCTATGCAAGTGCGTTATGCTCAATTGATGGAATTGGAGGAGAAAAGATCAAAAGCAATGCAAGCAATGGAATATCAGCAAATGCAAGTAAAGAGGAGCTTTGACAAAAGAGCGAGAGCAAGAGATTTCAATGTGGGTGATGTTGTTCTTAAGTGGGATGAACTTAAAAGTAGGCCAGGTAAGCACACAAAATTTGATTCTTTCTGGGGAGGCCCATTTGTTATCTTAGAATGTAAGGAACATAACGCTTATAAATTGTCAACTATGGAAGGAGATATACTACCAATACCAGTCAATGGTATTCACCTCAAATGCTGTTTTGAGGTATGATCAATTAGCTTTGCCTTGTATATATTAGGCTAGGTTTCATGCTTATAATAAATGCATCTGCATATTCGTTTTGGTTTTCCCTAAGTGCTGTCCAAGCACATCTATTTGTTTCTTTCCTAGGTAGTTTTCCTATTTTCCTTAGATCCTAAGATGCGTATTGTCGGACTCCGTGCCCAATGCATTACATAGGCAACTGGTCAAATGTTTAGCAGGCAAACATCTAGCAGAAGTTGCCAGAAATGTTACCCACTTTTTATTTACAACTCAGGTCAAGTTAGATTTATTGGTTTTAATTGCTGAAAAGCCTTTTGTTACCTATTAATTTTTCACTCTGAGTTAAAACAAGTAAAACTGGATGAAGTTCATCGTTTTAAGGTACATAAATTTTCATGTTTTGCTGATTGAATGTTCAGTAATCATCATTGAGACCATTTTGCATGTGAATCATAGTTTATTGTGCAAACGTCTGAAACAGAAAATTGAAAAGTTTTGCATAATAATGCTTTTATTCATTTTGAAAAATGTTGAATCCCACACAAGCCGTGGAAGTAACTTTTCTGATTTTTTACAATCAAAGGAAGAATGCATAAACAATGGTATGCTATACAACAGAAAATAACATAAACATAAGGTAGGAGGTGATTCGTCATTCCCTGGAATGACGAATCGTTGATAGTTGAAGTTTCCAGTTGACATGCTAGCTCTAGCTCCGTTTTCAGTTTTAACTCCCATTCTAGCTCCAAAAGCGTCTGCAAGGAAGATAAAAGAGGATGTTAGAGTTAATCTCTAAACAATAATGGATCAGATCCTATCATATATATATGCTACCAACAGAAATATAACATGCAGTCAATCAGGCATCCATCAGATAATTGCAAAAAATCATAAAAGAAGGAATGTAATTCAATGGAAGTTTTCAGCTTCTTATATTTTGCTGACATGTTTGTTTTAGTGTGCAGAAATAGGTTCATCATGTTCATTTATCAGATATGTGGAGTAAAATGGGCTCCCACAAGGGTTGAGCTCGGCATATCAAAAAGGACGTATTCACAATTTTCATTCAAGGTACATGGATATTGATAACAGAGATTTCAAGCAGCATATTGCACTCATCTATTTCATTTTATGTTCAGCTCTACTTTATTGTTGAAGAGAAACAAAGTATTCAAGTACAGAACATATTTGCAATAATTTAGTTTTCTATAAGTTCTTCAATAGAAAGCAGCAAATTCTGTTTTAAGTCAGCATCTAAGAATAATGGAAGCTACAGATGTGCATTATCTTTTATCAAACAGGCAAAAAATGTCACAAGTGCCAAGGAGAAAGTAATGGAGTGAGCTTTGACATTAAATGGAGTATCTATTTTCAATGATAATCATTAGTTACAAAGTTGTTCAAGAGCAGAAATATAACAGTGAATAGGGCCAATGAACAATGGGCAGTACCTCATAAAATGCCTTATCTCTATTTTTCAGTCAAGTGAGCTTTGAAGGATCAAGTAACAAATAGACAGGTATGATGTTTTTAGGTTGCTGAATAGTGATGAATACACATATAATAGAACAGTAGTAAAGAGAAAAGCCATTTTCTATTACAGCAAAAGGTTAAGCAATAAATGTTGCAGCTGTCATAAAAGCAACTCATAGCAGCAGTATTCAATTCATATGTTTAAGCCAAGTTTTGAACAATTTCATAACAATAACACTGCCCCATGAGATAGAAGTCACATTGACTTAGTACTCAACATCAACATAGCTCTTTCATCAAGTCAAGAAAGGAGAATGACATTCCTCATTATATGCATTTTACAATCAAGGAATATGAAAGACAACAACAACATTCATGATATGAGAGATGGTTATAGAAGTTTTTTGCAAATGAATTCCAGAAAACAAAATGTCAAACAGCCAACAGCCTATGGAAATATGACCATCAAGGCGTAAGAGTATAGTAAACAAGTTGAAAATTATTTCCAAGTAATTATACTAGAACAACAACAACAATATATTTAAATCAGTTATAAGCATGTTGTAGCTTTGGTCAAGTGAATCAACAATACATAAATTTATGTTATGGATGTTAACATACTCAAGTTTATGCACAGCGGTATGGAGGACAACAATAATAGCCATTTGAAGGCTTCTTTTGTTAAAAAACAGTAGAAGGATAGCATAACATTTATCTCGTGATTCATAATGTATGCGTATCAAGAAAAGTTACAAGTGCCTGAACATCAATTCTCAGATTTAAAGTTTGCATTTGTCCATCTCAGTCATCCAACAATGATGATAGTGTTGTTAACTCTTTTGAGAGATAGGTAATCTATGGCTCATGGGGATTTTATCCAGGATTGCAGCATGATGATATAGTTCTAAACCAGCTTTAGCCAATAGAAACAAAAAATGCAGCCATATAAAGTGAGAAAAAAAATTAACACTAAACTGGAGTGTTTTTTTTTTTTAAATCTGAGAAAAGCTTGCCTTTTAAAAAGCTTGCCTTTTAAAGTTCGTAAACGGATTTCTCAGCGAGCCTTTAAAATGCCCGTGATTTGAAAACGCAAATTGTATTTTCGTGAAATGAAGTTTTTTGTCTGTTGTAGCTTCAAAATCAGAATTTTATGCTCATGGTGCAGCTTGCAAAGTATTTTTATTGCAGATTCAAAATAACAGAAACCAATTTCGAAGTTCTTCATCTCTTAAGAGTTTAAATAGAATTTTTTTGTAGAGATCTGAAGGAAAACACCAGTTTGCAGCTTACAAAAGTAAGATTTTGCAGATTCAAACAGGCAAATACCAGATTCGAAGTTTGTAAACAAAGTTGTTCTTTGTTTATAGAAAATACTTCAAGAAATGCTCATGGCGCAGCTTGCAAAGGAAAAAATATTGCAGATTGAAAAGATTCAAGGAGCAGTTTCGAGTTTTATCAAATTTGTTTCTTCATTTCTGGAAAAAATGTTTCAAAGAAATCATGGCGTGGCTGTAATACACAGAAAATACTACATTCTTTGCAAAAAATCTGAAGAAAATCATCATGGTACGGCTTGTTGGTAAGAGTATTGCAGATCCAAAAGAAACTAGTAAGTTTATTCTTTATTTTTAAAGGAAATCACTTCAAGAACGTTTATGGCATAGCTTGCAAGTAAATATTGCAGATCTAAAGCAGAAAGACACCAAATTCGAGTTTTTATTGGCAAAGCTTGTTCTTTGTTTTTAAAAATTTTACTTCAGAGGTTCATGGCAGCATAAAAATACAGATTCATTGCCCAGATTCGCACAAAAGAAGAAAAAACAGACTTTTATCTTCAAATACCTGTTAAAATCTTCATTATTTTTGAATTTGAAAGAGCTTTCCAAAGAAGTTTGGTGGTTTCTGGATGCTAATGGTGGCCGTGAAAAATACAAATTCGCGGTTTCCATACTTCAAAGAAAGTCTCGAAGAAAAGAACATCATTCAAAACTGAATCGCTACCTAAAAATCGCCTCTACATTTTTAAACATCATATAAGCATATAAAGCCATCTAAAAGACCAGATTCAGTCTCAAAGAATGTAGAAAATACACTTAAAAAAGATCAACTGGTGGCTAGGGTTTGAGGAGTGGCGGCGCCCAGCAAAGGAGAAGCAAACAAATAAAATGCAAATGAATGCCTTTGTCTTCTTTTAGGGTTCGAACCCTAAGTGTTCGCCCTCATTTTCCTTTTCCTCTTAGCTTTATTCCTTCAAGTCAATAAGCTAAGGTTTTTTTTAAATTTAAATGAATGCTTAGGAAATCTTTTAATTTTGCATTTAAAAAAAAATCAAAATGTAAGATCTTTATTAAAATTGATTGACAAATCATTTTAATAAATGATTTTATTTAAAAAATGCAAAGTTAGTGCTTGGAGACTTATTTTAATTTTTTGCATTTTAAAAGCAGATGTAAATCTTTATTAAAATGATTTGTTAATCATTTTTAATAAATGATATTTAAATGCAGAATTAAAATTTTGATCTTGCTAGGTGGTATTCCAACTTGCAGTTTTTTTTATTGTAAACTTTATTTTTTAAAGTGATCAATTATAAATCACTTCTGAAAAATAAATGTTATTAATGCAAGTTGAAGATATTTGAGATATGACAAGAGGAGCCTTTAAGTGGAGCATTAAATCTTGGAGATATGACAGTCTATTTATGCCAAGTGGAGGTTTTGGGTTGTTGGATTCAGGGGAGGAGTTTTTGACTGATGTGACACCTTTTTTGGAGACTTTTGAGTCCTATTTATGAGGATTTTTGTTCCTATCCGGGTCTGGGAGACTTTTTCCTATTTTGGGTAAGTTGTTGGAAAGTTTGAGAGCCTTCTTTTAGGTCATTTTTACCAAATCCGACCCCTTATCCAATGTGGGGCCCTTTTTCTAGGGTTAGGGTGAAGAGATTGAGCTTATTTATTCTCTTCCTCTTTTCTTTTTTAAGCATGCAAAAATTTTGGAGTGGAAGAGGCTTTGTACTTTCTGGAGGACATGGTGCTATTTTGTTCCAAGTATTGTATCAGACTTTGGAGTATGTATTTTCAGAGCCTTTGAGGGCCTTTATACAACATTTTGGATCTATTTCTGGTGTCATATTTGTATGCAGATTGGTGGTTGATTTTTCTTTTTTGTGTTTCTTATCTGAAATCTTTTAAGTTTGTCTCATTTTGGCATCTTTGTGACTAGGAATTCTCTTCACAGGTTAAGGGTTGTATCAATTTTTAGATATATTTACTGTGATTAACATCCTTTAAATATCATTATGATTTCAGATCTTCCTTTGAAATATTTATGTGTTGAGGGTTTTACCAGTTATTGTATCATCTTATAAATGGCTGTGGGTTCATTCTGTGCTAAGGAAAGTGATTTTGGTGTATCACCCATTAATTAGTTTCAGTCTTCAAGTTCCTTTTATCTCTTTTCTCCCCCTTTTCTTCTAAAGTCTTTAGGTTTGAAGAGCAAAAATAGATATTTATTCAACAGGAACCGGCCTAGAATCCGGAGGTCTCATTTTCAGTATTGCATATCCCACATGTAGAATTTGAGTCCCATGTTATGCCAAATTGCTGAGTTTGAAAATCTCAGTAGGGTAAGGGGCAATTTTGTGCATACCACTAAACATTAAGAGTAAAATCCTAAGTTTAGCTTAAGTGAACTAAAGTAAAAAAGTCTCTAATGGTTAATTGATGATTAATTAATTATCAGATAATGACTTATTTACTCCAACACCCCCCCTTAAGATCAACTTAGGGAGAATCTAAAAAACTACTAAAGGAAGCTAAATGAATGTAGAATGGGTCCCGACTACAAGACCCATGAGGTGCAACCATGTGGCCATAGAAACCAAAATCTTCTATAATTGGAGAAAAGGGAGAAAACCACATGGGAAAAATTCTCCAAAAGAGATAAAAATAAATGACCCAGACACTAGCGAAAGAAGGATAGAAGGAGGACTCAACATGACCCACCAAGGACTACTTCTATCATGCAAGTACAATAGATGTCCCCCCAATAGGAGAGATAAAAAGATGATATGAATCCCCCATAATGGAATAGCTTTCATGCCAAGGATGAACGTCTGAAGATAGAATGTGATCCACTGACTGCAAATAACATTTCTCCCCTTAGGAAGAAATAGATCCACTGGTGTTTGGAGAAGCCAATATAAAAGGATGGGTGATACTGGAATCCAAATACAAATGATGTGTGCATCTAAAATCTGCTCACATGTACACACATCAGAAAGCAATGTTCTCAATCTAGAATCCTATGAAGACTGCTATAGAACAAGCTACAAAGGTGATGAAGATGGTGGGCCAACATCAATGATGTGGTTATCAACAAAGAGGAGATGAATTTACTCAAAGTAATCCTCTAGATTTGCAAAAGATACTCTACAAATGAGGATGATATGTCTGGAAGATATGAATCCCAAGTAGCTATGTGTAGAAGATGTATGTCCTATTGCAGTAAACCAATAGGGGCAAAAGATGCGGTGATTTCAAATTGATCAAGAAAAATAGATGATGGTGTAGTCTCAATTTTTAGAGTGGGAACATGAAGATAAGTATTTGAACCATCAAAACATGAAAGACCTATGATATACTCAAGCTCCTCTATAGTATCATCATCAAAGGGTATGGAAATTGCCTTTGTAAGATGGATGAGACAATTTGCAGTAGGATCCTCTGGGTATGGAGAGATATGAGGGTCTCTATGGATCTCCCAAAGCTATGTCCAAATTATGTGGGGACATTCAATGTTCGATACAAAATACATAGTGTCAAGATCAACACTAGAACATATAACCCCTACAAAATGATCTTTGATGATGCTCCATGCAGATAAACTCCTGATGTGTTTGGTGTAGGTATGAGTCCATACAAATCAAGAAAAACATCAAGCCACTTGAGATGTGTCAAGATTCCATTTTGTCAAGACTCATAGTTATCCTTATCAAAGTTTATCATATATGGATGAACAAAAAAACCCATGATACTGGCTCAAATGAAAAAATAAAAGACTAAAACCCTTAGTTCTGATAAAGTAGATTAAAATATGGCATCTCACGCAAATAGATCCTCTCCAGGTGCTAAGACATCCAAATAATTAAGCAAAGTGTGAAAACACAAAATACTGAATAAAATGTACCTAGGGAAGATTCTAGAAAAGAGTGCATGAATAGATATGAAGAGCTCTAAAATACATTTCCAATGCCACTTGAATTGTGAAAAATGAAGATACAGGAAAAAATTATGAGCTTAGAAGTGCAAAATATAGATCTAACTTTGACTAAGAATAATATGAACCACTAGAAAAATATGATAATGATACCTACACCAATAGAAAGTTCATGGAACTAGCTTTATCATGATATCTCGTTTGCCCAATTTTGAAAACGTATGCTCAAGTTATACAAAAAAGAAAAAAATATCTCTTTTAGTGAAAACATGGGTTAGGAGGGGGCTAGATGGTCAGTCGTATGAATGAAATCAGCATGACATCATGATGATGTTAGCAAAGTGTTGGCTTAAATATGAGAACCTCCTACTTGTCAATGGAAAAAACACCCCCCCTTGCCAGCAATTTTTTTAGGTTGTCGAGAATCATGTAGTTGGCATAATATTCTATTGGAATATTTAAAGATTTCATTCGCCATTAACTTGCCGCCACTAAAATATCTTTACCATTCAAAAAAATTTCATGTGTCGATTTTATTATACCCATTGACTAATTTTGTGGGTTGCCTAGTTTTTGGAGGTTGGATCACCAAAACATTTGTGTGTGGTCATTGATTAAGGGAAGCCCAACATGTTTCTGATGAAGCAGATGGTTTCAAGTACTTTCACCAGCCTAACTACCTATGGATGCTTAGGCCTGCCGAGATTGTGCTAAATAACTTGAGAATTGTATTGATGTAAATAACTTGGATTAAACCATGTTATAAGTCTAGATTATTATTGTTGAAAGAATGAAGAAGGTGTTGTCATTGATGTCAATTGTTCAATTGGTTATCAATTGGTTGCTATGGATGTTATTTTTCCATGTTGAGGATATTGAGAAAATTGTATTGAAGAAAGGTTGCAAGTATTTAGTGGTTGCTCCAGGTTTTTCTCTAATATTTTCTCCTATGTTTTTGTGGTTCAAATATGTTGATCATGTTTGTTGGAAACTACTATATCTAGATTTTTGGCTTCTAATTCATTGTATAGTGCGAGTTGTAGTTACCAGTTGTGAATTGTTGCTTTTTGTGTTTCTGGCTGAGGATCGGGAGAAATGTTGTTGGTCTGAATTTCTCTTTGGTAAATCTTTTGACTTGTGGTTCTAGAGTTAAGTTGTTATGATCATGTTGAAGATAATTTTAGTATCTAGAAGGATCTTGCTTAATTGTTTTATGTGTTTTACAATAGTTTGGTCGACCTTGTGTTGAAAACTCTCTTTAGAATTGATGAAGTGTGTTGGACCTATTTATGTCCTCATCAAGCATGTGTTTGGGTCGCCCTCATTCTAATTCCACCCTAGGATGTTTTGGCACTAACCTAATTTTAATTTATTGATGAATGGATGAATTTGGATAT
>VDFB02000008.1:337646062-337871062 GCA_007258455.2 Sequoia sempervirens
TGCATCATGCTATTTTCAAGAGCTCAACATCTCTTGGCTCTGAGGCCCTTGTGCAAAAATATTAGTCATGCTATAGGCTCAAAAACCTTTGTATGACACCCTGCACTCTCTGATGGCCTATGCTTAGCTCACATTGGTTGACGTAGCTACACATCAGGAATCATCTCCATGATTACTTGACCAATAAAGTCAAGCCAATCTTAGGTACCACATACAAAAAGAGAAAAACATAGAATAGCATTAGATAAAAACATGTAAAATTATAAATAAAATTTAAATATAGCATCTAATAGGCTATAAATAAAATAAATTGAATAGCATATCATATCACCTGGATAACTGACCCACTAGTGGGGATCCATGCATGGAACTATTGTGGCTATATATGGGCTCTCTCCTGAGGCTAGGGGCATGGTATCTAATGGTATTCTTGTCTCCTCATTCTTGTAGGTGCATGTTCTCTTAGGTGTAGTAGGATGTTCTTGTGATACATGAGGACAAGACCTAAGTATCTCCTCGGAGGCATCAATAGCCTCCAACTACTCCTCTAGACCTCCTCCTATTATGACTGACTACACATCCTCCTTCTCATCATGTCCTCCATATCCATCATCATAATCATCCTCCTCATGACCCTCTTGAATCATGGCCATGGATTCAGATCGCTAATAGGATGATATGCAAGAAATATAGGATCTAGATGTGTGTTGTCCCACCACTTGATCTATGAAGTATTGGATCTAACATCATCTGCCTCAAATATTGGATGTTTATCATTGTCTAGGTCACTCAATGGGACATATGAGATGGTAGGAGAAGTTATGTCTTATGGCCTAGCGCTGCCACGATTCGACCTAAGATAATCCAATTTAGGGATGAGAACCCTTTGATTGTGATTGAATTGTCTCATCACTCGATCATAATAAAAGGCATCATAATATACTCATAGCAACCAACAAAGAAGTGATCATGTTGCATCCTTTCCAGTTGTCGTGATAGGCCTATCCAAGGTTGTAAGGTTCAATAGGGTCTCCAAAGCACATCTGTAACATATAACCAATCAAATGTAATGCACTAGTATAACACATCTTCATATTGCCATGGTCTCTTTAGAGGATAGTAAAATGCTCGAGGATAGGTCCATGATATCTCTATGGGGTATCCCACAAGGAACATGCAAGTGATGTGCTTGAATGGCCAAACCTGAAGGAGTGCACATGCCATAATACTTTGTGTCTCATAATGGACATATCACTTGATATCATAGTATAGGTGCACCAACATGCTTCACCCCTAGGTGAACATGATTTATCGCTCCTCTATTGATCATATAGTATGGATAAGGCCCCCATGTAAGTGTGTGTATTATCCATTTGGTACAACCACTAGTGCTATAATAATGATCATCATCTGGTAATAATCAAAATCTTAGCACCTCCATGTAGTAGCCACCGCAACTAAATCCAATCCTTTCCATCCTATGGAATATCGCAATCAATGCAATAGTACTGATTGGATAGGATCTCCTTTGAGTTCCTCCCTTCATTGAGGCTAACAATCCTACCCTAGATGGGTAGTTGAAGAATGTAGTATACATCCTCCAACATCACTATCATCTCTCCCATTGGTAAATGAAAGGTAGAGGTATCAGTATCCCATCGCTCCATGAGTTCCATCAACATTGCATCTTGGTATCTCATGTTAGGAATGGTTTACACCTAGAATAAACTAATAACACATAGATGATGCTTCTCTACAATCGATAGTAGTGGGGCATGATCACAAAAAAGTGTGTATAGGTGGCCTTCCAAGTGCTCTTGTATATGTCGTGGACCTTTTCATTTCAACAAAAAAACAAGGGGCACCCATGCTGGTCTAGGGAATCCATGTTGTTCTAGGGTGCCCATGTTGGTAAGGGGCACCCTCAGAGGTTTAGGGTACCCATATTGGTCAAGGGTTCCCATTTTATCAAAAACATTACAAAGTACCTAAAAAGAGCTCCTACCTATAGGGAAAGTGAAAATGTAGCGTACCTCTCATGTTAGTGTCCCTTGTGCCACACACTCTCTTAAGGCCTTGGGCCTTAGTACATGATAGGATTATCATTGCAAAATTTTCACTCCTAAGAATGTTGGGCTTAGCTCTTAATGATCTCAAAATACAAAGATAAAATGAATAGAAAAAAGGTAAGAAATTTATAGCTTATAGCTAAATTTGATAATATTACTCATACTTTGTTATCTTAAAATTAACATAACTTGGGCTTGTGAACTTCAATTTTTGTGGTCTTTTACGTTAGAATTGCGGTTCCAACCTATTTTATGTCATATATATATTTGTACTTGGTGTTATGTTACCATGACCCTATCATAATAATTTTCATCAAAACCTTAATTTGTTAGATGTGGCAAGATAACTACCCCATTTCTACCTCCATAAAGAAAGAAGAATCAAGGGGACATACATCTACCCTTGAATTTAATTCTCCTTAGAAGTATTGGACTAACACATTTTTTTGTATGTGTAAGATGGTTTTTATATTTATAATGAAATGGTTTTACAGGATGTGGTTTCTAATGTTGTGGTTTATAAAATACTATGTTGGGGGCTTCATTCTCTTTCTTGGAAAATTTTCTATGTCCTCTACAATATACTTTTTGGTATCCTTTTATGATATGATTTACTTGTAGTACTTTATCTTGCATATGCACGTAGTTTCATATGTTTGAAAAAGTGGGTGCTAAATGTAGCATCATAAATTGTACTATCTTTAAGGTGAAAGTACAATTTCACACTCTATTTGAAACTTGCTTTAGTAACCTCTCCATCAATATATTTTATAAATTCTCTAGCCTTGACCTTTCCTATCAACCCAAGAGAATGTGTCAATGTTGATGAGTCCAAATAATGGCTCAATTTTGATAAGGTTTATCATATATTTGTTGTTGATACTATAGAATTTGGCACCTGGTTATTGACATTCTCCATCTTACTTCCCTAGATTTATGAACCTTGGGCATGAACTTATCCTTGTGACTTTTGATGATATTAACATGCAATGTGGATTATCTATGTTAATTTTACATGTGGTTGAATGAATGTTACTTTAAGGTAATTATGAATAAGTAATTGTTTTGTGCGTGTTAATGTCATTATGCAGGTTCACATTAAGATGCTAATATAAATGAAGCCTACAAAGTAGAAGAATTTCCTGCCAGCTGGTCAATTGCTAAGGAAGTCAAAAGATGGTCATTAAAGAGGTCAATGGAGGGAAACTTCTAATGGAGGGAAATTCCTAGCTCATATGGACGTTGTAACTACCTTTTAAATGATCATGTTTTTTAGTTGAGAAAATATAGGAAGTGTGTTGTGTTGGATCCTCATTGGGGCAAGTCTGATTTGACTAAATCTGGCGCATGCATACCCTCTCTTTTCCATGTTTTCAATAATGGCATCCTCCTATTATGTTGGAGTCGACTGCCTAGGTAGTTAGGGTTAATTAGAAGCTTTTCCCTCTATAAATAATGGTCAGATTCCCCTTTTCACAAGGTTGGATATTCTGAGATTGTACTTGCATTTTCAGTTTAAGTAATATAGTCATATAGCTGATATGTTGTAATCATGTTTTCAAGGAATAAAATGGCATTCTGATTTGCTACAATTGAGTTAGCTTAGGGAAGAATCATTCAAGGGGGATCACTTGGTGAGAATTCCATCCATTTAGTTTAATAGACATTTTTATGTTCAGTAACTAGTTTTGGTTTCAGCAGTTGTCTGTTCTTATAGCCATTGGAACTCTATTCTGTTACTATTCCTGCAACCAAGGTAAATATAGTAACTTCCTGTCTATTTGCTAAGACTTCTATTTCTTTCATCCATTTCCAGTTCAATTGTTGATGCTCAATGTAGTTGTTGATTCATGCTCAGTGCTTATGTTAATTTCTTTCCAACATTTATTTTCAGTACTGTTTCTTTTCTAGTTTAAGGATGACTACAGTGGAGTCCTAGTGCACATACAATGCTGACCCATTTCAAGTTTATGTCCCTAGGTTGGAAATGAAATGAACCTTCATGATGAGTAAGATAACTACTTAGTGTAGATGTCTAATATCTAAGTCACAACTCTAAGGGATTAGTTATTGAACCATTAGAGGAGGCCAACATTTTTGGCATCATTTCCGGGGATGGTGTCAAACTAGGAAGTTATTTGGAGTCATTTCTAGTTTCTTTCTTGTTTTAGTATCTATGAGGTTTGTTCTTAGCATACCCTTCATTTGAGAAAAGTAATGATATGCTATTATTTTACCAATTCTTTGTGTGAGTTGGCTAATACTGAGTTAATGTTGCATGCATAGAGGTAGGGAAGAGATGCTTATGGGAGATTCCTTCCTAATGACCCTAATTTGAATAACCAACTAGTTGAGTTTCAAAATATACCAAGAGAAAAAGAAGAAGAGGCAAATCCTTTTTCTGATACATTTCCCAATTTGACCAATTCTAAAACCTCCTCTAAAGACCAAGTTGCCCAAAACCTAATTGAGAATCCATTTGCTTTCGCACTCCATCAAGTAGGTATGGTTGATGCAAATCCAAACAGACCCAACCAACCATATTTTCCATTTCCTATCACTCATCAGAATGAGGTTGATAATCTCAAGAACATCCTTGCTTCAGTTCTTCCTAAGTTCTATGGGCTTGTCATAGAAGACCCTGACACTTGTTTGATTTTGATATCCTCTGCAAAAGTTATGACTATACTATTGATGCTCATAGGCTTAAATTGTTTCCTACCACCTTGAAAGAAGTTGCATTAAGATGGTTTATGAGCTTAGGAAAGAATACTGTAGAGACTTGGGGCAATATGAAAACAAAGTTTCTTGAGAAGTACAAAGAATACTGTAGGGGCAATGATATGAGAGGAGATGATATATTTAGGATGCAACAAAAGGAAGATGAAAGTTTGGAGGACTATATTTCAAGGTTCCTATTTTTCTTGAAAAAATCTCCACATAATGCACTCAATGAAGAGTCTCAAAAGTTGCTCTTCCTTAGAGGGATCAATGAAAACTGCATTGATGCTCTAGACCTGATGGGAGGAGGAGATATCACCCATGTTCCCTGGGATGATGTTAAGAAGATATGTCAAAACTATTCTAGGGAAACTCTAAAGAAAGGAAGAGGTTACCAATCCTCTATGGGTAAATCCTCCACCAATGGAGTCTCAAGGATAGAAATTACTCACCTGCTAGCATATTTCAAGCAAGATATCATAAACAATATAGATAGTCAACTAGAAACTCTTCAAGCAAAGAAGAAACATGAGGAGGTAGAGACAATGTTGGTAGAGTATTGTCCTCATTGCAGACAAAAGAAGAAGGACCGCATATGCAAAATGGTAGCCAACATTGACAGCAAGCAGATTCCAACAAAATTTAGGTCAGTTTAGGTTGATGATGATTAGGTTTTATACATTGCACAAAGAATACCATGGGCTCCAAGACAAGGTATGCCGCTAGATCCATTATCTTTTAGTGGACCTTATTTCAATTCCTATGCATTTGGTAATCAATGGTAACCCCCATACCTATCCAACTATGGAGGCTATCCACCTTATCCTTGGAACAACCCTCCAAATACCTGGCCCAATTACCAAAACTCTCCACCCCAGTGGCAGCAATCCCAAGGTAATTGGTAGCAACCTCCAGGAAACTGGCAGCAGACATCCCAATGGAGGGGAGGACAATAATGGCCAAACCAAGCAACTGGTTATATGCAACCACCTCCACAACCTCAGTAGCCTTCCATAATGCCTCCTCCTCCTAGCTCAAATTCTAGCACACCTAGACCTACTCAGCTACCAGCTCAACCCAAACCTAACCCGAATAACAAACCATAGCAGCAGCCAGTCTACTCTATAGATCCTAATCAATTTCCAACATATGCTATGAGTGTGAGTGATATTCATATGTGTTCAGGAACCACTTTTCCAACTCCTTCCACTCCTATCATCACTGAGCTTCTTGTGGAAGAAGAGAAGCACCAGAATGTCCCTATTCAGTCAAATGTGCCTAACAATCCTGAACTAGTTCAACAATCTAATCAAGACCCACCATTTCCTCAAAGGTTAGAATTTAAAAAAAAAATGAAGAGAAGGAAGAAACAACCTTTGATATTATGGATCAGTTGAAACACATATGTGTTAAAATACCTTTGTTCTAGGCCATAACAGATGTCCCCATATATACTAAAGCAATCAAGGAAGCATGTCTCAAAAATATAGGGAGGAAAAAGAAAAACCCCACTATCGTTCATGTGGTGGGATAGTTGGAAAATATCATGCTTGGGAAAGTTACTGTTCCTAAATACATTGACCTAGGTAGTCCTATGGTAGGAGTTATTATAAATTGAATCCAAGTAAAGAATGCTCTAATTGACTTGGAAGCAATGATCAATGTGATGACTAAGGATGTCCTACAACAACTAAATGTTGCAAATATGAGACCTACTCCTACTATCTTGCAACTTGCTGATAGTTCCACTATCAAACCAGATGGTATAGTAGAAGAACTTGTTGTAACTCTAGACTCTTGGGAGTACCCGACATATTTCATGATCCTTTCTCCTAAAGCTACATTGGGAGGGTATCCCATTATTCTAGGTAGGTTGTGGTTAGCTACAACAAATGATTACATTGGATTTCGATTAGGGGACATGACTATTTCTGATGGAAGAAGCACTAAAAAGCTTGTTCTCTATCCTCCCGCTCAACCATCCCATGATATGGATAACCCCATATGGCCAAATGTTGGAGAAGAGGCCGATGAAGTCAATTCAGTGGCACAACTCATGATGATAGGAATAAGTCCTTTTATGCAGCTCTAGGAAGAAGATGAATTATTATCCCATATAATTCAGAACCATTGTGAGGTGCATGAAGAATCATCCACTCATGAATTTGGTTTTGTAGGTCCATTGAAGATACTTTTGTCTACTCCTCCTACACCTGAATTTCCTACAGCAACAGATATGCTTCATACATTGTTGACACATGAGTTAAAAATGCCAAGCATCAATGAAACAACCATGATTGAGTTGAATACAAAAGTACAAGTTTCAGAAGGAAAACATTTGAATATTAACAAACTGAGTCAAGAATAGAAAATTGTCCCTAACAAACTTGTTGAAGACCCATCAACATGCATTTGCATGGGATTACCATGACATGAAAGGATTGGATCCCAAGCTCTGTACTCATAGGATCAACATTAGAGATGACTGCACACCAGTAAGGCAACCACATAGGAGAATCAACCCTACATTGAGGGAGATTGTAAAAGTGGAATTATAGAAGTTATTGGATGCAAGATTTGTATACCCTATCTCAGACAACCAATGGGTGTCCCCATTGGTAATTGTTCCTAAAAAAGGGAGGTAAATGGAGAGTTTTTGTTGACTATAGAGAACTAAACTCTACCACAAAAAAGGATCATTTTCCCCTTCCTTTCATAGACCAAGTACTGGATTCACTTGCAGGTAAGCAACATTTTTCTTTCCTAGATGGATTCAGTGGTTATAATTAGATACAAATTGCACCTGAAGATCAAGAGAAGACAACTTTTACTTTTCCTTGGGGGACTTATTCCTATTCAATACTTCCATTTGGTTTATGTAATGCACCTATAGCCTTTCAAAGAGTGGTTATTAGTATATTCTCAGATATCTCACATGATTGTATGGAGATCTACATGGATGATTTTACTACTTATGGTGCTAATTTTGCATAAGTATTATAAAATCTAACAAAAGTTTTGTAGAGATGTGAGGACCATAATCTATCCATGAATAGTGAGAAATGCTTCATGATGATGCAGGAAGGAGTAGTCCTTGGCCACTATATCTCTCAAAAAGGAATTCAAGTCGACCCAGCCAAGATTGTGGTTATGACCAATCTTCCTATTCCTACCAAGAAAAAAGATTTTAGAAGCTTCCTGGGACATGTAGGATACTATAGGTGCTTCATAAAATATTTTAGTAAGATGGAAACACCACTATACAATCTTCTAACTAAAGATGTTGAGCTCCAGTGGACAAAGGATTGTGACAAAGCATTCTCTGATTTAAAAGAAGCCTTAACCCTGCGCCTGTGCTCAAAGGCCCTAATTGGGAACTTCCTTTCCATATTCACACAAATGCATTTGATTATGCTATAGGAGCTATCTTGGGATAAAAAGAGGGAGCAATTGAGAATGCAATCTACTTTGTCAGCAAAAACCTACAAGGAGTTGAGTTTAACTACACAATGACAGATAAGGAAATGTTGGCAGTCATCTATGCTCTCAACAAGTTTAGGCATTATATAACAAAATATCAGATCTTTGTGCATACAAATCATGCATCCATAAGATACTTCATGAATAATCCCTTGATTTTAGGTAGGCTAGCAAGGTGTTTGTTGTTAATGCAGGAATTTGATATCACCATTGTTGACAAACCAGGTAAGGAAAATGTTGTGGAAAAATTTCTCTCTAGATTAACTACATCAAAGGACACTCAAGTCATTGATTACTCCTTTCCTAATGAACATTTTTTTCCATCAGTTTTCACACACCTTGGTATGCAAATATAGCCAATTATCTGGTTACAGGGAGAGTTCTCCCTCATTTCTCTCGTAAAGAGAGAAGGGTTCTTATTGAGAAAACTTTTCCTTTCTGATGGATTGCAGGGTGTTTATTCTATACTAGAATAGATCATGTAATGAGGAGATGTGTAAGGGAGGATGAAACATATGATATACTACATGCATGTCACAATGAACCCTGTGGAGGGAACTTTGCAGCTAAGAGAACAACAATGAAAATACTTAATACAGGGTACTACTGGCCCACACTTCATAAGGATGCAAGCAAGTATACTAGGAAGTGTGATAGATGTCAGAGGATGGGTCGTCCAACTAAATTTGATGAGATTCCTCTATACCCTCAGGTATTCATCACACCATTTGATAAATGGGACTTGATTTTGTAGGTCTAATTGATCCACCATCAAATGAAAAATATTACATCTTGGTTTGCACTGACTATGTGACCAAGTGGGTTGAGTTCAAGGCTATGAAACATTCCAGAGACAATAAAGTTGCAAAATTCCTCTATGAAGAAATATTCACATGCTATGGGGTTCCTAGAGAGATAGTGAGTAATCAAGGGGCTAGGTTTGCATCAACTCTTGTCACAACATTGGTCAATGAATATAATGTAAGGCATAGTAAATCTACCCCTATCACCCTCAAGCCAATGGCCAGTCTGAGGTGACTAATAGGGAAATAGAGGCTATTTTTACCAAAACAGTGGCTATTCACAGAAAGGATTAGGAAAATAGGTTGCTAGAAGTTGTCTGGGCTTATAGAACCACTTGGAAGACAACCACTAGTTTCACTCCTTTTGAATTATTGTATGGAAAAACAACCATGATGCCTATGGATAGACATATATGAGGCACATAAGGACATAATCATGCAACTGAATTCCTTGGATGATATGAGAAAGTCAGCTCTTCATCATGCTAAGATAGTGCAAAATCAGAGAATCAGATGTCATGAAAAATACATAAAGGAAAAGAAGTTCCAACCAAGTGACTAGGCACTCCTTTATGAATCTAGGTATCAAGATAATGTAGGAAAGCTGCAAACCTGATGGTTGGGACCATATGAAGTTGCATAAGTCTTCTCTAATGGTGTTGTTCAACTCACAACCATTGACCCTATCAGATTCAAGCTCTTGGTCAATGGTCACCGGCTTCCAAACAAGAATTCATGCAACAATTTATTCAACACCAAACCTCTAAAGTTCATGCAGCCAAAGGAAGCAGACCTAGTGCACCTCCTTCTGACTAGTCAAAGTATGCATGCAACCACAATAAAGATTTCCACTTTTGTGGGAATCAATTTCTCCATCAATAAATCCATCTCTATCCTTTCACTATGTTTCATCACTCCACCATAACTTCACTCCACCATCACTTCACTTCATTTAATTGATCAAATGTACTTTTAAAGTAACCCATATTTCCTTCCACATTCTTTGAAAAAGGCACTTCAGATTTTAGGTACTTGTGTATCAAATTGTTATATCTTAATTATCTTAAAGTCATTCATTTAATTGTTGTATATTAATGTTGATATTTCACATAACACATATTTGTACTCTTCCCTATCACATCATAATTACATCCCAACTTGTGCGGACACATGCTCTAATTTAGGTTGGGGGGGAGTGTGAATCCATCATGTCCACGTGTCATACATGTCATCCATGCGCCAACATGGAAGAAAATTTAAAATGAGCAAATTTGAATGATATAGTTGAAATGATGGCTCACATGTATGATATGAAACTGAACCGCTGCCATTTTCCTTGATGAAACCCCTCATTTATGTTTCTTTACTACATTATTCATAGTCATAATGTCACCAAAAAGGTAAATTGAAGAGTCACATGACATTGGCGTTAGCACTGAAGAAGAGTTGTAGGAAGCAGAAGAAATTGGGTTTAGAGAAGGATTGTAGGAAAGAAAATCTTATGGAAGTATTTGCCATATTGTGAGTAGCAACAATGGGAGGTTAGCTGATTAGGAATGAGCCTATAGTTCATGAGGTGATACTATAGGATGCACTCTCTCTGGCTGAATTCAAGAATTGTGGATGGTTGGACTACTTTCTGAAACTAGATAGTTTTGATGAGCACATTGCTCTGAAATTTGCACAAACACTTTCTAATGGTAAGGCAACAGTAAAAGGGATAGAAGTTATAGTCACTGAGGAGAGAATTGCTGAAGTAATGAGTTTTCTTGTTGAAGGAGAGCCCTACCTTGCTTCGAAAGATGTGAGGTTAGCTGAGGTAGAATTCATTGAACCTAGTGATCTTCCACTTGTTGATAAGCAAGGAACAAGGAGAGCTTCTCTTCCAGAAAAGTGGAAACAAGTTGTTGTCTACATTGTCAAATATATTACCTATGAGGGCCGCCAGTTATGCCTCCATTCTTTGCATTTTAAGCTCCTAAACTATATGAGGCATGGCAGAAGGATGAATGTGCCCAATGTGCTATACAACCCCCTTGCAATCATGGCAACTGAAACACAAAAAGATAGGGAAAATTATGTCTCCCATCACTGTTTGATAAAATTGTTAGTAGAAAAATATTTACAAGAAGTGTCTGGTATGTCATGGGAAGAATTTTTAAGCATTGATAAGTTCAAAGTGGAGAATATGGGTCATAGAGGTCAACCTCAAGCTCATAGGGTTATTAGGGGTGAGCAGGTTGCTAAAACCACTCTTGGAGCTTCAACATTTGGCGCAAACCCTAGCACAAACCCTCCTGCAACCAAATCGACAATAGAAATTGGCTCCTCTAAATCAGAGTATTCAGATGAGGAAAGTTCATTCTCAGACCCTAATGCCAATTTTCTTCCTAAAACTCTAATTTGTACTAGGGATTCCATTAGAAAAGAGGAAGCACAAATGAGAGAGGTAGAAATCAGAAAAGGGAAGGCCAAGAAGAAAACATCAGAAAAAGAAAACCTAGCCCTAGGAAACAGAAAGCTGATGACACTGGTCTTCCTCCAGCCATTGATAAACATAAAATCCCTCTAAAGAAATCAAAACCAGCTGAGCCAGCTACTGATATGCCTCCAAAAAGAAGCTCTAGACTTAGAAGAACACCTGGGAAGGAGAAAAAAGCTCCTAAGGGGCAGGTAAATGTTGAGGTGGAAGACATTTTTGAGGAACAAGAAAACATAGGATTAGCAGAGCTTGTTGTTGTTGCAGAGTAGGTTGAAAATCAAGAACCACTACAACCAAAGCAAGATGAGCAACCAAAACCACTGCAACTGGTGCAATTTGAACACCATGAACTGGTGCGAGGAAAGATCTTAGTAGGGAAACATAAACCTCCCACTTTTTCATGGAATCTTGTAGCTCTGAACCTATGGAATGAAATGCAAAAGAAAGAGGAGTGGAAAAAGGAAAGACTCAAGCTACAAGAAGACGTCAAAAAGAAAATGCAGAAATTGAGAAGAAAGATGTAGAGATTGTTGCATTGAAGGATAAGGTAGATAATGTGGTGGCTCTAGTGCCACAAATGATGGCATGCAGAACTCCTTCAAGAGTATATGTACTGCATTTGAAGGAGCGTCATATTTCCTTCAAGCTGCCAAGGGTTATTTCAGGTTTAAGCCCTTCTATTGAAACCCCACATGAGTTTTTCCAAGCCTACCAATCCTCTCCTTTTGAAGTTAAAAATTTCATGTGTGAATTGTACTTGCATAATTATGTTGTGTCTAATGATCATGACTGGAACCCATTGCTATACATTGGAGATATTCATTTGAGGGCATTCATGTCATGGATCCAAAATGAAGTCAGTTGGGGGCATCACTTTAAAACATATAGGGAAAGAGAACTCCATACCCCCTTTCCTGTCAAAGTTGAATCCAATAACCCTTCAGAAATTTACTACACATGGCACATAATTCTTTATTATCCAAGCTACAATAACAGGATCATGCATGTTAGGGATGAAGCATACCAGGAATATGAGTAGGTAGCTAATACTACAGGGAAAATAGTATTGGGGTACCTATCACAGAGATGGAATAGTTTTCCAGATCAGTTAAAATAGGTTGAACCCCATTCCTTGCAAAATTATGCTACATGTAAACGAAGTACTAGGTACATACAACTTGGGAGGATGAAGCAACAGTATTGGCTTCCATTGAAATTCCAGCCACCTACTCTATTGTGGCTAGTACCAAATTACATATACTATCAATATGACATAGCTATAGAAAGGCCAAGGTGGAGCATATTGGAAAACAAGTAGGGGTTCTACTGGGATCCAAATTCAGCTACTACAGAGACTGATCTGGGACAGTTAGCAATTGGTGACTTTAGAGCTTTGACAAGGAAAAGGAATAAAGCTCCCTCTGTTGGAGGACCAACAAATCATTAGGTTGGTGGGAGATGATGAGTCCAAATAATAAATCAATTTTGATAGGGTTTATCATATATTTGTTGTTGATACTATAGAATTTGGCACTTGGTTATTGACATTCTCCATCTTACTTCCCTAGATTTATGAACCTTGGGCATGAACATATCCTTGTGACTTTTTATGATATTAAAATGTTATGTGGATATCTATGTTAATTTTACATGTGGTTGAATGAATGTTACGTTAAGGTAATTATGGATATGCAATGTTTTGTGCGTGCTAATGTCATTATGCAGGTTCACATTAAGATGTTGATATAAATGAAGCCTACAAAGTAGAAGAAGTTCTTGCTAGCTAGTCAGTTGCTAAGGAAGTCAAAAGATGTTCATTAAAGTGGTCAATGGAGGGAAACTTCCAATGGAGGGAAATTACTATCTCGTATGGACGTTGTAACTACCTTTTAAATGATCATGTTTGTTAGTTGAGAAAATCTAGGAAGTGTGTTGTACTGGATCCTTGTTGAGGCAAGTCTGCTTTGACTAAATCTGGCGCATGCATAACTTCCTCCCTCTCTTTTCCATGTTTTCAATAAATGGCATCCTCCTATTATGTTTGAGTCAACTGCCTAGGTAGTTAGGGTTAATTAGAATATTTTCCCTCGATAAATAATGGTCAGATGCCCCTTTTCACAAGGTTGGATATTCTAATATTGTACTTGCATTTTCAGTTTAAGTAATACAATTATATTGTTGATATGTTGTAATCTTGTTTTCAAGGAATAAAATGATATTTTGATTTTCTACAATTGAGTTAGCTTAGGGAAGACTCATTCAAGGAGGCCTACTTGGTGAGAATTCCATCCATTTAGTTTAATAGTTATTTTTCTGTTCAGTAACTAATTTCGATTTCAGCAGTTGTCTATTCCTGCAGCCATTGGAACTTTGTTATGTGACTGTTCCTACAGCCAAGGCAGATAGAGTAACTTCCTATCTATTTGCTGAGATTTCTATTTCCGTGACCATCCATTTCCATTTCAGTTGTTGATGCTCAGTGTAGTTTTTGATTCATGCTAAGTGCTTATGTTAATTTCTTTCTAGCGTTTATTTTAAGTACAATTTCTTTTCTCGTTTAAGGATGACTACAATGGAGTCCTAGTGCACATACAGTGCTGACCCATTTCAATTTTACGTCCCTGGGTTGAAAATTAATTGTACGTTCATGATGAGTAAGATAACTACTTAGTGTAGATGTATAATCTCTAAGTCACAGCTCTAAGGGCTTAGTTATTGAACCATTAGAGGAGGCCAACAAGTGCTACCTTGAAAATTTCTTTGTTGATCAAATATCATCAAATTGACCACGATAAGTGCTCATTTGTTGGATAATTCCCTATTAAAGTAGACCCTAAACTTACAAATAAAATTTGAATGAGTGCAAAAGAGCTAGAAAAGGGTGCCCAATGCCTTAGTATAGGTATTTTTCCTGATAAATTTATTTCCCATTTTTATTGATCTCTAATTTTGGAGATGTGAATTCAAATTTGGGTCTTGGTGGTAAATTAATCTTGAAAAATAAAATAAAATGAGTCCACCTACACTTTAATTTATTCCTATGTTCTACTATATAAACATGAATTATTATTTAAAATTAGAGGGAGGAAGAAATTAATAAGGATGGACTTTACCAAGTTACATCCATTTTTATAGATTTACAAGGTGAATTTCATAATTATTCAAGCTATCAAAATGATTAGAATTTGATGCCCATGGAAGAACGTGATGGAATCTATGTTTTGGAGATAGTTTTGGCTTCTTTAAAGCACTTAATGACTTGTTTTAAAAGTGTTCTTATCTTCAGACTTTGATCTAATTACTACCCTAAGCAAGGTATCTATGTATTTGTATTTTTCTAAGGGTAGTTGACTTTCTCTTGGGTTGGTCTTGTTTATTTCATTTAAGAATCCTTCTCTAACTCATTTGAGTAAGATTTTTGTCATTTTATTTTATTACAACCTTATACACACTTAAGGTTAGGATCACACACATTTTATTAGTTAATCAATCAGCTATTCATGGAGGTAGAAATACCCAAATGGGGGTTTTACCAAGGTAAACTCCTATATAGCCACCCCTTTTCCCCTCTTTTTTGCGATATTATAATTTCAAATCCAAAGATGGAAAATTATTGAGTGGAAGTACAAAGTGCAGATCTATAAGTTTCAGGCTAGAAAGTTGTAGAGTTAGATCTTATTTCTTAGTCAAGGGCTCCTAGCACCCCTGACATATCAATTCAACCCCAAATTTACAATACATGTGCCCATAAGTATTCCCTTCTCTGATTTTTCTTCATTATGTGACTTTTGAGTTAAATAGGTCAATTAATTAACAATAAATTCAATCAATATTAAAGGAAACAAAAGTATTAGGCCCAAGACAAATTGGATCTCCTTCTAAGTTGTTATACAATCTTATTACCTTGTTGGATTGGATTCTAATGTTGATGCAAAGAAAGATTGATCTTAGTAATCTATTCACTGGGTCTAGGATCTCTTTTTTCACATCACAAAAATGTAAGAGATCTTGACATTATTATGGTATTTTTTAGATCAACATTGAAAGTTGTGAAAACTTGATGGAGAGCACACTTGAAATTTAGGTGATTTTTACATTTTGTAGAACACACCTTTGGGCATTGACAATGAAGTCCAACCCTTTGGGTTGGATTCCCAAATAAAATCCAAGCCTAAGGGTTGGAAATACCAAAGGTAGCACATACCACAAGTGTATTTTTTCAAGGTAAAAAATAGGGAAAGATAAAAAAGAATGTGCATCCCATGATTTTGGACCCACATGCTCTATTTTAACTTGAAAACTACACTTTCTTTGATACAGAAACACATTTTTTTTTAATTTTAAGAAATTTCACTCATTGTTTGACAAATATATCACCTTTTTATTTTTTCATTGAAATATAATTTTAAAATTGCATATTTCTAAATTGAAATTATAATTTGAATATTTTTTTATGTTTTGAAGAACTTGAATGGTTGTTTTCATGTTTTAAAGAACTTTAAATTTTATTTTCATTTTTTTATTTTGATTTTAATAATTGTCAATTATTTTAACCAATTATATAAAATTGACATATAATTCAACACAATATCAAGAAAATTAATAAAAAACTCAAACATTGGAGGAACGTGAAATTGAGAATGAATGAGATAATTTTGTGTAATTAATAAATTGAAGCCTGGATTTGAAAGTATACTCTCTTTTCCATCTCAATTTGATATTTTATAGTTTAATAGTTTGAATAATATGAAATTTCCTTATTAATAGTTCTACTTAAAGCTTGGAAGATATTTTGTAGGTAGCATACCCATAAGACCATAAATATAAGTGATTAAATCCTTGCTCTATGCCTAACACATATTCTCTTTGGTGTCAATTCTCATATTATAGCCTCATAAAAATAATTCACACTTTAGGTTATAATTGATCATTTGCTACTTATAGCTTGTGGGAAAATAGATCAAAACACATGTTTTATTCTCAAATGACTAGCATTGTCGCCTTTCCTAGTCTTCACTACTATTATATGCCCATGATTCCACCAATCCCTTGACTTCCCTATGACCACTAGCTTTCTTCTATCCACTTGCTCTACATTATTTTTTAGGGATACATGTCAATTTTTATGATGGTAGATCACAGTAGCAAATCATCTCCCACAATTTGTTTCATTCTCATTTTCAAGCTACCTCATTCCTTCAACCAAGTTAACTCTTACATCCACCATCCCACAACCTATCACTTGTATCCTCTTCCTCACCACAAATTTTAACCAAACATGAAGAGTATAGGACATGTGGTTTGAATTACTTGTGTTTTGAGGAACCTACCCTAATGTCTTATTTTCCATATCAATTAGAGGATGGAATGTCTAGTTAGTTTTATGAGATCCTAAATATATTTACCATTTAATTTCTACCTCAATATTTCATTCCTACCATCACACATATTTTATCTATTTCATATCATATAGCCCAACCTTTCATACCTCCTTTTATATTATACCATCTCCATCCATATTTCATCTTATATAGATACCCTTACAATAAACCTTTCTTTCCATTCATTACTAACCAAATTCTCTTTTCCTTTAGGACTAAACACCTCAAGTGACCACTTTATGTCCTATATTTTAAATAGAATTTTAAAATTGCATATTTCTAAATTGAAATTGTAATTTGAATATTTTTTTATGTTTTGAAGAACTTGAATGGTTGTTTTAATGTTTTAAAGAACTTGAAATTTTATTTTCATTTTTTTTATTTTGATTTTAATATTGTCAATTATTTTAACCAATTGTATAAAATTGACATATAATTCAACACAATATCAAGAAAATTAATAAAAAACTCAAACATTGGAGGAACGTGAAATTGAGAATGAATGAGATAATTTTGTGTAATTAAGAAATTGAAGCCTAGATTTGAAAGTATACTCTCTTTTCCATCTCAATTTGATATTTTATAGTTTAATAGTTTGAATAATATGAAATTTCTTTATTAATAGTTCTACTGAAAGCTTGGAAGATATTTTATAGGTAGCATACCCATAAGACCATAAATATAAGTGCTTAAATCCTTGCTCTATGCCTAACACATATTCTCTTTGGTGTCAATTCTCATATTATAACCTCATAAAAATAATTCACACTTTAGGTTATAATTGATCATTTGCTACTTATAGTTTGTGGGAAAATAGGTCAAAACACATGCTTTATTCTCAAATGACTAGCATTATCACCTTTCCTAGTCTTCACTACTATTATATGCCTATGATTCTAGTAATCCCTTGACTTCCCTATGACCACTAGCTTTCTTCTATCCACTTGCTCTACATTATTTTTTAGGGATACATGTCAATTTTTATGATGGTAGATCATAGTAGCAAATCATCTCCCACAATTTGTTTCATTCTCATTTTGAAGCTACCTCATTCCTTCAAACAAGTTAACTCTTACATCCACCATCCCACAACCTATCACTTGTATCCTCCTCCTCACCACAAATTTTAACCAAACATGAAGAGTAGGACATGTGGTTTGAATTACTTGTGTTTTGAGGAACCTACCCTAATGTCTTATTTTCCATATCAATTAGAGGATGGAATGTCTAGTTAGTTTTATGGGATCCTAAATATATTTACCATTTAATTTCCACCTCATTATTTCATTCCTACCATCACACATATTTTATCTATTTCATATCATATAGCCCAACCTTTCACACCTCCTTTTATATTATACCATCTCCATCCATATTTCATCTTATATAGATACCCTTACAATAAACACTTCTTTCCATTCATTACTAACCAAATTATCTTTTCCTTTAGGACTAAACACCTCAAGTGACCACTTTATGTCCTATATTCAAACACTAGACACCTCATAATTCACCCTATATTCTATTATTCCTTTTAATCCCATCCCATTAATGTCTAATAGTTCACCCATTTTATGTTATCTCATCTTGGCCCATCCCATCAATCTCAACTATTCCATATTATATTTCATTAACCCATTATATTACCATACCATTACCCTCTCTTATTTCACTATATTTTTCATGGTACCCTCCTATCCCGTACCACTAATCTCTACTAGTATATCCTATGTTCCATTATCACTTTTTATTCTCATCCCATTGTACCCTATCATATTTCACATTATGTTCCATTATCCCCTCTTGGTCTTGTCCCTTTATCCTTCCTATATTATACCACCTCCTTCCATATTTAATCTTATACACACCCTCACATACCCTTACAAGAAACCCTTACTTCAAGTCATTATTGACCAACTCTCTTTTCCACTATTACACACCTCAAGTGGCCACTTCATGTCCTATAGTCAAATACTAGATACCTATCCATTCACCCTATGTTCCATTATTCTGTCCTAATCCCATCCCATTAACCTATAATAGTTCATCTTATGTTTCATTATCCCATCCTAGCACATACCATTAATCTCTACTAGTTCATCCTATTTTTCATTATCCCCTCTTCATCTTATCCCTTTATCCCTTATGTATTATACCACCTCCCTCCATATTTCATATTATACACACCCCCTTGCAAGAAACCATTATTTTTCACTGATTATTAACTAAATCACATGTACACTATTACTACACACCTCAAGTTCCCACTTCACATGTCCTATAGTCAAACCCTAGACACATCCGAAATTATAGTTCACCATGTGTTCCATTATTCCCTCCTAATCCCATACCACTAATCTATAATAGTTCACCCCATGTTTTTTAATCCCATCTTGTCCCATCCCATCTATCTCTATGAGTCCATCCTATGTTCCATAATCCCTTTCTATTCCCATCCTATTACCTTTTCTTATTTCACTCTATGTTATACTATCCCCTATTGGTCTTGTCTCATTATCTTCTCTTAATTCACCCTATGTTCCATTATTCCATTATAATCCCATCTTATTAACCTCTAATAGTTCATCCTATATTTTATGATCCCATCTTAGCCCATCCCATTAATATGTACTATTCCATCCTATGTTTTTTTATCCCCTCTTGGTCTTTTCTCTTCTATATTACACCACTTCCCTCCACATTTCATCCTATACACATACCCTTAGAAGAAGCATTTCCTTCCACTCACTATTGACCAAATATCTTCTCCATTACAAATTAACACCTCATTTTCCCATTTCATCTCCTATAGTCAAACCCTATAAACCTCTTAATTCACCCTATGTTCCATTATTCCCTCTTAATCCCATCCCATTATCTCCACTTGGTCTTATCCCATTATCCCCTCTTCATTCACCGTATGCCCATGATACCATCCTAATATTGTCCTATTCATCACATGATGCAAGAGCATTTGGGCACATGCACAATCTTGCATCAACTAAAAATATTTTTGGTTTAATTTTTCAGTTTTGGCTTGTTTGATTCTCTATTGAAAGGCAAACACAGATGTGACTTCAGAAGTAGAAAAGACATTCAATGAGAAAATACTAATTCTTGGCATAGTTGCAAGGTTGATTAAATAAATTGAGGGAATGAGAAGAGTCAACTTAGTAATTTTGGGAATGTAATTTGTTTGAAATATAGACTCACAATGGGGCAGCGGAAAAATGAAGTGGTTCATGTCTCTTATTTTGAAAGATCGATTATCCTTCAACATGGCGTGGGTTCAATTTTTGTGTGGATATTCTCATTTTTGAAGATTCAAAAATAAAATAAAAATAAATAACATTACTTTATCAACACACTGCATTTTCTTCATTTAGAGGAGAATTATTTAAATCAACATGCCTTTTCATATACCAATGCAACCCTTTGAAGATCAATGAATTTGAAGTGAAATACCATGCCCTTATGGAATCTAATAATTGATTGAAATAATAGAGGGGGTGGTGATTACAAATTTTGGAGGGAGATAAAAAAACCCAACACTAAGGAAGAATTTAAAAAATACAGAGGACAAGTGCAAAGGTAGGAGGTTTCACAATGAACAAGGGGAGAGATTTTTCACACATATAGTAGGGGGAAATTAGCGCCATGTGAGAGGGAATGAGGTGCTAAATGTAAGAAATGTACAATGACCAAACAACTAGCCAAGTTGTACATATGGGAAATCATTTTTTTTTAAAGGCAGAGAGAGATAGAATGAGCAACAACACAAGAAAAATATTTTGAATGCAAATCAATAAATTGAATGGCAATAGGTGCATGTAGGTCAGTAATGGAGGGATGCATTGAAGGAAAATAACTTATTGTTAAGAAATATTGCATTCAAACCCACAATCTTAAATCATTTCCTACATAACCCATGAGAGATAAACATGCATGCAAGTTTTCCAAAATGCATAGATCAAATAGACAAGCCTTAACATAACACAAGATATACCCTAGGAAAACCCTCAAGAGGGAAAAATTCAATCTCCAAAAGCATCCATACTCCATCATATTAATTAGAAATAAAGCAATACAAGAGTTACAATGAATACCTCTGAAGCATCAAGCCTTCCAATGCATTCCCATGTGTCCAAGCATGAATCCACACATCCCATGCCATGCTTCACAAATGCATTCCACAAGAAGACTCAACAATGATAGCCAACCCTCTCATCCAACCTAAACCACTACACATGTGTTTTCTTTTATAGACACAAGCTCACACAAAATACAACTAGTGGTAAGGTAAAACCATGTGAATACAAAAACACTAACTGCTTATTTAATATTGGGTGCTAAGACATCAAATTATTTAATATTTCCCCAAAATTAAATTATTATCACATGTCTCCCACACATTAAATAATAATACAATGTTACAATACAACATCAAGTGGTCCCCAAATAATTATCTAGTGTGATTAACCACACCACCAAGGTGTATGATAACTAAATAATTATTTAATTAAAATATTTTAATAAATCAATTTATGCAATGGTGTACAACATCAAGTGGTCCCCAAATAATTATCTAGTGTGATTAACCACACCACCAAGGTGTATGTGTACAACACCATATCCCAACATTCTCCCACTTGTTGTATACATTGCATAAAGGATCAATACATGAAATACATCATCATAACCATGCATGAAACCACATGAATCTATAACATGCTCTCGTGCTCCATCAAGATACCTGCAATAAGAACCAAGTGACCACCATCTCAAGAAAGAACTCCTCTCATCCTCCAACATGGCACCTAATGAGTCTAGTTTATGGTCTAATTTTGGGTAGAATTTATGATTTAGCTGTTGAAGTCATCATGGACTTTGATGTTAAGTATTGATACTTTTATGATATTTCCTCAAGACTTTAGACATTGGGCCTAATCCCATTTCTACAAATATTTAATGATATTGGCATGTTATTTGGACTATCTATATTAATCCTGCATGTGGTTAATGAATGTTCTTAAAGGTGGTTACAGATATGCAATTATTGTGCGTACTAACATTGCCATGCAGATATGATTTGAGGATGCTAAATTGAGAGACACCGCCAGTTGGGCATGCACCCTAACGTCCAACAAGGGAATCATTCAAAGGTCAAAGGAGGTCAACAATAGGAGATTCCCCATGAAAATTGGATGTAACCGCACTGTAGTGGTATTTATCGATGTTGAGAAAATGTGCACGTTACTATAGTGCTAAATCTGCGTTTGGAGCTGCATGTCTGACTAGATTCCATGCATGTGTAACCACCGTTGCTTCACTTTCTCTACTTTCCCTAATGTAGTGTCCTCCCAATTCATGAAGTTGACCGCCTTATTTATTTGGTAGTATAAATAAGGTTCAGATGCTCCTTCTCCAAAAAAGGTTGCACAATATGATATTGTACTTGCACTCTTTAGTTTTCAACAATACAATTATGCTACTCTTTTCTACTCATGTTTCCAGTGAATAAAATAAAGTTCTAAGTTTGAGCATATGAGTTTCCATTAGTTTAGAGGATACTTATCCAAGGGGGCCTACTTGGTGAGTAATCTATCCTTTAGTTTAGTATTACTTTCTTATCAGTAACTAGTTAAGAATCTAGCATTGATTATTCCTGCAGCTAAAGCAGACGAAGTAGTTTCCTATTTGTTGCTTAGATTTTCATTTTCGTCATGCATTTTAGCTTGGTGTAGATGTTGGTTGATGTTCATCATTTATGTTATTCCTTTCCAAGCACTTTACTTTCAACATTGTGTCTTTCTTAGTCGTAGAATGAAAATGGCTACTTTGGATTCCTAGTGCACATATTGTGTTGACCCATTTCAAGTTCACGTCCTTGGGTTGAAAAGTTAAATGCACCTTCATGATGATTGAAATAGTTGTTCAGGTTAGATGTCCATCTCTTAATCATGACTGTAAAGGCCTAGTTGTTAAATCATTGTAGGAGGCCAACATTTTTGGCATCGTTGTTGAGGATGGTGTCAAACTAGGAAGTTCTTTGGAGTCATTGATAGTTTTCTTGTTGTAGTATTTCTAAAATTTGTTCTTGGCATACCCCTCATTTAGGAAGTAATGACCCCCCTTATTCTTTACCAATTCTTTGTGTGAGCTGGCTAATAGTGAGTTGATATCGCATGCATAGAGGAAGGAGAAGAGATGCTTTTGGGAGATTCCTTCCTAATAATCCTGATCCATTCCAGCTAGAAGAGCTTCCAAATCTACCAAGGGATGAAGAAGAAGAAGAAGAAGAAGAAGAGCCAAACCCCTTGGTTGATGCATTTCCTGATCTAACCAGTTCTGAAGCTTCCTCTAAAGACCAAAATCAGTTTGAGAATCCCTTTGGTTGGGGAATCCATCAAACAGGAATGGGTGATGCAAATAGAAATAGACCTAACCAACCAGCTTTTCCTTTCCCCATTTCCCATCAGAATGAAGTTGACAACATAAAAAATATCCCTGCTTCATCACTCCCCAAGTTTTATGGACTTGTCACAGAAGATCCTGATACCTTCTTTGAGTTTGACATACTCTACAGGAGTTATGACTATACCACTAATGCCCATAGGCTTAAGCTATTTCCTACCACTCTGAAAGAAGCTACATTAAGATGGTTCATGAGCCTAGGCAGAGATACTGTGGAAAATTTGGAGGACATGAAGAAAAAGTTCCTTAAGAAATACAAGGAATATTGCAGAGGCAGTGACATGAGAGGATATGACATTTTCAGGATGCAGCAAAAGGAAGATGAGAGCCTGGAGGATTACATTTCAAGGTTTATGTTCTTCTTAAAGAAATCTCCACACCATACCCTCAACGAAGAATCACAAAATCTACTTTTCTTAAGAGGAATTAATGAGAACTGCACTGATGCCTTGGACCTAATGGCAGGAGGAGATATCACCCAAGTTCCTTGGGAAGACATCAAGAAAATATGCCAGAACTATGCCAAGGTAGCTTCAAAGAAAGGGAGAGCTTACTAATCCTCTATGGGTAAGTCATCTACCAGTGGAGTTTCAAGGATGGAGATCACACACTTGCTAGCGTATTTCAAGCAAGACATCATAAATAATCTAGCTACTTAGCTGGATACACTTCAGGCCAAGAAGAAACAAGAGGAGGTGGAGGCAATGATGATAGAGTATTTCCCCCATTGCAGACAAAAGAAGGACTATAGATGCAAGATGGTAACTAATATTGAAAGTAAGTAGATTCCACCTAAGTTCAAACCAATCCAGATTGAAGAAGATAAAGTCTACTATGTTGCACAAAGGAAGCCTTGGGCTCCAAGACAAGGTATGCCACCGGATCCACTATCTTATGTTGGGCCATATTTTAATTCCTATTCATCTAGTAACCAATGGAAGCCTCCATATCCATCCAACTATGGAGGATATCCACCATAACCTTGAGGTAACCCTCCAAATTCTTGGCCCAATAATCAAAAATCTCCACACCAGTGGTAACAACCTCAGGGGAATTGACAAAAATATCAATGGCATTGGCAACCACCTCTAGGAAATTGGTAGCAAACAAATCAATGGAGGGGAGGACAACAATGGCCAACCTAGCCAAATAGTTACATGTAGCCACCTTCTCAGCCCCAGTAGCCTACTATAATGCCTCCCCCTGCTAATCCAAGCTCAAATCCACCTACACCTACTCAGCTACCAGCTCGGCCCACACCCAATCCAAATAACAAACCAAAACAATAGCCTATATATTTTTCTGATTCAAATCAATTTCCTACATATGTTGTGAGTGTAAGTGACATCCATTTGCATTCAGGAACTAATTTACCAGCCCCTTCCAAGCCCATTATCACTGAGCTTCCTGTAGAAAAGGAAGAAGAACCTCTAAATGATCCCATTTAGCCAAGTGCACCTTAAAATCATGAACCATTCCTAGCCAAGTAGACTGAACAAGCACCACCATTCCCTCAGAGATTGGAAGTTGCCAAGAAAAAGGAAGAAAAATAGGACACAACCTTTGACATCTTGGATCAACTTAAGCATATATGTGTCTAGATTCCTCTATTTCAGGCCATAAAGGATGTCCCAATCTATGGAAAGGAAATCAAAGAAGCATGCCTCAAGAGGCTAGGAAGGAAAAATAAAAACCCAACTACAATTCATGTGGTGGGATAGCTGGCTGACATCATGCTTGGAAAAGTGACTATTCCCAAGTACAATGACCCAGGTAGTCCTGTAGTAGTAGTTGTTATAAACGAGATCGAAATAAAGAATGCTCTGATTGATTTAGGGGCAACAATAAATGTATTGACTAAAGACATCCTGCAACAACTAAACGTTGCAAGCATGAGATCTACTCCTACTATCCTACAGCTCACTGATAGTTCTACTATTAAGTCCCATGGTATAGTGGAGGATCTTGTGGTAATTCTAGACTCCTGGGAGTACTCAACAAAATTTATGATTCTTTCTCCTAAGGCCACACTAGGAGGGTATCCCATTATTCTTGGAAGGCCATGGTTGGCAACTACAGATGCATATATTGGATGTTGATCAGGATACATGACCATTTCTAATGGGAAGAGCACCAAAAATTTTGTTCTTTATCCTCCTGCTTAGCCGTCCCATGATGAAGATAACCCCGTATGGCCACATGTTGGTGAAGAGGCTGAGGAAGTTAATTTTGTGGCGCAACTTATGATGTTAGGCAGAAGCTCTTTCATGCAGCTTCAAGATGAAGATGAAGTATTGGATAACATCATTCAGAACCTTTGTGAAGTGGAGGAATCATCATCTTCTCATTCTACTGCTTCAGTCAAGACACTTCTACCTACTCTTCCTGCAACCACTGTTCCTGCAAAAATTCTTCCTGCAGCCACTCTTCCTGCAGCCAGACTTCCTACAGCAATAGGTATGTCCCATACATTGCTGCCATATTAACTCAAGGTACCATGCATCAATGAAGCATCCATGATAGAGTTAACTACACTAGTGCAGATATCAGAGGGAAAACATTTGAATGTTAACAACAAGCTGAGTGAAGAACAACAGTTGCTATTGGAAAACTTATTGAGGAATCACCAACATGCATTTTCCTGGGACTATCATGACATGAAGGGATTGGACCCTAAGATTTGCACTCATAGAATTTACATCAAAGATGATTGCATCCCAGTGATGCAGCCACAAAGAAGAATTAACCCTGCACTAAGAGAAATTGTAAAAGGGGAACTGCAAAAATTGCTAGATACAAGATTTATCTACCTTGTTTCGGATAGCCAATGGGTGTCTCCATTAGTGATTATGCCCAAGAAAGGAGGGAAATGGCGAGTTTGTGTTGATTATAGGGAACTTAATGTTGCCACCAAAAAGGACCATTTCCCCTTACCTTTCATAGATCAAGTTTTGGACACACTTGCAAGAAAGCAATACTTTTCTTTTCTAGATGGATTCAATGACTACAACCAAATCCAAATTGCACTAGAGGATTAGGAGAAGACCAATTTTACCTATCCATGGGGGACCTATGCCTACTCAGTACTCCCATTTGGCTTATGTAATGCACCTACAACCTTTCAGAGGGCAGTCATATTTTTTAGATAGCTCTCTTGATTGCATGGAAATTTACATGGATGACTTTACTACCTATGGTGCTAATTTCAATCAGGCATTAGAAAATATCAGGAGAGTCCTACAGAGATGTGAAGACCAAAATCTATCACTAAATAGTGAAAAGTGCTTCATGATGATGCAGGAAGGTGTAGTCCTTGGCCACTACATCACCCACAAAGGAATTCAAGTAGATCTTGCAAAGATTGAGGTGATCATAAATCTACCCACACCTGCAAAACAAAATGATGTTAGGAGTTTCTTGGGTCATGCAAGATATTATAGGCATTTCATCAAGGATTTTAGAAAAATAGCAGCACCATTGTATACCCTCCTCACTAAAGATGTTGAATTCTAATGGATTGAAGATTGTGACAAGGAATTCTCTGATTTAAAGGTAGCCTTGACTCATGCTCCTATACTTAAGGGACCTAATTGGGAGCTTCCTTTCCACATCCATAAAGATGCATCCAATTATTTGAGGACAGAAATAAGGAGCTATTGAAAATTCCATTTATTTTGTTAGAAAAAACTTGCAGGGAGCTGAATTCAACTATACAGTGACAGAGAAAGAAATGTTGGCAATGATCTATGCCCTGAACAAATTTAGGCATTACATCACAGGTTACCAAATCTTTGTGCACATTGATCATGCAGCCATCAGTTATCTCATAAATAATTCTTTGATCTCTGGTAGGCTGTTAAGATGGTTATTGTTGATGCAAGAGTTTGACATAACCATTGTGGATAAACCAAGGAAGACTAATGTTGTTGCAGATTTTCTTTCAAGGCTGACTACATTAGGGGATAATCAAGCCATAGATGACTCTTTTACTGATGAGCATCTATTCTCCATCAATGTACAAACACCCAGGTATGCTAACATAGCTAATTATCTGGTCATAGGTAGAGTTCCTCCTCACTTCTCTCCAAAAGAGACAAGGGAACTTATTGAAAAATATTTTCCTTTCTCATGGATTGTTGAATGTTTGTTTTATAATGGACCAAACCATGTCATGAGGAGATGTGTGAGATAAGATGAGACATATGACATTTTGCATGCATGTCACAACGAACCATGTGGAGGACATTTTTCAACCAAGAGGACATCAATGAAGATTTTGAACACAAGATATTACTGGCCAGCACTCCACAAGGATACAGGAAGGTATACAAGAAAATGTGATAGATGCCAAAGAATGGGCAGGCCAACCAAATCTAATGAGATGCCACTTTACCCTAAGGTGGAAATCACTCCCTTTGACAAGTGGGGACTGTATTTTGTAGGAGTCATTGACCCTCTATCAAATGGTAAGTCCTACATCCTGGTATGCACTGATTATGTAACAAATGGGTAGAAGTTAAGGCCATGAATCATGCAAGAGATAACAAGGTTGCAAAATTTCTTTATGAAGATATTTTCACAAGGTATGGAGTTCCAAGAGAGATAGTTACTGATCAAGGGGCTCAATTCACATCAACCCTTGTTGCAACACTAGTCATTGAGTACAAAATTAGACACAAGAAGTCTACTCCTTATCACCCCCAGGCCAATGGCCAAGTTGATGTGAACAACAGAGAAATTGAAGCAATTTTGACCAAAATAGTAGCTATCCACATAAAGGATTGGGAAAATAGATTACCAAAAGTTGTTTGGGCCTATAGGACAACCTAGAGAATAACTACACACTTCACTCCATTTGAGTTGCTATATGCAAAGACAACCATGATGCCCATTGAATTTGAACATAAAACTCTAAGGACTGCGGTAGATTTAGGGATGGATATCTCTAAGGCACAAAAAAAGAGAACCATGTAGCTAAATGCTTTGGACGAGATGAGAAGAGTAGCCTTGCATCACATAGAGGTAGTGGAGAATCAGAGAATCAAGTGGCATGAAAAATTTATCAAGGACAAGAAATTCCAACCAGGAGATTGGGCCCTGCTCTATGACTCAAAGTATCAAGACAATGTAGGAAAATTACAAACAAGATGGTTAGGCCCATATGAGGTTGCTAAGGTCTTTCCCAATGGTGTTGTACAACTCGTTACTATTGACCTAGTTAGATTTAAGTTGCTTTTCAATGGTCACTGCCTCAAATTGTATCACAAGCCAACTTCCAAATAGGAGTTTCTGCAACAATTCACTCAGCATGCAACACTAGAGCTTCCTATAGTCGAAGGAAGTGGACCTAGTGTCCCTCCTTCTAGCTAATTAAGGTATGTACTTGTCATAATAAATACTTCCACTTCTGTGAGGTCCACTTCTTCACCCATCCACCCATCTGCCCATCCATCTCCACCTTTCTCTCTCTTCCATCACTTCACTTCATTCCACTCCACCTCATCCCACCTCATCTTCATTAATTTCTCAACTTATTTCCTAAAACGGTGAATGGTACTTTCTCCACAATCTTTGCAATGAATCCTCCACACATTCAGGTATGTGTGCATTAATTGCTATATCTTAATTATCTTTAAAGCATTCATTTAATTTTTGTACGTTAGTATGGACATTCACCATAGCATGCCAATATTCCCTACCCTGTCAAATTTCTATCTCGCATGTAAGTACACATGCCCAAATTTAGGTTGGGGGGAATAAGATGTGAATATTTTTTCCACGTGTTAGTCCATGCTGGTCTACATCAACAAAATTTAAATTGAGCCAATTTGAAATCTGAGTGAGAGGACAACTCGCATGTGTGAGGTGACACCAACTACTGCCGCCATTTCTCCCCATCATAGGTTTCCTTTATTACTCCTTCCTTGCCATTATTGACCCTATCATATCTCAAGTTGCAAACAAAAGGTAAATTAGAAAGGGAAAAATTCAGTCGACACTGGCATTGGAAATTTAACAAGTGTTGCAAGAAGGTGAATTTGGTTTCCAGACAAGAATTGTAGGAAGGAAACCATAGAGTGATTGGTTGATTGCAAATAATGGGAGGTGGGTTAATTAAAAATGAACCCACAGTGCATGATGTATTACTGTAGGATGCACCCTTCCTGGCCGAATCCAAAAACTTCAGGTGGATAGATTACTTCCTAAAGCTAGATGATTTTGATGAAGACATTGCAATAGAGTTCGCCCAAACATTGTCTGAAGGGAAAGCCACAGTAAAAGGTCTAGAGGTCATAGCGACTGAAGAAAGAATTGCAGAAGTCATAGGGTTTCCTTCTGATGGTGAAAATTACCCTACTTCCAAAGATACCAAATCAACTAGGTCCAAATTTACAAAGCCAAACGACCCTCCATTGAGCATAGATAAATAGGGTGTGAAGAGAATGTCTCCGCCCGAGCCATGGAAGCAGATAGCTATTTATGTCATAAAATATATCACCTGTGAAGGTCGCCAGTTGAATTTGCATTCTGTGCACTTCAAGATTTTGAATCACATGAGGCACAGAAGGAGGATGAATGTGTCGAACATGCTATACAACCTTCTTTCAATCATGGTGGCTGAGACTCATAAAGGTAGGGACAATTTTCTTTCCCACCATTGTCTAATTAAATTATTAGTTGAGAAATCTTTGCATGATGTGTCTGGAATGACTTGGGAAGAATTTATAAAAATTAATTAAATTAGACTTGAGAATTTGCAGCCTAGGGTTTTACCTCAACCTCATAGGTCTAGCAGGAGATTGAGCACGGCTGAAGCCACTCTTGGTGATTCAACCTCTGGTGCAGGCCCTAGTGTAAACCCTCCTATAGTAGAAGAAACCATAGAAATTATTTCTTCTGGAACAGAGCACTCAGAAAAAGAAAGCTCTTCCCTAGATTCTGATGACGACGTTCCACTTGGCACCCTGATGAAAAATAGGGCATAAAGGAGAGAGGAAGAAATGAGAAAAGGAAAATCCAAAAAATAGCCAACAAAAAAAGAGGTTCCAAGCTCTAAGAAGAGAAAGGATGACAGTGTTCATCTTGTAGCTAAAGAAAAACATGATAGGCCTCTCAAAAAATCAAGACCAGCTAGGCCAACCTTTATTCCATCTCTACAGGAAAGCCCTAAATCTAGAGAAATACCACAAGGGGACACAGAAGCTCCAATGGGGCAGGAGAATGTTGAGGAAGAAGATGTATTTAAGATGGCAATAAACATCACATTGGCCGATCTTGCTGACATTGGAGAACAAGTGGAGAATCAAGAGTATGAGGAAAATTAGGATTTCCTGTAGCAAGAGATCTTGCAACATAAGCAAGAGATCCTACAGCAAAAGCACGAACAAGAGTAGGAGTCCCTGCAACAACAACAAGAATTGGGAGAACAATTTGTACCCCTGCAACCAAAATTAACTAAACAACCTAAATCCTTGCAGCTAGTACCATGGGAAGCGAAAGCATCAATGCCAGGAAAAATGCTAGTAGGAATACATAACCCCCCTGATTTTTCAATGCATAAGGTAGCTATGCATTTATGAAAAGAGATACAAAGAAGGGAAGCAAAATGGAAAGAACAGAAACATAGGCTAAAGAAGGAAATTCAAAAGAGAGATGAAGAGATTGAGGACAAGGATGCAAAAATTGCCACCTTAAAGAAGAAGGTGGATGGTATGGAAACTCTGGTACCAAAAATTTTAGAGTGCAGGACCCCTCCAAGGGTCTATGCTCTGCATTTTAAGGAGAAATATCTTTCTTTTAGGATGGAAATAATTCTCTTAGGTTTGAACCCTTCCATTGAGACCCCTATGGAATTTTTCAATGCTTATCAGATTACTTACCCTGAAATGAAGAATTTATTGTGTGAGTTTTATTTGCATAATTATGTTGTGATTCAAGACCATGATTGGAATCCACTGTTGTATGTTGGGGATGTCCAATTAAGGGAATTTATGTCTTGGGTGCAAAATGAGATTAGTTGGGGACAACAATATGGGGCTTATAAGCAAATGGAATCAAACATCCTTTTGTCCATTAGGGCTGAGTCAAGGAATCCAAGGGACATTTTAAGGGAATGACAGAATTCTTTTCAGACCTAGTTATGGTGATAGGATTATGCCTTGGATAGAAGTAGTTTATAGTGAATATGAGGAAAAGGAAAAAGAAAAAGAGGAAACAGTGAAGATATACCTCTCACAAAGATGGAATAGCTTAACTGATGAGCTAAAGCAATCTGAACCCCACTCTATATAGAACTATGTTGCAACTCTTAAAAGAATTGACAGATATATTCACATTGGAAGGACAAAAGGGTGATTCTAGCTTCCTCTAACTTTTCAGCCACCCATCCTAATGTGGCATGTACCAAACTTCAGGTTCTACCACTATGATATTACTGCAAAGAGACAAAGATTGAGCAGATTCGATAGATCGAGAGGATTCTATTGGGACCCTGATTCATGCACATCAAACATTGATGTAGGACAGTTGCCAGTTGCAAATTTCAAAGCATTGACTGAGCAAAAGAAAAAATCTTCCCTTGCTAGAGGACCAAAAAAATATTAGGTTGGGGGGAGTGATGATTCTAGTTTATGGTCTAATTTTGGATAGAATTTATGATTTAGCTGCTAAATTTATCATGGAATTTGATGTTAAGTATTGATACTTTTATGATATTTCCTCAAGACTTTAGACAATGGGCCTAATCCTATTTCTGCAAATCTTTAATGACATTGGCATGTTATTTGGACTATCTATATTAATCCTACATGTGGTTAATGAATTTTCTTTAAGGTGGTTACAAATATGCAATTATTGTGTGTACTAACATTTCCATGTAGATATGATTTGAGGATGCTAAATTGAGAAAGACACCGCCAGCTGGGCATTCACCATAACGTCCATCAAGGGAATCATTGAAAGGTCAAAGGAGGTCAACGGTAGGAGATTCCCCATGCAAATAATATATAACCACCCTGTAGTGGTCTTTATTGATGTTGAGCAAACATGCGCATTATGACAATGCTAAATCTACGTTTGGAGTTGCATGTCTGACTAGATTCCATGCATGTGTAATTGTCGCCGCTCCACTTTCTCTGCTATCCCTCATGTGGCATCCTCCCAGTTCGTGGAGTTGATCGCCTTGTTTATTTGGTAGTATAAATAAGGATCAGATGCTCCTTCTCCAAAAAAGGTTGCACAATCTGATATTGTACTTGCACTCTTAAGTTTTTAGCAATACAATTATGTTACTCTTTTGTACTCATGTTTCCAATGAATAAAATAAAGTTCTAAGTTTGAGCATCTAAGTTTCCATTAGTTTAGAGGATACTTATCCAAGGGGGGCTACTTGGTGAGTAATGCATCCTTTATTTTAGTATTATTTTAGTATTACTTTTTGTTAGTAACTAGTTAAGAATCTGGCACCGATTGTTCCTGCAACCACTAGAATTATATTTTGTGATTGTTCCTGCAGCCAAAGCAGATAGAGTAGTTTCCTATTTGTTGCTCAAATTTTCACTTCCCTCATGCATTTCAGCTTGGTGTAGATGTTAATTGATGTTCAAAATTTATGTTATTCCTTTCCAAGAACTTTACTTTCAACATTGTGTCTTTCTTAGCTGTAGAATGAAAATGGCTACTTTGGGTTCCTAGTGCACATACCGTGCTGACCTATTTCAAGTTCACGTCCCTGGGTTGACAAGTTAAATGCACCTTCATGATGATTGAAATAGTTGTTTAGGTTAGATTTCCAATCTCTGAATCACAGCTATAAAGGCCTAGTTGTTAAATCATTGTAGGAGGCCAACACCACCTATGGAAGAAAATGAATATTCCAAGGTGTATATGCACCAAACCATGAGCACAAACATCAAATCCAAGTGATAACAAAAGCTCTAACCAAGTTGTTGTCAACTGAAAAACCCACATGATCAAAAATAGCATCCACAACACATGCTAATACATCCAACCATCCATACCTCCAAGGTATCAATACATCAGTAAACTCATGCCAAGAACATATGCAACCCATAAACCACAATGAATCTCCCCATATCAAACCTGTCAATGAAGAACATATGTATCTAGGGACTCCCACTGCATAGGTAATGTCAAAGCATAAAAATTATACCAACCAACACTATACATCAAGGTGTGATAAGTAAATGAAAGCATAAGTACCAAGAACAATATCAATTATCCACACATACAACCTATGAAGCTGCATAATATCTCACAACATTTTGCCACCATCCTCCCCAAAACATGAACATCCAGGAAGGAACCATGAAGAGAGAAACCTGTAAACCATAATTTCCTCCTACCAACACCTCAAAAGTGTACTACTGTGTCAAGTATGATCTCCTAACAACCCCAAATGAAAATCCTCAACAACATCCCTAACACCCAATCTCATAAACCAAGTACATCATATGAATCAATGTAATAATTCCAAAGATGGATGTAAGCCTCTCTAATCAAGAAGATCAAACTCATAGTAACCATTACCATAAATAGAAATCAGCCCATAAACTATCTCCTAACAATCCTCATTAAAAAATGATATTATAAACTCAAATGCACAAGGAGATAACCATGCCAAAACATCCCTCAAAATGAATCCTCCATAACTAACTATCCATAGCTCAAGATCCATATCTATGAAAGATAAAGCATATAAACTCGTGCTAACCAAATGTCAAATGAGTATCCATAACATCATGAATCAAATCAATCCCATAAGAATCAAAGCATGAAACATAACACATCTAAAAGATATAATGGGAAAATACCTCTCAAATCATAAACTACCGTGTAGACCAAGAGTGGGGAATGAGAATGCTCCTCCAGGATAACCAAGTCATCATGAATCACTCCAAGAACAATCTCCTATATTGGTCCATAACCAGGTGAAAGCCTCTTAGTCTTCCTACTAAAACCTCTAAAGAGTAACCATCTCAAGCAAATGTCTCTAATCACAAGAGAACACCAACCATCACCTACATCTCCAAGTATCCACGAGCACCTGTAACTAGTCAATCCATGCCAAACTCCAAATGAAACATAGAACCATCATGAAGTAATCAAACAAATGATCAATGTACTCAATACAAAGAGAATCACACACGATCAGTGTCAAAACTCCAACCACAGAATCATGAAGCTATCATGACAAAATGATCTAACCATCTCCTCCTAGGAGATTACATGAACCATAACACACATATATACATCTTGGTCTAAAGAGAACAAGTATCATGTCAAACTCTAAACATGTATCAAGAGTGAACCATGACATAATAGAAAACACTCTAAACCAAGAATACATATCCCCAATCACATGAAGACAATCATACCCAATGATGCATCCACATCACTACCAACAACTCCCATTGAACCATGATATGAGCTACACATGGCATCATTAAAACCATCTCCTCCATGAAGATCTTCCTGGTCTACACACACTCAACTGCAATTTCAATAACATACAAGTAAACCAAGATCTCCAAGCAAGAAGATACATACAACCACCAACAAAGCATCACAAATCAATCCAACACCGCCAAGTCATCATTGTCAAAAGATCCCACTAAAAGTGTCTAACCAATAAATGTAACCAAACTATCATGACATCATGATTAAACCACATGCTACAAGTCCCATGAATCGACTAATAAAGTACTCAAATCATCCATCCTCTCAATCTCAAAACAACATACCAATGGACAAATGACCACAAACATGCCAACTAATGAAATATGCATTAAAAAAAATGAATAAAACCTGGTGGATATAGACAATATACATCCAATTCATCCCACTACAAATGAATGAGTGGCCAACCCACACACCCACATAACTCATAGATCCAATCACTAAAACATGCAAACTTGTATCACATTAGTAACTATCAATCGAGATATCAAAGAAGATAACCATGTAGACTAAATTACTCAAACACCAAATCAACCTCAGATCTGATTTTCCAATCATGTTCACAAAAGAGTAATCATAGTAAAGGAACCAAATAAGCATCAAGAAGATAAGACCAATCTCCTAACATCGAACTATATCACCACCACACACCACATACATGATCATGTCATGCCAATGCATCAAATGTACCTACATATCCATGAAACCATAGCCATATCCATCACTGTTCCTACACTCAACTATCACCCATACAAGACTCCAAGTCTCAAACCATGTCCTCAAAATAGAAGACGATCTGTGTACTTGTCACCATCAAAGTACCAACTCTAAAAATCACCTGTAAACTTGTATCTAGAAGCACCAATCTGATAATCAACTATAGCATCATAAATAACATATAAAAACATGTACTCCCTCAAGGTTTCACCTCTTGACTCATTTGGATGCTCACACAATCGTACCTTGAATCTCAGGCACCTACAAGCAATCAAACAAGTACCAAGCTCAACCAACTCCTCAAACTGATAAACAATCTAAACCACTATGCATTACACTGCAAATTCTCTCCAATGCCTCTTTGAAATTGAAAATCTGATTTTGTATGCAAAAGTTATGACCAAAACCATGCAAATGAGAACATCTGACTTCCAGGCTCCAAAAAAATTTCAAAATGTCAAAATCAAGGAACCAAACCTATACCACTATGTAGTGCTCGGAACTAGCTTTCCAACTACTACAAGAAGTCAAAAATCCAATATCGTGGGCAAAAGTTACATGCGTTTGAAAAAACCTAGTATATTTTGTTCAATTTGCCCCCCTGGTGGCTATGTGGTGGTGCTCGGGCAGTGGACCAGCCGTCCGCCAGTGGCACCACTAGTGATGGTGGCAGAATCCAAAACCATTTAAATTCAATTATTTTTCCAAAATTAAAAATTTCAGCCCCCTTTGTCTCGGACCTGACCAATCATTTAACTCTTCCTTTTAAATATTCAAAATCCAGTGGTAAATGTTTCTATCAGCAGATTTATAAAAAAATAAAATTGGTTTTGTTTTCTTAATGCCCAGAGGCATGGGTACCGATGACCAGAGGTGACCACTGACTGGTACCCACTACCGGTCGATGATGAAAGTGATGATACTGGCACTGTCGGTACTTACTGACAGTGGCAGTTCCCGCTGGTGTGAATGGAGGCGGGGGGTCTAAGGACCCCCCATATATAAATGTACCAATGTACTTCTTTCCGCTGGGGCAATTAAAAAAATCATAAAATTTTTGAATTTCGATCGCGGAAAGTTTATTCTTTGAACCAACACAGCAAGTACATTGCTTCAAAGAGGGGCAAAATGTAGACACGCAAAATATGCATACATATCAATCCAGTGGTTTAATCCAATAAACTTCATTTAATCAAATATAACATTTCATCCTTCAAATTAAATCCACTTCATCATTTAAATAAATCAATCAAATCCTAACACTTCATTAATTAAACTTTATCTTGCATCATCCTTTAATTAAATAAACTAAACTTGATTTAATTAAAAGCCTAAAGTCATATTCCATCCCTCTTTGATTTATATAAACCCAAATATTTGAGTCAAATTGGTCAAACTCACCAAATCATCATTAAGCTAATCTAATCCTGATTAAACTAACCTAACTACCCATCACATCCTCTAGATATTCCCACTTGCACAAATAAATCAATTTATTGATTTATCAAAATCTTTATTTACTTTCAACTTGGCATAAAGGGAGAATATTCTCCAAGTTTGAATCTCCCCCCAATTTGGCATGTACATCCAACAAAGCAATTAATAAGCTCTTACATGTCTCTTGCACAAGTCAAACTCAACATTAACTATCAAATTCAAATTTGAAATCTCCCTCTCTTTGGGCACATTTCCCAAATCTTGCACATCCCTCAACCTATGACATGATGACAAGTGGCCTCTTTTCATTGGCTTGTTTTTGATCCCACATTGCTCTCTTATGAGCACTCTTAGCATTTGAGAATCTACAAATAGAGAGCTTCATTCATCAACAAATCCTTCACAATCTTTATGCAAAGTCATTCTCTTAAAATGAGAACTGATTTTGTCCATCATCATCATTTGCATTATCAAGGGTTGGGAAAGGGCTATTTTCTACAATAGCACCAATCCACTATGAAATATAATTTTCTCCATGTTTTATTATATGCTTTCAATTTATCTATCTAAATCTTTCTTGTTTTGATTGCATTATTAGCATGTGGAGTTATTTCATAGAGATGTTGATAATTAGTTTGGTTTTAAAATACTAACCATTTGCAGATTTTCACATCTACAATATATATATATTTTTTATTTATTTTCAAATTTCCAACGACATTTCTAACTTTTAATTTTATTTTCTTTTGCAGGTATTTCAATATTTTTTTAATGTTGACAGGATTTTTTTTTGCACATGCCGAAAAATGGCCTTTTACTAAAATAATTTAGCCTTTTGTTCAACTTTTCTAAAATAGGTTGAATTTTATGTCAAAATTCATCTCTCAGCCAACCTAAATCCAACCATGAGGTCCATTTTGTCCCAAGAGGTCATCTATGAAATTTCCCCTACAAAACCCTCATATAAAAAACTCAAACCAAGAAACCCTCTTTCACCCAAATTTGGAAAACTTCAGATTTGCAATAAACCCAACAAATCTTGACAATCCAAAAACCCAAATCTACATACAAACACTTGCAACATGTGTTTCATATCTTGTAATGCCCCAAACCCTACATGCATGTCCATGGCTTCAGCTTTTCAAAAACTCTCAAACTAGGGTTATAACAAAAATTATTCAAGCATGAACTTCTTCAACCATGAAAGCTCTAATACTATTGTCGGGAAATATTGCATTCAAACCCACGATCTTAAATCATTTCCTATATAACCCATGAGAGATAAACATGCATACAAGTTTACCATAATGCATAGATCAAATAGACAAGCCAAAAGATAACACAAGATATACCCTAGGAAAACCCTCAAGAGGGAAAAACCGAGCCTCCAAAAGCATCCATACTCCATCATATTAATCAACAATAAAGAAATACAAGAGTTACAATGCATACCTCTGAAGCATCAAGCCTTCCAATGCATTCCCATGTGTCCAAGCATGAATCCACACATCCCATGCTATACTTCACAAATGCACTCGACAAGAAGACTCAATAATGATAGCCAACCCACTCAGCCAACCTAAACCACTACACATGTATTTGCTTTTATAGACACAAGCTCACACAAAATGCAACTAGTTGTAAGGTAAAACCATGTACCACAAAACCATGTGAATACAAAACCATTAACCCCTTATTTAATATTGGGTACCAAGAAATCACATTATTTAATATTTTCCTAATATTAAATTATTATCACGTCTCCCACACATTAAATAATAATACATTGTTACAATACAACATCAAGTGGTCCCCAAATAATTACCTAGTGTGATTGACCACACCACCAAGGTGTATCACAACTAAATAATTATTTAATTACAATATTATAATAAATTAATTTATGCAATGGTGTACAACACCATATCCCAACACGTATGATGACAAATAAAAGAGGAAATGAAGTGGTGCATCATAAATAAGAAGAATGAAGGTAATCTCTGCAAATGAAGGATGAAAGAGAAGAAGAGAAGAATATTAATTGTATTTGCTTCTAAAGTAAATAAATTAATGGATTATTTGTATATTAGTTTTTCATGTTAATTTCAATTTGAATTTGAATTTTTTTTATGGGTTTTTTTTCACTTCTCAACATAGGTGTGATTCTTCTCTTGAAAGGTGAAAATATGCAACTAAGTTCGGGTGTTAAGTCATGATTTTGTAAAAACAACTCAGTTGTTTGTTGTGATTTGCTAGTAATCAAAAGGGGCCTTTATGGTTTACAAAACATGGAGTTTTCTTAGGTCTATGATGAAATTTTAGATTTATGAAAATGAATAAACACTAAAAATAGCTTTGTGACAACAATCTGAAACTTCTTTAAGTCATCAGATTTAGATTTTCTATGATGTTGAAAATGTATGTTTGATTTGGTTTTAAAAGAAATAACAAAAGAATGAAGGGTTTAGAGGTTTTCCTAAGTCTAAAACTAAGTTGAATAGTAACAATGGTTGATGCTATAGTAGACAGACTTCCAAACTGAGTTTTGCTTAACCAAGGGTAGCCTACAGTCTCACAAAACTAGTGCAATCTTCTAAGGCTTACTTATGATTTTCAGACTGCAACATGAATACTCAAAGCATTCACATACATAGTTTAAGTTAAGTGTTGTAAATGAATTAGCTTAGACTAACTTTACACAAAAAATTTTCATCAACAAATGGCCAAAAGTATGAGCTGAAAGTCCATCAAATACAATAGCATACATCCACCATTAAAGCCAACATGAACTACTAATAGAAAATGAGATTAAACTAAAATAAACAATGTTGAAATAAACTTTTGGAGATAGAATCATGCACACATAAAGAGAAATACACAAGAAATCATCAAATCAATTATTTTCTTATATATTGCACCAAAATGTCTTTACACAACAACTCATCTCTCCCTTTGAAAATGAGAGGAGGCCCCTATTTATAGTTTTCAAAAAGTAGAATGAATGGTCAAGATCACTTTACAATGTGTAGCTCAAATTCATTCTAGTTTAGGGTTTCACCTAATCCCACATGAGTACAAAATTTACAATATAAAAATAGGCTATTTTTTCTTTTCCCTATTTCATCCTGTAGTCTATTTTGTCTTGTAGTTATTTTTGGCCTTTCAACTATTTTAGAAAATGCTCATCATCTATAATAGGATTTCCAATTTCCTTTTGTGATGTGGCATATTCGACGAACTTCCCAATTATAGCCAACAACTTCTTTTCTTCAGATCTAGCTCCAAGGCAAGCATCTCATAGCCGGTCATTAGTTTCAAAAACTTATCACATTTGAATTAGTGATCTATGATCCACTCATGATTGGATTCCAATTCGAGAAAGGCCCTTTCCAAAACTTATTTCCTATAATCAAAATTTAGCAGCCAGGCCCCGAGTAGCCAGTGGTCTTCTTTGGACAATGCCAATTATTTTTCCCAAGTTTCCCAGGAGAGTTTGAGGATGCTTTCTAGCTTCGGGTATGTAATCCTGTAAAGTTTAGGAAACTCCTTAAAGTTCAAGAAACTCCTTGCAGATCCCCATTACCTCCTCAACTTCCTTTTGTAAAACTTGAAATTCATTGTGCATCCTGGTTGCACGGTGGATGCCCTTATCACCAGTGTCAACAACTCTTTTGAACCAATCAGATGTAGACTTGGTCCAATTCTTCATTTTCTCCATTTTATTTACTTCTTCCTTGGAGAGCAAGATAGGCGCAGGAAACTCTACTTGAGATTCTTCTCTTGATGTTGTCCATTGTTGTATGAAAGTGATTAGTTCTACCACTTGTGTTTTCAACTCCTCCTTTGTTGATTGGTCTTTGTTCATCTATTGAAGGATGGTAGAGATGGACCCCTGAAACTCATCAATCTTCTACGCTCAGGATGTTGGGCCCAAGTTGATGGTGGTCACTTGGTAATATTTTTCCTGAATAGCATTTGCATCCTTACCTGTTGCGAGATTGGCCACTTGTAATATCCTAGACCCGGAAGCATCAATAGTGATATGTGATCTAATTTTGGGATTCTTTTCTTTTCTAGTCTTCACTTGTGCTCTGGCCAGTATTACCTCCAATTGAGCCTTGGGGTCCGTGAGCATAGGAACCTTTCTCTTGAGCTATTTTTCCAACCATGAAGGAACCTCTGTTTGATGGCTTGGAGATTCATTATTCTCTCCTTCTTCATGTTCCTTCGATAATTCTTCATTCTCATGCTCCAGAGCATCTTGGATATTTTCTTCTTCTTTGTTTTGTTCATCTTCTTGCATCATGGCCTCTTCTTTATCAAGCTCAATAGACTCTGCATTTTCTTCAACAATATTTTCTTCTTGGGTTGTCCCTTTAGCTTCTTCAAGCTCAATTCCAACACCTTTCTCGGTCTCAACACTCTTCTTTGTTATGCCTTCTTCGTCTCCTTTCCTTTTCTCTTGTTCTTCTTTCAGAGGAACTTCTTCAAGTTGCAGGCCTTCATCTTGGCCAATTTGTGAGGGCTCATCAGTCTTTTCTACATCAATACTTGTATCAATTTTCCCTTCCTTAGAGCGATGCTCCTTTGTTTTTTCCTCCTTTTTTATGTGCTCTTTGAGTTGTTCTTCTTCAAGCTCTTGTTCGAAGGTCTCAACCTCATAATAATCATCGAACTTTCCTGCATCTCCCTCCTCGAGCATTTTTTTCTCTTCCTCATCAAAGGCTACCTCATCTAAATCAACCTTTAATCCTCCCTCGGGATGCTCAAAGTAGTCATCCCAGTCAGAGTCGTCTGGCTCTTCAACAATATCCTTTGTTGCTTCTTTAGGCTTCTCTACACTAAGTCTCTCCATCTCTTCAGAAATTTGCATCTTAGCCTCCATTTTAGGTGGATCACTAGGAGGTGGAGGAAGAGGTAAGGTAGCAACAAGCTAGGCCATTAGCATTTTAACTTGAGACCTAAGATTACCTCAAGGATCTTGGATGGTGTGTTCTGCAAATATGCAGTGAAGGCATGCAGTAAGGAGAGGGGAACCATAGAGGTTGTTGGTAGAGATGGTGGAAAACTAGAAAGAGTTGGAAATGGAGGCAGGAGCGAGGAAGATGACAGTGGGAAAGTGGTGAAAGAGGAAGAATCCAACACCACCACGGGATCAATCAGGGAAGTGGAGGTGAGGTGGACATAAATTTCCACAACATGTGGGGATGAGATGAGAAATGATTGAAAAGTGGAAAGGGATGTTGCAGTGGCAATAGCTTATGGGAGAGCAGAGGTGGTGGGAAGTGGTGAGTGAGGTTGTTCAACTTCTTCCTCATCCTTGTGTAGAGATCCTTCCTCTTGAATGGTAGGCATTTTGAGAATAAAGGTTCCCACTCTTTTCAGTTTATTTGGTGGCTTCCACCCTTCCATTGATTTCCTAGTGTAAACTTTATGTTTTGACTTCTGCTCAGATGTATCTTTTCTCTTCCTTGACCTAGTGATAGGTGGTGACTTAGGAGCCTCACCCGATGGTCCTACATCGGTGCCACTATATGTTTCACTCTCAAGCTCATCTTCGAGCTCCCCATAAGTTAGTTCTATGCCTTGTTCATGTAGCTAGGCTATTTGTTCATCTATCCATTTGCTCTATAGGATGGGTGATAATATCCAAGTCTATGACCTCTAGTTCATTCTAGTCAATACCAGGAAGTGGTAATTTAACTAGAGCATTATATTTTTCATCTAGAACATTGTCATCTTTGACAATTTATTCTGGGATTGGATATAAGTTCATGGCCTTCACAAATTGGGTGACCATTCTCATGTAGTGCCACCTTCTGACTTCATGGTCGTCATCATAGTTTTCCCATAAATATTCTATATGTGGCCTATGAGCATACTACCTTCCAACCTATTTCTTTAATTTCCTGAGAGGGTCCAAGCCTCCTCTCTCTATGTAACTCCATGTTATATTTTGCAAGCTCCTTTTTAGAGTACTCTACACAAGGGGTGGCAAGCCAAGAGTACATTCCCTATCCAAATGTGAGGGGATATGGGACCCCGACATGGTGTTTGTTGTGCAACAAAGTGTGTGCAGTCTAAAGCTGCCGAGTGATCTCTAGCAAGATAATTCTATCATTTGGGTAATAGGGCATATGGTAGGGTTTTCTTGAGAATCTTTCTACTCTAATATATGTAAACTTAGGGAATTGGATAAACCAATACCCAAAACCTTTCACTATTTGTTTAGCATTGTGGGACATTCTCCTGTAAAAATCTGCTCCCAAAGCGTGAATGATATGCCTGATGAGGGCATCGTTGACTCTCCTGTAGTCTTTCTTGAAGTTTCAGTATTGAAGTTGAGGGTAGCAATCATACACCCTAAGTTGACCCTTTTTTGTTCCCAATGTCCCAACATAATTCAATCCTTTATACGGGAAATTAACTACCAAGAGGTAGACTAAATAAGATGTCATGTAGAATTTTGATGTCTTCTTTACTGCTACAAATTGATTGTGCAAGTTTTCACTTATCATTTTAGCCTAGTGGAACTTGGCCTTGCCTCGGAGAATCTGCTCTACGAAATAAAGCATCCACTCCTCAAAGAGTGACAAAGTGGGAAGGCCCATTACTCTGCTTAGAAGTGTGACTAATTCATTGGCTTCTTCTACAAAATCACTTCTATATAGTGTTTGAGGCACCTTGTTAGCACTGCCCCTCTTTTCTCTTAGCCATGTCTGGTTGATGGTCTTTTGCAACCAATAGGATATTCTTGCCATATTTTTAGGGTGAATCCCTTTTCAACTTCCTCCATTTCATCAAACACAAGAATGCCAAAAAAAAATTCGATAGGCTGGGGAGACAGGTCTTCTAGTACTCTTCCATCCCCAGTGACTATCCTTATGTTTTGACCATCATAGAATTCCTGACAAGAAAAAACTAATTCTAGAGCCACTAGAGCAAGAGGGAAACCTACTGCCTTTGCAAGTCCACTTTTCTTGATTCTCAAGGCTTCCTCTACTTTTGGGTCAACCATGACCCTTTGTCTAAACTCATCGATGCTAACATGCCCTATATCAGTGTCAGACTTTGTCCCAACCGGACATGATCTTTGAGGTGCACTCGACCCCGTGAAACTCATACTTCATCGGTGCTTTTTCTTCCTTCTCTCTTGGAGTCTTTGATGGTTTCTTTCCTTTTTCTGTTTTCTCCACTGGCTTCTCAACAAGGTCCATAAATTCTGCACACAAGAGGTGCAATAGGTTTTTTGATAGATTAGGAGGGAAAATGTTAGTTAAACCACACAAACATGTCATCAAGCACATCCACATACCCTTAAAATATCATTACATCCATCAAAGTTTGTCATTTTAAGCTCATTGGTGAGTTTTCCAGAAATGCAGGTTTGGGGGTGTGAGTTTCCGCCCCGCAGAAGCCGTCAAAGTGAAAGTTGTAAGGAACGACGCAGGGAGGAAAAAATTCCACAAATGACCACCCGATGGAAAAATTTTGCATGCTTTGATTTTTGAGCAAATTCTACATGAATTCATTGGTAACGTGTGCAAATTTGTGATGAGGGAACTTGGAGTTGTTTTCTTTCATTTGAGTAGTCTTTTGAGTCAATGCAGAAGTTTGTGATGCGGAAGCCATGAGGTGGAATGCTGTTGGAATATTTCCGTAAAGAACAGCCCCAAGTGGATGTTAGGTGGCGTGTCCCAAGTGGACGTTAGGTGGCGTGTCGCAAGTGAAGTTTCACATGGTAGAATCTGCAAGGCTTCATGACTTGGTAAATTTCATCTAAAATACCTTGAGCATGTGAATGAGGTCATTCTCAGTCATTTTTCTTGAAAGTCTTGTCACTTTGTAGAATTCATAATTTGAAAGTGCAAAAACCGTGTGGTGGGTGGCCATGGAGTCTTTTCCCTTAGAGAGCGGATTTGGATAAGAATCATTTTGTGAGGGGTGGCCCACATGATGGGACCCGAAAAGGGAATTGACTTAATATTTTCATCATTTTTTCCCAAAGTCATGTTCAAGTAGTCGGGAGTGCGGGTCTTGCAAGGTGGAAGGATGTAAGAGCTCTATCGTTAGGAATGACACTAACGAGATGGAGCTCCACACGAAGCAACCTGCAAGCCAAAATTTGCGGTGACACTTCCAGAAAGCCTTGTTTACTTGGTCACTTTGTTATTTTTGAGTTTGAGTGTTGGGCTTATGGAAGTAATGGGTGCAGGGAATGCATGACAAGGAGTCATTAGGAAATTACCATTAGTTATGACCATGGCAAGACAAACTTTTATCGATGACGGCTCGCAAAGGTGCTTTGAATTGATTTCTTTATTATTTGAGTATGAGGCCAACACAAGTGGATCTAGAGAGAGCAGGATCCATGTAGTGGGAGGACGCACAGGCCTCACCATGAACCAACAAACGTGTAGGAACGTCTTTCTAACAACAGCAACTCGCATTAGTAGACCCACAACAAAATCTTACCTTGGCCATTTGAACACTCAAGTTTAAGTTTGAAACTCCCAGTAGTGAGTAGTGTGGAGTTCGCATAGCAGGGGTACGTAAGGACCCAACCATTGGTGGCGACCAAGATGAAGTGGAGTTGCACATGCGGGGACCCGCAAGGGTGAATCCACAAATTTCTTAGTTTTCAATAGGTTGGTTGAGGGGAAACTCAAGATAGAAGGTTCATACTTGGCTGGCCATTAGTCACGGCCATGGGGAAGTGGATTCCCGCAAACCTCTAATGTTCATTGGGTACTCTCATTCGACAAGGGATTGAAGGTTTAATTATGGGAATCAATAGGGTGAGGGTTTTCATTAGTTTGGGTTGATAAAAATGGCATTCCCATGGGCGGGCTCCTTTAATCAAGAGAGCCACAAAGAATAGTTTGAGGGTTCATAGGTATAACCCCAGGGTTTTTAATTTAAATCTACAAGTTTCAATCTTGTTTACGCTTCATAACCCCTTAAGCAAATGATTTTAAAACAAAAAGGCCAAGGCTTAAGCATGTATCTTAATCACTTATATGGAGGAAATGACTATCGGTGGGGTCTTTAAATCCTTTTGTGCGCATGCTTCTCCTTCTTTCTTTTGAATTTGAAAACTGTGAATGAAAATGATAGCTCAGGGGCAACATATTTATAGGAAAATCTCCCATTAATGGAAACATTAATTACGCATACAACGAGGCGCAGATTGGTGGAGTTGTGGAAACCCGATGGTCGAAAGATGTCAGATCGAAGGTCATCAAAAAAAATTAATGCAGGATCCGTGTTGCAGGCGGACTGGGGGGGAACGTCGTAGGGAATGGAAAAATAGAGGCAGAAACCCACAATGGTGGACCTGCAAAAGGTGAAGGATGAGGCAGCCCTCGAAGGACGGAAACCCGCAAGTCAAATTCAGCAAAATCCTGAAAAATTGGTGAAACTTAGGTGAATGAGTTTGGTCAATATGAATTTAGCAAATTTTAAGGCATGTGACCATTTTAAGTTCAAAATAGGGGTAGAAAAACTAAGGCAAAGGCAGACCGACCCAACAAAAGTGAAACAAAAAGAGGGGGTCCCCAGTCCGAATGGGGCGTGTGTGCAATAGGCACAAAAAAATGTGACTCTACTAGGAGAACACTCCTAAGCATTCCAAGGATAAGGATTCATCTAAAACCTCGAATCTTTGATTCTGTAGACCAGAAATAGGCATCACCAAACAAACTTTGAGGCTTCAAAGGAGAACAAAATACTTAATTGAATCAGGTCACGATATACCTCAGAAGTGTGTGTGTAGTGAGTTCATTCCCCTCCCTCATAAACCATGGAGGATAGTGACAATTCATCTAGGGCAAGCTACATAGGTAATCTAACTCCAAAAGTAACTTGGACATTTCTTCGTTGTTAGTCAGGTGTCTATAGCCTTGACATAGTTATCACTACAATCCCTATGAACATTGCTTTATTGCCAGCTAGCCATCCAAATCCCCAATAGAGTATCTCGCACACCCACATAGTTTCTTGTTTTTAAATATTTCATTTTTCTTTTCTTGCTTTTTTTTATATTTTCCTTTTAATACCCTTTTGCTCAATTATATAAGCAATGAAGCTTATAGTGGGTTTGGAGATCACAGTGGTCACTGGAGCAAATTTAAGATTTTTCACTTGCCAAGGCTTCACAATAACTACCTTATAGTCCATTAGAAGTATTTAAAATGTAAATTATGAGATAAACGTAAGATGATTCAAATAAGGGTTCTACTCTGAGTCAAGCCAAAGTTCAGGTGAAGATACCTAATTCACAGAAGCAAGCAAAATCTATTTGTAACTCATGAAGAATTATTCATGGAACAAAAGGGAATGTACAGTGAAGTGGGCCCTTTGAGCGGGCCAAGCACAACCATCACATCAAGACCGAAAAACACCCTTAGCAAAAACAAGGGCCAACAAAATAAGTGAAAGTAAAGCAAAGAAAAATAGAAAGCGAAAGATCTACTCTAACTATGTACAAGGGTGAGATTGAATACCTTAGGTGAGGAAATAATGCTTAAGGTATTTCCCATTGACTGGCAATGAGACATCTTCTCCAGTGAGCATTTTTAGATAGAAAGCATTATCTCCCAAAAAATTTGAAATCTAAAAGGGGCCAAGCCAAATCTTGTCGAATTTGTCATGTCCCCCTTTCTTCTCATGGGCTTTGTCCCAGCATAACACTATGTCCACAACTCTAAAGGCCTTGACCTTGGATTTTTGATCAAACCATCTCTTGACTATGCCCTGATGTTTGGAAAAAAATTATGTGGCTTCATCACGTACTTCCTCTAGATGGAGGAGCTTAGCTAAGAAAGCTTCAAGACATTCTCCCTCCTCATAATAGGTATTGAAAAATTGCAATGTTGGGATCTTGAGGTGGATTGGGAAAATAGGTTCCAAACCATAAACGAGGTGGAATGGGGAAGTCCCTAAGGCTACCTTATGTCAGGTGCAATATGCCCACAGAGAAAACCGCAACTGGGTGTGCCAGCCCTTCGGGTTCTTATCTAGCAATTTGTGTATGACAGTCAACAAGTTCTTATTTGTGGATTCAACTAATTTGTTACCTTGGGTGTAGTAATTTGATGAAAATTTTAGCACAATCCCATAATCAAAATCCCAACTTGCAAACTTAAGGGAAGCAAATGCAGGATCATTATCATAGACTAATGCAAATGGGCATCTAAAGAGATTGATAATAAAGCTTTCAAGAAAATTAGTTACTACCTCAGTTGTGCATTGTCTACAAGAAATTGCTTCTGTCTATCTAGTACAGTAATCATTTGCAGTTAGAATATACCTATAACCTATAGAAGATGGTGGGTTTACCAAACAAATGAATTTGAGTCCCCACTGAGCAAAAGGCCTTACCTCAGCAACTGGCTAAAGTAGAGCAACAACATACCTCTCCCTAGTAGCAACAGTCTAGCAAACATGACCTGATTGGATGTGATTGTAAGCATCTTTGAATAGGGTCAGCCACTAATATCTAGCTCACAAAATTTGATGGGTTGTTGAAGGGCCAAATCCATGTCCCATTCTGAATTTTTCATGGAATTCTTTCAGCACTTCAGTTGCTTCTGCCTTCCCTAGGAATCTAAGGTAGATCCCTTCATGATTACTTTTATATAACATGGATTCTTTTAGCATATAACTATTACTTTTCAGCCTCAGAGCTCATTTTTGGACTCCTTGCAAATGTTGTAGACACTTATTATTCAACAAATAGTACATAATGTTATCATACCATTCATCGGGAGAAATGTCCTCCAAGTGGTACTGTTGAACAATGAGCTCTAGTTTCATTTTTGCCATTGTGTGAGTGATATCTTTCCCTCAAACTAGCTTCATCAGTTGAATCTCCATGTCATACTCTTGTAGCAATGTTACCCATTTTTCTCTTCTTTCTCCTGGTTCATTTTGCATCAATAATATCTTCACAGCAGGGTCTAGAACAATGGTGAAAACTTTGTTTCTAAGAAAGTAATGCCTAAATTTCTTAACTCCATGCACTAAGGCATATGCATGTTTCTCAACATTATGGTAATGTAGTTCAGCATCCTTTAGTGGGGAACTCATAAAGGTAATAGGATGCTCACTCCCTTCATCATTATTCTATATTAACATGTTGACACACGAGTGGTCTGAAGAAAATGAATAGATATAGAAGGGCTTAGAATAATCTGGGCTGACCAACATGGGGGCATCTACAATGACCCTCTTTATATCTACAAAATCCTATTTAGCTTCTGGAGTCCACTCTACTTTAGCATCCTGCTTGAGCATTGCATTCAACAACTTTACTATTTCTACAAACCTTGTGATGAATTTCTTGACAAAGTTGATCTTTCCAAAGAAGGATTTCATTTCTTTTTTTCTTCCAGAGGTTGAATCTTTAATATGGCTTGAATACGCTCTGGATGTATTGATATTCCTTTTTCTAAAATTACATGTACTAGAAATTTTCCTTTTGCTACCCCAAATATGCACTTCTTTGGGTTCAATGAAATGCCAAATTCTCTGCACTTCTGGAACACCTTACATAGATCGGAGATGTGGTCCCCTCTCTTCTCTAAGAACACTGTAAGATCATCCATATAGATGATGATAAATTTACCAATGAGGTCCTTGAAAGCTATATCCATAACACGCTGAAATGTCATACCTACGTTAATCAACCCAAACGGCATTTTTTTTAATGTGAATGTTCCCCATTTTGTGGTGAAAACCGTCTTGTGCCTGTCTTCGTATTTTCCCATCACTTGATTGTACCCTAAGTATCCATCAAGAAACGAAATCATTTGTGAACCATTTACTATTTGCAACACTTCATCCAATGAGGGCACAAGATAGTTATCTTTCTCAAAAGCTCTCTTCAAGTTCCTAAAATCTACACATAATCTAATTTATCCATTTTTCTTTCTGATCAGAACCAAATTAGCCACCCATGTGGAATTTCTAACAAGAAAAATGATACAGGTTGAAAGTAACTTTTGTACTTCTTTGAAGATAATAGGTTCTAGCAGTGCATTAAATGGGTTTTGTCGCTGCATAAAGGGTTTTACATTGGGTTTGATGGGAATGGTATGAGTGATGATTGAAGTATCATAAGTTTTGAGGTCTTGATATCCCCAAGCTATCGCATCATGATAAGTATTCAGGGAATCAATGATTCCTTTCCTTTCTTTTGGGGTGTCGACCTTACCAATAAATACATTCTTAACATTTTTTGGAGTACCCAAATTATGAGCATCATACAGATTGTCTATGGAGTCCTTAGTTTGTTGATCCTAATCCCTTATGTGGTCTAGGTCGAATACCCCTTCTAACTAAACCATACCCCTAGGTATTGTGTTGCTTTTCAAATTGATAATTGTTGATGTGTGTTTTGTGCACTTCTCAACACAGGTAATGCATAGGTGAATCTCCTCTCTTGAAAGACAATCTTCCATAATCAGATTGCAGAACACTATCCCAAGGTCTCTAATGTCAAGTCTTGACAATGCTTGGAATATATTAGTTGATTCATGTGATTTTCTAGAATCACAATGCGGACTTACGGATGAGTTACAAAGCATGGGAAGTTGGGTTTGCAAATGCAGTTTCAAACTGTTGAAGTGAATGAACAGTGGTTGTCCACTCAAAACAACAAGTTGAAACTCATTAAGTTCATCTTATTTAGCTTCATTGTGATGCTTTGGATCCTACTCTAACCAAGGACAAAGAAATAGTAAAAAGAGAAGGGTTAAGAAAGTTGTTCTAATCCTAAGCTATGAATGAACAGTAACAATGGTGGCTACTACAGTAGACAAACTTTCCCAAATTGAGTTTTACTTGACCAAGAGAAGCCTACAACTACACAAAACCGGTGCAATCTTCTAAGGACTGCAGATTTTTAGATTGCACATGAACATGCAATTGAACTAGGTTAGAACAATGATAGAAAAAATCCCAGGCTAACTTTGCACAATAGCTTGTTATCAACAAGTGCTAAAAGTATGGGTTGAAAGCTCATCAAATACCATAACAACAATTTCCATTATCACTTCCATTCAAGAATCTACAACTAAAAATAATATGGAAGGTAGAACCATGCATGCAAAATGAGAAAAATCAAAGAGAATATTCATAAAATCATGCAATGTTGTCTTCTATTGCTGCAAATGCTTTTTACACCAGCTCTCCAACCCCTTACAAATGAGGGGGAGACCCCTATTTATAGTTTTCCAAAGCCCAAATGAATGGCCAGGATTGATTTACAATGAATGGACCAAATTTTTTTACATTAGGGTTTCACCTACCCCTCAATATTCAGCAATTTAAAATACATCTTTTGTCTTTTCCCTATTTTGTCATCTAGTGCTCAAGTGTTGTAGCAGTTTTGTCATTTAGCTGATTGCCCTTTTACTATAGCTGAAACTACCTGAAAGTTTCCTTCTTCCCCCGATGGATTAGAAAAATTTCTCATCTGACCAAGTGCATCCTATTTGTATATTTGTATTGTTGTTAAATGGATCAAATGATCTGATGAGACAGCTCCTGACGGATAGTGATCATTTGTTTGGAGGGAGGAAATAGCCACTCCCTCCCACCACCTTCAAGGCCACCCTTTGTGGTTTGTTATTAACTTCCTTAGCATGGGCCTGCTTATATGAGCAAAGTTGGGCATATAATGAATGGTGACAGGAGCTATGTGCTTTTCCTTGTTCATTTTTCTCAATGGGCCTCCCTGACAGACTTGCGGTAGGTTTCTTGAATCCTATATACATGAAGTGTCATAAGTGCTTTCATACACAAATCAAGGAAAACATTAGTCAAATCCTACAAAATACTTGTTAGATCCATTCATGCATCATCAAAAGATCATAATATTCATATTTGGAGCTCATTTGGACCACAAAAATAAATGTGGGTTCAGGGGTGTAGGAGCCAAGGCGGACGACGAACGAAAAGTGGAAGGAAGGAAGACAGCGGACGACGGACAACATTCCACAAGGCCAGACTTGGAAGATCCAATGGAAGGAAAATGATGGATAGAAGGTGGAAGGAAGGCAGTCAATGAACGACATAAAACATTCCCCAAGGTTGGACCCAGAAGCACTAACGGAAGGCAGAAGGAAGGTAGACAATGAACAACGAACAACATTCTCGAACACTGGGCTCGGAAGCATCGACAGAAGTTAGATGACAGACGGAAGGTGGAAGGAATGAGGACAGTGAATGGTGGAAAACATTCCCCAAGGTTGGGCCTAGAAGCGCCGACGGAAGTCGGATGATAGACGAAAAGTGAAAGGAAGGCAGACAGCAAACAGCGGACAACATTCCCTAAGGTCGGGCCCCGAAGGGCCGACGGAAGTCGGATGATGGACGAAAGGTACATAGAAAACGGTGGACATCATTCCCCAAGGTTAGACCCAAAAGTGTCGATGGAAGTCAGACGATGGACAGAAGGCGGAATGTGAACGATGGACAACATTCCCCAAGGTTGGGCCCAGAAGCGCCGACGGAAGTCAGACAACGGATGAAAGGTGGAAGGAAGGAAGATAGCAAACGATGACCAACATTCCTTAAGGCCGGACCCAGAAGCGCCAACGGAAGCTAGATGACGAACAAAAGGAGAAAGGAAGGCAGATAGCAAATGGTGGACAACATTCCCCAAGGCTGGGCCCAGAAGCGCCGACGAAAGTTGGATGATGGACGAAAGGCAGAAGGAAGGAAAACAGTGAATGGTGGACAACATTCCCCAAGGCCAGCCCCGAAAGCGCCGATGAAAGTCAGATGATAGAAAAAAGGTGGAAGGAAGGCGGATAGCGAACGGCAGACCCAAAGGGACGGAGTCCTGGAATGAAATATTCTGCAACTTCCCAAAACTTAACAAAACCTTAGCAGTTCACTTAGGCACCACAAAAACATCTCAAATCCATAAGAAACCTATTTCAAAAGTCCAAAAATGATAGAAAATGCGAAGCATGCGAGGACAGGCCAAGTCAGCAGGAACAAGGAAAAAGGTGGAAAAAGGAAGGGGGACTTTGTTTCTCCCCAGATTCGAATGCCCCAGGTAAAATGAAGGGCACAGAGTAGTTTTTATAGGCCAATTTCCATTAATGGTATTCATTTATTTCTTTGTACGACAGACCTAGGTTAGGTGAGATGATTTTAAAATAGTTGTGGGATCATCAGGGTGACAGGTGAAGGAAAACCCATAGGGGAACTTTTGTGAAAGGAAAAGACTCGGTGAAATTCACATGCGCAAATGAATTTAGTCAAGGAGTGTTTAATCGTTTGAAGGAACATGACCAATTGGACTTGGAAAAATTGGCATGAAAAATGAGACAGGAGCAAAGCATCCCATCTGGAGTGAAAAGAGGGGGTCCCTACCTATGGTGGAGCGTGTGTGCAAAACATGCACAACAAATGGTGACTCGCTGGGGAAATGCTCCAGAGCATTTTGATGACAAACTAAAATCAAAAACCCAAAATCTTTGGTTCTGATCTTCATGCTAGGGCAAACAAGCTAGACACTCAACCAAAGGATCAAAACCACTAGTTAACCCAACCTTTAGTATGCTAAAAATCCAAGTGTGTGCAATTGCGTTAATTCCCATCCTTCAGTTGCTATAGGAACCCAAGCTCCATCAAGTTAAGATACATAGTTTATTCTAACTCCAAAAGGATCTGGGACATTGCCTCACTGCCAGTCAGGCATCTATAGCCTCGACGAGGTTGTCATTGTGATTCTCCTAAAAATTGCTCTATTGCCAGTCGGGCGTCCATAGCCCCGATAGAGTTGCTCAAATACCCCCAAAAAGTTGAATTTTCTCTTTCTTTTAATTTTCAATGCTTTCTTTTTGTTCTTTCTTTTGATTTTTTCTCTTTTCAGTTCTTTTATTTCAACCTGCAAGCAATGAAGCTGCGAACAGTGCTGAGAATCACAGTGGCGCTGAAGCAGAATGTTAGATTTTTCACTTAACTGGGCCTCACAAAGGACCTACAGTGACCTCTAGATTCTTAAAGTGTGTAAAAGATATAAGATTTCAAAATACATCAGAGTCGGACTAAACCAACAACTTATCCTCTTTGAATCAAACACTCAGATCACTTGACACTAATAGAAGATCTGCACCATCCACTCCGAAAACTTGATTAGAGTTTAACAAAGAAATACATAGAACAACCCTAGATGATAAGGATGGTTGCTGTGCACACAGATATGCCTAGCTAAAAGTAGAGGAACCCCAAGCAAAGCAACAACAAAGCGAGAGAAAACAAAAAGAAAATAGAAGCAAACGCCCAAACTAACCAAAGCGGGACAACAAAAGAAAACAATAAAGAAACTAATCTAAAGTAGCTAACCTACAGGAAACCAAACAAAAAAACAAAAGAAGGAAAGCAAGGTGTTTACAAGAAACCTACACTACTCAAAATGAACTATATACAGAGATATTTACAAAGCACTATGTTCAGGCAAGGCGAGCTGACATCAACGCTCATTGGATTTTACAGTGCATGCACAATCAAATGGGTGATTGTTATCATTCTTTAACCATGCAAAATTATCCTTATATTCCAAAAAAATAAATTCAAGGTTACAACACCCAAGTTTAATCGCATAGTTAGGGAAAATCAACAATTGAGGAGGTTCATCAAACCCATGGTTGATCCATAAGCAAGTTTGTCTCCCCTCATTCCCATAATCAAAATGATAAATGCAGCTATGAAAATTAACAGGAGCAAGGAAGGATAGAACCTGGATGTCGTCACATGGAGGTGGCAGCATTTGACAGCTGAGAGCGAGCACTGCATCGTCGATAGGTGTATTGGCAGCCTTGGGTGGGTGCGGTGGAGGGTGCAACACTTCAGACATTAAGCTTGCATAAGGCTGGGAGAACAGGGCAGCAAGCACCCCTTCTAACCTTTGTGTGGGATCAGAAACCCCTATTGGTTGTTCCTTGAGGAGATAGACTTCATCTCATTGATCTTCTGCAAACCTGGTATCCACTTGATTGTTTTCTTCAAAAGGCAGCACACTATCCCATTTCCTTTCCCAAGTGTCGACCTTATCTTTATGATGTTCAATGTCATGAGATGATGACATGCACGAATTTGTCCTATTGTAGCTCTCTGGATGTGAAGGAGAACCATCAATGATCAAGGCGAAAGGACTCCTAGTTGCATCTTGTAGTCGGTTAGGTGCTTGATCTCCATTGGCAGCTATCTCATCACCTTCGCCCTTATCTTCTTCCTTTTGCATTGCATGTGTCTCATTAGGATGTTCAATCACTTCACCTTGGTTGTTGTCACTATAAATGGAGAAGGAACCCCTCTCCTAGTCTAGAGGCTCCAATGTTTCATCAACGAGAGGTTTAGGCGATATGTCTTCATCGCTGCTAACATCTAGGATGTACTCCTCTACTATGTTGATATACCCTTGTGGCATGGTTCCAAGTGAGAGGAAAATAGGAAGAGACACTGGTCCATCAAAGGGATCAATGTATGTTGAGTGATCCACCCCTAAAAGTCTCCTACAAATCCTATCATCCATTGCGTACAAGTGTTCTACATGGGGGAAGGACCTTGGATGACTGTTGGACAACATTCCCATCTGCTCCACTCCATTGTTCAGAAGCTTGAGATTGATTTGTTGTCCTTCTTCCTTTGTTGTCTTAACGCCTTCTTGAGGGAAAATTTCAACTGAATTTTCATTCGGCTCCAACTCTTGATCTTCTACTTCTATCTGGGCAATAAGTAGAGGAGGTCGGGCACTCGGCTGATCCACTTGTCCTCTAACTTGTTCAATAGCCTCTTTGCATAGCTCGCACGAAAACTCAGAATGTGATGAATCATGAAGTCTGCACCAATTTGGTAGCAACAATACCTCTAAATCCACTTGATATCTTAGCTTGAACCAATCCTTTTCCAACCTAGAGATGAGTTGGGCATATCTATCCATGATCGGGTCCTCATCATCACTTGGGAGGGAAGTTGGATGGCGAACAACTGCGACAAGTGGTTGCTCCCACTCCTCCAAATATTCATTTTCGGATGCTTGATTGTTGTCATTGTAGATTGAGAGGTCCTCTAATCTGATCTCGTTGATACCTTCATCACTATTTTCTAATTTTGCAAGGCTTTCATTCCTTTCCTCTTGATGATTTTCCTCTTTTTGATTTCCAACATCCTCATTGGCTGCCCCAGCATACACTATTACAGACTTTGTTGATTCGTCATCAACTGTCACCAGCTCCTCTTCTTGAGTGGAGGATTTCTCTTTGTTGAAAGAGGAAAGTATTTCCAACTCCCTTCTGACTGAATTTTCATCGCAACTTTCTATTGTCCTTCTAAAATCAGCTTCTTCTTCTTGGTGTTCAACTTTAGTGTTTGTTGTCCCAACATCTATTCCTGTGAAGCTTCTTGGTCTGACTTGAAGGTGTTGTCCTCCAGATGTTGATAGCTTTTCTACCTCATGGGATGACTTGTACTCCTTGACAATTGGTTGCTCCAACTTGTCTGAACAACCCTTGACTTGGGTGATGATGTTTGCACATGATGAACAAGTAAATTCTGAATGTGGTGCATTATGAAATCTACACCAGCTTGACATTAGTACTTCCTCCAATCTTGGTTTGTATTTTCTGCCCAAACATTCTTGGATCATCCCCTTGAATGCCTCAAATGCCATGGTTTACAATTCTTCCTCTGGGTCTGCAAGGACTAAAGGCTGATAGATTTCCCAAAAGGGAATTTCTCCCTGGAAGACTCTCTCAATCCTAATCAAAAAATTTAGACACCCCAATTCATTATACCTGCGAGTGCAATGGATCTAACATCTATCTTCCAACACAAATTGCTACAATGGTTTCCTCAGTCTTCTATTTAAATCCGCATGTAGCTGAGTGATGTCAATTTGTACATGCTGCTCCTTTTCAACTCAACTTCTTTTTCCTTCAATTTTTTTTATTTTAATTTTCAGCATGTGATGAGATCTCCCTATCTTAGATTTCTTCTTGAAGGTTCTCTTTTCAACTTCCAAATTTTAGCTTTGTAGCCTCAACATGCCATGCCCTCCTTCTAGCGCCAGTTCTGTTGATGTGCATTTTGTGCACTTCTCAACACAGGTAATGCATAGGTGCATCACCTCTCTTGAAAGACAATCTTCCACTCTCATATTGTAGAACAATATCCCAAGGTCTCTAATGTCATGTCTTGATAGTGCTTGGAATATCTCAGTTGATTCATGTGATTTGTTGGAATCACAAGGTGGACTTATGGATGAGTTACAAAGCATGGGAAGTTGGGTTTGCAAATGAAATTTCAAAGTGCTAAAGTGAATGAACAGTGGTTGTCCACTCAAAACAACAAGCTAAAACTCATTAAGTTCATCTGATTTAGCTTCATAGTGATGCTTTGGATCCTACTCTAACCAAGGACTAAAAGAAATAGCAAAAGGAGAAGGGTTAAGAAAGTTGTTCTAATCCTAAGCTATGAATGAACAATAACAATGGTGGCTGCTACAGTAGATAAACTTTCCCAAACTAAGTTTTGCTTGACCAAGAGAAGCCTATAGCTACACAAAACCAGTGCAATCTTCTAAGGACTTTAGATTTTCAGATTGCACATGCACATCATGAACATGCAATTGAACTAGGTTGAAACAATAACTAAAAGAAGCCCAGTTGCATAGCATCTTGTCATCAAGAAGTGCTAAAAGTATGGGTTGAAAGCTCATCAAATACCATAACAACAATTTCCATTATCACTTCCATTCAAGAATCTACAACTAAAACTAATATGGAAGGTAGAACCATGCATGCAAGATGAGCAAAATAAAATAGAACATCCATAAAATCATGCAATGTTGTTTTCTATTTCTGTAAATTCTTTTTACACTAGCTCTCCAACCCCTTACAAATGAGAGGGAGACCCCTATTTATAGTTTTCCAAAGCCCAAATGAATGGCCAAGATTGATTTACAATGAATGACCCATATTTTTTTACATTAAGGTTTCACCTACCCCTCATTATTCAACAATTTAAAATACATCTTTTGTCTTTTCCTTGTTTTGTCAGCTAGTGCTCAGGTCTTGTAACAGTTTTGTCATTTAGCTTATTACCCTTTTACTATAGCTAAAACTACCTGAAAGTTTCCTTCTTCCCCTGATGGATTAGAAACATTTCTCATCCAACCAAGTGCATCCCATTTGCATATTTGTATCATTGTTAAATTGATCAAATGATCTAATAAGATAGCTCTTGACGAATCATGATCATTTGTTTGGAGGGAGGAAACATCCGCTCCCCCCCCCCACCACATTCAAAGCCACCCTTTATGGTTTGCTAGTGACTTCCTTAGCATGGGCCTTCTTCAACGAGGAAAGGTGGGAATAAAATGAATGGTGATAGGAGCTATGTGATTTTCCTTGTTCAGCTTTCTCAATGGGCCTCCCTGACAGACCCACGGTAGGTTTCTTGAATCCTGTATACATGAAGTGTCGTAAATGCTTTCATACACAAATCAAGGCAAACGTTAGTCAAATCTTGCAAACTCCTTATTAGATCTATTCATGCATCATCAAAAGATCATAATATTCATATTTGGAGCTCATTTGGACCACAAACATAAATGCGGGTTTAGGCGTGCAGGCGTTAAGGCGGACGACAGACAACATTTTGCAAGGCCAGAGGCGGACAATGGATAGAAATCAAAAGGAAGGCAGATAGAAAAAGACAAAAAACATTCCCCAAGGCCAGGCCCAGAAGTGTCGACGGAAATCAGACGACAGACGAAAGGCGGAAGGAAGATAGACAATGAATGGCAAACAATATTCCCCAAGGCCGGACTCGGAAGCACCGATGGAAGTCGAACAATGGACGGAAGGCGAAAGGCGGAAGGAAGGAAAATAATGAACAATGGACAACATTCCCCAAGGTCGGGCCCAGAAGTGCCAATGGAAGTCGGATGAGGGACGAAAGGTGGAAGGAAGGCAGACAATGAACGATGGACAACATTCCCCAAGGCCGAATCTGGAAGTGCTGACAGAAGTCAGACGACATACGGAAAGCGGAAGGAAGGTAGATAGCGAATGGTAGACAACATTCCCCAAGGTTGGGCCTAGAAGTGTCGATGGAAGTCATACGACGAACGAAAGGCAGAAGGAAGGTAGACAATGAATGGAAAACAACATTCCCTAAGGTCGGGCCTGGAAGCGTCGACGGAAGTCGAACGACGAATGGAAAGCGGAAGGAAGGTGGACAATGAATGACGAACAACATTCCCCAAGGCTAGACCCAAAAGTGCTGATGGAAGTCAGACAACAGATGGAAGGAAAAAGGAAGGAAAACAACAAACGATGGACAGCATTCCCACAGGCTGAGCCTGGAAGTGCCGATGAAAGTACGACAATTGATGGAAGGTGGAAGGAAGGCAAACAGTGAACGACGGACAACAAACAGCGGACAACATTCCCCAAGGCCAGACCTGGAAGTGCCAATGAAAGTTGAATGATGGATAGAAGGTGGAAGGAAGGCGGACAACGAATGGTGGACCCGGAGGGATAGAGTCCCAAAAATGGCAACAAACAGACGGAGTCCCGAAATGAAATTTTTGCAACTTCCCGAAACTTAACAAAACCTTGGCAGTTCACTTAGGCACCACAAAAACAACCCAAATCCATAGGAAACTTGTCCCCAAAGTCCAAAAATGACGAAAAACATGAAGCATGCGAGGGGCCAAGTCAGTAGGAACAAGGAAAAAGGCGGAAAAAGGAAGGGGGACTTTGTTTCTCCCCAGATTTGAATGCCCCAGGTAAAATGAAGGGCATGGAGTAGTGTTTATAGGCCAATTTTCATTAATGGTATGCATTGATTTCTTTATACGACGGACCCAGGTTAAGTGAGATGATATGAAAATAGTCATAGGATCGTCGGGGTGACGGGCGAAGGGAAACCCGTAGGGGCACTTCCGTGAAAGCAAAAGACTTGGCGAAATTCAAGTGCACAAATGAATTTGGTCAAGGAGTGTTTAATCGTTTGAAGGCACATGACCAATTTGGGCTTGGAAAAACTGGCATGCAAAACAAGATAGGAGCAAAGCAGCCCATCTAGAGTGAAAAGAGGAGATCCCTACCTACAGTGGGGCGTGTGCAAAACATGCACAACAATAACCCCTTCTATGTCAAGCTCTGCTTCTTCGGGTTCTACTTCATCTATGATTTATGAGGCAAATACATCTGATCTAGTCATGAAGTCGAGGATATGCTTGTCATCTTCAAACACTTGAAATTTGGTTACATTATCAAGCACTGATTGGGTAGGGGTGAGTTCTACAATGAACTTCTTAAGGCCAGTTAACAACAAAGGCTATAAGGTGCTAGTTGTCTGGGCTAATGCATCGACAGTGTGATTTTTACTACGAGTAATTAACTGGATGTTGAATGCATCAAACCCTTCTATAAGATCCCATACTCTATGCCTATAGTTTGCTAACCTCCAGTCATGGCATGAGTATAACTTCCTAACTTTTTTAACAACCAACATAGAGTCCCGAAATACTTGTGTAGACACGCAAAATATGCATACATGTCAATCCAATGGTTTAATCCAATAACCTTCATTTAATCAAATATAACATTTCATCCTTCAAATTAAGTCTACTTCATCATTACATCATTTAAATTAATCAATCAAATCCTAACACTTCATTAATTAACCTTTATCTTGCATCATCCTTTAATTAAATAAACTAAACTTTATTTAATTAAAATCCTAAAGTCATATTCCATCCCTCTTTGATTTAAATAAACCCAAATATTTGAGTCAAATTGGTCAAACTCACCTAATCGTCATTAAGCTAATCTAATCCTGATTAAACTAACCTAACTACCCATCACATCCTCTAGATATTCCCACTTGCACAAATAAATCAATTTATTGATTTATCAAAATCTTTATTTACTTTCAACTTGGCATAAAGGGAGAATATTCTCCAAGTTTGAATCTCCCCCCAATTTGGCATGTACATCCAACAAAGCAATTAATAAGCTCTTACATGTCTCTTGCACAAGTCAAACTCAGCATTAACTATCAAATTCAAATTTGAAATCTCCCTCTCTTTGGGCACATTTCCCAAATATTGCACATCCCTCAACCTATGACATGATGACAAGTGGCCTCTTTTCATTGGCTTGTTTTTTATCCCACATTTCTCTCTTATGAGCACTCTTAGCATTTGAGAATCTACAAATAGAGAGCTTCATTCATCAACAAATCCTCCACAATCTTTATGCAAAGTCATTCTCTTAAACTGAGAACTGATTTTGTCCATCATCATCATTTGCATTATCAAAGGTTGGGAAAGGGATATTTTTCATAATAGCACCAATCCACTATGAAATATAATTTTCTCCATGTTTTATTATATGCTTTCAATTTATATATCTAAATCTTTCTTGCTTTGATTGCATTATTAGCATGTGGAGTTATTTCATAGAGATGTTGATTATTAGTTTGGTTTTAAAATACTAACCATTTGCAGATTTTCACATCTACAACTTGTAACATTTTAACCCTTCTTCTTAATGCCATGAGCAACCCATGAACTAGTTCCTCATATTCAACTACATTATTTGTGCAATAGAATTGTAATCTATGAGCAGCGAAGTACGTCTTACCCAAGGGGCTGATTAATTTGAAACTTGCTCCTGCTCCTTGCTTGGATTTGGATCCATCAAAGCACAATGTTCAAAATTTGGAGGGACCTTTTCCTTCGGAGCTGATTGAGCATACCTCTTCTTGGGTGGGTAGCACATCCTGTTCTTCACAGTCAGACTATTGGCACTCAGGTTGGTTTTGACCTGGTTGTCCTTCCATAACCTTTTTTGGAGCAATCTTCCTTTTGATGTGGTCCATGGTTGTTTGGCATAAGTAGCACTCACATTCAGAATGGGAGGCATCATGTACTTTACACCAACTAGGTAGAAAAATCTCCTTGAAATCCATTCTAGCTCCTAAATTGAGCTGATCTTGTACACATTTCTGTATAAATTCTTGGAAACCATCAAACAGGCCCAAGCTACCATCTTCTTGAAGATCCTCATTATCAAATTCAACTAATGCTTCTGTGTTGTTGTGAAGGGTGGTCAAATTGGGAGAGGCATGACATAGTACAAGGAATTCCTCTTTGACCTCTTCTTCTAAGACTTCATATGCGACTGGGAGGTAACTTCCTAGCTCTATTTCTGCGAACAACACTTCATTTGTATTGTTATACTCTGTGATCATGAATTTCATCCTAGGATCATGTTCAATGCATATTTAATTATGCATCCCTTTCCAAGGCAACCACAAGTGGTAATAATTAGTCCATGCATAACCATTTAGAGCCCGAGTAAAGTCCCTTCCCAATATAATACCATAAGTATCTAGGATGTCTACAACTTGAATATCAATTACTTGTTGCACCCTTGGATCCGCGGCTACCTACATTGGAATTATATTTTCACCAACCTCAATTTAGTTTTAGAATCTTAGTACCATCTACCCAAGTGATATTTTAATCAATTCATTATCCTATACATTGAAACTAGGGAACTAAACATTTCTACAGGCCTCCCTAAGAATAAAGAGAGTTCTCCAATTTGATGGAGGAAGCTTGAATTCGATACCTAGATCTACCCATGATTTTTATTGATTATTAAACATTATATTTGTAAAGTATCTAACACCTTTTAAATGCCATGTTTTAGCTGAGCATTCTTCTAATAAAGCAAGTGGGTTGTCTCTTTTAGAGAGGTTCCACTAGATTGACCTATCAGTGTACACAATACCCCTAGTTTGATTCACATTCTCATAGTTCTTAATTTGACTTCTATGATCTCCTAGACTTTCCATATACTCTTGAACACATCTGATCCAATTGGAATTATTGGAAATTTCTCAAATAGAATGTCATTTATGGGGATTTGTTTCCAACTCTTTGTTTGTTTTGGGACAACAAAGTAGATATTATTCAATATCATAACCTTCCAAGGTTCATTTATATTTAAGCCTTTAATGATCCACTTTCTAGCCAAGGATATGCCATGTTTTTGGAGGTCTTTCAGTCCTAATCCTCCTTTGAGTTTTCTTAATCAATACCATTCCCATTTAACTGCATGCTTTTTCTTATTCCCCTTCCCATCTGACAAAAGGAATTGCCTAATATTTTTGTATTTCATTTATCTGGTAGCTACAAATTTACTAGACTAGGGAGTAATACAAGCTATAAGAATATAAGATTTTTTGACACACCTACAACCTTCCAGCCAATGAAAGGTATTGCTTGTTCCAATTGTAGAGCTTTTTTATCAATTTTAATTTTAACCCAATCCCACATATCTCTTAGATAGGGGTTGACTGCAAATGGAATGCCTGAGTACCTAACCTATTTGTAAGGTCCTCCCCATTTAAATTCAAACTTATTGAACCAATTTGGGGGGGGGGGGATTTTCCTAACTAAGCATTATAGATTTTTCCATAGATATTATATCACCTAAAGCTTCAAAAACTAAATTAAGTTTATACATAATATAATCTACATTTATTTCTTCAAGATTTATAAATTTATAGTATCACTTGCAAATTGAATGTTTAAAATGTCATCTCCATTGGGAGATTAGTCCTTTTGACATTAGGTGACAATCTAGTATCCCTTAGAATGTAAAAGATGGCATCAGAGGCTATCACAAAAAGGCAGGTGCAAGAGGCCATCCTTGCCTAATTGACCTTTCTAGGGGGAATTGGTTTGACAAAGATCCAATAATATCAATTTGAGCTACATCATTTAGTAGATTCCTCACCATTTGAAAAAATACACTTGGGAAACAAAAGCTTTAAGTGACATCATCGAAAATGATCCACTCTACCCTATCATAAGCTTTCTCAAAATCTAGTAAGAGAATGCTCCATATTTTGGTAGAATTCTAGCCCACTCCATGGCTTCCCAACTAGTTATGAGATTCTCCAATATGTATCTTCCCTTAATGAATCATGTTTGTGTAGGGCTAATAAACTTGGGGATAATATCCACAAGTCTAAGAGCCAATATTTTTTCCAAAATATTGTATGAGACATTAAGTAGGGTAATAGGTCTCCAGTTCTTAATTAATGTTCTTATCCCCATCCTTAGGGATTAGTTTAATGATTCCTTTATTGATATTATATCCTAAAAGAAGTTTTTCAATGGCTTCTAATAGACTTGCAGTAGATCCTCACCAATCCGGTCTATATTTTTCTTATAAAATTCAATAAGGTCTCCTAAGAGCCTTGAGAGAAAAAATTGTCAAACTATGAATAAGTGGATCTCAAAATGCATGGGACCTATGAATTTCCTATCTAGACCTATAGGTGGATGTGGGGTATCTAAAAAAAATTTCTTAGTTTTTTATCAACTTGACATCATTTGATTGTGACAAAGTCCAAATGCATTCTTACAAAAATCCTCATTTGAGAGTAGTGTAAATGTGCCAAGAGACATATTTTATATCTATGTCATGTGGGCTCAAACTGACTATGCTAACATTTTGGGATGGTAATGCGGAATTTAGGGGAGGAGGCCCATTTTATTCTCTAGGTGTGTCAATCCTCTAGGCTACAAGGTTCCTACAAAGTTTCTTAAGATCCTTGAGAGAAAAAATGTCTAACTATGATGAAGTATTTCTCAAATTTTGTGGGGCCTATGAATGTTCCATCTAGCACTATAGGTGGATGTGGAATCCATACAAAATAACCTCTCATTTTTATCTCAACATTGTTTGACTGTGGCAAGGTTGAATGCATTATTGCAAAAATACCATTTGAGAGCAGTGTAATGGTGTAAAGATCCATTTTTCAATTCTACGCCTTGTGGGTCCAAATTTATTGTGCCAACACATTAGGGTGGGAGCCCCCATTTCATTTCTCAAGCGGTTCAATCCATCTGGCTACAAGGTTTATGAAAAGGTCTCTTAAGAACCCTAAGATCATAAAAAATGTTAAACTATGATAGAGTAGTTCTTAGAGTTTGTGGGGTCTATGAATGTTCCATCTAGACCTATGAGTGATGTGGGGTCACTCTAAAATAATATCTCATTTTTGTCAAATCCACACCATTTGATTGTGACAAAGATAGAATAAACTTGCAAAAAGCTTCATTTGATAGCAATATAAAGGTGCCAAGAGCCATATTTTCTATTATATGCCTATGGGCATAAACCAAGTGTGCCAAATGTTAAAGTGAGTGGATTAATTCTAGGTATGCCTTATTTCATTCTCTAGGTATGTCAATCCCTGGTTATAAGGTTTGACAAGGTCTCTTAAGAGCCTTGAGAGTAATTTTTTTCATCAATCTAAGACAAGCCAATTTCTCAAATTTATGGGGCCTAAGAATGTTTTTATAGACCTACAAGTAGATGTGGGGTCCCTCCAAAATAAAATCTCTTTATTTTCATCAACTCGACATTGTTTTCCCATGGCAAGATTGAATGCATTCTTACAAAAAACATCATTTGAGAGCAATGTAAAGGTTCAATATACATAGACTAGAATGAGGATTTAGGGTAGGTTCTGAATTCTAGAGAATTATTTCATTCTGAGAATGATATATTAATTGGCATGACTCATCATTTGGCATTGTGATTGTGGTAAGATCGAAAACATTCTTGCAAAAAACATCATTTGAGAGTAATGTAAAGATTCCAAGAGCCATGTTTTCTATTATACACCTTATGGGATTGACTCAATTGTGTCAAAAAATCATGGTGGGTGGTTGAATGCTAGGGAGGCCTCATTTTTCCCCATGTGTGTCAATTCCTCCAAGCTACAAGGTTTCAACAAGGTTTCTTAAGACCCCTAAGAGCAAAAAACTACCAAACTATGACAAAATAATTCTTAGGTTATATGGGGCCTAAAAATGTTCTATCTAGACCTACAAGTGGATGTGGGGTCCCTCCAAAATAAAATATCCTATTTTTAATCAAATCCAAATTGTTTGACCATCGTAATAGTGAATGCATTTTTGCACAAAACATCATTTAAAAGTAATGTAAATATGCCGAGAGCCATATTTTTTGTTCTAATCCTTTTGGGCTCAAACTAACTACATTAATAGATTGGGGTGGGCGATTGAATGATATGAGAGGCCTCATTTCATTTTGTATTTGTTTTTATCCCTCTAGGCTACAATATTTTATCAAGGTAAGCAAAAAAACCAAGCTTTTTCTTGCCTATTCTCTCAATCTATGGTACCTATGAATGTCTCGTTTGCACCTACAAGTGTATTCCAAGTTCCCCTATAATACCCTATCTCAATTTTTTTAATTCCACAACATTTTATCATTCCAACAATGGATACATTATTACAAAATGCTTCATTTGAGATTAATGGTGTCAATAGGTAATTTTTGTTCATATGCACCTTCATATGGGCTATTGAACCATACACTATCACATATCACATTGAAATGGGTAGGTGAATGTGCCAAAGGCATCATTTGTTCCATAGTTCTTTGAATCCTTCTACAATATATTGATTTGTGATAGTCTCTTAAGAATCCTAAGAGAAAAATGTTGCAAGTGAATGCTACTAGAGGAATCAATACATTTTGTAAGTCTCTAGATCCTTCTAGACTACATTGTACCAAGGAAATTTGTTAAGAGCCTTAAGAGACAAATATTTCCAATTTTTTTCCTGCCTAGTCTCTCAATTTGTGACACCTACAAATGTCTCATTTGCACCTAAAAGTGGAAGTTGAGTCCCTTTAAAATACCCTATCTCAATTTTTTTAACTATAGACAATTTGACCATTCCAATGATGAATTCATTCTTGTAAAATACATCATTTGAGAGTATAATGTAGGTTCCAATAAAAAAAAAATTAATTCTTCTACACCTTGTGGGACCAAAAGGACTATGCTAACATATCAATGTGGAATAGTCAATGCTATTGGAGGCTTCAAATTATCCATTAACATAGAAAAATAAAATATACAATGACATAAGTAAATGACACTTACTGCAAGTTGATAATCTACCCCAATAATTCTTTGCTTCTCTTCATCCTTTTGAGGGTAGGTGTACAAACTGGAGTTGTGACCACCTGTGACAAGCATGAAGAAAAAAATTACACTGCAAATGAATATAATTTAAATTTTCACTAAATTATGCCAGATAAAAAATGAAATCTACATTATTGGCTCATACCTTTGTCAAAGGAATTGAAGAAAGAATTGTTGTAGCAATGCCCAATTCCATTAAGCTATGAACATTAAGAGGGGTTTGAACTGATGTAGAACAATGTTATTTGGCCAAAATCTACCCAACATTATTTAAAAACATAATGATTAAATTTATTAAAACTTACCTTAGTGAGAGTTGGCATACAATAGTATGGTGGTCTCTTTGGCAGTAGCTCCTCAACTTAGAAGATTCCTATCAGTGCAATGCCTTTTTGTTAGTGCAGTGGTACCTTTTTGCAACAATAATTCTATTGTAATGTAAAATATTATTGAAAGTAGATATATGATGAATATGTAAGGAAAAGAGATAATGGAAACGGTTGTTATATATATAATGGGAAGGGTATTATGATGTTGTGAACTATGGGTGGGGATTGGTTCTTTGATGTAAATTTGTTTATACTCTCCATGTAGTTGTTGTTCCTATGATATTGAATACAAAAAAAATTGGCATACAACCACTAACACCAATAGGTGTTGATGTTGAAGGTCTGACATCTATTTATTTATCATCAATTATCAATTTTAATATTACTATTGATATATAAAAAATAATTTACATATAGTATATTTATTATTTTGTTACAAATTACATACATGTGGCTTCAACATGGCTACATAATTAGGAGCTAAAGGGTCGATAAATATAAGATGAATGCTCTAACGGAATTTCAGTCACATAGAATTCTTGACACTAATTTTCTTTCATAGTAGACTAATATAGTTAATTTATATTTTCAAATAAAATGTAATAAGTTGTATAATATTATTGGAAATTACTTTTTGATCAATGTCGAAGTTGTTATTGAACAACTTATTCATCAACACAATATTATCTAATATAGATGCATCCTCTCATAGCCTTTTTCTACCATACTCTTGAAACTGTAGAGCATCCTTTGTAGTGTGTTTCCTCAACATATTTTGACCCATAGTCATAGAAAGATTCATAATTATGACAAAGGTGAGCATCGATTCCTAAAATTATCACCCTCAACACCCTATGAAAATGGATTACTATGGTTATGTGCAGGATCATGATGGGCCAAAAAGTGGCAATATGATGGGTATGTGGCTAATGACTTTTTTTTTACCCAAAATTGATGAAACGAAAAGGGTTTTTAAAGGAGATTCTCAGCTTTCCACCAATATAAATTATTCTTTACTTTGAATTTAATAAGTAATTGCTTGTCCAAATTCATATTCAGTCCCTAATCATTGATAGAATTAATTGAAAACATCTATACTTTTCAACATACTCTTTTAAATCCAAAATATAAAGGCCACATTCTTTCTATAATCAGAGATTAAAAAAGAAAAATTAATTTCACGAAGTCTCTGACCCAAGTTGAGGGTCGTATTGTTTCTTTATATGTTTCTAAAAGCGTATGCCGTAAAAATCATAATTAATTTGTTACTAAAATGCATCAAGACTAGAGAGCTCCTCTACTTATATCCAAAATCTGTGAGTAAAAAATGAGAGCCAGGATAGTTAGGGTGGTCGACACACCTACTAGTTTTTCTCTAAATAGTATTTTTTTTCTTCTTAAACAAACCTAGTAGTTTAGAAACTACATTCAATTTTCTACATATTCTATTCTTACATATTTTTGAAAAAATATATATAACTTATTCAAATTTGTACGTCAAGTTTCCTAACTCTGATTTTTCTGATTTTTTTTGCCACTTAAGGGCCTGATTTTTCCATGATGATCCTGCACATACCCCTATGTTGTATTAAGGTTTATGTTAGGGAAATAATTGATTGTAAATTCTCCACCTTGACACTATCCTTCACAACGAAAGGGATCAACACATGATAAATTTTTGGTAGATGCTTAGGGGTCTTGGTACATGGTCTTGGTGCATGACATGCACCTTCCTTGTCTTGTATAGATCATTTTCCTCTACCCTAAAAGTATCGCATGCCAAAATAATTTATGATCTCATTGAGGACAAACTCATAATATAGTTTCCTCAAGAAATATTATGGGACCTCATTGTTATTGCATGAGGGATGGTTAAAAACCATCCACCACCTATTCTATTTTTCCCCCTTATTCCTTGGTATTAGCACTGATGAATAGGGAATCTCTTGAAACTTTTGTACAAATGTACATTTTTTCTCAAATCAAAAAATAATGTACATAAATAACTTTCTCTCTCTTTTATTTGTTTATATGTCAATTTTGTAGAGTATAATTTTTGTGTTTTCTCCCTATGATTGGATCATATATTTATTTTGACACTAATGGAATCTATATGAGAAATGATAGATTCCAATAATGACACAAGGGATCTCCAATGAGAAGTAGTTGCATTAGGATTTGTCAATATTTCAATCAATGTTTGGAAATCAATTTTGTTGGTTTCAATTTTACCTAATAAAATTTATTGTGTCACAATGAGATATAGGGATAGATGGAGGAGTTTCAAGAAGGTTAAGCTCTACATTCTCTTTTACAGGAATCCCCTCCACATGGTTTCGAGTATTAGTGTTTGGGGGTGTTGAGGGATTTTCAATTCCTAAAATTTAAAAAAAATGCATTAAAATAAATTTAAACAAATTTCATTCTATTTTAAATTGCTAAAAACCTAAAAAATTTACCCTCTCAACCTTGTGCATTTCATGTTAGCATTGTGCTAGCTTGTTTCCACTTGAAGATGCCATAAATTCACTCACACTTTTTCTCACTTGCATTAGGACTCGCCATACATGGGGTTGGGCTCAAATGAGCTCAACCTCTTTTTTAATAAAATTTAACAAAGAAATAACCTAAGCATGTTATAATACACTAGTTTTTTTTCTTTCCATGGACCAAAAAGTAGTTGTAGCCACTTTTGGGTCCCCCATATTTGCGCACACACCCATATGCATATTTCATTTAATTATGATATTATCAAAGAGTGATCCAATTTATAGAATGTCATTAAAGATTATATACAATTTGAAGATATCATTTGTAAAGAGCATTGTGAAGATTGTGTAGGTTTATCATATTTTTAAAAAATATTAAAAAAACATAATAAAACAAGGTTAGTTATACACGTTTTCTATTTATCTAGAAAAGGTGTGAATTTCACTTTATTTCATTTTGGATTTCTTCTATTCACTTAGTAGAGGGAAATTTTCAACTAATTATGACGGATAAAAAAATTGAGGGTATGATATAACCCTTGTGATATTGGATTCATATTCAACTATTTCTGATAATTAAATCAATTACAACTTTGACTTCCATAACCTTATTTACCAATACCCATAAATTGTGTACCATCTTCCACTTATTGAAAATTTGACCATTGTAAATTATCTAGATATAACCAATAAAATTACCATGATAAATCCAATTACTAATTCTTATCCAATATTTTCTTCCATGTCTCCATATTCTATATATTTTTTTACAACAAAATTATGAAATTATATTTATATTTAGTTGGTTAGAAAAATAGCTTATAAATTTTCTTAATAGTTAGTTCAAATTGAGATATATCTTTTCATGTAGAATCAAACCTTTTAAAATTAAAAAAATCTTCCTCACAAAAATGAAGAAGACTTAACATTAGATTCTTTATTAGCTATGGTTCTCCATTTTCATATTGATAAACATCTTTAGGTGTTTGATATCACATCCACTAGTCATAGGTGAGGTAATACCATGAGACCAAATTATTACATTATCAAGTCATTACATGACCCCACATACTACAATCAAGTCTACTATAGGTGTAGGCTAGCCAATTGTTGCTAGTAGCATGTAGGTGGTAGAGTCTAGGATATAAAAATCATATCTTAGGGACTAGAAAAATATCAGTTTTAGAACAAATGTGACTAAAGCTAAGAGTTATAAATGCTATGATAAGGTTGAGCTAACTTCACTAGTAGCATGCACGTGATAGATGTAAGGATTTTCCCTTATACTAGGTTGTATTTTCTTTAGTAGGAGCATGTAAACAATATATGCTAGGTTGATTGAAGCTGGGAGATATCAATGGTATGATATGGTTGAGCCAACTTACTAGTACCATGCAAGTGATAAATGTAAGGAGTTTCCCCATACTAGGTTGCATTGGATTCACTAGGATCTTGTAGATGATAGATGATAGTATCCACCAACTCAAAAGGCTTAGTAGGCTATGGAAGTATTATTAATAGCCACTTTTGTTTTTTTTTATTACTCTTACACCTTATTTGGATATGACTGTAGTGGTACGAGAAAGATGCCTAGTCATCACAAATGGTAGTGAACTAGGAATAGGAAGGTGTATAGGAATGAATTTGCACCCCTCTTGAAAATTCCCCTTTTACACCCTCCACTTTAGAAAAATAAAATCTAACCATGTAATTCCACATCCTCATTCCGAACTCCATCCACTTGGTGCTTATTTTTAGTGACAATGGGGGAATTTCTATCGGGGAAGCGCATGCGACGTACGAAAGTTTGTGTGGTATGCTACTGTCCTGATAGGATTCCTACCTCTGGAGTTTGCAGATGCGTTATGTTCTTCATTGGCGATGAAATGTAACACCCTTGTTCCTTCCTGTAGACCTTTGAACGACTATTTCCCTCCCAAACCTTCTTCAAATGGGTATTCCTCATCTTCATTCTAGCTTCTACACATTCTCTACACACTTTCTCAATCTTGCTTCATGCTCTTAGCATTCTTGATCCATACTCTTGCAACTTCAAGCTACTTGTTGCACTATTGCCTTCACGATTCCAACATCACAACATTCTTCACATTTACCACAGAAGTTGCTACTTGGTGTCTTGTAAGATTGCTTTCAACGTTACTACAACCATGTAGACTCTGCCATAGTTGTTGTCTTGCATTGCTCTCTCATTGGACTTGAGTGCCTTTGGTCAGGGGTGGTATCACTTTCTTACTATTACTTTGTTGTTGGATTTTAGTAGCATGATGTTTCTCGTAGCATTCGGTAATTTCCTTTTCAACATAGTTTCTTTATCAATTTTCTATCTCTCTATCTATTTGGTTATCCATGAAGGTGGAAACACCAAAATGGGGGTTTGAATGTGGCAAACCCCAAAATAGCCCCAACATTTTTCCCTTCTTGGTTATGTGTAGGTACTCATTCCTATGGAGTTTTCTAGTGAACTGGACTTTTCATGAGTTGAATCTTCACCACCTTTGTCCTTATCATTTTCATACCATCTCTCTTGTTATTCATGTTATTTTGTTATCTATCATTTTAGTTAGCACTTTAAATATCAACCGCTAATCTTTCAGTAGGTTCCTCATACTTTTCACTATCCTTTTGCACTTTATGTCCATACGAATGACAACGCACCTGTGAAATTCCAGCGCGTCGCACTGTCATCCCTGATCTGTGTTGTTGTCCTCTGGCAGAGAGTTATCTCAGGTACATTCTGGGTTCCAAGAATTTGCTTGTTTAGCTCCACTAAAAATCTCAAATTAGCAAAGTGGTAGAAACACTAAGAGTGCTCTTCATTCTCTATCCTTGGAATCAAACACTTGTCCAACTTAAGGTAGATTAGGGCAGCCTTCTGCTCTTGGCTCTCCGTGACCTGGAGCCTTGGTGTGGTTGGTTCCCCTCCTCTACATTTTGGTGAACCCAACATGAACCATTTTGGTTTATTTTAGTAGTGCTAAAAGAACCTTTCCTTGTATCCTAGGAGTGTTGTGGGTGTGAGTATTGCAAGGAACTTATCCTACAATCCAACCTACGACCCTTAGTGGCATAGCTGGAAGGTTCCCTAAGCCTTACAGAACGAAACCTTGAGTGGGTCACCATCTAACTATGAAAACATTGAGGGCATCTGTGAAAGTCCTATTTGGTGTATGGAGAAATGGCCTTCTTACATCTACCCATCCCATCTGTGCAACCTACGAGTGGATCTCCTGCCATAACTTTCACCTCGCAGGGTTTTGTGATGAACTCAAATAGAGAACCATCTCCCTTATGCATCCCTGTGTGTATCAATGGAAACACTGTAACAGGTGTTCTCGTTGACCCTATGTGTTAGGTGAATATCATACCTAAGGAGATCGTGTTGATTAATTTCTTACATAAGGATGGATATGACGAATCTAGGAGCACTATTCATACACATGATAAGCTTTTCGTTTCTCCCATTGGTTGCATTACCTTGTCAGTCCTAGTTGGGCCTAGAACCATAAATGCACTTTTTGACATAATCCTAGGGTCTGAACTACTCAAGGTATAACTAGGCATCCCCTAGTAATTGGTTTATATGAATGCAATTCCATCAGTAGTTCATAAGTGCTTGAAGTTTTCCCATGAGGGTTCGGTGCATGTAGTCCATGACACTGATTATAGACCATCGATTACACGTGGGGGCTACTCACCGGATCACTTCTGGGCTGCCCCTGTTGGTTTGCTTCCTCCTAGGATGAACCTCATGTACCAAACCTATGTGAAGTACAAGAGTGGGGGCATAACGTTTAAAGTGAGATACCCTCCTCCCTAAGCAATTTTCCATATAGCTTGCCTCAAGAAAAATAGTGAGGCTACCTTGGATCAGAAAAGGGAAGAAAAGAAGCACACATAGGGCCCTTCTTCTTCTTTCGTTGTTTCGTATATTGCCTCCTTTCACCCTACTGCAATGCCATCATCTTCTGCTCTTAGGTAATTATTGGAGAGCCTGATGGTGCCCACTTGGAAAAATCCCAAGCGTCCAACATTTGACCTCCCTATCTTACCCACGATGCCTCAACCCATTTTTTATGGTAAGGGGAAGGGTTCCCATGGAGCATCCTCTATGTCTCTGCCTTTGTATCCTCCTATTGATCCTTCCTCTTAGGTAGTGAATGGGAAAAGGCCTGTTGCTGAGGCATTGGAGTCTGCTCCCCTCACTGTTGTTCCATCATCCTCTCAATCTATTCCTCTTGTTCTCATCCAAGAGTCCCTTCCTCTGCTGGAAATGACTATGATGGATACTCTTATGGTTGAACAGGAGTATTTTGTCCCTTCTCAGACTATGGTCTCTAGCTCCTAGAGTCATAGAAATCACCTTGCACGTGAGCGCAAGCATCAGAGGAAGGCTTTGGCCACTAAGCAGATCACCTTGTAGAAGAAGGAAGAGGAGTCAGTAGCTTCTGCTTTGGTACCTCCTATTGTGTCCTCCTCTTCTGTCCTCTCTACTTTAGATCCTTCACCTTCAATCTTACTTTCATCTCCCGCTGTGAGCATGAATGATCCTCACCTGAAGAGGGTGCAGGTGTTTATTGCTCCTTCGGTTGAGTCACCCCTTCTGATGTCCCTCTCAGACATCCCACTATTTTCAAAACCCATGGACATACCAAATACCTCAGTGGTGTCTGACGTTGTTTTCTCCTCTTCCTTTGTGCCCTCTGCTTCATCTGTGGGGTTCTCGCATCCTCTAATGAAGTGAAAGATGGAGGATGACCCTACTAGTAATGGGGGTTGAAAGAAGGGTTCACATTCTTCAAAGGGTGGTTCTACATTAGCTTGTGTCATCTTAGTGATGGAGGAAGCCCCAACATTCCCAGAGTTTGCATTGCTCCTGAGTCTTTTGGTGAGCCTAGAAATGGATCTTGGGTGATGCCTCCCTCACCCATTGAGTTAACACATGGAACTCCTATGAAATGCATGTTTAATTCTGTGGATGAGGTCTCAGCCTTATCAGCGATCTTTGTGAAATCATTGAGATTCACCCCATAGGAACTGAGTGGAGAAGACCTCAAGGGGCCTCCTTCCTTGGCTCTTGTCACTAGAGGTTCAGAGGGTTCCCCCCATGATATTCCTCCCTTTCAAGATCGTCCACACTCCCCCTATGATGATCTAGAGTGGGAGAATGATGACCTCTTGCTTGATGAGGACTAGGGGGTGCCTCTTCTTTATCTGTAGATTAGATTGTGTGTTTGTATTATGTTCCCCCATACTTGTGTTATGTGTTCTTGGATGACCCTTGTCACCCTCGTAGGCACTTGGATACAAGAGTGTTTTTGTGTCATAAAACTTATTCTATTTGTCACATCATTCTTCATCTGTTGTGTTTGATTTTTGGCAATTGGGGATGATGCAAAGTGTTGGGGGAATTTAGGCTTCCCTTCCATGTTGAACCAATTTTTTATTTTCATTTTTTCTTCATATACCTTCTTCACATGGTCTGATATAGTATGGGGTTGATGATAGTTCATTTATATATATTGTTATACTTATCTATTTATATTTATGAGTGGCTCTGACCTCAAAATATCAGATCACCCTTGTCTCTTTTTCATTACGTCCTTATCTTTCCTTTCTTTGCATCTTTCCCTCTTCTTTGCTTGTTTGTCATGTTGTGGTGCCTATGTGTTGTCCCTCACATGTGCAACAACATTACCATAGTTACATCTTGTTCTGTTCTGCAGGCCACAACATCACTTTTTCATTCTTGCTTTTCTCTCCTTAGGATGTCACGTGCCTTTGTGTTCAACACACACCATCCTAAGGGGGGATCTCACACTGCTTTGATTTTCAAAAAATGTATTTTGTGGCCAACGAATCTTTTCTTGAAAATATTTTCAAAACACTTTTTCAAAAATTGCATTCCTCAACAAGGACCCCTAGCAGAATACTTTTCCTTCATCATGGGTTCGTAAAGGAATAATTTGAAAAACTTTCCTCTGAGGAGGGACTAACTTCTCTTGCAGGTGAAGTTATGACCTTCCCCTTGTGAGGTGGCTTTCTTTCTTTCAAATTCCTTAATGAAGTGAAATATTTCAAAAGGATTCCTTGATGTTGAATTGATTTATGAAAAATATTGTTGCACTTTCAAACAGAGTGTCCCTTGAGTGGAGCCCTTGTCTTTCGAAGGGTTACCGAGGGACCCCTTTGATATCTTCTCCTTCAATTTTTGAATTTTTGCTTGCTTTCCTACTTGGCTTTTTGCTTCTAACATGTTTTGTTTGTAGATTAATATGTTGCTTTGTAGGTGCACCTGTGAAGCTACTTTTCAATTCAACTCTGTGAAGTTCCTTCACATCAGGTTTCCTTCAGGAGAGAGTACCTGGGGGCACCTTCTTTGTAGGTTCAAGGACTTGTGAAGTGCTTACATCCTATGGGATTTTTCCATTATTTGTTTGCAAGCCTTTGATGCACTTTGTTCAATCCTCCTTAGGAGAGAGTACCTATGGAGCCATTTTCCTGCCCTACGCTTTTGAGCTCACCAGATTGTGGTCTACTTCCTTGACGATTCAGGTATATGTTTCTAAACTCTTTCGACCTATTTTACCGAACACTCATTGACACTCATGTTCGCTAAAGTGGGGGAAAAATGTATAGGAGTGAATTTGCACCCCCTTGCAAATTCCCTTTTTATACCCTCCACCTTAGAAAAATCAAATCTAACCAAGTAATTCCACATCCTCATTTTGAACTCCATCCACTTAGTGCTTGTTTTTAGTGTCAGTGGGTGAAATTTTGTTGGGGACGTGCATGCAGCATGTAGACATTTACGTGGAACACTATCATCTTGATAGGATTCCTACCTTTGTAATTTGCAGAGGCATTATGTTCTCCATTGGTGATGAAACATAACGCCCCTGCAGCTTCCGTCCAACCTTTGAACAACTCTTTCCCTCCCAAACCTTCTTCAAATGGCTATTTCTCATCTCCATTCCATAGTTGTTGTCTTCCATTCCTCTCTCATTAGCCTTGAGCGCCTTTGGTTAGGGGAGGTATCACTTTCTTACTATTACTTTGTTGTTGGATTTGAGTAGCATAGTGTTTCTTGTAGCATTTGGTAATTTCCTTTCCAACGTAGTTTCTTTATCATTTTTCTATATTTCTATCTATCTGGTTGTCCATGGAGTTGGAAACACCAAAACGGGGGTTTGATCGCAGCAAACCCTGAAACAACCCCAACATTTTTCCCTTCTTGGTTGTGTGTAGGTACTTGTTCATGTCGAGTTTGCTAGCAAAATGGACTTTTTGTGAGTTTAATATTCACCACCTTTGTCCTTATCATTTTTGTACCATCTCTCTTGTTATTCATGTTATTTTGTTATCTATCATTTTAGTTAGTACTTTAAACCTCAACTGCTAAATTGTCAGTAGATCCCTCATACTTTTCACTTTCCTTTTGTAGTTTTTGTCCATACGAATGACAACGCACCTGTGAGATTCCAACATGCCATGTTGTCATCCCTGATTTTTGCTACTATCCTTTGGTAGAGAGCTATTTGAGGTACAGTTTGGGTTCCAAGAATCTACATTTTTAGCTCCACTAAAACTCTCGAGTTAGTAGAGTGGTAGAAGCATTAAGAGTGCTCTTAATTCTCTATCCTTGGCATCAAACACTTGTCCAACTTGAGGTAGATTAGGGCAGCCTTCCGCTCTCGGCTCTTTGTGACCCAGAGCCTTGGTGTGGTTGGTCCCCCTCCTCTATAGAAGGAGAAAAGTAGTCTAGGATGCACCATCATTTCTCCTTCTAATTGGGATGCACTTATGTGGGTAAGTGTTAATGAACATAGTAGTGGGAACTGGTATGTAGTAGGGTCACATCCCCTTTCTATTGCTAGATGGTCACTATATATGAATGAGTTAATCATTATGTGAATATATATATTTATTAATGGTGTTAATTGGTGAGCTAAAGTAACTAGTTTAGTTACTTCGTGTACCCAAGTCTTGGCATCACGATATTCATCATTAGAAAGATAAAATATACCACTTAGTTGGGGTGGATAGGGATTCTTGTTTATGTGGTTAGGGTTGTATTGCATCCTTGCACCTAAAACTAAGATCCAAGTAACCTTACCAAGGGATCATGTAACTCAAGTCATCTTCCATGAATAAGGTACTACTTATCTATATTTTCAATGTTTAAGTATATGGTACATGTTCAACATTTTACGCATTTTATTGATGGAATATAATAAATTAATATAATTAAATCCTTGATTCATATGTAAATTATATTTCTTTTGATATATGATCATCCTAGGTGTAACAATAGTCTTGCATCACCCAAAATTTTATTTTCATTTCACTTTGTTTGTTTGTTTGTAGGTTTTCAATAACACTCTATTCACTATTAAATAATTTTAATTCCTATCACATTCCATCACAATTAAATATTTGACATGACAATTGGGACATATGTTCCACTAGGATTTGGCAATGTTCCATCCAATTTTTCAGAGATTTTGATCATTGTAAAGGAATATTTTAGTTCCAAACCTACTACCAAGCATAACAAGATAAAAATTTATTTTACTATTCAAAGCTTGTGACACCTTTCTAAAGTGTGTGGTAATAAAGTAACACATTTGTAAACTTAGTGATCCTAGGATAACTTATACTATGAACCACTTCAAAATTCACTAAACTATCATCACTACATTAATTCTAGAAATCCCCCTATGTATGTTTAGCCTAAGACACATTTAACTTGGCATAAAAAAAATTCAACACCTTGTGACCAACAACAACCATTCCTAAGGGTAAGGATAACTCTATAAATATCACTCATGATCATTTGAAGTCAACTTTTAGCTCAGTTTGATTCCTAGCTATGAGTTCATGGATAATTAAAGAGCATTATATTTTAGTATCATTTGGGAATTTCATAATTTAGGCATATTAATGTTCATGCATCTTGAGGGCCAAGGTATCATATGGTAATCCCTTGTGACAAATTATAATTCCATTATGATTATGAATAAATAAAGATCATTTTTATTTTTCTATTTCATTGAGTTCTACCCTGTGTTCCTTCATTTAGTGGCATGGTTGGATAATACTTTATTATATCCTCCATCCATGAATACATCAACTAATATTTGAGTGAAAATTTTGGAATCCCAAAGGTTTCTTATTCTAAATAAATCACCAAATTTGAGGTAGTCTGCAAGATAATTGTAAATGAGGTGTCAACTATGGGGTAGTTTGTAAGGTTGATTGTGGATAGACTGCTAAATTGAGTTATTATACATCAAATTTAAGGATAAGATTCCTCCATGACCAGAAGAAGGTATTGTTCATGTTGCTACAAATATGGAAGAGATGTTTAAAATTATGAGGGTGATGAATGTCGTATTGGATGTTGTCTAAGAATGTAGAAAAAAGAGGTTTAGACCCTAGAAATGATGTTGAAAGTGATGAGCAAAAAATTAAAAGAGGAGAAAATATATAAGTTGTTCAATGATGTAAAAAACCTAGAAGAGGAAGAAACAAATTAGGTAAAAATGTTAAAGGATATTTCTAAAATTGATAAGATACCTAAAATTTTATTTTATAATTATTATAGAGATTTAAATATTTAGGAGTTGATTGAATGAATAAATGATTTAGAAGAATATTTTGAATATGAGAAAATTGTAGATCCTAAAAGGGTTAGATTCACTATGACTAAACCAAAGGAATGTGTTGTTATTTGGGGCAGAAAAAAGTACAATTAGCAAGAAACATAAGGGGAAAGGAAAATATTAAAAAAAAAATAGGAGGGTAGTAAAGTTAAAGAATCAATTCATACATATTGATTATGAGTTAGAATTGTTGAAGAGATTACAAAATCTAAGACAAAAGAGGAATGTGAAAGAATTTATTAAAAATTGCTACAAGATAATTATTAGAGATAGACATGGTGAATCAAGTAAAGAAAATGTTTTAAGATACATCAATGGACTAAAAGAAAGTATTCAAGAAGACCTAAGCTTGGTGAGCTTAATTTTTAGTGTGAAAAGTGGTTGTACCCAATGTAGAGGAGGGGGACCGGCTGCTCCGAGACCCTAGGTCACAGGAGGGTCCTCAGTAATAGGTTTCCCTAATCTACCTCAAACTTCACTAAGGGATTAAAAAGGTTAAAGGGGAAAGGGCTGAAAAGGAAGAGAAATTTAATTGCTACTATCCTTCTACTAACCCAAATGTTTTAAAGGATCAGGAGAGCCAATTTTTCTTATAATGCAACATGAGGGTGCATTTTTCTGAGTTTTTGTTTCACCAGCTTGGTCCCTAGTTTGATGGACAAGTGATGCATGATAAGATCAAGATCAAGACTAGGCATGTCAGCGTAAGACCACGCAAAATTGACTTGATTCACTTTCAGGAATTCAATTAACTCTGGTATTTCTTTCTCTATCATTGATGTAGCTAACTGTAAAATCCTTGGTTTTTTGGAAGTCTCAAGATTGATAGCATTTTTAGGTTCAATCAAAATAAGCAATCGCTCATGGTAGTGCTCCAGGAGAGTGTCAAGTTTCCCATTGTCTGGTGCCTCAAAGAGGTTTTCACCATCTGATACGCTCTTTATTTTGTCTTTTGTTTGATCTAATACTGCCAGATTCTGGTTTTCACCATTAGATCTTCTTTTTTTGTTTTTACTTTTGCAGTTGGGAGACTTGACACTCTCCTGATCAAAAACTTTATGTCCAAAATCGCTGGTGGAACAATCATTCGTATCGTCTATGGAAAGGAAGTTTACAATAGCTTCATCACTTGGAAACATAGGTATATCAATAGGTTCGGTTGAATCCCAATCAATGAGATCGGGATGAATTAAAGGTAGAGGATTGTCAGGTTGTGTGAAATCGGCTATGGTCATGGTCATAACGGAGTGGTCCGTAGGATCTGAGGTATGAGGTGGGTCAATGATGATACTGTCCTCATGATAATCTTGTTCGTTTAGATCTGACTCAGTATCACTAGAATCATCGTCGATTTGTGGTTCAGATTCTTGTGGTTGGGACCCTGAACCTTGACCTTCAATTAGAGTTGGAGCGTACTCGTGTATCACATCAACCTCTTTGTCTTTCCAGAACTCATCATTGTAAATGGTGTCCCATTCATATTCAGCAAAGTTTGTGTCAGAATTGTTATCCAAGAAGTTTTGAACTGTTGTCAAACATGCTTCTCGTGAATCTGAGCTTTCTTGCAATGCAAAGACAACGCCATGTAGTTGTTTGGATTTTTTTTCTTTGGAGTGAGTATCATAACCTAATCCAGTTTTCTCTTTTGCGGCAAGTCCACGGAGGTGAATAGGTTCAACTACTCCTTCCTTCCTTTTTTCAATAGGACCTTCATCATAGCCCATCTTCTGCATGATTGAATACCCTTTTTCATATTTTTATGTGGGTAATTTGACATTAGAGACTGCTTCATCTTCATCTTTATAGAGCCAATTTAAAATTTTTGTATCCTCAAGATTTTCTATGGGGAATTTTTCTTTGATGAATTGTCCATTAAATTTTGTAATTGGCTCTATTGGTGTTTGCTTTGATGTTGATGCTGCTGATATTTGATGTTCCCTGATAGACAGTTGTCCATGTGATCGAGGTGATGTAGGTAAATTGGCAAGACAAAGAGAGTATTCTCCAACTCCATGATCCTTGAATTTCATCTTTTTGTCAAAACTATTGGTCAATTGACCGATTTGTGTGTCAATCTTTAGAGAAGTCCTAGCATGAGCTTCTTGATTGTTAGGGACCAAAGTATCTTGACTGGCTTTCATGTTGGCACAAGTTTGGATATTGGAATTATCAGCTGATATTGTGATTTCTTGTCCATCATAAGGAAACTTTAGACATTGATGATAGATTGATGGGACAGCTTGCATTTCATGGATCCAAGGATGACCCAACAAGATGTTATATGCAAGATCACGGTCCAGTACTTGACAGAAAGTATTCTTTATGATAGGGCCCACTCTGATTGGCAGCATGATTAGACCCTTGGATGCTCTTTCTTCATCATCATAAGCTTTTATGGTAATTTTTCTTCTGAAATCAAAGAGTCCTTAGAAAATCCTAAAGTTTTAACCAACTTCATGGTACAGATGTTCAAACCAGCACCTCCATCTATTAGAAATCGTCTGATACGAAACTTATGAATCATGACCTCTAAGTACAATGATGAGTTATGGGGATGAGTTATGGAAACGTCATCTTTATTAGAGAATGAAAGGCAAGTGGGTGAGGACAAGTGTCCTACCATGGCTTGAAATTGATTCACATCCAAATCAGTTGATACATTAGTTTCAATGAGATATTTTTCAAGAATTTCCTTATGGGCTGGAGAAATCTTCAATAGTTCCAGAATAGAAATTTGAGCGGGGGTTTTTCGAAGTTGGTTGACCAAATCATATTGATGTTGAGGTGGAGGTTTAGTGGTTTTTGAAGAGGTGCCTTTTAAGACAACCTTAGTTTGCGCTCTTGTTGTTGCGTTGACTTCTCGATATTTCACCTTCTTGTTGACTTTAATGACATTCACTCGCTCATTGTCTACATAGAGATGGTTGATTATATGATCATCATTGATATGATTCACATTTTTTTCAGAAGGCTCACCCTTTTGATAGTTAGGCAATGGATTGTGGAATGCTTGTTGGTCTGCATTGGTTTGTTGATTTCCTTCTATTGTGATAATGTCATTGTCGATCAAGTCTTGAATGGCATTCTTCAAGGCTTGGCAGTTGTTTGTACGATGACCTTTACACTGATGATAATCACAATAGTATGCCTCATTCCATGATGGAGGCTTTACACTGGGTTCATAATTCCGTTGAGGCGGTAAAGTAATGACATTTTTGGCCATCAACTCTTTGAATGCGGATTCTACAAATTGACCTAATGGTGTAAAAGTTCTTCTATTCGAGAAGAATGAAAATCTTGGTGGATTTGAATTCGAGGTGTTCCCTAAGGAATTGTGATTGTTATTGGTTCCTCGATAACTCTGGTTGTTGGAAATTCCTTGATGGGGATTAGAGTTTTGATTTGTATTGTTCCTCGGAAAAGGGGGATTATTTTCGTGATTTGCAATTGAGTTGACATTGTTGTTGCGAGTGTTTGGAGTGCTGAGGACAAATGGCTTGGTTGAAGCATGATTTGCATCAACAACACCATCGTTCACCATATTTTTGTTGCGAGTCCAGAATTTGGATTTGTCCTGATTATTGTGATGGTTGGATGAATTGGAATTTTCTTTGTCATGCTTTATTATCCCTCTTTTGACCAAAGCATTTTCAATGGTTAAGGCATCTTCAATCATTTTCTCAAAAGAAGAAGGACAATGTAAATTCAAATGATAGCTCATTTCTAAATTTAGACTGTTGATGAAAGTAACCATCTTTTCTTTTTTGGGAACAGGCCGTGGATATCTGGCAAACATTCTTCTCCATCTCTGAAGAAATGTAATGAAGGATTCACCAGGTTTTTGTGCAACTTTACAAAGATCTACCATGGTGATCTGGTGTTGTATGTTATAGGTATATTGTGATATGAATAGGTTGATCAATTCTTCAAATGTTCTAACGGGAGGTGTGATTTTAGATAACCATTCCATAGAATGTACTCCAAGGCTTCTAGGAAACAGTCACATCAAGTAAGTATCTTCATGAGTGAATTTCAATGTCATGTTCCTGAAGTCTCTAACATGATCAATTGGATCCGTTTTCCCATTATAGCAATCAAATTTTGGCATTTCACAATGCTTGGGAAAAGGAATCATGTTAAGACTTCTATCAAAAGGATAAGGACATATGTCCTCTAGAGTGTATTTCTTTGTGGTTGTTCCCCCTTGCAACTCTGTAACTTGTCCTTGAAGTGCCTTGATTTGTTGGGTCAATGTACTAAGATCTGAAAGGGGTGTCTCTTCAGGTTTGTTTTTCAAGTTTTCAGTGTCAAAGTCATGAGGCAATTTAGCCCCCTGTTCGGCTAGATAGCAAAAATACTTTTCCTTATCTCGCTGCAAGATCTTTTCAATGGCTTTATGAAATTTTGGATCTTGTTCGGCCTCTCTAAGACATTCCTCATCTTGTTCCTCATCACTATCCACCTGGTTTTTATCTCTGTAATTATGAAAAGGATTTTCTTCTCTATTGTCCATGTTATTGTTGAAAAGTGGATTTTGATTTATGCTGAAAAGGGGATTACTGCTTTCTCCTTCTTCTTGAGTGTTCTGGATATGACTTTCTTTTTGGATTGTATCCTTCAGTTTATTGTGTTGAGATCTTGTGGAGATAGGCATATGATTTTGAGAAATTCTTCTAAACTTAGATCCTTATTTTGACAAGTGTGATGGTGATGATATCTTGATCCGATAAGATATGGAATCTTATGATATGATCAAGGATGCCCCTAACTTATTGATTGTATCTTCCAATTGATGAAGGATTTCAGAATCCTGTTGGGGAAGTTGAATCAAAAATTAGAAAGTTGTTTTGAAAGGTGCACTCTAAAAGATTTTGATCTTCATTTTTAAAGAAATTATCTCAAGATCTTTGTAGAACATGGTTGGGGTGTGAAGGATATTCTATAGAAGGTTGTGGTATGTTGTCAAATTCAAGAGGTTGGTTATGATTATGCCGTTGTGACAGAGCTAATCTCTGATAATAGGCTCGAGAATCTAAGGGATCTACAGCATATTCATCAGTGAATCCCCTAACAAAATCCTGATATCTGTGAAGAAATCCTCAATAGTGAAGTAAGACTTGTCGACTTTTGTATAAGAATTTTCTCTTTTGCGGTGTTTTCTTGTATCCTAACAGTTTCTTGGTTTTTTTGATTCTCTTAGACAATGATTTCTTGGGAAACTTTGTTGACTTCCAATCTCTAAGCATGGGAAAAGTGTTGGGAATGTTTTTGAATCAATGATATGAAAAACTCTTAAGTAGCTTTCAGTTGTTGTTCTTCATGCTCCTTTTGGATGATCTCTTTATCTGAATTAATGTAATGGAAGACACAACAAACATTTTTGAAAACAATTGTTCTTAAAGCCCTATACTAACATGAAGTGTTTGATCAAGAAAATGTTTTTCATCAAATGTTTTTATAGGTTTTGCACATGAAAAACAATTCAGACAGACTCACTCTTAAATGCTCAAGTAGGCCATTCTAGTAATCAACAACCCACATCTTAGAAATGTGTCGACTCACACAGCCATGTCACCCCCGAAGGGGCGCCCGTGTTTTTGTCTTTTCCAGGTGCGTACTCAGAGTTATGAAAGTGGATACCGGATCCCCTGAGCAAATGGTCCTTGGCAGTTATATGGTGAGTGTCTTGGGGCAGATTCTTCCCTCCCCTTGCACTGTGATTATTAGAATGTTCAGAAACTAACTCAGTTGGCCACTACACTAGGTTCGTAGTAAGGATTTCCATTCGGTGCGGCAATAATAAACTCCCTCAGGAGACCTCCCAACCTTTAGAACAAAGGCTTTGGGGATGGTTATCTTGCACACTACCAGAAAAAAGAGGGTTTCCCCATATTTGCTTTAAATTTTATAGTGGGGCGGAATAGCCTGGCTTTGGCTTGAACCCACTTGAGTCATTCTCATAGGGTGAGTACTTTTTCCCACTACGGCAGGCTCTCTAAAGGATGTAATTGAAACAGTAAAATTGCATGAAAATTAAAAAGGAAAGTCTGGTATTTTGATCACCCAGTTAAGGGGAGAGCATAGACCTATTGCCAAAGTCAAAGCAAGCAGATGTTCTTTTTAAATTCTAAATCACAATGATCTAATCTAGGTGAAGATATTGCTTCACCAAAAATAGATTGTTCAATTTTAACTGCAAAAATTCATTGTTTGGTGACTATCCTAGATTGCTTCATTTTATTCAGATGTGGCTACCCTAGGATTGCTCCATTTTAAAATTCAAAAGAAAAAAAAAGAAAAAGAATTCTAACTGCGGAAGGCGTCAAACTCAGAATTCTGTGTTTTTGTTACAGTCTATATGCGCCTGAATAGAAGCTCTATGCGCCAGAAAATATATGTGCGTAAACAGATGCAATATGCGCCATAAGAAAGATTAAAATGCTTTAAATATTTGTTGTCTATGCCAAAAGAAAGATTCTATATGCGCGTAAACAGAAACTAAATGTGCCTAAATAGTCACGATATGCGCTGGAACAGTTACGAGATGCGCCTAAACAGTTACGGGATGCGCTCCAAAATTCTACAATACAAAAAGTTAAAAACCTCGTATGCGCATCAGGAAATTTCGAATGTGCCTAAATGTCAGAATTTTCCCGAAAGCTGATTCCAAAATGTGGAAACTGTCAACAGAAACTTGCAGAAAATGTTAAATTCATGGGTTTGAGCCCCACGGTGGGCACCATTTTATGTGTGAGTGAAATATTGGATCAATTTAAACGAAATCAAACACATATTAATAAGACATTAAATCAAAAAGTTGAAAAGGAAACAGAATATGCAAACCATAACAGCAGCTTCCCAAAACTATCTTATCTTCCTCTAACTTCAGCATTTTGTTGGTTTCCAGATAGCTCTCAGATCAACAGACCAAGCTCAACAAAATGACAGCTAAAGAACGAGATTTTAAATGCAAGCTATGCTAAATGCAAAGCTATGCTAAGATGAGAAGATGGCTGTGATATTAAAACTAATATGAATGCATAAGCTGATTGCAAGTATGGTTGTGCAAATGTGTAGGTGTGCAAAAGTGAGTGCGTGCATGTAAACGTGAATGATTATGCATAGTGTAACCAAAAGCTTGGATTTGCATGGGCTTTTATAGAGTTTTCAGATGGATTTGATTGGTTGAATCAATCGACGGTCTAGATTAAGCTTGTTCGAATGGACGGCGGGAGATCTTCGAAAGTGGAAGAGAAGGATGGAAGGTTTCCCTTTTCCTTCAATTTTTGTCATTGAGTTTGAAGGGAAACTTCCATTTCAAAGGATGAGATAGAATTTGGAAGGGTGAGTTAGCACGAGTTAGAAATTAAATAAATTAAATTTATTTAATTTGAAAGTGGAGATGAAAATGGAAACCCACATAATTAAATAACTCATATTTAATTATGCTTAAAAATGAAAATAGGGTGAGGAAATATTAAATAAAATATTTAATATTTTAAATCGATTATGGGATGGAGAATATTCCATTATTCAAATATTCAAAATATTCAAACTTTAGAACCAAATGATAATTAAATATAAATAAATTATAAAAATTTATTTAATTTAATCAAGCGAAAGATAAAAGATGAGATGAAGAAGATATTCCATTATTTAAATATTCAAAATATTTAAACTTTAGAATACTATGATAATTAAATATAAATAAATTATAAAAATTTATTTAATTTAATCAAGCGAAAGGTGGAAATGTTAGTAATTAAATTATTTATTTAATTTAAGATAGAAGAATTTAGAAGATGAACGATATAAATAAATAATTAAATTTATTTATATGTAGATGACTTTAGGGGAATTAATTAAATAAATCATATTTAATTAATTTAACAAGCTTAATCATGACCATTTTTAGACGTATACAACATCCATTAGGGATTGTGGTAATCTTGGTGTAGGAAAACCAAGCTGAGCAATCAGTCTGATGATAAAATCATCCCTAAATATGACATAATCACTTTCATTGCATTCACTATCCCAAATATAACACCAATTTTGTACTGGGAGCATAAATCCATTCTCATGTGTTCTCAATTTCATCCTCTTTGTCCATTTTGTTTCATTTTGAGATAGAATCAAATGACATAACAAAGAGTACTTTCTAAAATTTATGGGGAACTTGGCTTCCCTAACCTGTAGTAGACCTTTATGAATTTGTTCCTCAATGAATAAAGAAAAATCAAACTCCACATTTGATTCAGGATGCTGGATAATCATGGCCATTCTCATCAACCCTATCGACATATTCTCCTCTACATCAACTCCAAGAATTTGACATAATGCATAGTAGGTATTTTTGAAATAGGTCTGAAAGTCTTCAAGTCTTGAAGAGTGAATGGGTAGGACTCTATTTTTGTCACCCCTTTTCATGTGTAAGGGGAGTTCATTAGTTCTATAGGTCCTTCTCAACCTTCTATATTCTTGCTCCAGCTTCCCCAAGTCAATTTCAGTGACAGCCTGCCTGTTTAGGTCAAAACACCTAATTATAGCTTCCCTCAAGATATCTACCAGACATTGACCATCTGGAAGTCTGAACATTTTTTATGGGGCATGATATCTATTGGCCAAGGCTCTCATTAGCTCAACATAAAAAAAAAACATTAGGAACAACTAATTTTCCTATGTAAAAGTCCATGGGTTTGACACTGGAACCTTTTCATCTATGTTCCTATAAAAATACCAATATAAATTCCACCCAGACTGTGGAATTATTGGGACCCTACACCCCTAAGCTAAATCCTTAAAGACTTGCTTATAGCCCTTATCTACTGAACTAGGTAACAGGGCAAGTAATGGCAACTACAATGAAATTCTACCAGATTTTTCTTCCTTTTTAGTTCCTGCCTCTGATTTCTTTGGCGCCATTGTTTAAATTTCAGTGAATGATAAGTAGACTTATCTAGAATTTTTCTTGCTCTGTAGAATTCTTCCACTATCGTACTTTGAGCTCACCTGTATTCAACTTCTGCTAGCATGGGCGCATGAATTCTCAATTTTCCTTGTTAAATTTGGATATCATACCCCATTAATTTCATATCTTAAGTTCTTCATCATTCAAATATTTCATACAGAGCTTAATTTCATACTTTGATGTTGATTGATGTGACTGGCCTTCATTTAATGCTCCAATGGTAGATTACCGCACTACCGCATGACATTTTTCATCCCCCCACAGTATAGCGATTCCTCTTTATCTCTATTCTTATTTCACCGGTCTACCGCGGGCTCCATTCCAACCCTCAATGGTATGGCGGTGCATTATTACCTCTGTTCTTATCTTACCACTCTACTGTGGGCTTCATTTCAACCCCTCGCGGTATAGCGGTTCCCTCTATTAGTATTAACCATGACCCTGCTCTACCGTGGGCAAGACATCAACCTTCCGCGGTATTGCGGTATATAGTGTATTACTTCCTTTACCCACCACACTATCGTGAGTTGCTTTATTGAAGGTTGTGGTAAGGTAGTAAAAGGAAATTTTGACCTTGTGGATGGTAAAAAAAATTGATTTCATTTATAGTTCAGACGTTTCTTATGAAAGATAATAGCAATGGGTCTTAGATACATATAGTTCAGAGGTTTCTTATGAAAGATAATACCAATGGGTCTTGGATACATATAGTTCAGAGGTTTCTTACGAAAGATAATAAGACCATTGCTAGTGGGATGTTAGCTTTTTAGGTACATCAATTATAAATTAAGGTCGTATGCGGTGGTAATTAACTAATTATACATTGTTTGTGAATTTCATTTTTTTTTATACAGTTGGTCAAGAGTGGGATGCACTACATTTGTATGTCGCAAACAATCTTGATTGGATGACGATATGGATTGAATGATGTCAACAATCTGGTTGCGCATTAACATGCGAAGGTGTGGCTTCATTGGTTAAAGAAGCTCATCATAATGGAGATTCCAATGTTACACCAAGGGAAATTGATTTAGCATATGGTTTAAGAGATAAACAGGTATGTATAAATATATTAATCACCCATATTATTTAATTATTTTCAATTATATTGATGTATATATATATGTTGAGTTTTTTTTTCTTTGCATACATTCAGCCAAGAATAAATATGTTTATCAACTGATGATGCAATCATTTTTACATGTTTGACATATTGCAAGTGAAACACCACAAGGCTATGTGGTGCAATGGTCGTAAATTTTGAATCAAAAAGTTGGATGACACGAAGAAAACTTGTGATTCTGGGATAACTACAGTCTTTCAGGTGACTAATGTTTCATCTAGAAGCAACATACATCCAGAAGTCTCAGAAAATCGATACTATGGGATTTTGGATGATATACTTGAGTGTGACTTTAAGTCCTTCAAATTAGTTTTGTTTTTCGTCCAATGGTACAAGCTACGATTGAATGAAAATGATCCCGAGAGAACTGTTATTGAACATGAGAATGGATTTACCATGGTTAATACAAGGTCGATCAAGTGATTTGGAAATGAGCCCTATGTTCTTCCAAGCCAATGTGAGCAAGTATTTTACTCAGAGGTTCCAGGTAAACTGGGTTGGTCATTTTTTGTTAGACATGATCCAATAGGAAGGGTGATAAAGTATAATGTGGTGGAAGAAGAAGATACCGAAGAACTAGAAGATGATGTATATGATGATCAGGATCAACAGTTAGTTGATGATGTGCCTGACGAATATTTCGAAGAAGAGGAACTAGATCATGATGGTGTAGGATTTAATGTTCATGAAGATGATATCCATGTGGATGATGACATTATCGAAACTGATATCAATGACGATGATGATGATATGACCAATCCTTACAATGTCGAATTTGGATCAGATGATACAGACAAAGAGTTGGATGAAGAAGAAGATCAATGACATTGAAATGTATGAGTTATGCGATTATATTATCTATTTGATATTGATTTCTTGATAGAATTATATTTAACTTATATGGTTACATGGTAATTAATTCATGATGTTTTTAATTTTTATGCCATTACATAATTAATTCATGATGTACTTTTTAATGTTGTTAATTCACGATGTTACAACTATTGTAGCTCTCCTAGAAATTTCCATATGATCAAATCCTAATTACTCTATGACTATTTATGATTAAATATTCTTTGATCATATCTTTGGTTATTTCATTCCCAAAAAATTAGTGTTTCCTCATGTTGACCCCGCATAGTGACATGTGTTTTGTATTACTAACATGTGACATTGTATGCATATATTGCTTTCTTGTATATATTATAGTTTTTCCAACATATACTATTGTATGCTTGCATGGCTTCTTCGTTAATATTTTTTTATTATTGATCTTTTTGATATTTTCTATAAGTTATTATTAGATCATACACATTGGATGCCTTTTAATTTTTTATATTTGAAGATACATAACTAATTACAAGGATAATATAAAGAAGATATATCTATATATGTATCATTTATTAGTTTTTGAAATATTTTACTTCCATGTCAACCACTTTCTTTACTTCAATTGAGAAACATAATACCTCTATAATCTTGCATTTATCAAGTGTCAATAAAGTAAAATTCAAGTACTTAGCTATCAATTTTATTTTGATTGATCTAGTAATAATATAATAGCCAAATAATACTCATCCAATGATATCATCTTGCATTGATTTGTCTTACTTGACCATCTCTTGGTTTAAGGTATGAATTTAAGGTTCTTAAAATGACTTTTCAACCAATGGTATTATTCTATCCTATCTCTACCATTCCAGTTCTAAAATAAAACATACAAATCAAACTTAACTAGCATTCACACCTTAGTGTGCAATGGGTACGCCGAAAAAGTGTGGAATTGCAATTAGGACAAATTTTGGTCTATTTTTTGCATACATTTATGCAATACATGAGGTCAATTGGTAGGACATTTAGAAAATGATTTTGTTTTTGTAACAAAGGTCTCAATGGAGAAATCATAGCTTGAAATAAACTATGCATCCACTTATAGGGATCCAAACATGATTGAAATAAAACCTCTGAATTAGGAAGATGATCAAGCTCCATTACCAACAGGCTCATGTTATTCTTGCAATAAGGAGAGAGGGAGAGAGAGAGAGAGAGATGGAGAGGTAGCGATAGAAAGAGGGAGAGATAGAGTGGGGAAGAGTGAGAGATAGAGGGGTAAGCAGATAGAGATAGAGATGGAGATGTAGAAGGAGAGGGATATGGAGGGGAGGAAAGGAGAGTAGAATAGGGAGAGATAAAGAGAGAGAGGAGAGAGGGATAGATAGAGATGGAAGAGATAAACATATAAAGAGGGATAGAGATCATGGAAATAGATGGATGGATAGAGATAGGGAGAAATGTATAGAGATAAAGGTGGGGAGAAGAAAATAGAGGTAGAGATGAAGATAGAGAGATATAGGTAGAGGGAGAGATAAATATAGAGAGAGATAGGGATAAAAAGAGGGAGAGATAGTGAGGAAAATATAGAGAGATATAGAGGGAGAGGGAGATGAAAAGATAAAGAGATATAAATGGTGAGATAGAGTGATAGAGAGAGGGAGAGGGAGAGAGAGAGGAAAAAGAGATAGACAAAAAAAAGATGATAAAGATAATTAGAGATGGAGAGAGGGAGAGATAAATAAGGAGAGATAGAGAAAGGGAGAAATGAGTATGGGAGATAGAGATAGATGGGGAGAGATAGAGATATATGGGAAGAGAGAGAGATGGAGATATATGGGAAGAGAAAGGAAGAGAGGTGGAGATAAGAGAGATGGATAGGGGGATAGGGAGGGAGAGATGGGGAGAGATAGAGAGGGGGAGATAGAGAGGGGGAGAGAGAAAGGGATATAGATAGGTAGAGGAGGAGAGATAGAGAAGAGGGGAGAGAGGGAGATCCCTCTTTTTATCCCTTTATTTCTATCTTTGCTCCTCCATTGTCTCATTTTTCTCCCTCTCTCTTGCTCTCTTTCTCTTTTTTCTCTCTCCACCTATCTATATCTTATCTCTATCTCCCTCTCCCTTTTCTCTTCCTTTCTCTATCTTTGTCTCCTTAAGTGTGCAATGGGTACATTGAAGAGGTCTTAAAGGAGAATTATCATATCTTTAATCAAATGGCATGCTACCTTGAGCATAACTCCCCAAGGACACATGCCATCCTTGGATTGTTGACATGAAACAACCAATCAAAATTTAGTTTATCTTTTCCCTCTCTCTCTTTTCCTTTGTATCTCTTATATCTCTCTCTCTCTCTCTCTCTCTCTCTCTCTCTCTCTCTCTCTCTAAGTTCATCTCTTTCTCTCATTCTCTATCTTTTTAGTTTTTCTCTTTGTATTAGCTAATAGGCTACATATATTGTGAGTTTTGAGCTTGAAACAAATCTCATGCCTGGAAACCACTATTGTCATTGGAAAACAAGTTTCAACTGCCATTTAATGGTAAACAAGCTATAGTGTAATGGTAAAATCCTCTAAAATATTAGGTAAAATCCTATATATACTATTATATAATAACAAATATAATTATATTATATATAATTTAATCTAATATTACTATTATATTAAATATATATTATATTAATTATATTTTGTATTATATAAAAATATACTTATTATTAATTATTAATTATAATAATTTTATATGTATTTAATAATTTTGTTAAAGAATATAATATATAATTATCATAAGTAGAATAATTATATTATTTATTATGTAAAATATAGCTAATATATACTTAACTATGTAGAATATTAAAACCTAAATGGTGCCATAATTTTCATTTTAATTAACATACTCTAAAACCTTCGTCGAAACCTTATTTTTAGGTTGTAGCTCATCAAATTGGAGAAGTGAAAGGTCAATACCAGCGATCAGGAAGAGTTTGGAGGAGTGAAAACCCTACATATCAATACGCGCGTGCAGGAGCACACATAGCTTAGTGCAACAAGGCAGGAGGAAAGCCAGAGCGACGAGGTTGAGGAAACTCAGGGAAAATCAATGACCAAGGGACAATGAGTACTGTAAGTGATTTATATCTTTTATATTGGCACTCCCATTGTCTTTAACCTGCAATTTTCATGCCTTTCCATAGATCTCGTACATTGGCACCCCCATTCTCGTAAAATGGTATAAGATAAGACAAAAAAAAAAAGTTGTATTCAGCCATACCCTGACTAGCATGCATGCCCAAGAAATTTTTGTAGTCTTCAACTCTGCAGATGGATCAAAATGTAGCTACTAACCTGCCCACTTAGATGAGAAATTGCAGTCTCTCAAGTGAATATAACTTATATAGATATAGATAAAACCATTTTGTCACATAAATCTAAAAACTATATAGCTAAATCTAAAAAAATATTGGTAGGAATTTAAAAGATTATAGATGAATGTCCATGGGGTTGATCTTAAGAATGGGAGATTGCTAAATGTTTAACCTTTTTGTTTTGCAATGGGATGGGAATACAATATGATAGAAGTGGGATAAGAAATGCATCGTTTGAAGCATCAAACAAATATGCAAAGATGAAAGAAAGTGCTAACCCCTTAAACTAAAAAAGTTTCTTTTAACCTTAAGTTTGTTGGTTAGCCAATTCTTTTAAGTTATCAAATACTACCATCATACATAATCAAAATGTTATTTCAAATGACTATGAGCACTAACTTTCACTATTTGAAGATGTTGAAACCTTGTCATAGAGAACTAGAACATTGATGCAACCACTCATCCTACCTTAAAACATACCAAAAGTCTCCTAGAAATTAGACATAGGAAGATTTAAGATGACTTAAACAACTTTTATTGCTAAAGCATAAACTTATGATGACTTAACCAAGCCTAGTACACACTCCCTCCCCATTAACCACTTAGACATATGGAGTTTATCAGTGGAAAACTGAACCACCTCACACGTGCACCTAGATTATGTCTATTAGTGTTCTAATTCATCTTTTTCAAGACAACTTAAACCAAAATATTATGTATGTTGAAACCATTCTTCTGCACACTACAGAAAATTTCAATGGAAATTTATAGTAAATTTGCATTAAATGTAAATTTGCTGCTATTTTTAGTCATGTAGGTGTCCAATAAACCACTTGGTGGTGTTTTCCTTCAAGTTTATTTACTTGAATGAAGATAAAAAGTCCTTTGATTACAATTATAGAATACATTGGAGACCTTGGTTGTGTAACTGGTGGACCATAGTCACATTTAACACTAGTTACAAAGTTTGGGAGTTAAAACGTTAAGTAGAAGTCTAGTAAATCAAATAACTTGGATTAAGACTGTGAGACTGTGAGACTAATAATTACTATCATTAATTACCTTTGCCCCTCAATTTTCATGCAAAAATCCTTGGAACATTTCCATACATTGTTCATGTAGGAAAATTCATCATTGAGTCTAGGTTTTTTAGGCTTCCATAGCCTCAATTACTGTGAACTACATCTCCCAATCTCCTTGTTTGTGTTAGGTTGTAAAATAATGACATTTTAAAGTCATTAATTGTAAGGGATAGTCTCCTTCATACATTGATTTGATTTATGATGGACACATTTGGATGGTAGTAACAATAAATTGCAATCTATCAAGACTTGATTACCTTATAACCTGTCAAATTCTAGTGATGAAATGATAGATTAATCATAATGTCACCTTGGGATCACATCACCATGAAAGAACTTCATCCAACATCCTTATGAGTGTAGGTACCACCAAATAGGTATTTGTCAAATTTTTCTTCCTCGAGCAAGGGAAATTCAGGAAGAGAAGAGGAAAGCGAGACATGTAGTAGGTCTAAAATAGGGATATCAACTAGAGGTCAAAAGATTACAAGAAAATTTTATAAACGTGTGGAATTTTTTCTTGCTATAGGGGGGTCATGTTCTTATGATGATGAAAGCAAAGGCAACATCGAGGTGCCCTTGAGGTACAAACATCTACGGAAATAATGGGTACCCAAGTAACTTCCTCCAATAAACACTGATTTTTGTGTCAACGAGAGGATATATCGCATAGCACCATCGTCATTGCATGGTTTGGGCCTATTTTGCATGGACAACATAAAGGTCTGTTACAACAAAGTTACTAAATTGATGGAGTATGTCGGACCCTGTTACAGTTACAAAGATTGGATGCAGCTGGTTCGATATACACGAAGTATGTGTAGGTATGCACTGTCAACAAATTATATACAGCTAAAAGATAAGGATCAAAATAAAGGAGTGGCTATGTACATTGATGAAAGGCCAAAAGCATTAAGGAATATTGCAAGGTTTATAAATATTACATGACTTGAGTCAATAAATAAGCAACCCAATTGCATATTTGAGGCGCGCGAGGGAAACCGTGTATTCATATGTGTGATAAAATCAATAACTGCAGGGGAAGAGTTGCTAATTGAATATAATTTGAATCGCATAGATACAAACACAGTTACTATGGGGGTGGTACGTACTATATACCATTTTTACCCAACCTCCAATTAATGACTCCAATATACCATTTTATTATTATCTTTTTTTTGTAAGTCTATTGGTTTCATTTCAATAATGTTTATATTTAATTTTTGTCACAGCGGGACATTGATCGTATGGGGAACGCTCTGGCCCAGAGCATAGATCGTCATGCATCTTCAAGCGCTTCTACCTAACAGGTTTACCTCATTGTAATTGTACAAATTAGATACAAGAAAAATGTCTTATTATTATGTTTTTTTCATAAGTTTATTGGGTTAATTTCGATAATATTTTTAATATTCTTGTTGCAGTAGGCTGATCGGGGAAAGGCACCAGCAATAGAGGAGAGCATCCATAGGGAGGTACAGTCACTATTATGTGATGATGACATCTCATATTCTTTAAACCCTCTGGATATGATAAGGAAGACCCAAAAATAATGCAATGAAGAAATCCTTCAGTTGTTATTCATAGTGCCTCAAACAGATGAGATAAGAGAGGGTTAAAATATTGACTGAGAGAGCACAAAACTTGCCAGTAAGCTATCATGAGGTCTTTAATTATAACATAAGTTCATTCATGGTTTTATATTTTGTAATCTTTTATGTCATGAACTAAAATATGTGTTGTTTTTATAGGATTTTTTGCATCCTCATGATGCTGCTAGCCATGATCAAGGTACTATAGGTGTTGCCTGGGGAGTAGGGGTTGGTACAAGTGTTGATCCTAATCTTCCTGTACATTACATCACATCATCTGACCCCATCATTTGTGCCTATATTATCGACTGAAATGTTGACAACACAGCATGCAGACATCGGGTAGTGAACCCTCTGGCAACGAACACATGCCAGAACATGTGTCAGGACATGTACCTAGGGATGTAGAGGCCACTAGTACTGGTGATGTTTTAGCAGTATTTCCTGGATCTTCCCATATTACTAGTATGGGAACATTTCCGATTACATTTGTGGTGATTGAGGATTTCATTCCCATAAAGATAGAGAAGGTCCCAGGTACTTTAAAATGTTTTAATTATTATTATATATAATCCAATTGAAATTTACTTATTGATCACTCTTTTTAGACTAATGATCCCATGATCATTTTGTAGGAAATGATTTTTTTATAAACATCTAAGTGATATTACATTGGAGATCTTTGGGCCCACCATACGTACACGGTGGAATGTCCAAAATCAAGATTTAAAAGATGAGCTCATTAAATATTTAGTTGTGTTGTTTGGTGATAAAACATTCAACCTAACCAAGGTCCTTAAGAAAGCTGGTACCTATCTAAAGTATGTGAGGGACCAATATAGGTCACATTTAGAGAAGAACAAAAAGTACGAGTGTCCCCCCATGATTTCGGAGAGGGAGTGGAAGGACCTGGTGTCGAATGGAAAGGAGAAGGTTGAAAAGAAAAAAGGAAAGACACCACTGAGCAAAGGAAGGTATGTGATACTATCAACAATGTAATTATATACTGATTACTCTTTCTTTTTACATAATCTAACATATTTCAAACTTTTCATAGGCTGCCCAACACATCGAAGGAAACAAAGGAAAGACTAGAAAAACACAGGCAACACAAACTTGGCTCTGGTGGTTATATGAAATTAGCTGCATGAATTGTAAGTATCAATAAATGAAATATTGCATCCAAATAATAAATTGCAAACAATTTTGGTTTAATCACACCATAGAAGCAAAATTCATGATCTTATGCAAAAATGCAGGGCTTTGAATTTAATAGAGTTCCCACAAAAGAGGACCTGAAGATTTCATTCTAGCAAGGCTATGGAGTCACGGTTGAACGCCTAAGACTCTTGACTGGGCAAACACAAGCTTCCACTGCATCCAACATGTAGGTAAATAAACTCAATGAAGTTTATTTAAAATTGAATACTTGTGCAATCTATTCAATATTAATTTCCACCATAAAGAATTATGTACCTATTTGTTTTAAACAGGCAAGCAATGATAATATTGCACATGACATTGGAATGCAGCTTGCTAAGGGTGGAGCACAACCTATAGATGAAGGTGATGGTGTGCATCCTGGTACTGGATGTATTCATGTGATATACAAATGCAGTATGGATTAATACAATTAAACATTTTTAATTAAAAATTGGTGTATTAATTAATGTAACCTTTCGTGTTTCAACTTTAGAGCATGTAGAGTGTGATCAACATGTTCAACATGATCAGGCTAGACGAGATCAATAATATGATGTGGCCCCATCAGGTAAAGAGGACCACTCTAATGTTCTTTTAAACATTTTTAATTGCAATTGGTGTATTAATTAATGTAACCTTTTGTGTTTCAACTCTAGATTAAGATTTAGAGGGTGTTCAACATGTTGAACATGAGGCTATAAGACAAGATCAAGAACATGATGTGGCCCCATCAAGTAAAGAGTACCACTCTAATGTTCTTTTAATTAATGAAATACTTGTAACAATAATAATAAAACATATCAATTTAAAAAAAAATTGTTATTGCAGCAGATTCCCCTTGCAGCGGCCTCCACGTCATGAGTACACGACTAGGTGTACATTAAGATCATGAGTAGAGGGTAGAACAACTAAAGGGGAGACAAATGATTTAGAAAATGATACTCCACTTCACCTTTTTTTAGCTTCAAAAAAGAACCAAAAAAAAAGTGATTGTAATCATATTATGACAACCATATTTTTTACAATATGTAAAAACTGAAAGAATGAATGTTATATGTTAATGAATGAATGTGAATATGTTAATGAATGAATGTTATATGTTAATGAATAAATGTTATATGTTATTAATGGATGAATGAATGAATGTCATATGTTATTAATGGATGAATGAATGAATGTGAATATGTTAATGAATGAATGTTATATGTTATTAATGGACGAATGAATGATTAATGTTATATGATCGGGTATGGGGAATTGAGAGTGATGTGAGGGGAGGTGAGGGTCCAAATGAGCTTCCACCGTCACATGGTTGGCCCTGTTAAGTAGAGAATATTAAACTATTCTCAAAACAAAGAGAAGCTCAATAAGGTAATGCACTTTTCAATATAAGAAATGCATCGTTTGAAGCATCAAACCAATATGCAAAGATGAAAGAAAGTGCTAGGTACTGTTTAGATGGTTGATAGGTATTGTTTTGTCATATTTCTCAAGTGCTTTTCCCTGCTTTTTCTATTTTGTGGAGGACTCCAGAGAATGGCCATATGTTAAATGGTGAAGTTAAGCCTACAGGAGTAAGTACCTCCAGTGGAACAAATTATATCTTTTTATGTATAATTTTAGTTATCTCCTCCTGATTTTAAATAAGTAATATTATTTTTCAATAATATTTTAACCAATAGATGTGTCTAGCATAATTCACAGAATCCTATGTCTACCTTGAAAGAGCTCACTGATGGAGAGCAGAGGCCATAGAAGACTCTCACTGATAGGTAGCAAGTATATGATTCTAATGTTCTTGAGGATTATCTATCTCTTCTATTTGTATTTCCAATTATATCACTTTTTTGCTTAGGCACATCATATTATAAAGCTCTGGCTATTTTTTATTCCCTTACACTACATTTTTTTGTTATTTTGGTTTCAGGAAAATCAAGATGCATTGATCAAGTGTATCACAGAAGATGTTGGCTTTAGTAATGGAAGACCTATAGTTGCATGTATCATCTATAAGTCACTTCTCCAATGGTGTTCATTTGAAGTTGAAAGAATAGGTGTTTTTTATCATATCATTCAAATGATTAGTTCAATAATTTAGGTATCATTGATTATGTATTTCCCCAGTTCTGAGTAGTTTATGTGAGAATGTATATCTCTTATCAGCTATCACTTATCAATAAATCATATTAAAATCTTATTGGATTTCTCCATGAATACTCTTCCAAATTTTTTTAATGTTGACATAATGTTTTTTGTATTTTAAAGACTCGGGAGAGCAATGATGTTTTGGCTTATTGGTTATCAAATGCATCTACTTTACTCTTGTTCCTACAACGCACACTAAAAGCAAGTGGTGCAGCTGGCATGACCCCTCAACGTCGCAGATCATCTTCATCTAGTTTATTTGGAAGGATGGCTAGTGTAAGATTTTTTTTGTTTAATTACCATATTATTGAACCACTATGGCTGGTATTTGGTTACATTTAACATCTTTTACATTGTTTTAACAGTGTTTCCGAACAATTCCATCAAGCACGGGTCTCTCATTGGGCAATGGTGTGACAATTGGTGGTTTAGATGCTTCACGGCAAGTAAAAGCAAAATATCCAGCTTTGCTTTTTAAGCAACAACTTACAACCTATGTAGAAAAAATTTACAGAATGGTTTGTGATAATTTGAAGAAGGAAATTTTGCCTTCGCTTGGATTATGCATTCAGGTTTGTTGAAATCTCTTAATTTAGAATTGTTTCAATGTTGACTGAAAAAATAAATAATGACAATTACTTTCAACTTCTCTTGTTAATTTAAAATTCTAACCCCCTAATATCTTTAGACTATTAGAAATGAGAGACCATCAACTTCTATTAATGTCTTTTATATTATTCTACATTGGATGGAGTCAGGGATGTTAACATTTACTACAATATGGAGTTTATTTGAAGGTGGACTATTTTTTATGGAAAAGATATTACACTCAGTTACAAATTTGATTACCTTTTATTTTGTATACAGGCACCAAGAACATCTAGAACAAGTTTGATCAAAGGGTCTTCTAGGTCTCATGCCAATGCAGTAGCACAACAAACTTTGATTGGTCACTGGCAAAGCATTGTGAAGAGCCTAAACAACTTTTGGAAAACATTATGTGCCAATTATGTAAGTGAATCTTTGATTTATGGGCATTTGGATAGATAACATGTTTGTGAACTATGAATTTATTTATTTTAGTTTTTCAAGTAGGACTATGCACATTTTCCATACTAAAAGCTTTGGTCACCTTCTTTTTGTAGGTGCCTTCCTTTTTGATACGTAAGGTGTTCATAGTCTAACAAAAAAAAACTAGTTAACCCTAAACTCTAATAGTTGTACCAGGGGCCATGTTTAAGAAACCAAATGCAAATGCCAGGTTTCTTTCGTAAGAAACCTCTAAACTATATGTATCCAAGACCCATTGTTCAGACATTTCAAATTGAAGAGATATAATATATCGTCCAAGCAGTATCTATGTCACCCTGATCATGTTTTATGTTTATATTGGCAGGATACAATATATCAACACAACAACTAGCAAGCTTCACCGATAAAAACATTGCAAAAATGGCCTATGTGTGTTGGAACTAGAATTTTTATTCAAAATTTTGATGGTCCTTTCATATGAAATCATTTTTTTCCCTTAAAAACTATGTTTTTACCATCCACAAGGTCAAAATTTCCTTTTACCACCTTACCACAGCCTCCAATAAAGCAACTCACGGTAGCGTAGTGGGTAAAGGTAGTAATACACTGTATACCGCAATACCGCTGAAGGTTGATGTCTTGCCCGCGGCAGAGCGGGGTCATTTTTAATACTAATAGAGGGAACCGCTATACCACAATAAATATTTTTTTTAAAAAAACTACAATGTTTCGTTGAAATTTCAATGAACCAGTCCGACGAAACAAAAAAAATGTGACGAGGTTGCTATACCTCCGACACAATTTTCATCGCAATGTCAACTCCCACTCGTCGGAAACACGACACATGATTGTTGTTGTTTCGACGCTTTCAAATGGCACTCTGCAAAGTTTTTGTTTTTTTTTTGTCGACAATAAATGGATGAAGTATCATCGATTTTGTGACGAAAATCATTGCCTTTTTTCTGTGTCATTGACCAACGATGATGGGTCATGGTTTCAATGAAAAAAATTGGTTGTAAAAGCGATGAAATTTAAAATAGTGGTTCGTCGGACATGCGACCATATTTTGTTGCAATTTCGATGAACATTCCTTGGAATTTTTAGCCAAATACAATAGTGTAAGTTGTTAGGGGGAGTTTTTAGGATTAGAGAGTTTGTCTTAGAAGTAAATAAGGATAAAAAAAATATTATGAGCTCAAAGGAAAGTCAAAAACAAGGGGATCTTATTATTAACAAGTCAATATTCTGTCAATATTTTAATGCTATAGTTATTCTATAATTTTTTAGTTAAATTTAAATAATATATGAACTAATTGTGCATCACTTATTGAGTGACTATATATATGCCTTCATGATTCTCTATTGTTGAAAATGTTTTGATTCTCAAGGGTACAAAACAAAGAGACTATCTTGTAGGTTCCAAAAGTTTGAATTGCATCATTAAGAAACCTTGATGAGCTTATTATCTTTTAACAATGTCTTTAAACCTCCATTTCATAATATTTTACCATGGAGAAGTTGAACTAGATTCAAAGGATTAGTATTATTACCAAGATTATCAAAATTAAATACACCAACAATATATAGCGTTTAAAATATTTTTTGTCTCTTAGTAACACTTTAAACAAAATTTCAAATTATAAAGGAAATTATTATTATTAAAATAATCAAAATATATTTTAATTCACCTTTGCAATCATATTTTTCATTAATTTACAAATTTCACCATGCATGTAATATGAACTACCTTAAATTTATAAAACATTGTTTATTTCAAATGAAAATATTTACACATAAGCTTCTCTTAGCTTCAAGAATATTTATTCAAATATTATTTGCTAACAAGGCCAACCACGTGAAGGTGGAAGCTTGCATGACCTCCCCTAATTGACCTAAGACAACCACAAGACAAGATCACACCACACAAAGTTCAACACAACACCACAAAACAATACAACATCATACAAAACAGCACAACACATACATTTTATTTTATTTATTAAAAAATATTTATATAGCTTTAAATGTGAAACTTAAATATGATTATTTTAGTCATTTTCCATGATGTTAATATGTGAGAAGCTAAATATTTATTATTAAATTTTAATCACAATCTTTATTTATTTTTATGTTTTAACATTTTTATTAATTATAGATATTAAAATATCAATAGTCCACAAATGAACCATAATCCAATATTTTAAGAATAAGAGCAATGTTTGTGTTATTTAAATCTTTGAGAATATGTTTGGAGTTACATAAATCCTTCACCACCTCCCATACATCTCTTCTAATGGATCCCCAACATTTTTTATAGAAACATAGAGAGATCATCCAAACTGGGGGATTTTTTTGGATGTGATTGGAAATTCACTTTTTTTACTGCTAAATCAATTTCTAGAGCCATCAAAATCTCATTATCTTATTCCTTTTTTAAGCAAGCAATGTTCTATGGCATCACTAGGCACCACCATATTTTTGAAAAAATGAATTCAAGATGTACATATCTTCACAATTTTTTAGATGATGGATATCTATTGAAGAAATGTTATTTAATTCCATTTTGGCTTCTACTAACATTTGAAGCACCATGGAGCGGAGAGGGAGAGAGAAGAGGAGTGGGGGGAGATTTGAAATCTGGGGATGATTCTAGAGAGGATGGTGATGATTCTACAGGCGTAGATGGTTTACTATAGGGTTGGTTGTTGGTGCCATTTTGTGGGGCTATTGAGGAGTGGTGTTGGTTGTTTTCTTTGGCCTAGGTTATGTTATTGTGGCTCTGTTTACTGCTTTCACCCTTCTAGGAAGTTGTGGTTTGGTTATGGGTGTTGTCATTTTCTTGCTAGGGAGCTATGTTTCGGGTATGGCTTCTGCTTTCTCCTTGCGGGGTTTTTCCCAGATCTTCTATGCTAGGTGTTGATTTGGTGCCTGTTTGTTTCTTCCTGTGGGCTTCGCTATCTCATTGCCTTTGCTGACATTTGAAGCATCACAAATTTTTTGTGTGTTTAAATCTCCTTCAACTAACCAAGTTCTCTAGATTTGGATTTCCACTTAATCTCTTCTCTAACTAATATTTATGCATACCAAGGCATCAAATCCTTTTCTTTTAGGTGATCTACTTAAAACATAATTAAGGAAATGACCTTTTGATTTAACTCCTCTAGTTCCTTTTCTATTATAATATTATCCTTAAAAATATTTTTGAAATTTTTTTTGTTCCAATCATTAAGCTTTGTTTCAATGTTAAACATTTTAAAAACAAGATGAACATCTTTGTTCCTTTTAGATTCATTGGCTTAAAACGCTATTGCTAAATTAATTCCACTAAATCTTCTTTTATGACCCACATCTTCTCAAATCTAAATTGGTATTTGAGAGGGGATTTATCTTTTGAGATTGTTAGTAGCATAAGGAAATGATTAGAGCTTGAAATTGAGCATTCCAAAATTTGAGGGGATTGTAACCAATTGATAGTAAATAAGATTTTATCAAGATTTTTAGCAATATTTATAAACCTCATATTCCTATTGGTCCAAGTGTAGGTCCTATGTTTTGGAGCTACATCCATGAGATCCACATATGTTATGAACATTTGAAAATCAATTTGAGATTGTGAAATGCAAGAAAGGCCCCCACTTTTTTCTTCATGGAGAGAATTGCATTGAAATATCCCTCAAGGATAAATTTATTGTTTGAATTTGAGATTATAACTCATTCTATACCTAGATTTTTTCTTTAGATTTAGTCAAACCATAAACATTAATTAAGCAAAATGAAATATCAAAAAGTAAAATTCTTACCTCAAGGAGCATCCAATTGATGAAAAGAGGATTAAATCCATAAATACTCGAAAGAGTTCTTATAATATTCCCAAAACCCTGCTATCCCAATTGCATCCAAACAAAATACTTTCTAATCTTTGCATTGGTTTAAAAAGATGTTAAAAACTAAAGACTTCGGTTTTTTCTTCTAATAGAAAGATATTGACCAATAGGCTGTCAATTTGACACTTTGTCATACACATTTTGTTAGGTAGATTCAATCTTCTAACATTCCATGTGGCAATCTACATTGTTCTCTAAGCGAGGAATTGCCCCCTTAGATCTTCAACATGTATTTTTAATTATTGGTTGCCTATTCAATAACACATTTTCTTCCCTTCCTTTCTAATTTGTTTTCCTCCCACATTTACCCATAGATCATATATTAGCATTTAATAATATAAAGGTTCAGGGTTTCTAGGTTTAGGATTCAGGGTTCAAGGTTTAGGGTTCAGGGTTTATGGTCAAGGTTTCAGGGTTTAGGGTTCAGGGTTCAAGGTTTAGGGTTGAGGGTTTAGGCTTTAGGCTTTAGGGTTCAAGGCTCAGGGTTTAGGGTTCAACGTTTAAGGTTTTAGGGTGTAGGGTTTATGGTTTAAGGTTTAGGGTTTAGGGTTTAGGGTTCAAGGTTCAGGGTTTAGGGTTTAGGGTTCAGGGTTAAGGGTTCAAGGTTCAAGGTTTAGGGTTTAGGGTTCAAGGTTTAGGGTTCAAGGTTGAGAAGTTAGGGTTCAAGGAGGGTCAAGGTTTAGGGTTCAGGCTTTAGGGTTTAGGGTTCAAGGTTCAGGGTTTAGGGTTCAAGGTTTAGGGTTTAGGGTTTAGGATTCAGATTTTAGGGTTCAAGGTTCAAGGTTTAGGGTTTAGGGTTTAGGGCTTAGGGTTCAAGGTTTAGGGTTCAGGGTTTAGGGTTCAGGGTTCAGGGTTTAGGGTTAGGGTTTATGGTTTTAGGTTAAGGGTTAAGGGTTTTGGGTTTATGGTATGCAATATTCTACCAACTTTTCAATGTTATAGTTATTTTATAATTTTCTAGTCATTTAAACAATAGATGAACAACTAATTGTGTATTTCTTTTGGTCATTGAGTGGTATATATGCATGCCTTCATGATTCTCTATTAATGAAAATGTTTTGATTCTCAACGGTGCAAAATAAAGAGACTAGTAGGTTCCAAAAGTTTGAATTACATCATTAAGAAACCTTGATGAGCTTATCATATTTTAACAATGCCTTTAAACCTTCATTTCATAAGATTTTACCATGCAGAAGTTGAACTAGATCTGAAGGTTTAGCATTATTATCAAGATTATCAAGATTAAATACACCAACAATATATAGTGTTTCACTTTAAACAAAATATCAAATCATAAATAAAATTATTATTATTAAAACTATAATATGAATAATTAAAATTATTTTAATTCACCTTTGTAATCACAATTTTCTTGATTTCACCATGTATGTAATATGAACTACCTTAAGTTTATAAAATATTGTTTATTTCAAATGAAAATATTTACACATAAGCTTATCTTAGCTTCAAGAATATTTATTCAAATATTCTCTCCTAACAAGGCCAACCACGTGAAGGTGGAAGCTTGCATGGCCTCCCCTAATTGACCTAAGACAACCACAAAACAACACAAAACCACACAAAACAACACAACGTCACAAAACAATACATCATACAAAACAACACAACATACATTTTATTTTATTTATTAAAAAATATTTATATAGCTTTAAAGGTGATTATTTTAATCATTTGCAATTATGTTAATATGTGAGAAGCTAAATATTTATTAAATTTTAATCACAGCCTTTTTTTTTATGTTTTAACATTTTTTATTAATTATAGATATTAAAATATCATTTTATAATTGAGTGACATGCTTATGTCATTTTCTAATTCATTAAGCTTTTTTACATTATATTTTTGTAAGACAATTAAAAAATTGTTATTATTATGACAAGTTAAAATGTTTTTTTTTGTATTTTTTGTGGCATGGTTATGTAATGTGAATATAAAGTGAATACATTTTCTTTTCATAATGGTAATTTTTTATTATCATTTTTTAAATGTTTTATAAATGATGCATAAAATATTTAGGAAGGGATTTGTGTTGTGATTAATAAATGGTAAATTTATTTTCAAAATTGTGGTTTGTAACTTTAGTGTTGAGTTTAGAATTAATAAACTCTTAAATAAAAATTAAACATTAATCAAAATTATTCAAAAATGCAAAGTAAACGAGATACAAAACTTAAAGAATGGTCTTGGCCTATCAACCATTCTTTAAGTTGTCGGACAAACACACAACCTCAAGGAATAACCATGGCCACTAGCTATTCCCTTTGGTCTTTAGAAGGGGTTTTTAGCCCCTTCCAATAAATTATTTTATTAAAAGTTATATTTGTACATGTTACAATGCTATTAGGTCAATGTGCTTGACCAAAGTATTACTAAATAAATGGTCAATGTCTAATTTCATCCCTTGTTGCTCTAAATACAGACTAGAAATGTCACCCCTAGGCTTGCTATTATGGTTAAAAACAACATATGGCAAATTCACTGCCAGCAATTCACCAACGGAAAATTCACCGTCAACAATTCACCGTGGGAAAAATTCATGGCCATGACAATTGACCTCGCAAAAAATTAATTGCATGATTTCTTGGTGGTTAATTTTCCATGGTGGTGAATTGCTAGTGGTGGTGAATTTTCCCGTGGTGATTTTTTCGTCGGTGAATTGCTAGTGGTGAATTTTCCTAGAGCCGTTAAAACACTTATTGTTAGAAGAGTAGCCTTCAACTTGCCTGTTCCAAGAGAAAAAAGCTACAACTGCCCACAACTTCTGACAATTTGTAGTAGGATTCAAGTTGCACAGAGGGGTTGTGAGCTTGCATAGTCTACTTGAGTTGTGTGTAACCCTGTCAACCTGTCATATCATTTAGTCATAAATCAGTCTACCATAATATAGAAAATACCAACATTATATTTAAAGAACACCATGAGTTACATAGACAGTAAAATAAATAATGCAAATAATCTAAAATCCATCTAGAAAATAAAGAACTGTGTGATGATAGCAAGTAGAATTGTGTGGTGACAATGAACAGGTGCTTTACCTCTTTGAGAAATTAGTTCTATACAAATGAGCATGGAAATAGAGAAGATGAAAAAGCAACATGAGTGATTGGCAAAGACAAGTGTGTGGACCTAGAAAAGTTTCAGAATAACTAGAGCACAATACTTGAAGGTTATGCTAAAGCATCATCATTCTACACTGAAAATATGAGAAGTGGAGACTACTTCGAAATATAAAAAATTGGTTGGAAGACACAAGTCACAGATATAATGACAAAGTATATGACAGACATGCAAAACACCTTTTCACATATTAAAAATATAATGAACCTCTGTGACAAGTGATAGATAACTCTTGCACAGTGACAGTCATGGGGATTGGTAAAGAGGGTAGTAGTAAGGGAAGAGAAAGTAGATTTCATGAAGGGTATACAGAGGTTTGTGTAGAGACCAATGGAGAGCCTCACAATTTTGAATGATAAATAAGATGATATTTCCATAACTACTAACCTATAATTGCAATAATGTTGACCTAGTTGTTGTGAAAGATGAAGCTTGATGAACTAAATAGATTTTTTTGATACATTTATGAAACTAGTGGAACTAGTGTTGCGAAACTAGACTATGGGAATTCTTAGTCCAACTGTATTATGCTAGCAAAATTGAAAAGGTTTTCCATTCAGATAGATCAGACTTGTAAAACTCAAATTGGCACCACAACCTACTCACTTTTAAGTTGAACAGTTACAATGCATATGTTACAGCAGCCAAAACTTCCTCACAAAAAGGACTGTCAACCACAGTGAAACTTCTTTAAAAACAAATTTATTCTCTAACCATGGTCAGCTCAAACACAAATTCTAAAATGACTACAAGATTACTTTTGCATAACAATTTGTATTAAACAAAAAACTACTAAATTATCTAACATACATTTTTTCATAATCAATTTCCTAGACAACTATATTTAAAAACATGAATAGGAATAAGAGCAAAATATAACATCAAAAATTATAATTAAAATTTACTTCGGAGTATACACACAATCACAGTCCCACTCTGCTCTGAACTTAATAGATTTGGAGGAGATGGCATCCATAAAGATGGAAATAGGCACTCCTAACATTCAAGGCTGACATTTAAAAAATATTTTAAACGTCGACATTGAAGGTTAGAGGGAATCCTTCCATCTTCATCAGGTCATCTACCACCAAATTTAATCAAAAAACTGATTTTTGCTGACACAAATGTAACAGAAAATGAGTATAACACCATTTGCTTGATGAAATTCATACTGCACCTCCAAAGGGTTTATTACTTTTCTGAGTGCATTTATCACCTTGTTATACATGTGGGACTATTTGATACATTAAGTGGTAAGATGATCAAAAGAATGGGGACAGGCCTGGTAATTGTTATATCTTGCATTTTCATAAATGTAAAATTGTTTTAATTAGAAAAAATGTTTTTCATTGGAGTTATGGATCAGTACAAAATATTTTACAAGGGTCCTACTCTTGTATAGTGTACAAAATAAACAATACATAAAACTAAAAGGCAGTAAAAAAGAAAATACAAGAAGTCAACAATAAAAATTTAACAAGACAATAAAAAACCAGCAACTGCCAACAATAGAGGCATTTAAAATTGAATCAGACACAAGCTCCATGGCTTGAAACCAAACTGTAAAACTGTTGATTGGCAAAGGAGGTGATATTCAGGAATAAATGATAATTTTGGTTCTTTCCCATCTTGCAATTGTATTTAATTAGTACTTGTATGGCTAGTAGATGCAATTAGAAGATTTGGAGAATATTGAAGGGAAATTGATTATATAAGTGTGGAAAAAGTAAACTAAATACAATTAAATACACCTCTTAATGAAACATTGTATCAAGATAAAACATGAATTAAACTAATTTAAAATAGAGAAAAGCTTGAAAGCATCTCATTGTCTTTTATCTCCAAAGATTTATCAAGTTACAAAAGCTCTCAGATTTGTAAGCACCGTAACTGTTTAAAATGCCTATCTAGAGAACGGAATGGATGCTAAATGCAATAATGTGATGATTAAGAATGATTTCTAGATTATATGAAGCTACTATAAACTATCCTGACATGAAACCTGCTAAATGGAAGCTACAGTAAAAATTAATGATGCTATCATGATTTTAAATCTATTGATGCTATAATGCTATGATGATATGCTAAATGATAATTGATGCTAATGATAATGCTAATGCTTAAGATTCTTGAGTGCTAAATCTTGCAGAGTAAGTTTGCATAAGTTTGCATAAAAGATGATAATTCTCGAGGTCATTTTCATGCTTCAAAAGGTTGTATATATAGATTTCCGGCAGCAGTTTTGCACAGGGGTAACACAGCAGAGGCTGAGATTAATCTAGAGATTTGAATGGTAAGAGATGAGAAGGTGGAGCTGATCATGGGGATTGTTCCTACCCATGAAAACACCAGGCAAGATGAGAGGAAATATTTGAGGAAGAAGATTGAGAGGATTGCCTACAAGTTTGTCCCCAAGGCTTTTCCTGTGAATGCCAGTTGCATTAATTAGATTTGAAAAATCTAATTTTATTGGTGAGTGAATAGAGGGATTTGATTTATGCTTTTATTTAAATATTTTTTATTTTATTTAAATTAGCAAAAAGAGAGATAAATAATTTAATTAAATAAACTATAGAAGTTTGTTTATTAAATTAAATAGAAGAAGTATGATATTTAAACAATAAAGTATAAAATTTTATTTATTTAATTAAGATTGAATATAATCTAATAATTAAATAATGCCAACTATAAAGTTGTTTATTTAATTAAAACTGAAGAAATAGGAGAATTTAGAATGCGAACTATTTAAATAAGTGTTTAATTTATTTAATAGTTGATGAATTTGAATAAGATAAAAATAATTCAATCAAGATTGAAGAATTATGATGAACTATTTAAATAAATATTTCCTATTTATTTAATAGTAGAATATTTTAAGGATTAATTAATTAAATAAGGCGTATTTAATTAATCAGATTTCTCCAAACCATTTTTAGGTGTATACATTTTGCCCCTCTTTGAAGTGATGTGTTTACGCATTACTTCCAAGAAAATTTTGTGTTGCTGCTGCTAGTATTGACGAAAAAAAATTTAGAATGTTTCAGACATGATTTTCAGGTGATTAATGGATATATGCCCCCTTGGGAGATAAATTAATGATTTTTTTTTTTTTTGAATTTTTGAATTTTTTATGATTTTATGATGATTGGATGTAGATTCGATAAAGATTTGATGATAAAATAGTTTATCTCCCGATAATTGATGAAGAAAGTGGCCCTATATGAATTTCAATTAATCTCCCCCTTTTAAAAAAAAAATTAAATTAAATCAATCCCATAAAAATCCCTTTTCAAATAACCTATAAAAGGTTAAAAAGGTCCTTTTCAACTTCATTTGTACATTGTGACTTTTGAAAATTTGATAAGAGATTCTTGTGCCACTTGGAGCGAGATGTTGATTTCATATCACACCCACCATTTTGAGCATGTTCGATGACATCAACGGCCGGCCCTGTTTGGACCTCCGGTATGTCTATTTTTTTCCTTGGTTTTTGTGCATTTTCCTCATTTTTTGTGTATTTTTTGGATTTTTTATTGTTACCTCCTTTTAGCGCTTAGGAGTTTTGTTTTAACGCGTTGATAGGTTAGATTAACACTTTGCAAAGTTTAGTGCTTAGGATAGTCGCTGTAGCACTTTTATAAGATACATTAGTGTTTTCAAAACTTTAGTGCTTTGGTTAGATTTTGTAGCACTTATGCTTCTTGTTTTAGCGTGTTCGAAGTTGTAGCACTTTTACCCAAAATGTTAGTGCTTGACCAAATAGAATGGTGCTTTTGATAAAATGGTGTTTGTCTGTCTGTAATAGTGCTTTTATCTGATGAAATGGCGCATGTCATTTTTTTAGTGCTTTGAATACCTTTTTTAGCGCATTTAAATCAAAGTGTTGTGATTTTTGTCAATTTGTTCTTGATGTTGTTGATTTTTTATCGTATCAGTTGTTGGTTTGATATGAATGATTTTTCTAATCAAATACATGATTTTTTGACCTCATGATATGCGAGGTCTGATGTTTGTTTTGATGATAACTATCCTCCTGATAGGTGAGGAATAATTATGATTGACATACCTCATGATAAGTGAGGTTGATTTGATGCATTGATGATTGACCTCATGATAGGTGAGGTTGATTTGATGCATTGATGATTGACCTCATGATAGGTGAGGTACAATGATGTTTGCTCATGAGATTTGATCAAAATTCTCACCAAGAGCTGATTTGATTTGATATGGTATTTTGATGTTATTAGATGATTGAGATTAATTTATTGTCTTTGATCTTGTTATGATAATAGGAGCAATTGGGGAACCTCCAGGTTCGAGAGCGTTTCCCTTGGACATTTGATCTTATACCACAATTGTCACAGCCTGAGATGGATATTATTACGCGTTGTGGATTTTCTACCCTTCTATATATGCCCCAGATTAGGATTAATCGGGGTTTGTTGACAGCGCTAGTTGAGAGGTGGCATAGCGAGCACAACACCTTTCATCTTCCTACTGGTGAGATGACAGTCACCCCAGAGGATGTCTAGTGGATTTTGCAACTTATGATTGTTGGAGATGTCATATATGATTCTACAGAGCAGGGTGGGACTAATGCCCTTCGTAGAGTGTTTCAAGATGATCATATTGTTGGAGAGTGGATTCCATGGCATGAGATGGTTGATTCATACACCACTTTTCCTACAATACTTACTAGTTTCATCAAAGGATTCCTTAGTCTTGATCCCAGGTCTAAGGGATTCTCAGTTGGTTGGGGCCAATTTTTAGAGAGTAGGGTTGTTCATGGCACTAGATTTGCTTGCGGCATGTGTATGCTTGCCCATTTATATGATGATTTAAATTCAGCTATGTATCTCAGTGGTCGAAGTTTATCATTTGGCATTACTTTGCTTCAGGTATGGGCGTGGGAGCACATAGCTATCACACATCCAGTTCCAATTAGACAGAGGCCACCCATGAGACCTTACATGTTCATATATGTTGGTCGGCTTACTCAGTCCAAACTGGGTAAGTTAGAGTATTGGAGGAGAGTTATTGATGACATAGAGTCTGTGACATGGCCTCCCGACTTAGATTGTGATTATTGGGACGATGATGATATTCAACTACCATTTCTTTGTCAGTCGATGATGCTAATTGGTCGTGCTCGTCGGGTACTAGAGAGATTCTTGATCATACAAGTGTACAGATAGTATGGGATGGTACAAAGTATGCCCTAGGGTGTTGTTCATTATGCTTGTCGTCAATCAGATACCGCAGATTGGGGGCCTTGTTTGTCGTATGCTGCTGCCATTCAGGAGTATCAAGCTTTACAGCCATTTGAGTGGGACATTTGGCCAGACATTGTTGAGCCTCCAGTTACAGCAAACTATGTTGAGCTTTTCGCTTTGTATCCATTTCCACGCCTTACCATTCTAGATGAGCCTGCCCCATTACTTGCAGAGGAGGATGTTCCCATTGCGCATGGTCAGAGATGGAGGAGAGAGGATGTTGGAGAGGTTGAGGCAGAGGATATTGGTGTGGTTGGTGAGGTTGGTGAGGTAGATTTTGATTTTGAGGAGGATGTTGGTGTGGAGGAGGACGTTGGTGTGGGGGAGGATGTTGGTGTTGAGGAGGATGTTGGTGTTGAGAGCAGCGGAGATGAGAGCAGCAGGGATGATAGCAATGGGGATGATAGATTTGATAGTGGAGAGGCTGCAGGTGGGTCGGGCCCTGTTTCATATTTTCCCGATGAGACTATGCCTCGTAAGAGGTAGGCTGTGGGAGGTTTTTTAGGGTGGCTGCAGATAGTGGATCTTCAGGTTCAGTTAGAGACTGCTTAGGAGTAGCTTATTCAAGCACAGGGTTTACTAGAGCAAACCCAGGCTCAAATGCAGGCATAGGCCGAGTTGCATGCAGAGACTCTAGCATTAATGCAGGCTCAGTTAGTCACAGCTCAGTCATAGATTGTAGCATTAACATCTGAGAGGGATACGGCTAGACAAATTGCAGGGGCAGCCCAGCCTCAAATTACTTCTTTAACAGCTGAGAGGGATGTACGTTCTAGGACTATCAGTGCAGGTGTTACATAGCCTCTACCTAGAGATCCTAGGGATCCCAGTTCCTCTAGTGGTAGGGGTCTTGATCCTATGATGCCTACACCATCTGGAGCCAGCAACACATGATTGTTGTCTGTGTTACATTTGAGATGTGATGTACACTTTGATTATTTTGATATACAACCATTTTTTATGTTATATCTCTCTTCATTTCAGACATCATTGTATACTTGACATTGTGATTTTGATATATATGAGATGCAGTGGATTCTTCGATCTATTATGTCTTCTATATGATTCTCTGATGGATGCATTTTCTTCTATGTTTTATATGCTATGTGATGGTTTTATTCTTATGATGGTATGCTTTGATATGATGTTGCTCTATCTATGATGTGCATAATGGTAATGTATGGATGCATGTTATATGGATACATGATGTATATGGATTCATGATTATGGATATGATGTGTTTAAATGATATACTATATGTGATGTAAATGCAAATATATGATGTAATAAAATGGATGAAAATGTTTGAATGATACATGATGCAATAAATTGATGGACTTTATGATAAAATGGATGGATTAGATATGGATATGTGATATAATAAATGGATGGATTTAATGAGTTATGATGATGATGTATGTTTATGAAAATGGAATGATAGAGATATATGTTTGTTGAGATTTTTGTTATGATATGATGAGAATGCAAAAATGATTTGATTGAAATGTGTGAATGGTGAAATGATGATGTAAATGCTTTTATTGTATGTAAATGAATATGATGATGTAACTATATGATCATGAGGATGTTTTTGTGAATGTCAAGTATACTGAGTCTATTATGATAAAAGATAATTGTTTAATGAATGATTCACCAATTTTGTAACAAATACTCTATAGATGTAACACTATTATGGATGCAATCTACTTTTACCATGCAAATCTACATGTAAACATAGGCATTTTAACAATACTTTTATGCTTTGTATCATCATTGAGCTTTTAAAATGTTGAAAGTGAGTACAAGCATCAAAGGTATAATGTAAGTCGGTGATCACCTAAGTACTACTTTCATGATTTTTGATATTGTAAGTGAACACAAGCATCGAGGTATAATTAATCCGAGATGACCTAAGAATTTCTTGCGTAGACAAACAAGAATTAACCACTTTCCTATGTGAATTGGAATGTCATCCATGATACTTTGTAGAGCATTTCCCGTGACGATTCACATAGTAATTATGATTAATTCACAAACATCAGACAAAGAAAATACCATTTCTTCTTCTTGGCTTGTCTAGTTCAATACATCATTGAGTTGCTCCAAAGAAATGATAACAATGATCAAAGTACAACTTATCCAAATTTTGCTTAAAGTATTTCAATCATTATTCATATTAGATCATCCATCCTGATTTTGTGATGTTTTTGTGTTTTCAAGTTTTGGATCAAACTAACCTAAAGACCTATCCTAAGGGCCTCGAGGGCTGATCAAATATTAGCCTTGTCTACGTGATACACGCAAAGACCACATAGTTCGACTGACACAGACTCATGTTTTTGGATTTTTGATATTGACTTGTTTGACTTGTTTTTTGGATTTTTCGATGTGAAATGGATGTTTGATGCATTTTCAATGTTGATTGATGTGCCATGTTGGGTTGTGTTTTGATCGTTGTTTTTGTTGCTTTTTTCCCACTGTTGTTTTTCCATCTGATTAAGCTCCATTTTTATGTTGCCCCCAATGATTTTCAAATGTTGCCCCAAGCTAGGGTGAGACATGACCACATGATGTGATATGAAAATGGATGTAAAATGATGGTGGAAGTAACAACCATGACATATGTCCAAAATAGATGGCAAAGTTGATTTGAATCACAAATAGTGCCTGTTACCAAGTTTTCACCATATGTTTTTATTGCACTTTTTCATTCTTTTTAAATTTTTTTTTTTTTGTATTTTTATGTTTTTCTGATTTTTATTTTTTTGTATTTTTTATTTATTTATTTGTGTATTTTTCTATCACCAGGATGCCTGTTTCCCAGGTTTTCATCAAGGTAACCATTTTTAGAAACTAATTCATGCACTAAGTGATTCAGGTATAGAACTTTCTGAGATGGATACTATTGATAGGTTCATCAAACAAATCCCCTTCTGGTGTAGACAATTGATATGCTCTTGATCCATACACTGATATGATTATAAAGGGACCTAACCAGTTAGGTTCAAACTTCCCTTTTTTTTCTCTATCCTGTTGATTCCTTGGGTTTTCCTTTAGGACCAAGTCTCCAACTTGAAAGACTCTAGGTTTTACCCTATGATTGTAACTCCTTGACATTCTTTGTTGGTAGGCCTTCAAATGATTGGCTGCTTGCTAACGACGTTCATCCAGTAATTCTAGTTCCTGCAACCTTGAAACTCTATAATCTTCATCTGTAATGATACCTTTTAGTGAGACACTGAGTGATGGTATTTCTACTTCGATTGGTAGAATGGCCTCTGATCCATACACCAAGGCGTATGGTGTAGCTCTTGTTGGTGTTTTGATGCTAGTTCTGTAGGCCCATAGGCAGGATTTAACTGAACATGCCAATCACGTCCAACATCATTTACCATATTCTTTAGTATTTTTAGGATTGTCTTGTTTGAGGCTTTTGCTTGGCCATTTCCCTGTGGATAGTACGGTGTTGAAATATGATGTTGAATATGGAATTGTTCACATAATTCCTAGACGTCCTGATTTTTAAAAGTCCTACCATTGTCTATGATAATGGATTGAGGTACCCCATACCGATAGATGAGGTAGTTGAGTATGAAAGATGAAATCTATTTTCTAGTGACAGTTGTCAAAGGAACTGCTTCTATCCATGTTGTGAAATACTCTATTGTTGTGATGATGAACTTGTGCCCATTAGATGAAGAAGGATTTATTTTCCCTACTAGGTCTAGTCCCCATTGACAAAAGGGCCATGTGGATGTGAATGGTTGTAACTCTTGTGCTAGCACATGAATTAGATTACCATGAATCTGACATTTCTAACACTTTTTAACATATTGATAGGCCTCCCTCTCCATGTTCAGCCAGTAATACCCTAAACGAAGGAGTTTCTTAGCTAGGGTTAGCCCACTTGAATGGGCCCCACAAATACCTTCATGGACCTCTCGTAAGGATGTTTCAGATTCATGATGCTCTAGACACTGGAGAAGAGTACCATCTAGACCTCGACGGTAAAGGATGTCAACAATTAATGTATGTCATGCAGATTGATGAATAAAGTTACGCTTTTGATTTCTAGAGAGATCAAGAGGAAGAATGTTATCTTTGAGGTAAGTATAGATCTCTCCATATTGTGAGGCTTGAGTGTTGGTTATGTGGCATATGGTCTGTGAATTAGGATTATCGTATGCAGGATTAGATACTTGTTCAACCATAAACTCATATCGACCTTTCTTTTTTGATAATTGTAAAAGGGAGGCAATTGTCGCCATGGAATCTACAGCTTTTTTTCTGCCCTTGGTATTTTCTCGAACTTGATATCCATGAAGTACTTTTTAAGATCATCTATCATTTGCTTATAAGGCATGAGCTTCTCATCCTTTGTTTGATACTCGTCATTTACTTGATAAATGACAATTTGTGAGTCCCCATACACTTGCATTTTTGTGATTTTCCATTCAATAGCTACTTTGATGCTGATAATCAATGCTTCGTACTCAACTATATTATTTTTACATGGAAAAATTAACCTATAGGATCTTGGAATGGTGTGTCCTTGAGGTGTGATAAATAGAATTCCTACACCAGCTCCTATTTGTGTATATGATCCATCAAAATAAAGCCTACATTGTTGTGTTGTAATATTCATGATGTCAGCATCTAGAAATTCAATGTTCATTGGATGATGATCCTGTAATGGAGCTTCAGCTAGTTGATCTGCTATTACCTGTCCTTTGATGGATCTCATGTCGACATATTGGATGTCAAACTCGCTTAAGATCATGACCCATTTTGCAAGTCTCCCTATTAGAGAAGCTTTACTGAGTAGGTATTTCAATGGGTCTATTTTTGCTATGAGCCTGACTGTATGAGTCAACATGTAGTGTCGCAACTGCTAGGTTGCAAATACCACTGCCAAACAAGCCTTTTCTATGAATGTATAGTTTATTTCATATCTGTTGAGAGTCTTGCTGATGTAGTAAACTGCTTGTTCTTTTCCTTCAGAATCCTCTTGTGCTAATAGACCTCCTAAAGATATGCCAGTTGTTGCGATATATAGTAATAGTGGTCTTTCTACTACGGGTGGCATGAGTATTGGAGGTTACACCAAATACTGCTTTATCTAACTAAAATTTGTTTCACAGTTATGATCCCATTTTTATGAAGTAGATGATTAAATGGGTGACTCTTATCTACTAGTTGGGAGATAAATCTCCTAATGGATTGTAACCTGCCTTGTAGGGACCGTAATTGACTGATATTTTTAGGTGGCGGCATCTCCATTATTGCTTTAACCTTAGTTGGATCCACTTTAATACCTTTTTCTAACACTATGTAACCAAGAAGTTTTGATGATGTCACCCCGAAGACACATTTCTTTGTGTTCAACCTTACATTGAATTTTTCCAATCTAGTGAATATTTTATCAAGTATCAAGATCAAACATGAATTAAACTAATTTAAAATAGAGAAAAGCTTGAAAGTGTCTCATTGTCTCCTATCTCCAAAGATTTATCAAGTTACAAAAGCTCTCAGATTTGTAAGCACTGTAACTGTTTAAAATTCCTATCTAGAGAATGGAATGGATGCTAAATGCAATGATGTGATGATTAAGAATGATTTCTAGATTGTATGAAGCTAATGTAAACTATCCTGACATGAAACCTACTAAATGGATGCTACAATAAAAATTAATGATGCTACCGTGATTCTAAATCTACTGATGCTATAATGTTATGATGATATGCTAAATGATAATTGATGCTAATGATAATGCTAATGCTTAAGATGCTTGAGTGTTAAATCTTGCAGAGTAAGTTTGCATAAAAGATGATAATTCTCGGGGTCATTTTCATGCTTCAAAAGGCTGTATATATAGATTTTCGGCAACAGTTTTGCACAAGGGTTACACAACAGAGGCTGAGATTAAATCTGGAGATTTGAATGGTAAGAGATGAGAAGGTGGAGCTGATCATGGGGATTGTTCCTACCCATGAAAACACTAGGCAAGATGAGAGGAAAGATTTGAGGAAGAAGATTGAGAGGATTGTCTGCAGGTTTGTCCCCGAGGCTTTTCCCGTGAATGCCAGTTGCATTAATTAGATTTGAAAAATCTAATTTTATTGGTGAGTGAATAGAGGGATTTGATTTATGCTTTTATTTAAATATTTTTTATTTTATTTAAATTAGCAAAAAGAGAGATAAATAATTTAATTAAATAAACTATAGAAGTTTGTTTATTAAATTAAATAGAAGAAGTATGATATTTAAACAATAAAGTATAAAACTTTATTTATTTAATTAAGATTGAATATAATCTAATAATTAAATAATGCCAACTATAAAGTTGTTTACTTAATTAAAACTGAAGAAATAGGAGAATTTAGAATGTGAACTATTTAAATAAGTATTTAATTTATTTAATAGTAGATGAATTTGAATAAGATGAAAATAATTCAATGAAGATTGAAGAATTATGATGAACTATTTAAATAAATATTTCCTATTTATTTAATAGTAGAATATTTTAAGGATTAATTAATTAAATAAGTTGTATTTAATTAATCAGAGTTCTCCAGACCATTTTTAGGTGTATACAGATTCATCCCAGAATGAACAACTGAGATCAGTAAGTGCTTTCAGATTAATGAATATAGATTTCAAATGAATTCATCATGGCAAGAAAACATGCTTAGATAATGAAGAGGTAGTTGAGGTTCATCAAAGTATAAAGATTTCCATTCAATAGCTAATAGAATGCTATAAATAAAATTAGATGGATCTAAAGGTGAGTGCAAGCAATTGCTAGAAAGAGCAGCATGAAATTGAGAAGAAAAGTGAAGTACAGTGTAGAAAAGAGAGTATAGGCACACCATCTACAGGGTTAGCAAAATGGTTTCCCTTAATCTTCATTCACTTTCAGCAATAATTCTTCATCATTTTTAGTGAGGTAATCATCATCAAAGGTTTTTCAAAGCACATCCTTATAAGTTAGAAGACAATTGTGCATGGAGTAACAGGAGATAAATGAGCAAAGTCTAAACATGTTGGGTAGATTATGGACATATGCTAAATGGAGAAGATATTTTTTATCAAACAAGAACACATCCTTGTGCATGGTTGCTCACTCAAAATTGAGAAAATCATGGTTCAAGACAAAATATGCCATGCATATGGTCTATTTGATAGGATAAGTTTCTAAATCAAGTTTTCTAACCAAATATTGAGATATGAGGTTAGCTTGGGGACAAGATTCAAATAGTACATCGACTTAAATGCCCTTAACTTGAATTTTTGTATTGAACAAATATGAATGCTTCTTCTCGTGTATTGTACTGCTAACTCTTTTTGTATTGCAAGAATGTTTACAATTCACCTTCTAGATACAATCAATTTCCTAACACTTTTTAATTACTATACTTTATTCTTGGATAGTAGGCGTAGATTTTGTATGTTGATGCCAAAATCATCTCTCTCATGCTACAGGTAGATGTATTACAGTATTAGTATTGACTTGGATTGTATCAATCATTTTTGTTGAAATTTTTCTGTACAGTATTGATTAAGGGTTTGAATGAATCTTTAAAAATGGAAGAAGTATATGGCTTGGTTTATGTTGGAATGAGTTGAGTGTTGGATTGGCCTAGAATTGTTCACTATGCTCAAAATGTTGTTCGTTGTAGTAATTTGAAGCCTAGCATCTCGCTGGAGAGAAAACTTTTTGATCCTCTATATTAAGTCTTCCTTGCAAAGCTACCAGGGCTAATTTAACGTGTCGAGATTGAGTGGGACTTTTTGGGAGAAAGAACTCTTGTATGACAAAATGATTGCAAAGAATACATGAAATAGATAAATTATGGAAGAGAGTAGTGGATATCTGGCGAAAGGATTCCTTGACTAGTTATATGTTGAAGTTTTAGATATTAATCTATACATGTCCCAAGGAAGTTGAGTTCTAATTTCTTTGCAAACGAGGAGCCACTTTCCTTATATCTATTCCATTTTAAATTAATAAACTAATGGGAGATTAAAACCCTAAGGATGGAAGGCTAGATTCTTTTTGTGCTAGAGGTACATGGAAGGAAGAGGATGAAATTGGTAGGAATTATGTGCAAGAGTAATGATCTATTCAAACATCATCCAATTCAATAATCAAACAATCAATAAAAAATTTACATCACAACCACATTAAAAAATGATTAAGAATTCACCCAAATGACAAAAGATTTAAAAGGGCAAGGATTCCTAAGATAGTAGAGAAAAAGACAAGCAAAATAAAGCTAATGAAGAGGACAGAGATGCCAACAATGTGCATTGTCCAAGCTCTAAATAGGAAGTGTTTTAATAAGTGGGTGTGGGCAATGAACGAGACAACAAAAGAAGCTTGGCCCACATTTAGCAAGTTCTTGGCATTTAAAACAAAACTATCAGTACCTGTGACATTTTTTAGAAGAGGAGGTTGTGGTTAGTGTTGGACACTAATTCATATGCAGTTACCATGATCATTAAGTTATATTTGAGGCTTGATCAATGATCTATTAGCAGGCATAAATAAACTAATATTGCACCAAGATGAAACCTGTCTAAATCACAATCAGGTTTTTGTTTACTTGATTATTGCTGGCAAGAATTATGATGAAGGGCTATACGGATGGAATACTGATCAAGAAAGTTAGAAAGGAGATACTCATGACGAATTCATTGCATCATGTTAAAATGTATCTACATTATGATCATATTCCACATTCGATGTGACTGTAAATCATGGTCCGAGAACTTCCAAGGTCATTTCCATGATTATGTAGGGCACTGTCAAGGTGATAAGGGAGCAAAAGTAGCCCATGTTTCATTTTTGTGTTGAGGATGTCTGGACCATGTCAGATGCTTAGAATTTAGAATTGACTCTAAGGGCATCAATCAGTTCCACTTTATATTTAAACAGTGAATGTGAGAAGAGGTTGATCAAATATAGTGAAAGGAGGTCAGCAAAACTAGCCTTGATAGATCTTAGATGAAGGGTTGTATTGGATCAAGAATTATCCATGAAGACCCAAGAAGAAAGAAGAGGACCTTTGATAAGTGCTAGTGTAAGTGAGGTGCATCTACAATTGGAATAAGGTAGAGAAAAAGATGGGTTCACAATAGCTTCTGAGAACAACACCAATCAAGGAACATTTAACCCAAAACCAAATTACTACATTCCAGTATCCCTGTATCAGGAAATGAATAATTCCAACAAACCTACCAAAGCTTCCAAAATAATGAATGCAATAAATATTTAACCCAAAACCAAATTACTACATTCTAGTGGTAAACGAACTTCACTATTGTAGTTACCTGATGGTTTAGATTACTATTGTAGATTATTTGCAGGTTTTGTAGAATATTTGAAACCCAATAAAAAACTATAGAGCAGGGCATGCACAGACATACCAAAAGCTCATTAGGAAGTTAGAGGTCCAATGAGGTCGGCAAAAAAATTGAAGTCCAGAAAACCCCCAATAACGATAAGTTGAACAAGACCTCTCCATTGGGTTAGTTATGTAGGCCATAAGGAAATTCCCATCTCTTCTTCTCTGCATCGGCTCTCACTTGGTTTTGCATCGCATGCCTGCAGTAGTCTCATTTCATCAATACTTTGCTCAACCCAAAAGGATTAAAAAGAAAAAAGAAAACCACAACTAAACCTAAATTTACCTTCCACATTTTTCTATAAGAACATAGAAATAAACGTGAGTCAGTCTATTAGAAATCAAAACAAATCAAATTAAAATAGTGTGTAAAGGGAAAATTACCTAAAAGAAAAATATTGCCCTAACTCAATTGTAGCTTCCTTTCCCTGCCTCTTTCCTCTGCTCTGCCTCTTAATTAGCTTTGCCTCTTAATCTAACAACAAAAATGAAAAACAAAAAACAAAAAAACAAATGAAGAAATACCAAACCAGACAGACCAAACCAGTGTGCACACTATGAACCAAACTCTAAATCCTAAGAAATAATCAAAGCACTCAAAAAAAATAACAATGAGAGAAAGAACAAAACATTTTCAAAAATGAAAAACAATCACAAATGATCTATAACTGAATGAAAAACAACCACAAAGCCTTTATAATTTGAAATGCTCTTTGTCGCTCTCCAAAATTTGAATTTATTTCCCTTTAGTTTGTTATTGTCAACAGAAGTTTGAATTTTCTTTCCCTCTTGTCATGTCTCAACAGAATTTTGAATTTTCTTTCCCTCAGTTTGTTACTCTCAACAGCTATCCTAATTATACACGTGTGCATGGACATAAAAAAAGAATAACTAATTTTTTTATATATTCTTTTCACAGTAAGCAATTAGCAATAGAGGTCTACCCAAAAAAATAATTGAATAATTAGTTAAAAATTCCAAATATTCATGAAAAATAAAGTGAAGCTGATTTTCAAAAATGATTTCTTAAGAGACACTAGACCTTTAATAGATTTGATTTTCAAAAAATGAATATAATAAGAAAAAAAAGGATATAATGTGAATTTGTAACTCACATTGTGGAGTCTAGTCCTTAGATATTCATGCATTTTGAACACTACACGCTTCTCAAACTTGAATTCCTTCTTCATCCCAATTCCTAATAACAAATTTCAATTTACAATTCTCTTCGTTGAAAATTCATTCAACCCTGTTCCCCACTACAACTCAATCTGATTTTTAATGAGTTTGTGTTATAACATGGCCAAGACTAGTTAATAGCAATGTTAAGACTAGTCATGATTTTTAATGAGTTTGTGTCATTATCATCATATTTTGTATGCCTTGTTTCTAATATCAATTACAAAAAGTCATCAATCCAATTCTCATCTTTAATTTCATTATATAGATATAACTTATTCATGTTATTTCAAACTATGCGACCTATAAAACGTCTTAAATTCAATTAAATTTTCAATATTAAATTAAATTTTTTTAAAAAATCATCATATTTAAAGTCAATAAAATTATATTTGAGAAAAAATTAAATATAGGTATACTATTTAAATGTTTAGTTAAATTTTTGAATAAATTATTAGATGATTTGGGAGAAAAATATCACATTGAGATGAAAAATAGTTTTTTAGTAATTACCTTTATTAATTTATACACTCTTGATTATATATATAAACATGACACACAATAATGCTTTTAAATATGTAAGATGCATTTAAAAGTTAAAAATCAATACACAAAATATCATATGTATAAAATTTATTATAATTATTTTTATTATATTTTAATGTTAAACATTTTAATGGGCTAAAAAATAGTTAATATTAAAAAGTCAAATAGTTTAAAATCAAGAACAATTCATGTGCTTGAAATATGTGAATTGATTTCATAAAATTAGGCCATACATATTCCAATCAATAAAAAAATGTCATCTTCTACCATTAAAAATATGGTTCATAAGATTTTGATACAAAAATTAAATATACCTCACAAAAACCAATTAATAAAATAAATCACTTAATATTTATATTATCAATCTATTTCATGTAATAATATTCTCAAACTAAAGCCTTCACCCTACAACACCCACTCTTAAATAGGAGGATTTAAACTAAATTAAAGAAAGTAGGTTTGTAAATTCAATAATTTAAATATTTTGTATTGCAACCACACAAGCTTTGTATTAGAGGAAAAATGAGACTTATAAATGTGTATACATTAAATTTTGAAGAAAATATATCACTTTTACGCACATAATGCTAATGACAATCATACTTAAAGAAGGAAAAAATATTAAATTCAAATTTCATTTTGCACTATTGTGGATCCTAGAATCTTGATTGTAACATTGTGAGCAAGAGAAATGGAGCAAGTTGTAAGATATGTATACATTCAACACAAATAACTCAAATATTTATATTGATCAAAAATTGATCTAGTTTCATCCAATAAAATCTAATGTTCAAATAATATTGATGATGTAACAAAACAACTAAAAAATACACTAGAAATTCATATATTTAAATCTTAACAACTCATTAGACCTTCAGATTTTGATGCATATTTTGACACCAAGATGTAATATCTCTAACTGACTATCAAATATTAAACCATTTTTTTTTTATTTTAAAATTAGCAATTTAATAGGTGAACCATTTAAACCAAGATTTGAATTATATAATTTTTTATTTTTTTAGGTCACAACGTAACTAGACCCAAGAGTTACTCAAATGAGATTAAACTTGATTCAATGTTGCAAGGGTTCCGGGGACACCAGCTATTAAACCTCCACTTGCAAAATTATGATGAGCCTCCACTACAAGAAGATACTTGGATAAATGATTTCCTTTCATTAATACTACAAGGATTGTTCTTTGGTAAACTACATCCATAATCAATGGTTGGTCCTTCACTATCTTACCATGGATCAAATAGTGAAAAATATCTAACGAGCATTACTTTCATAGCCAAGTTTTAGGGTTTTTATAACTAATGTGCAAGTGTATCATCACCTTCACAATGGATATGCATAAACATTCCAACATGATTATGTTAGTTTCAAGTTCCATGATGATGATTAGGTTGTGAACATGGTAAAGCATAACTTTGATGATCTTCAGGGCTATATAGTAATATTTTTTTCTATAGATTTGGAAAGATTGATGAGGTCATTTAATGGAGTCTAGCCCACAAAGTTCATACATGCTTTCAATCTATCAATCATACCTACATATCTAGGTTATTCAATGTTTCTATCCCTGTCAAACATTGCTATAAGTTGTGTCACTTTCAAGGTTTATGAAGCATCATGAAGTCTATAAAAAGTCATGCAATAAACCTATAAGGTTTGTGAAGGATTTTAAGAGCCTGTGGAGCTTGCAATTTTTTTTATAATACTTGAAGATCATTTAGTAGATTCAAATGAATCCTTAGGTTATGTAGGATTTTACAAGAAAATGATTGACTAAGTACATGTTTGAAGTGTTCTATTTGGTCTATGAAGAACTGATTGAATCTTTGAGTCTTCATGTTTAGCTATAAACAATGTTACTTGTCTCGGGAAAGAAAATGGAATGAGAGGCATGAAGGATAGGTTGGACAACTTGTATGATTACAAAATTCTCCCTTAATATGACCCAAACAGTGCATTATTGAATTCATTTGCCACAACAGTAGGAGATAAGGGGATTATCATGGTGGATGACATGAGAAAAATGAGAAGTAATTCCATTGTTTGCAAAAATATTCACTTTGATAATGAGATTGGCATGCAGGATCTTGAAACCTACATACAAGTGGACCCAAAAATTCCTTGAAACAAATAGTTGGATCATTCTTCTTAAAGAGAAACATCTCATGAATTTTAGTTGTGTTTTGGGCACCCCATTTGTGTCATGTTTTGATTGTTCACCAAATCAAGTTATTGCTTCATCAAAGCCTTAGAAAGAAATGTCTATATGTGGTCTAAAGGGTAAGGGCTACCAACACTATTGAATTTAGTAGGTCTAATACATTGTAAAAATTTATTCACTCAATCACTGTTTGATTTTCTCATTAGATCTATTAGTCCTTTATTTTCATTTTGACAATGATAAATCAAACTACATCTACCTATAATGGCATAAATTTGCACCCTAGGAAAATTCCCCATTTATTTACCCTTACCTTAGAAATTATAAGTCCAGTGATGCAAAACTTGTCATCGTCAACTTATCCCTTCCACATAGCCTTGTCTTTTTTCATCAATCCAGAGGATTTTTTGTCGAGAAAGCATGCACACTACATGGATGTCTACACACTACACTGCCATCCTAACAGAATTCTTGCCCTTGGAATCTGTAGAGGCATTAATTTTTTGGTTGGTTGTGAAGCTAACACCTTATCTTGACCCTTGATTAATGAAAAATGGGTGTTTACCTCCATTTTGAGCATTCAAACTTCATTCTTTCATTCCTTCATGTATATTTTTTCTCTCAACCTCATTCTTGCTCTCTTCTTGATCATTATTGCTTCTCCTTGCTACTACAAGCTCTCTTCTTAGATCCTACAACACTTGTTGCAACACTATTTTTTTTTGTAGGGTCTACGAAGCTCCATTCTCTTGGCAAGGCATAGTCTCTCATCATCTTCTCCTCTTGGCCTTGAGTGCTAGTAAAAGGGAAGGTGATATTGCTCTTTTCATTTTATTTGCATTATTGTGTCTTATAGGGTAGCATTCAAGTTGTCTTTGCACTCTATTTGATAGTGTATTTTCCATTCTATCATTATCCATTTTTTCTATATCATTTTATCTAACTATCTATGGAGGTGGAAACACCAAAATTGGGATATGAATGAGGTAGACCTCAAAGCACAACCCAACATTTTTCTTGTTTCTATGTGTGTAGGTGTTGGTTCGTCTATTTGGAGTTTAGAGTTGAAAGATTGGGTTTCACAATCTTTTCCTACTCTTTCATTGTCATTTTCACAATAGAATAGCTTTTTAGTATTCTTCTTGTTGTACTTTTTTCTTTTTGTATTTCCTCTATCAAATTGTAAAATCTTTGTCAGTTGGGTCGTAAGTAGGCCCTCTATTTTTTCTAGCTATTTATTAGACCTTTGTTCATACAGGACGCCAATGCAATGCACTGGAGTCTAGTTCTCATGCTACCATCGTCAAATGGTGAGTTGTTTGGTCTATAGTCCAAAACCTTTGTGGCTAGCTCACCTAATTTATGAAACACCTATCAAACAACCTGAGGTAGTTCAGGGTAGTTTGTTCCTTGGGACTCACCCATGACTTGGAGCCTTGGGGGTGAATCTCCCTATTCTACATTTTTGGTGAGCCTGACGTGAACTCCTTTTCATTTCATGGTATCAAGAATATTTCTCTTGTCTCCTAGGTGTGTTGTATATTTGTGTGTCGCAAGGCGTGTAAATTTGTGACCCAATATATGACCCCTAGATAAGTAGTTAGAAGAACTCTTGCATACTCAAAAGAAAAATCTAAGTAGGTCACTATTTGCAAACTTAGTGGTAGGTCTAGATAATAGATTGTTTTCTTTTGGTTTTATGTAGACTTTAAGATACTTTTAAATATACTTTCTAAACAATATTCCATATCATACTATCCTTTTTATATCCATTATGCAGACCTAAACCCAAAAACATGGTGATGGAATTATGGTTTATTATATTAGCATTAAATGGTTTATATGAATATGTGTATGGGAATGTTGATGGAATGCTATGTTTAATTATGATAGTTATCCTTGTGTACGTGTTTTGTGAAACTAACTTGTCTGCAGCTAAAGGAGGGACCATGATACATAATAGTTGCAGAATGAACCTGTAGCAAAAGGGGCATTGGACACCAAAACAGAGGAAACTGTAGAAATAGTTAAACATGATGATCATTGGTTGAAGGAACTTAATGAAGATAGAATGTGAATTATTATAATCAGTTAATAAATGCTGAAGAAGAAGACATTGATAGATGGACGTATGATTGCATGCATTCTATTTTGGAAGAGTTCTATTTTTGATAGGATTTTCCTTTTTCAGTTGTAGGTTGAGTAATTCCAAGTCTTAATTCTACGCACTAAATATCTAAGAGTGGAGTTAATGATTTTGGTTAAGTTGTTGCTTTCAATAAGGATTCCCTCAGTTTGTATATAACTGTTGGTTGAATCCATAGGTTAGTTAGTTGGTTTTTTGTATTTTTATGTTATCTATTACTTTCAGTTTAAAACATGAATCCTCAAAACAATTGAGTATGATTTGTGCAAGAATATTTTGTAATCTTTCATCTTATGCAATAAATGGAGATCAATTCATGGAATGCATGAAATCTATTAGTTAGATTGAGCTCAGTTAAGTGGGAACAGTTACTTGAGCATGCCACTCAAGGTATTGTTCTTCACTTCACCTTTTCAGTTATTTATTTTTGTTGATAGTTGTTATTAGTTTTTCATTGTTCACAAATCATATGCAAGTTAATTGGGATTTCATTTCTTGCTTATTATGAATGAATGTTTAGGAACATGCATGTAACAATTATTAACTTAGTACTTTGGAGGATAGTTTAGCTGAGTTAGTAGCCTTTATCAAGTTTTCAGTTAATATAGTATCATTTCATTAGCAATAGTTTAGTCACAACCTTTACTATAGGTACTAGTAGCAACTAGTTTCAATTTATAATTTTACTGTTTAACATTTTTGTGAATTTCCAGCAATTAGAATGACTTCAGTAGGATAATTTAGGTAGTTTAAGTCCATGAAGGAATATACAATGTTGCACCATCATAAGCTTATGCACCTTGGTTGATGATTTAATATAGTCTGAGCAATGTGAAGTGGACTGTTCAATTAGTTAACCCTCTGAATTGAGTAGATTTTACCAAGTTTACAAAACACTAGCTTAGACTCTACACTTAGTAACACAATCTTAAAATTTGTTAGGGCCTATGAAGAATTGAGAATTCATGATGTGTAAGGGACAGTTAGTTCTATAAGTAAATAGTTTGTCTCACATAAAAACTATTAAGGGACATTAGGCTTATAATAGTAAATGAGTGAACAATGGTTTGATCTTTCAAATCAATGGTCTAACACCGAGAATACTGTCAAATAGTGAAAAGTACGGTTTGGGTTGCTTGATGACCAAGGTATATCAATTATCCATGTCAAAGAGATGTAAAAGAATCATTTTAAATCATATATAATCTATCTACATACCCTAAGCATCTATGTATTCATGAGGAAAATTCTAATCACTGTTAAGGGTTTTCATAGAGGATGGAAGAAAATCATAGACATGAATACAAATGGTCATGATTAAGAGGAAGGGGGATAAAATGGAAGAGGAAAAGATGAAGACGTTTAGGAAGGCCTCACAACATAATACAACTTGTACCCTACAAGAAGTATCATAGACCTTGGACATGCTAGACAACTAAAGGATGTTATTTATGAACTGTGCGATGATATTTAGTAGAATCATGTGGTGACAGTGAAAAGGTGCTTTACCTCTATGAGAAATAATGTAAGGCTTCCAGTTCTATACAAATGAGCATGGAAATAGAGAAGATGAAAAAGCAACATAAGGAGTGACTAGCAAAGTCAAATGTGCAAAGCTAGAAAAGTTTCAGAATAACTAGAGCCTCCAATCCAAGCGCACAATACTTGAAGGTTATGCTAAAGCATCAACATTCTACACTGAAAATATGAGTAGTGGTAACTACTTTGCAATATAAAAAATGGGTCAAAATTTTTTTTGTAAGGAAGACACGAGTTATGAAGATAATGACAAAGCATGTGACAAACATGTAGAATACCTTTTCACATCTTAAACATATAATGACCTCTCTGACGGGCCATAGAAAACTCTTGCAAAGTGATTGTCATGGGGATAAGTAAATAGTGTAGTAGCGAGAGAAGAGAATAGAGATTTCATGAAGGGTATATAGAGGTTTGGTGTAGAGACAATAAAAGAAAGTGAAGGCTCCTTAAAAGAGACCAATGTAGAGCCTCACAATTTTGAATGATATAGGAACAAATGAACATACAATGGGATGTGATGATAAATAAGACGATGTTTCCATAACAACTAACCTATAATTGCAATAAATGTTGACCTAGTTATTGTGAAAGATGAAGGATTTTTATGGTGCATACTAACGTGTTTTCCAAATTCTAGCTTGTATTCTAACTTAAATCTAATGTGTTATAAAAGGCATTGATGTGCAATGTAACTAGATTGGGAGTTTCTATAGATGATTAATATGAAGCCTCCTTAAGGATTGGCTGTCATAACATGTTGTAATGTGATATGTACTCTCTATTTTCTAAATAATAAAATTACTCATTGCATAATTCTTGTTGAATTTTTATATGAATGGACTTGTTTTCTTGTCAATGGGTAAGTGTAACTTGAATGCATCCCTATGTAGTGTTATTTTTGTAGACCTTGACAAATCGATTGATCTCATTCCTTTATGTAACACCTTAATGCCTCAGTCTGCTAATGAAACTACACAGAGTTCTTGGGGAGTTGTGCCTCAAGTGAGTGATTAGGTCCTTTAGAATCTAAGTGATAGGAATCCTAATTCTATAACACTTCCCTATTGTGTTGTCATGGTCAATGAATGATCCAAATGTGATAGGAAGCCTAATTTTTTCCACCATTTTGGTTTTGTTTGTGGGACATTCTTTGTTTGTTGTTGTGCATGGAGGTCTCTATGTTGATGTAGGTACCTTCTTTGTTTGTTGTTGTGCGTGGAGGTCTCTATGTTGATGTAGGGACCTTCTCTATTTGTTAAATCATGTCAAGGTTTGTGTGTTGATGCTAGGGCCTTATTTGTTTGTGTTGTTGCATGACAAGGTTTGTATGTTGATGCCAAAATCATCTATATCATGCTAGATGTATTAGTATTGACTTGAATTGTATCAGTTATTTTGTTGAAATTTGTCTTTACTATATTGATTAAGGTTTGAATGAATCTTTAAAAATGGAAGAAGTTTATGGCTTGGTTAGATTATAGTTTAAACCTTGTGAGATTGTTGTAATTTTTCTCCACAAATTAGGGAATCTACAATATATTTCTCCTATTTTACATAATAAGTATCAAACTCATAACTACTCAAAAATTCTAACCATATTTTTTTGGTCCTTTAAGTTGAGTTGTGTAAATACATTAGGGCCCCTTATGATATGTATTCAAATTAAATGGTATTTCCACAAGACAGTACCTTTATATCTTTAATACATGCATAATTATTATATGTTCTAAATCAAGGAGAGAATAATTAATTTCATGATCCTTCAACTTACAAGATTCAAATGTGGTCACATGACCATTCTACATCAAAAATGATTCTAATCCATCCTATGAGGCATATTTCCATACTACAAATTCCTTCTTAGGGTTGGGTACTTGAAAAATTGATGTAATAGTAAAGGATTCCTTTAAAATTTCTAAATGAAAATTTCACACTTTTATATCCACTCAAAAATATCCCTTTTTATTGGAGAGAGGTTATGGGGTTAACTACTTTGGAAAAAAAATCATAGACCTTTGGTTATACATGGACAATCCCATACTTCTAATACATTATTAGGGTGGAACAATCACTAATTGGTTGGATCTTTTTTTAAAAAAAAAGGGGTAAAAATTTTATTCAATCAGAACCAGAGTACAAAGCACAAGCCAAAGGCCCACCAAGACAAAACCACCACCAGGACACCAACAACAACACTACAAATTCATGTCCTCCACTAATAACCTCTCCAGGGTCTCAAGATAATCAGAAGGTAACTCCTCCCTTCTAATAATATCCCAACCATCCACATTCTCTGAGGCCCACTTTGCCAGACAGTCAGCCACTCTATTCCACTCTCTAGGAATATGACAAAAGGAGACAGAATCCAAAGAACTACAAAGACTCAGAATCTGTCTGACCACAGAAGCCAATTGCTAGCTAACATCATCCAATGTCTGGTGGTTCAACATATCCACAATAATCTAGGAATCTGATTCACAGATGATCCTCCTCCAACCTAAAGAGCACCCGCACTCAACAACAATCTTAATAGCAAGGGCCTCCATCAGATTATTGGAATGTTGCCCTTTGTAAGTAGAGAAGACAAAAACTGCACCACCATCATTACCTCTACCAATTCCCCCAACACCAGCATGACCAGGGTTCCCACAAGAAGAACCATCAGTATTAATCTTTAGGACCCCCACCGGTGGAGGCATCCACCTGCCATCTTGACAAATCTGTTGCCTAACCTAACAGGGTCTTCTGCCAACAAAGCATCCCCTACTACTATCCCTCAAGTTCAAATTCCGCAAGATAGAAAGATCACCAGGATCAATATTTTCAAACATATCACACTTAGCCGAAATAGTCTCCTAAAGCCTGTTAATTATTTTCTTCCATAGCTGGAAACTTCCCAAATTGGAACCACAAAAGACTCTACGGTTCCTTTCAAGCCAAAGGTTCCAGAGAATGAGAATAGGCCCAACAGACCAGGCCACTAACAGGAAAGAAGTCTTCACTAGAGGTCTGCCCAAACTTTCCCAAAAATCAATTAAGGAGGTAGCATGAATACAACCATGATGCCAAGCCTCCCACCATCTATGCCATAACTCTCTAGAATAAGGGCAGAGAAAGAACAAGTGGGAAGTGCACTCCTCACTGTGAGAACAAAGAAGGAAAATTGAAGGACCCTGAAATCCTCATTTGTGAAGATTTTCCCAAGTGAGGCACTTCCTCTGAGCAACCAACCATAAGAAGAAATTGCATTTGGGCCAAGAGAAGTTGTCCCAAACCTTCTTCCACCAGTGCACCTCAACAGGACCATGTAAGTTCCTGTCAAGCATAGCATAGCCTTGCACAATAGTAAATTTACCTTTTGGACTAGGACTCCAAGCCAGAACATCCCTCCCATTAAGGGAGCTGCAAAGCCTACCCTCCAAAATTCTAGCAAGAGCAGCACGATCCTCATCAGAACCACCCAAGGGCCACTCTTGAGGACCCTTCTAACAAGCCACCACCACCTGGCCAGTACGCTTGACAGTTTTAAAATGCTCCACCTTAATCCAGCCAGCATCAGAGAAAACATTGCAAAGAGGCTAAAGTTGAGGAAAACTAGAAAGAATGGGAGGGTGGCCATCCCAAGAATCCTACCAAAATAGAGCATCAGAGCCCCTATTACAGATCCGGAAGAGACCCTCCTTAATCAAATGAGCACCCTTCTTCAGGGTATCCCAAATACACGAACCTTTACCCAGCAAAGGAAGTCGCGGCACATCGAAGCTATCAACACCAGGAAGATACTTGTGGGCCAGAACTTAGCCCAATCCTGATCAAGATTGTTGCACCACCTCCAGTACAACTTGGCCGCCAAGGCCATGATAGCAAGAGCCATAGATCTAAGGCCGAGGCCCCCAGCATGCTTCGGCCTGCAAACGGACTCCCACTTGACTAAACTCCTCTTTGAGGAAAGAAGGTTGCCAGACCAAAGAAATTTCCAAGATAGAGCATCAAAATCCCGCACAAAGGTGGCAGGGGGAACCTGCACACAACATCTGTAAATGGGGAGAGACTGCACCACAGTCTTAAGGAGAACCACTCTCCCAGCAGAAGATAGCCATTTGTAAGTCCAATGGATAACCTTGGTCCTAAATTTATCCAAAATTCCCTACCAGTAATCTCTACACTGAGCTCCCAAAGCCAAAGGGATCCCAAGGTACATCAAGGGAAGAAACCCAATCTGAAATCTAAGGATCCTAGCAATCCTGCATTGAATAAGTCGAGGAGTATTAAAGAAATAAATGGAAGATTTGTCATCATTAATACATTGGCCTGAAGCCTTCAAATAGATGTCTAAAGCTCTTCGGAAGTTCTCTACCTCACTAATTCTAGCCAAGCCCATTAACCCAGTATCATCCACAAACTAAAGATGAGAGTAGGAAGAGAATTGCTCCAGCTCCAACCGTGGATAAGACCCTGTCTCACCTGAGATTTAATAAATCTTCCAAGACCCTCAGCCATAATAATGAATAAGTAAGGGGATAAAGGATCCCCTTGCCGGAGTCCCCGAGAAGCACTAAACAAATCTGACGGTTCCCCATTAATGAGAACAAAGAAAGAGGCAAAGGTCACACAACTAAGAACCCAATTCACCCACTCCTCAGCAAAGCCAAAAGCCAAGAGAATGTTATGTAGGAATTCCCAGCTCACCCGATCATAAGCTTTAGACATGTCAAGTTTAATAAACATAGCCTTCTCCTTAGAATTAGCCATAGAATGAATAGCTTCCATAGCTATCACGACACCATCCAATATTTGTCTCCCTTCAACAAAACCACCCTGTTCAGTAGAGATCATCGTACCAAGGAGTGGTTTGAGTCTTTCAACAATCAATTTGGTGATGATTTTGTAAACAACATTACATAACGCAATAGGCCTGAATTGAGCCAACCGATTAGCTCCTTCCAGCTTAGGTATAAGAGCCAAGAATGTAGAATTCATGGACTTGAGCATCTGTTTGTTTCTCTGGGATTCCTAAACCACCTCAAGGAGATCAAACTTTATTATTTCCCAAAACTCCTGAAAGAACTCAATCGGAAACCCATCTGACCCAAGGGCCTTACCTTTTGTCATATTGAACACCACTTTCTCCAATTCAGGTAACAGGATAGGACTTAAGAGAGCCCCATTCATTTCAGTAGAGACTAGGTGGGGAATGTAGTCCATGATGGCCCTCTCCTTAGCCCTAGTAGCAAGATCCACCCTAGAGAACATGTTAGAAAAATAATTGACTGCCTCCCTAGAAATATCTGCATAGGAAGAGAGTTGAGCCCCATCCTATGAAACAAGAGAGGAGATAGCATTCCCCTGTCTTCGAGCCTTAACTGAATTATGAAAGAAAATAGTGTTCCTATCCCCCTCCTGAAGCCAATCAACATGAGCCTTTTGCTTCCAGAAGATCTCCTCCCGAAGCTCCCACTCTTCTAACCCCTTTAGAGCCAAGGACTCAGCAAAACTAAGGTCAGAGGTCAACCCTTGATCCCGAATCTGACGAGTAATGGTATCCAACTTGGACTGGGCAGCCATCTTCTGAGCTTGAAGGTTCCCAAAACATTGTTTATTCCATCTCTTAAGTCTGAACTTCACATTTTCAAGCCAATTACTAAAAGTGAACATGGCCGTCCCATGAGAAGGCATCCCCTCATGCCACTAGTCCAACATAAGATCATGAAGAGACTGATCTCTTAACCACATCAATTGGAATTTGAAAGAGGGATTTTTGGTGACACCATAAGCGATGACAGAAAGCTTGATAGGCCAGTGATCAGAGCCCCTCCAATCAAGAATTTCAGAACTGGTAATCAACCTACTATTCAACCAATAATAGGAGACAAGAAATCTATCAAGCCTTTTAGAGATAGCCTCCACACCACATCTCCTATTATTCCAGGTAAAGACACCATTGGAAGGATTCACATCAATGAGATTCAAGGAACCAATCATATCCCTGAGAAGATTTGCAGAAGGGTCCAACCTGGCTAACCCACCACATTTTTCATCTAAGCAAGTAACAGCATTAAAATCACCAGCCATAATCCATGGGAGAAACGGGTCCAAGGCCCGGATGAAACGAATGTGAGCCCAAAGATTTAACTTACCTGAAAGATTAGTAGGAGCATAAACATTGGATAAAAGACACCTTTCTCCAGTAACAAAACTAGAAGCAACCAGAGAAATGGAAGACCAACTAGACATCCAACATAAGGGGGAAACTTTCCTCGGGTTCCAGAAGCAAGCCACACCCCCTGCACTGTTCAAAGCACCTACCCCCTGCCAATTGCCTTGGGGCCAGATACGCGAAGCACAATTTGCCAGCCCATCAACAGTAAGTTTGGTTTCCTAGATAAAGACCACATCCGATGACTAAGATTCAATTAATCTGCGAACAGCCTTTTGTCTAGGGATGCTGTTCAACCCCCTTACATTCCAAGATAAAACAATCATTTATGGGGGTGGGAGAAATGGGAATCAATGGGATTCACAGACCCAGACTCAACCAAAGTATCACCCATAAGCTTAACCTTCTCTTGATCAGTCTTCCTTCCACTCTTTGACGGTTTATCAAGAGGCCCCTTTTTAAAGGATTTCTGTTGTAAGCCTAATGTAGGAGGAGATTTGTTACCCTTCATAGGATCTGGGGCCCCCTTAGGAGTAGGGGGGTCAGGAGCCACCACAACAGAGCCCTTCGGAGTCTGTGACCCCTGGAGAACCCCGAATTCTTGAGCATGAGCCGAAGAATCCATAGCCTTCTGATCCTCCTGATGAACCCCTGGAGATAGAATTTGATCCTCTTTCCTTGCATTTTCATCCTGAACATCATGCAGACCCTTAGCCCTAGAAGAGAGCTCAACTGGAATACTTTCCTTCTGGATCAAATCATCAAGAACCTCAAACCTGTTAAAGTTGCCTTCATTCTGTCTATCCAGCCAAGATCTCTTCCTGCCCTTGCCTTTGTTACGGGACTTGACCGGAATAAAACCCTCATTATCCATAGGTTCATTAGAAATTGGAGCCTTTCCCTTGTCCCCCCTGGGAGGCCCAGAAGCAGCCAAGGGGGAGGGTTTAAATCTAGGAAATTTGCGGTGTAAATGTCCATATTCATGACAAATTCTGCATCTAAATGGTAGGGTCTCATAATCCAGCTGTTGGATCCAAGAAGAAGATCCCATGCGAATTTCCATAGAGTCTGGTAATGGATTATTTAAATCAACTTCAACACAAATGCGAGCAAAAGAAATTACCTTACGGTCTTGAGTTTGGGAAGCCGATCCCACAGGTTTTCCAAGAAGCAAAGAGATTGAGTGGAGAATATCTTCCCTCCAGAATTCCAATGGAAGCCTCGGCAAACGAACCCACACAGGAACTCGCGAAGGGATCTCTTCAGTAGAGTTGAATCCCATGTGCTGAGGTTTGATGCAGAGCCCTACCTGGTTAAAGAAATAAGGACCTCCTTCGAAAGCCCTATTCCTGTCGGACATGCATGAAAAGATAACCAAAAAATAGTTATTAGCTGCCAGAATAATCTCCATATCACCTTCAGGGTTCCAAACCCTATGTGCCCAAGAATCCAAAACAGGTAGAGATAAACGAAGGCCCAAAAATTTACAAATAAGTGCATGATTGCTCCAATATTCAACATCCTCTGAAACTTGCTCAGGTTGAATAACCAAAACTGGATGATCCTCGGATCTCTCCAAACAACCGTTTACTTTTTTAATTCAAAAATTCTCTTTTGAAGAGGAGACTCCATCCCCAGAATGGGGTTTACCCATCTAATCAAGACCACTGGCATGCAGCGAAGAAGATGGCTCAACCATTTCCAAATCACTAGAAGAAACCAGAGACAAAACAAAATCTCGATTTTCCATGGACCAAAAGCACAAGCACAAGCAAGAAGAGAGAAGACGGGGCAGGAGACCCCACGACTCAAACACTCAAGCACCACCCGCCAAGGACAAAACCGGCGTAGAAGAAATGCGGAAGAAACTAGAAAAAAAAAAACTACCAACAGACCAAACGCGAGCCAAAGCCCCCACTTCAACCCACGCACCCCAGGAAACCATCCAACACCCCCCGGACACAGCAAAACGAGCTCAGACACAGCAACAAAGACAGAAGAAAGGACGCGCTAGGGCACGCAAGCCCTAGCGCGCGACCAGAGACCGCACCAAGCCATCCAGTGAGAACATGTCATCCTTCAAATCATGAGTCATTACTCACCCTAAAACTTATATGGAAAGACCGCTAATTGGTTGGATCTTAACTAGGTATACCAAAATACTATTTTTTGGTTTGATGTGTATAACATAATGTATCTTGGGTTGCAAGAAGGAAATTTTGATCATAAAATCCACATTATGCTTCGTTAGCCTTTGTAGTAAATTTCTTAGATACTCTTCATGTTCTTGTGGATTCTTAGAATATATTAGAATATAATCCAAGAATACCAACACAAATCTATCTAAAAATTCATTGAAAATATAATTCACGAGGCTCATAAATATAGATGTATTTTTTAAACCAAAATATATTCCTAAAAACTCATAATGATCATTCCTAGTTTGAAATAATATCTTTAGAATAGCCTCATCCTTAACCCTTAGCTAGTGATAACTTAATATTAGATCTATTTTGGATAAAACTATGGCTCCCTTCATTTGATAAAACATATCATAAATTTTGGGAAGAGAATATTTATTTTTCATGGTCACCTTATTCAACATTCAATAGTCAATATACAGCCTTAGAGTCCCATCCTTTTTCTTGGTGAACAAAATTGAATCTCCTCATGGGGATGCACTAGGTCATATCAAACCTTTCTCAATCAAATCATGTAACTATATTTAAATCTCTTTTAGTTTAGTTATATTCATCTAGTATGAATCCCTTTTAATATATCAACCCTTGGAACTAGATCAATTGAGAAATTGAACTACTTTTGGGGAAATCCTAGCAACTATTTAGGAAAGGCATCTTAGAATTCCTATAGTATTGGATGGTTTTATATATTAGGAATTATATTTTCTCTTCTTTACTCAATATTAACTTGATTCCCTTCCTCACAACCCTCCTAAATTTTATGGTGGTGACCATTCTAACTAATTTTGTCCTTTGAATTTGTAACATATGTCATTCTTATTACCTTTATGATTATATGATGTTCTAATTCTATTATAAAATCGAAAGTGTTCTATTGACTTTTTTTGGATACAAAGTGCTGATTTAGCATATTGTATATAATATGTGATTGCATTTTCATGGTTAGTTAATTAAATTTTATTATATTATTATATTATTTCTTAAGAATGCTACCAAAGTATGTGTGGTTAGTCTCATAACCTTATTATAATTCTATCATGGATGAGGGTTGTAGTTTTGAACCCTTATATATCTTGATTATGAAATGATATTATCTTCATTTTTTAGTACTAGACATGTACTTGTGAGACTTTCATGTTATTACAATGTACTTAGTGATGTGCTTCCTTATCGTACTACTCGAGTGGGAGTTATATATTTTGTGTGAATTTTTATTGGATATCACTTGCATGCCTTTCTTATTATTGCACTATTATATAATGGGATTGATGGAAGTTGTTAAAAATTTATATTGTAGCATTTTTTTTAGGATTGATATTTTTATTTTGGTTAATGCTTAATAAATTTTAAGGTTGCATTTTTTGAGGTTGTTATAGGATTCCCTAAAGCATCACTAGTCACCCTTGGCCATCTAGGCACTCAATCCTTTTGTGATCTATAAATAAAGTTTAGCTTTATGTTTTCTAAATAATTAACCCCTATGATCATATAATAAGACCCTAAATTAGTGACCAATATGTTTACTTAGGTTTTTTTAATGCTTATATTTTCTTCTACTTCATTTAAATTAAAATTGATCCTATGAGTCTTATCTAACCCAAACTTTACTTTCATATCTTCTTAACATAGATTTTTGGACTTAACCTTGCATGTAATTAGCACATTAGAAATATATCAATTACCTGAAAATATATTAAAATGAAAATAAGTTATCCATAAAAAATACAACAAGATTCTATGAGTGAAACCTAATTGTTTACTTCACATCTATCTACAATTGCATATATTATTATTGGAGGTTTGTTGGTCTTGTCTATATTCTTTGAAGACTCATTTATGTAATAATTTCCCTCATGTTTTGAATATATTGTCACTATATCTATCCTTTTTACTTATTTTTCCTTAGAATGGTTTGTTTGTGCCACCTATTTTGATTGCCTCTTCCACTTTTATGCATTGTTCCTGAGAGAGGGAAACTCTCCTCTTTCAAATCTAAAACCAAACACACATTCACCACCATGCAAGAAGGCTGCAAATAAACATTAACAACAAATATGGAAGAGAAATATGCAACATATATTGATTTCAAATCTGAATTTGAATTACACAATCATGGAGCTCACATGCTCACATACAACATGGGCTTCACACATACAAAAATCTGCAACTTAAGCTTCCAACATCATTCCATCAGCATCTGGATATGAAACCCCAACTCTCAAAAGCCCCTTCTCCAAATGAGTAGCATCAATACATAGAAGTTGTGTGAGAAGAAACCGCCATTAGTTTCTCAAAACAACCTCCACAAAACCACCCAGAAAACCCGTCACTTTCTGCCTATCAATGATATGTCATTTTTCTGAAACTCCTTAAACAATTTCTGGGTTTAGTGTCCCTTCTTTTCAGCTTTCCGAATAATTTTGAAATTCTTAATTTTGTTACCATATGAGAAAGTTATTCCCATTTTATTAAAACTGGGTCTCATAGATACGACTTTAGACATGCAACAACATGCAAAGCTTGCGGCCAACATGCAAATACATGCAATCAACATGCAAGATTCCTTTGCAGCCCATATTATAAAATTTTATGACACATATACATGCATACAAGACTTTTTGACCTTCTCCAAAATTGGACACCAAAAGGCATATTCCCCTCCAAGATGCTTTCACTGTTTTACCAAGACTTATTTCCCATGCAATTTACATTTACAATTTCACACCAAGGGAATCTACATCGTTGCAAATTAAAATATTGTTCTCCTAACCCCTAAGCCCTTATTGAAAATAAACAAAAACTAAAAGAGAAATATTTTTGGTGATGCAAGATTGCACAAGGCCATAGATACTCCTGCATCAGTTCCTTAGTCTTTCTAACTTGTGGTTTGTTTTGAATTTTGGGCTCTTCCTAAATCCCAAAAGTACCTTTTATATGCATATGGATTTCTTGACTTCATTCTTATTATTGTTGAAGTGGGTAGAGGTAATTTTTGTTTACTTTTTACTTGTTATTCTAATTTTCATTGGCAATAGTGGTTGCCTCTGCCATTTGACTCAATTTCTTAGGTTTTGTGAGATTGGTCACATACATAGTGTTCTTGTTCAATTAAAATATAAAATTGTTTAGACATTCCTTATCTTCCTTCATATAGTGCACATGGTGAAGTAGACTCATGAACTTGGATTTGTACTCACTCCCCATCATTATTCCCTATTATTGTGAGTGAATTTATGTCATATTTGGTCATGGCGATGAGCCAACATATAGCCCATGTGGAACTACTTATCAAAACTTCCCTATCTCATTTTTTTTAAATCATACATTTTTATTATTAACAATTGATCCCACCATAGCGATGTTTCTCCTTCTAGTTGATATATGGTTATTCAAGCCTTAGTATTAGAGTTCACTTCTATAAACCAAAAATATTTTGTCATGCCCAAACCAAGCCTACATTGTGTCCCCTAAACCTATCCCATCATATTTTAAAGGTTGCATTTTGTTCAATTCTCATATCAATGGATATTCTATCTCTTCTCATCATTGATCCATAAGTAAAGGATTGCAAGTAGTTATTCTAAAACTATTCTCATAATTAAAATTAAAGGGATCATCATTGTCCATAGCATGTTCCTATGTTCCCAAACGAATATTATAGTGGTAGTATTATAGGTCTCATTTACTGTGCAATCCTAAAGTATTGTTTTAATCAAGGATGATAAATAATATTTGATCTCCAAGAAACAAAGAGAGGGTGAAAGTGGATATCCCTATATGTGGGGAGATGATTATTTATTATCATGCTATTCTCTTACATGTAATTATAATGGCATTTATTATGGGAGGTTACAAAATAATTTAAATGGGAGTTATAGGTCATCTTCCTCATCATCGACTATGATACTACACTAATTTTCCCTCATGGAGCACTAGGATTGGAAAATTAGGATTAATGAGTGAATATAACAATATATTTACATAACAAGATACACGTATGTAGTGCTAAGCAACTGATAATATTTATTTTTGACAAAAACCAACTCAATATCTCAAAACTTAGTGTTTTCCATTTTATATCCAAAAATTACACTTTTTGTAATCTTAATAGTAGGAGCAAGGTTGAGTCACCTTTTCTAATAGATACAAATTACATTTCATCATAGCCAAAAATTCTCATGACTACACAAAGATGCACACACAATATATATATATACAAGATAAGAAACAACACAAAAAAGGACACAATATGTATAAGGTGGGACCAATACTTACAAGAAGCACTACTAATCCATAATATGATGAACTAGTAGCCTCACAAGATTTTTGTCCAAGATATTTAGGTATTATGCATTATGATCATACCCTTAAACAATTTTGTATGGTCATGCCACAAGTCATATTCTCATCCATTTGGAACATTTGAGTAGTAGCCCATTTTGACCTTTTCATGGTAGCACACATCTCTATAATTGTAACTTAGATGTTCCCTTTTGATTATTATTCCATCCAAGGGGATAATTTATATTATCTAGATAAAATATATCATCCCTCTACCTTGGGTCATTCTAGAGGTAACATAATATGGATGAATATTTGAAATTTACCTCACAAAACTTTGATGCATCCAAACTTTCACCAATATCTTCTATGAATTTCATCTTGTCATTCTATGGTGCACACCTCCATTTTTCATCATGTGAGCACCCACTAATAATTCCAATAGGTAATTTATACTCATATTCACTCATTAGTAATATAAAATTTTAGCATTATATGATGTGGGATAGAAGAAAATATGAAAAGGTTTATAATAATTTGAACTTACTAAGGTTGGTGCATCTTGAAGAGCTTCTTTAAGTTGCACATATGCATTAAGTAGTGCATGAGTCTCTTATTTTTATTTGTTGACCTCTTCAAAATATGATAGTTGCCACAACCCTAATTGTGACCCAGCCCTAAATTTGGTATTGTCATGTTGATATAGATGTTCAACTGAATATGGAAACTAGCCCTAAATTTTGTATTGTCATGATGATATGGATGTTCAACTGAATATGAAACTTAACTATCATAACAATTGTCCCTAAATTTCTATAATTTTGTCTTGTATGGTGTTTCATCTAGATATAAAAACAACTATTTTAGTTAGTTGTTAAAAACTAATCATTTTAATTATTCAATGAATGAGGTTAATGAGGGTATTTATGAATGTGTTTTCTATAATTTCAAATATAGCTATATGTTAAATTTTATATGGAAATGCTAATATTATGGATAAATTGTTAAGCTTAGATTTCATTATTTGAAATGGACTAATGTTATTCTTTATATTGAAGTGTCATAGGACAGTTATGCACTTTCGACGAAGAGAGAGAGTATCACCAAGAAGGGGAGTCTAGCCATTCGAGGGAAATTTGTGTGAGAGTAGCATACATGAGCACGTAGTGTTATTCTCAAGTTGCATACTACATTAGGAAGGGTAAATTGAAGTGCTTTAATTATTTAATTATTGATCAAAAATTCAATGAGGAAATAAAATTATTACCATTAATAATTTTATATTCATATATATTGAGTAAATTATAACTCAAATAATAAATAACAATAAATAATTGATAAAATAAAATATATATTCTTTTATAAAAAGAAAAGGGATATCCTAAATATTTCTTTCAATTAAAAAAAACATGAGTGAATATGTGGTGGGACCCAAGTTGAGAGAAGATAAATTGTGTTAAAACATACCTTTGATAAAGTACGCCAGCCTCATATATATTCCCTAAAGCAACAAAGTAAAAAGGAGGCCAACAAATAAGTTTGCACAACCAGCTGTTAGCAAAAGGTAAAAGGTTTAAAAGATTAAATTAACATATAGCACATAGAAAAGTGACCCTATCTCCATGTAGAAAGGAAGGAAGAATGGGAGGTAACAAAACAAAGAGGAGGATGATTATCAAGGCATTTTGCTTTGGAAAAAAAAGGAGGATAGAAGGAAATGGAAGGGGTTGCACACAGTTGGAATGAGTAATGATCTCTAGAAATATTAATTTCATAGGTATGAAGATATTGTTTAGTTTTCTCCTAATTAAGAATTGGCTCTTTGTGAAGTATAGTGAGAGCAAGGTCAGCATGAATAGGAATTAATAAAAGTGCAAAAAATTATCAGTATTTATTACCTACATGTCTGAGCACTCCTTCCCAAATCTATTCAATATCATGCATGTTGAATGATATTGAATTTCACACAACAAACTTTACAGTCTAAATCTCTTTAGTGGGTTATTATTTTGATTAAATGGAATCAGCTTACAGTTGCTCAGAATTTAGTATTGGATAATTATAAATGTTTTAGATTGTTTAAGAGAGAAAGAATATAATTTTATTTCTTATAAAACAAAACTAGGTTGAACCAAAACCCTGGGTCTATAATTGCTTTGTGAATTTAAGGGCCAATAAATATATATTTGATAGTAGGATATTGTTGTTGTTGAGCCATGAACTGCGCATAAAATTGTTGGTAACATAATGCTTACTTAGATTATGAATTAATGGTGAAAGTACTTCTACATGATTATTGTAGTACTATACAACAGCTATGGGAAAGTACTTCATCAGCTTTCTGCTATTCATTTATAGCACTATGACTAGTAGACTGTTCATGACCATCTATATCATGATCTGTACTAAGCACATATTTTGAGATTCTATGTTATGTTTAAGATTGAAATATTTTTTGTAGCTTACTTCTCTTGACAACACTAAATTTTGTAGTTAATTTGTGTTATTATTAAGAGTACAAGTGCTACATATATACTAGTATTTTCCAGTTAAGGGTTCTATAGTGTAATAGTTCTAAACCCCATATTTGAAGTTCATGTGATCACTGCAATGTACCTTGTTGAATTGTGGAATTCCTGCATTCAATAATCTATAAGATTCTACATTTATTACCAATTTTATCATGCAAGATGGGTTAGTTGAAACTAAAATTTGTAAAAGATACCTAGTGATTGGTTGACTGATATAAAAGGAAAGCCATGTTAATTTTGTTTTCAATCAAAACCTAATGGCATAATCCATTCTGTTAGAGGGAATTATGATTGAACATGTAGTCAAAGGCATAAGCCCCTATTGCTTGACTAAATGACACGTAAAAATGTTAAATACTTAAACAACATGTGTAAAGGTGTAAGTTGTTACAAGTATGTGCAGTTGGTGTTGTCATTGATGTCAACAAGATTTGGTGTTGTCATTGGTTTCAACTCTATGAGAGGGATTTTTTTGTAAGGATGTGAAGTTGGTATTGAGTTGTTGTCTCTAATGATGCTTTGATTAGTTTCATTATGTTGTCATTAGTAAGCTACTAGTGTCAACCTTTAGTGTTTCTTTGATAAGCTTATGTCTATGGATGTATGGTTGAGTTGCTAGGTTGTAGTTGGCTTGGTGGTGATGAGGATGTGTTGAAGATATTGAATATGTGTCTTTGGTGCTCGGTTTCCAAGTGCTTTTGAGAAAACTTGAATAAAAAGAGGAAACAGTGTGTTGAAGTGGTGTTTTGTTTTACAGATTAGCATTTTGGTTTGGTTCTGCATTTCTTCTATGTTAAATATTTTCTTGTGTGGTTTGGATATGTTGATCACAGGTGTTTAGAGGTATTATATTCAAAATTTGGTGTACTGGATCATTGTGCAAAAGAATGTGTGTTCACTAGTGTGTGAACTATGTATTGCAGAGGTGTCTAGGAGAAATGTTTTTGCTCTGCATTTCTCCGTAGAGTGGTTTTAGGTCTTTTGGATCTGGAAGGATACTAATAGTGTTTGTATCTTTCTTTAGTTGAATTTGTTTGTGGTTTGGTGCTTTGAAAGTTAGTTTCTCAAGTTGCATTATATGATAGAATTATTTGACTGTACTAGGTGTGTGCATTCTTTAGGTGCAATTTGTTGCAAAGGAATTTGTTGATTTTTAAGGTGTTTGTGGAATATTCCAAATTGTGTTCAAGCATGGTGTGCTGTCCATGAGTCATCTTTTAATTTGAGGAAGCGTGTACTTAAATGTTTGATGGTGTTAACACAAGTTTCACCGACCTTGAGTGTTTACACTAATTGCGAAGTTGCTTCGATGTTTTTAGAAGTGTGGAGTGGTGTGTATGAGTGGATTTAGGTCCTAGCTAAGATGTGTTGTGGTTTTCCTTCATTCCTTTCCACCATGGGAATGTTTTGGTGCCAACCTAATTAAATGAATTTGCACGATTAAGGTGCATATATGACCTTGGAGAATGTTTCAAAGGTTGAAGATGGTATAAATATGAGTTGAGTTTTTGAGGGATGTGAAGATAGATGTGTATGAGTGGATTTAGGTCCTAGCTAAGATGAGAATGATGTGAATTATAGAGTTGTAGAGTGTGAATTTGTGAAGTGCAGTGTGATCTTTCATGTGTTAGATTACTGGATGCAATGAGCAGAAGTTGTCTACAATTCTTCAATAAGACTGCAAAGGTGTTGATGATGTTGTGGTGGGCTTCTTTATTGCATTGAGATGGTTTTCTCATTGTAACACTCTTCTCTATATTCTTTTCTATTATGGAAATGAACCTTTCTTTCTTTTGGGTAGTGAGCCCTATTATATTTGGTGTTGATATAACTTTATATTGTGAGTTAATCCTCATTATGGTTTTTCCCATCTTGGGTTTTCCACGTAAATATGGTGTTTCATTGTGCATGGTGTTGCTTTGATTATGTTATATTCTTTCATGATTAATCATTCTAACAAATAAAAGGGTAAATTGGATTAATGTGGATCTAAATGTTTGTGACGGTTTTGAAGTTTTAAGGTACAACTAATTCACCCCCCTCTCAGTTGTCTTGTGCATTAAAAAATTGGTATCATAGCAAGGTTCCTTAGAAGAAAGCTTAACTACTTTGAGGTAGATCTGGGATGGCACACAAGAAAAATGTTCCTATGTTTGATGGATCAGATAATGTATTTTGGAAGACAAGGATGGAAGGTTATCTGATTTCTCTTGGATTTGAACTTTGAAAGTCTATTGAATCTGGATATACTATACCTACGAATGGTCTAAGTACTACTAATGAGATCAAGGCCTATGAAAATGATGGTAAATCAAGTTATTCTCTCTTAAGTGGTCTTTCTAATTCTAAATTGGTGAAAGTTATGAATCTAAAAACTGCTCTAGAGAAATTTGGGTAAAGTTAAAAAGCATTTATGAAGGAGATGATAAGCTCAAGTAAGCTAAGATGCAGAATCTAAAGATCGTGTTTGAAACCTTACAAATGTTTGAAGATGAAAATATCACAAGTTGATTGCAAAAGGTGGATGGAGTTGTCAAAGGCATCAGAGGTCTTGGTGGAGAACTGAAAGAAGAAGTGGTAAAGAAGGTACTTAGAACTCTTCCTAAATCTTATAGTCATAAAGTTTTTGCTATTGAAGAATTATAAATTTTGAATCAATATACCAGAGATCGGTTGTATGGTTCTTCAACTGCTTTTGAAATGAGATAATTTAGTACAAGTAGCACAAAAGTGATGCAAGAGCATCTAGGGGTACTAGCAATCTTGCATCACCAAAAATATTGCTATTTTAATTTGGTTTATTTTCAATAAGGGCTTAAAGGAATAAATATTTTGATTTGCAACTTTGTAATTTTTCTTGTGGCAAAAATTGTATATGTAATTTTTTAGGAATTATGCTCTAGTAAATGTTTCAAAGGCATGAATGGTGGAATGTTCCATTTGGGCATCCCATTTCTAGGTGGGACCACTTGGTATGCATGTTGTTGCATGTCTGGGTCATATTGTGAGACCTAGTCTTGGTAATTCGGGCATAACTTTCTCATTTCTAATCAAAATGGAAAAATTCAAAATGTTCTCGAAAGTTGGAAAGGAGGTGCACAAAACCTAGAAACGGTTTTGGGAAATTCAAAAGAATGAGGGAGAAATGATAAGAAAAAGTGACAGGTATTTTTCTTGTGGTTTTGGAAAGCCATAGTGGTTTTCCTCATTCACAATTTCTATATAATGATGCTTGCTCATTTGGAGAGGGGGGGATTTTGGAGAGTTGTGGTTATATATCCAAATTTTGCAAGAATGAAGCTAAATTTTTGAGTTGCATATTTTTGTATGTCTAAAACCCATGTTGTATGAGAGCATATGAGCTCCATGTTTATGTATCTCATTTGTAGATTTTCAATATAATACATATTGCAGATTTCTCTTACATTTATGTGTTTCAAATTAATTTTCTTCCTTCTTGCATAGTGTTGTATGTGTGTTTATGATCAGATTTGAAAGGGAGAGTCTCCCTTGCCATCAAAAATTTGAGACTTCTTTTAAGGCTGGTAAATCAAAGAAGACTTTGGAATCAAATCAAGAGGATCTTGATGATGTGGTAGCTAACTTTATAAGAAGAATGAAAAAGGGTACTGGAAAGTACAAAGGTAAGTTACCTCTCAAATGTTTCAGTTGTGGAAAGATCGGTCATTATGCTTTAAGATGTCCAAATAAAGTTTTGAATGACAAGAATAGAGAGAAAAAAGGTAAGATGATTAAGAAAAGTTATTATGTTAGAGAAGATGCAAGTATATCTAATGATGAATCTAATTATGAAGATGATGAAGATGGTGAATGCTTGTTCATGGATTTAAAAGATGAAACTAATTCTGCTAACTCTAAGAGATGTGTGAAGGAAAGTGCTTCAGAAGAAATTACTAATACTAAAGGCACTTTGGTATTTTCTTTTCATGCTAGATAGGAGAAGAAATACTGGAACATTGGCAGTGGATGCTCTAATCATATGATCAGTGATAAGAGTAGGTTTGTTAAACTTGAAAAATATGAAGGAGGAATTTTTAGGTTCGGTGATGATACATCTATTAAGATATGTGGAAAAGGTTTGGTCAGTTTTGATGATAAGCATAATATTGATGATGTTCTTTATGTTAAGGGTTTAATACATAACCTCTTGAGTGTTGGAAAAATGTGTAGCAAGGGATACAATCTTATGTTTCAAGATAATGGTTGTGAGATCAGAAAAGGCTTTGGGACTATGATTATTGCTAGAAGAAGGATAGATGGAAACATTTATCAGCTCAAGGGTGTTGATGGTTATTACTTCATGACTCAGATCAATGAGAGTTGGTTGTGGAATAGAAGAACGTTTCACATCAATTTTGATAGCCTAGTGAAAATAAGTTTAGTTCAAGTTGTGAGAGATCCGCCAAAGATTACAAAGCCTATCAATGTTATTTGTAAGGAATTTCAAGTTGGAAAGCAAGCAAGAAGTTTCAAAGTCAAAGAACAATCTTCTACTGGACTGTTGGAATTGGTGCATATAGATCTTTGTTGTCCTACCAGAGTAATAAGTATTCAAGGTGACAATTATTTCATGCTATTGATTGATGATTATTCTAGAATGACATGGGTTACCTTTCTCAAAGAAAAATTAGAAGCTCTAGATGATTTCAAATCATTCAAAATTATGGTTGAAAATAAAATGGATATGAAAATCAAATGTTTAAGGTCTGACAGAGGTGGAGAGTTCACCTCCAATGAGTTTAACATCTTTTGTGAGAATCATGGAATATAGAGGCATTTATTTTCCCCTAGGACTCCTCAGCAGAATGGAGTGGTTGAAAGAAAGAATAGAACTATTTAAGAAGTTGTAAGAATAATGATGAAAGAAGCAAATCTACTGGAAGTCTACTGGAGAGAAGCAATTCATACTACTATTTATATACTTAATAGAGTGCAAGAAAGAGAAAACAACACAAAGACTCCTTATGAGCTATGGTATGGAAGGATCCTACTATCAAATACTTTAGAGTGTTTGGAAGAAAATGCTATATCAGAAGGGATGAAGAAAACTTAGGAAAGTTTGATGCAATATCTAATGAAGGTGTTTTCCTTGGATATTCTACTAAAAGAAAAGCTTACCAATGTTACAAGAAGAGACTAAGAAATATTGTTGAGAGCGCAGGTGTCAAGGTTGATGAAGACCTACTAAAGAATTCAGTGGTGATAGATGGATATGAATCAGATGATTCTTCTTGCAGAGAAGAAGAAAAATATAAGGAAAAATAAGAATAGATTGAAGAGGAAGAAGCTCCAGAGAGGATTCCTAAAATTCCTAAGTATGTGTAGAAGAATCATTCTGAAGAAAAAATCATTGGTGATAAGAGCAAAGGTATACTGACAAGAAGGAAATTTGTTGAAGAAAAGGTAAATCTATGCTTACTTTCAAATTTTGAACCTAAATCCGTGATTGAAGCATGCAAGGATGAGTATTGGATCAAGGCTATGAAAGAAGAAATAATGTAGATTAAGAAAAATCAGACTTGGGAACTTGTCCTGAGACCATCAAACAAAAATGTGATTGGAACTAAGTGGGTATTCCAGAACAAACTAAATGTGAATGTAGAAGTAGTAAGAAACAAGGTGAGGCTTGTGTGTAAAGGCTACTCACAAGTAGAAGGAATAGACTTTGAGGAAACTTTTGCTCCGGTAGCAAGAATGGAAGCTATTAGGATGTTTTTAGTTTTTGTAGAACATAAATATTTCAAAGTATATCAAATGGATGTGAAGTCTACTTTCTTGAAAGGTGAATTAGAAGAAGTATACATAGAACAACCAAAAGGATTTTAGTTAACAGATAAACCAAATATGGTCTACAAATTGAAGAAGGCATTAAATGGATTGAACCAAGCTCCCAGGGCTTGGTATGCAAGGTTGGATAGGTACTTGTTATAGTAAGGATTCAATAAAGGTGCCACAAATAGAAATCTTTACTTCATAGTTGAAAAATATCAAATATTGATTGTGGTTGTGTATGTTGATGACATAATTTTGGAAGAAATTAAGCTATGTGTAAGAAATTTGTAGAAGAAATGCAAAAAGAATTTGAAATGTCAATGTTTTGGGACATGAATTTCTTCCTTGGGCTACAAATCAATCAAATAAATAGAGGTATTTTCATTTCACAATCAAAATATGTTAAGGAAATTTTAAAGAAGTTTGGAATGGAAGATTCTAAACCAGTATGTACCCCTATGGTCACTAGTTGGAAGCTAAGCAAGAATGATGAATCTCCTAAGGCTGATCAGAGCAAGTATAGATCAATGATTGGGGGACTACTATATCTAACTGTTGCTAGACTGGATATCATGCATGCAGTTTGTCTTGTGGCTAAATTTCAAGAAGATCCTAGAGAGTCACACATGTTACAACAATGAAGAGGATATTCAGATACTTGGAGGGCACTGTGGATCATGGGTTATAGTATCCAAAGGATACTGACTTTACTTTAAGTGCTTACACAAATGTAGATTGGGTTGGTTGTGTAAATAATAGGAAAAGTATAAGTGGTGATACATTCTTTCTTGGATGCAAATTGGTGTCATGGCTAAGAAAGAAACAAGATTTGGTGTCTTTATCTACTACAAAGGTAGAATATATTGCAGCAGCATATTGTTGCACACAAGTTTTGTGGATGAGACAAACATTGAAGGATATCAGAGTGGTATATGATGAACCAATTTCTATCTTTTTTAATAATACAAGTGGTATCAATATATCAAATAATCTGATATTGCATTCAAGGACAAAGCATATCTCAATCTGGTGTCACTTTTTAAGAGAGAAGGTTGTAGAAAATGAAGTGAAGCTTGAATATGCACCTACAAAGGATCGGATTGTTGACATATTCACTAAGGCTCTACCTAAGGATATTTTTTAGTATCTCTGGGAGAAGTTGGGGGTTATTGCCCCTCCTTTGAACTAGATGCATAAGGAGACACATGAGTCTAGTGGATCTTAAGATTCATTCATTGGTTTGGAATGATGTTGGTGGCTACCTCTTAGGGGGAGTAGGTAATGACATGCATCATTGGTTGTTACAATAAGGATAAGTGAGAATTGTCATTCTGCAGTGGTTATTGATTGATGCAGTTTGGTGTGTGCTCCTAAGGGGGAGTATACAGAGCAATGGTAAACAATATTATTAATATCAAAGGGGTAGAATGAGTGATGCAAACATTTTTTCCTTTTCCATTGATGTCAAAGGGGGAGAGAGAGCAATGTGAAAAAATTTCAAGGGAGAGAGAGTCATGTGAAAAAATTAATAAGTTAGTTATGTAAGGGGGAGAAAAGAGATAATGAGTTCGTATGAAGCAAGATATTGAGGATCAGAGTTGTGTTTGTTGTTGATGGTTTTTCGCATCATGTGTTGCCATCAATGGAAAAGGGGGAGATTGTTGCAAGTATGTGTAGTTGGTCTTGTCATTGATTTCAACAAGATTTGGTGTTGTCATTGGTGTCAACTGTATGAGAAGGAGTTTATTGTAAGTATGTGTAGTTGGTATTGATTTTTTGTCTCTAATTTTGCTATGATTAGTTTCATTATGTTGTCATTAGTAAGCTACTAGTGTCAACCTCTAGTGTTCCCATGATAAGATTTTGTTTATGGATGTATGGGGAAGTGTTGAAGATATTGAGGATGTGTCTTTGGCACTTGGTTTCCAAGTGCTTTTGAGAAAATTTGAATAAAAAGAGGAAATAGTATGTTGAAGTGGTCTTCTATTTTGTAGAGTAGTTCTGGTTTGGCTCTACATTTCTTCTATGTTGAAGATCTTCTTGTTGCAACTTGGATATGTTGATCAAAGGTGTTATATTCAAATTTTGGTGTGTTGGATCATTGTACAGAAGAAGGTGCATTCACCAGTGTGTGAATTGTGTATTACAGAGGTGTCTCATAGAAATGTTTTGCTCCACATTTCTCCATACAGTGGTTTTAGGTCTTGCAGATTTGGAAGGATACTAATAGTGTTTGTATCTTTATTTAGTTGAAGTTGTTTGTGGCTTGGTGCTTTGGAAGTCATTTTCTCATGTTGTAACATATAACAAAATTATTTGAGTGTAATGGGTGTGTACATTCTTCAAGTGAAAGTTATTGTGAAGGAATTTGTTGATTTTTAGGGTGTTTGTGGAATATTCCAGATTGTTTTCAAGTGTGGTGTGTTTTCTACAATTCATATTTGAATTTGAGGAAGTGTGTACTTAAATGTTTGATGGTGTTAACACAGGTTTGGCCGACCTTGGGTGTTTACACTAATTGTGAAGTTGCTTCAATGTTTGTGGAAGTGTAGTTGTGCATGTATGAGTGGATTTAGGTCCTAACTAAGATTTTTTGTGGTCCACCTTCATTCCTTTCCACTGCAGGAATTTTTTGGTGCCAACCTAATTTGAATTTGCAGGATTGAGGTGCATAGCCAACCTTGGAGAACCTTTTCAAGGTTGAAGATGTTATAAATATGAGTTGAGTTTTTTAATGATGTGAATATAGATGTGTGAGATGTGAATGATGTGAAATGTAGAGTTGTAGAGTGTGAATGATGCAAAATGCAGAGTTGTTATAAGTATTTCACTAATTTCCATCCTTAATCAATGATTGGTTGGGTTTAGTTCTTAATTTAGGATGTATCAATAATTAATTAATATAATTTATTATTTATTTAAAAATGGTGTTCCACTAATATTAATTCCTAAAAGGAAATATGCATCCACCCAAGATAATTTCACATAACCCAAATAGAGAAATCTATGCAAAACAATATTTAGAATTCATATGCAAAATAATAGACAAAATACCATCAAAGATGACACAACACATACCTAGGGAAAACCCTCAAGAGGGAAAAACCCAACCTCCAAAAGCATCCATCATTCATGTATTATCCAGTAATAAAGATTATAATATATCTACAAAGTCTCCAAGAATACCCTTGACACATCAATCCCTCTACAAGCACTCTATATGAACAAGCACATGTAACCACACATCCCATTCTGTGCTTCAAACCTCACAAATTCTAACAATATATTCTCTCAAACCCTTAACAAAAATGGAGATTATCCAACCTTAGACAACTTCCCATGTGCTTGTTTTATATACATAATCTCACATAAAACCACCAAGTGGTATTACATCAAACCGTGTGACTAATACCATGAGCTTTAAAAACCATTATCCCCCACATTTAATTTTTGGTACTAAGTTTTCCCAATATTAAATATTTCCTCAATATGCAACCCCACATAAATATTTATCACAAGTTACATACAACACATAAAGTGGCCCCAAGAATGCTAACCCATGTGATGCACACATCCCTAGATCCCCTAGGTGCACCATAAATAATAAAATAGTACATTAAATAACATTATGCAAGGTGGAAAACACTCCTTTTCCTAAAATTCTCCCACTTTTTGTATACATTGCACAAGGGATAAACAAGTAAACTCAAACATGAACAAGGGAGCAATCCCTATAGCCGCATATACCATCAAGGATTCAAAGTGCTCAACATGCTCCATCAAGATACCTACAATAAAAATAAAGGTGACCATCTCAAACATGAATTCTCTCATCCTCCATCATGCCAATGCACAAAGATAAGAAACCATCCAAAGATATGTCACACTATTTGTCACAATGAAGCATAAGTTATGCCTACAACTGATATCCCAAAACATAAACACTCGATCCAAAAGTAATAAATATGTATTAGTATTTGTCAAGATATAACCACCATAGCTAAAATAACACCCACAACAAATGCTTATACATACAACTATCTATATCTCAAAGTTATACAAATAATAACAAGTGAACCTCATTCCATCAACATATACAACCCATAACATGCAATCACAAGCTCCAAATGCCAAATCTATCAATGAAGAACATATGCGTCTAGGAACTCCCACTACATAGGTAATGTCAAATATGAAAATGATCAAGGCATCCAAATATCCACCAATAACATCGCATAAAGAGTGTAACCAACATCATTTAGTACCAAGGAACATCCACAATGATATGCAAATCATGCAAACTAATATGTTGCAATACAACTCTCACCACAAGTCTCCATAGCTCTCCCAAGTTCTCCACACTCAATAAAGGAAAGAGATAAAGGAACCTCCATGTCATCACTAAATAATAAGGAACAACACATGACCATAAACATAGTGATCATTGTAGCTCCACACAAACCTCAAATCCAATGCCATGTGAATAAAAATATCCAGGAAGAAGAACAAGACCAAAGAGAGAACCTGCAAATCAAAACCTATAGCATGTCATTCTACACACACCTCTAAATTCTAAGATGTGATAAGTATGATCTCCATAAAATCCCAAAAATAATAGCAATATCCACATCTAACCATAACCAAGATGTATGCATCTCGAACCAAAGGAGGATAAAACCAAATCTATTCCTAAAGAAAAGGAATAATCCCAATAACATCTCCTAAACTCAACATCAATGAATTAAATCACAATGCATAAGGATATAAACATGCCAACATCCCTCAAATGAGCCCTCCAAAACCAAATGAACATAGCTCAAAGTCCATATGCATGAGAAAGAAAAGCATAAGACATAATACATTTGAAAGTAATAATGGAAAATACTTCTCAAATGATTATCCAGTGAGCAGACCAAGAGTATGGAATGAGTATGATATCCAATTCATCATGACTCATTTGAGAATAATCTCCTTATAGGTCCATGTTGAAATCTCATCAATTAGTAATCATTTCAACAAATGTATCTAATCATAAGAGATCTCCTAGCCTCACTTATGTCTTCAAGTATCCATGAGCAACTATAACTGGTCGATCCATGCCAAACTCCAAATGTAACATAGCACCACCATGAAGCTCTCAAGCAAATGATCAATGTACTTAATACCAAGATAACTCACCAAGATCACAGTCAAATCCCAACTATGAATTAGGAAATCAATTGCAACATCATGATCTCACATCTCCTCAAAAGAAGATCATATGCTCCAATGCATATATCATGCACTTGTATCAATCCAAAACTCTAATGTGCAATCAAAAGTACATCATGACATAATAACATAACCATCATATCAAACAAGGATCACATGTCAAATGACAAGTCATGACACCTCAACCAAATACTATAGAGTCCTTCATGGCTAACCAAGATGACTAATATAGAGACGAAGGGAATGGAATGGAAAGTAGAAGTGGCAACATATAAGGATGGAAAAGGTGAGCAATCAATGGGGTTCCCATAACATTCAATCACTTTTCTAACTAGGCTATAAAAAATAAATAAGGCTAGATAAAAAATTATAATATCCGTAAAAAAATTAATATTCATTAATTGGGGACATTGCAAGCCAAGAAAAAGTTAAAAAGATTCTATGTCTAGATCTAATACCAAAATGTAATGATCTTTTTCTCCCATTTTTTAAAATATTTGCAATAGATTTAATATAATTAATTAAATAGTTTTTACAATTTTACTATACCATAATTAAATATACTTTAAAAAAAGTATTATTATAACTTGATCAAAAGAAATGAAACATATGATTACATGCATACGTATATATATATATATATATATATATATATATATATCCCACAGGGGGGCTTGAGGTGTGGTCCCCCATAGGACTAGTGGGTTCGAGGCTCGAGGGTCAAAGCCCATCAGCTCGGCACCGCCAGTCATGGGGTCAACGTCAGGTGGTTTAATAATATCATACTATGAATTTTGTAGTTGCTATGATAGAATGTTCACATGCAAATCTAGTAGTATGTGTTACCTCATTATATAATTATTTTTTTCATTATTATGGATGCAACCATTGGAGTATAATAAAATTGTGCAATGATATTCATTTGTATGTGAATTGGTATAATGGTACTTGTTGTATGTTGGTTCCTTGATGTTGTCACATCCCATTTAATTAGCCTATCTTAATCACTAGATTATTGTACTGATTATTTAAATAAAGACAGTTAGGTAGAAATTTTGAATATGTTAAGTATTGTTGAAGTATAAATAGGAATGATTATGTGGACAAACAACTAATTGTTCAAGTGTGATAGAAATCATTAACATTCTCTCCCTCTTTCGTCCACTTCAAGTTATAGAAGGAAGTGGTGTAAGTTCTATAATGTAAATGATTATATAGTGTTTATTTTGTGTCTTATTTATTTAGATGGGTAAATGACTCTTAATACTTATATTTGTCATTTACAACATGATATCATTGAATTGTTATGAAAGAGCATGGTCATTATAATTAGTTACGAAAGAGCATGGTATTTAGAAGTAGATTTATTGCATATATTAACAATTTTATTTCAAAATGTGCATACTAACAGCTATAACTTATTGATTTGAGTCTTATACTTATGCCAAGGTATTATAACAGACTTGTGATAATGGTAATGGTTGTAGAATCATTCTATATGCTAAAAAAATGCTCAACTATTTCACTCCTTTAGATTGGATCTATATTAGCTCATGTATTTCATTGATTTTTGTACTTACTCAATGATTAGTTGGGTAGTTGTTACAGTAGTTCCATTTGATAATGTAGGAAGGTCAATTCATCTATACCAAGAATGCAATATATGCATTAACTACAAGAATTAACATCCAATTGCTCCTTCCTCTCATTTCCTACACATTGTTCTTTTAGTGGTTAGGGTTGGATTTATTATGACTCGTAATGAGAATTAAATGGTACGTATTTATTATTTTCTACCTATTGCTATATTATATTTTTCTTTCTCTCTATCACATTCTTTGTAACACTATTTCTCCTTCTTTTAGTATCTACTCTATGTTTCTTATCATTTTTATAAATAGAAATAAAATCCCTTATTGATCTAGGTGGACCTTGTATCATACACTTCTGCATAATCTCATTATTATGCAAAGTTACACATTTATACCAAAAAATATCATGATGATTATAAAATTCAATGTGGACTCTCATCATGTTGTGTGTGTTATTTATTTTTACATAAAAAATATTTCCATTTAAAAATACCTTTGACTAACTTTTATTTGAGGATACATCTCTACAAATTTAGATACAATTCATGTTTGATTCATATCCAAAAAATGCTTTGGATGCAGCTCAAGATTTTAAGAACCAATTCTCCTTTTGACAACATGTTTATTAATTAGGTGAAACTCTTGTATTTTTTTTTTAATTCCTCAATTAGATATTTCAAGGCTTTAACTATGACTTTATCTTTTTGTGGGAGTCTACCAAATAAATCCCATAGTTCATCGCTATTTGGGTCCTCAACTTTTTCATGCCTCCCAACAAGTTTCATTAGTGTTCATATACTTATTCTTACTGCTTGACTTGTTTTCCTTATAATGTGAGATTTATTTGTTTGATTACTTACTCTAGTTGATGTAATTATATGTCATGTGACATTAGTATATTTGGTTTGTGAGGTTGAACCCACTCTTTCATATGCATTGATTATATTTTTACAATAGATTTTTTATTATTAGTATTTAATGTTCTTAGGACAAGAATATTTGTTATGGGTCTAAACTCATGATTTTTATCATTTCAATAAATAACTGACATTTTCCTATTAAATTTAGGTTTTCAAAAACTATTTTCCATATTTTATTAACATTTCTTCTACAATTACATTTAAGAAACTTATCAGCCATTGGTTTTAAAATGTTCTCATCAAATTTTAATTAAAAAATTAGGTTTTTTTACACCAAATTCTAGGAGGGGGTCTCAATGGCAAACTTGCGTCATTATATAAATTAGTTTCATAAGATAAATTTTCTTTATCTTCAAATTTTGGTATACTTACTATGTTTTGAATAGTTTGATAAATATGTGTAAATTCATCATTGATTATTTCATTATTTATTAATTCAATTAGTGTTTGAGGATTTTTTTCAATGTGATAATGAGATGGCAAAAAGTATGTACCTTTAACCTTGGGATTCAATTTATTTATTGCACATTTTTTTACATTTATTGTATTTGTTTCTCCAAATCCTTCTCTTCCATGTCTTGAATAGATACTTCATGATCTAATTGAATTGGTAAAGATGATGTATCTTCATATTTGGAGTTTAATTTCTTACTTTCATGAATTTGTCTCATTCTCTTTTCTTCGTATTCTTGGCTTTATGCTCTTCTGATGTTTGATTCTTTGGTCATTTCCTTGGAATGATATTGAATTCTATAAATTAAAAAGTTTTGTATAATTAAGATCATGGATGAGACATGGAGATTAGTCTAATCATGCTATAATAAAGCATGAAACTTTATTCCAAAAAAAAACTAATCCACAATGAAAACCATAAGCAAAAAATATCTAATTCACAATGAAAACCACTAGAAAACAAAAATCTCCAATATCAAGGACTATCATCCTTGAGATATCATCAATAGGACAATTAGAGAGAAATGAATAAAAAAAAAGATATAACTAGTCATCCCCTAATTACGGTGTCCATAAGTAGACCTTCCTAGCCTAAAAATAAGTTGGTCCATAATAATGAAGACCAAAAATAATTTGGATAATGAATATCCTAAATTTTAAATATGAGATTTATGTTGCATGATCATCATATCTACATCCATAATTGATGTAAGAGCATCCTAGGTGAAAGTGCAATCAACATCAACCCAAAAAAGGAGTGATTTAAATTTTTATTTTAATAATTTGTGTGAGAAATAAATGTGACATTAAGGCCAAACTATGGAATTAAAATAATTGGTCTTATTATATTGTTGCAAAAATTGTGGTGTTGTAGATAGTTTAGAAGGCTAATTTTGATTTGTGAGTTCAAAAAGGAAAAAAGATATTTTGGGCATTAATTTTTGGGGAAATACAATTGGGGAAAGCTCATTAAAGCCCCTCAACTATAGCATGGAATATTTGGATGCCAAAATTGTGCAATTATTGATTTTTACCAAGTTCGGCTACTATTTGTGAGGAGGTGGCCGCTTTTCTTGGTTAATCATCGATAGTGGTTAAAAATTTGCATGGAAAGATCATTTATTGATTTTTCCATTGTTCATACCATTAATTTTCTAAGATGGGGGAATTGCATTTCAATTTGGAGGGAAAATCTTATTTTTGATTTTTTGAAGGATCATGTGTTACATGTTTTTGGCATTTGTTTGTTGTTGTAGGTTTGGAGAAAGGGAGAGCTTGGTGTGGTATTGTCCTCATGAAGAGGAAAGACAAAGAAGAAGATCAGAAAATCAAAATAGAGTAGCAAATGTGAATAGAGAAGATGCAAGATCATCACATTCCAAAGAAGTAGAAGATGGTGAAAGTTTAATGGCCAGAAGAACCCTATTGAATGAAGATGATAAATCAATTCAAAGAAAAAGTTTATTTAGAACAAGATTCAAGTGCCATAAAAAGGTATGTAATGTCATCATATAGATGGAGGTAGCATAGACAATCTTGTTTCTGAAGAGATGGTGAGAAAGTTGCAACTAGAGAGAAGAAGTCATCTACATCTATATAGGATAGCATGGCTACAAGATGATAGAAATATTTTGATCAACAAGGAAAGTTTGGTAAATATTAATATAGGCGGTTATAGAGATGAAATTTTATGTGATATTATCCCTATGAATGTTTGTCATGTTTTGACCTTGGCAATTTGATAGGAAGGCGGTGCACAATGGTTATGCCAACACATACACATTGACGAAGGATGGAGTGAAACACAAATTGAAGCCAGTGAAAGAAGAAATGGGTAAGGTTTGAAGCAATGCAAGGTCTTGTTTGGTTGATGAAATCAGACTTTTAGATGGTGAAACAGGTGAAAATGTGGGTGATGGATTTTGAATGGGGGTATGCACCTACACTTTCCTTCCCAATTTCATTAGGAAAAAGAGATCCCTTAGGATAAGATTCACTTTCAACCCTTAGGTGAGTCAACCTTGATGGAGATCTTGCTATTTTCCTTATGATTGAGGACGAGGTAAATCATCTTGAAATGCATTTTTGGGAGATAAATGAAAAATACCAAACAAATACAATTATGCAATGTGAAACTTGAAACATCTAAATTAAACCTTAATCTAATAGAATCTAGAAATTTTCAATAGATTTGAGAAGTATGTGATTTTATGCACTTGTCACAAAAAGGTTGTGTTGAGTGTCCTCTTGGGACTCATTCGCCCAAGGGTGAATTGGTCTTGCTATAGGGATTGAAAATCTGCTTTTACAGCCCTCTACTCCTTGGTCTACACTCTTGATTCCTCTGGGTTTCACAGTCAAAAATTCATAATTAAATTCTAAAAGTGAGTTTCCATGGCTTGACAACAATGTTGAAAACTTTGCAAATTTAACAACTTTTGATAGATCTTTAATCCTTCTTCAACCTAAGATCTACAAAACACAACGAAGGGAAAAATTATTTGTTTTTGGTGAATGGGGGTTTTCCTTGGTCAAACCCCATTTTGGTAATTAAACCTTGAAATGAAATAATGAAGCATGAAAAGAATGATGAATGAACACTTGCTATGTTGCAACTCACCAAACCCTTGAGTGAAACCCTTGAAGGATTGAAACTTAACACATCTCTCCAAGGTCTTGATCTTGCATGAAATGGCTTGATTGGATGTTGATCTTGATGCTTAAATTTTGACTTGAATGCTTGAAACCTACACCAGAATGTTAGCTCCAAAAACATGCATAGATGCAAATAACTTTGACATGATGCTTGAGATCTTGAATGTTGTAACAAATGACTGAGAAATCAGCTCTTGAACACCTTTGACAATAATCTTAGCTCTTGTGAATGCTTGCATATGAAACCTAGATATCTTGGGATTTGAATTTGATAAAAAGACCTTGCTTTTATTGATAATTTTCTAGTTTCCTATAAATTAAACATTACAAGCTAAAATTTGAAATTGAATTTTGGGTCATAAAAAGGCCGCCAAAAACATGTCTAAAATTTTAATTTAGCAACTAAAGGGGACCTATTCGCCCAAGGGTGAATGGGTCTTGACCTAAATTTCCAAGACCTATTCATTTTGGGGTGTTAAAAATGATAACTGCATTAATTAAATCATGATTCCCCTTTTAGAAAATGCAATTAATTAGGCTTGTATATGCATAATTGGGAAAATTAGAAGCTTAATTAAGTATAATTAATTAAGGGACCCAAACATAGTGTGAAAATGTAAAGGAGTGCATTTTCCAACACTACAGATGATATGAAGCATGAATATATTACCTTTGCTAACACTAATCATGATGAAGATGAGAAAGGTGATTTGTTGACTTAGATTGAAGCAAAGAACTCAAGTAGAATGAAGGTAGCAACAAAGGGTAAGGTGAAATCTGATTTTATTGTTTCCTTTAATGAGAAAGAGAGTGAAGGAATAGATAAGTTTGTTGCAGTAGAAATTAATTTTGATAAAGTTGAATTGGAAGAGTGGAGTGTGAAGGTTAATGAAAAGTTTTCTAAAGAATCCTTGTCTGAGAACAGTGAAGGTGAAATTTTTTTGATTAGTGATGATGATTCCTTGTCAAGTAATGTGGAAATTGAGTCTTTTGATGGTAGTAATAATGTTGTTTTGATTGAAGGAAACCGAGTTGCAGCAATGTCATATCTTTTAGAAGGCATTGAAAAAGTGGAATTTCATGAAGGGGACATGGTGGAAAGAGATGGGAAAGGTAGAACAGAAAATGAGGCAAAGAAATAAATTTATTTTAATGAAGGAGGTGGTATAAGATTAATTGTTAGTTCTAATTTTGATGAAGTATATTGGTTGGAAAACCAATTTGATGCTTTGAAATACATGACAAGTAGTAGAGGAAGGATGAACATGGTAATTTTGTAAGTTTGCAGAAAGTGGTGCATAAAAATATTCCAGCGGACAAGGCAATGAGGTGGATCCAAGATAGAAATAGGGTCTACAAATGTTTCTAAGTGCAACTCATGAAACATTTCTTTCTACCTGGGGTGTCTAATGCAAGAGAATCCTAGGTGAAAATGCAATCAACATCAACCAAAAAAAGGAGTGATTTCAATTTTGATTTCAATTTTATTTTAATCATTTGTGTGTGAGAAATAAATGTGGCATTAAGGAAAAAATATGGAATTAAAATAATTGGTCTTATTATATTGTTGCAAAAAATTGTGGTGTTGGAGATAGTTTAGGAGGCAAATTTTGTTTTGTAAGTTCAAAAAGGAAAAAAAGCATTTTGGGCATCAATTTTTGGGGAAATACAAGTGGGGAAAGCTCATTAAACCCTCAACTATAGCATGGAAGATTTGGATGCCCAAGTTGTGCAATTATTGATTTTTTTCAAGTTCAACTACTATTTGTGAGGAGATGGCCGCTTTTCTTGGCCAATCATGGATGGAGGTTACAAATTTGCATGGAAAAATCATTTATTGATTTTTCCATTGTTGAGGCCATTAATTTTCCAAGAGGGGGGTGTTGCATTTTAATTTGGAGGGAAAATTTGATTTTTGATTTTTGGAAGGTTTGTTTGGAGAAAGGGAGAGCTTGGTGTGGTATTCTCTTAGGGGGTTTTGAAGACCTTTGTTTCAAGCTAAGAGGATTATGGTAGCCATTAAATAGTGAAGGCTTTATTGTTGAATATTGGAGGGTTTCAAGTGATTGATTGGAGGAGAAGGTGCATATTTGGAGGTACTCATGGAGCACATTGGTTGATTTTTGTTGTAGTATGTTTTGTGTATCAATTTATGATTATGTAAGGGGCGTATGTTGCTTCCCATTAGTCATTTGATGAATGAAATTGATTGTTTAATCAGATTTCCATGTTGATTTATATGCACTGTTGAGGATTGTTTGAATGTTTGTTTCAGAAAAGAGGGTTGTTGTGAACCCCTCTTTCATCAATAATACTCTAAAAAAATTATCACCATAATAAATAGTTGTTAGGACTATTTTATTATTTATTTGTGAATATGAGATACTATGCATCAAGGAAAGATAGATAAGGAAGAGATAGGAATAGTGTAATAGGATGAACTATGCTAATGTGATAATATATGGGTGCAAAGAGATAATGGGAAATAAATAGAATTATGATTGCATGAAGAAATTGGATTAGGAGGGGAAAATAGATCATAAGGTTAGATTGGAAGGTGAATGAAGAAACAATAATGGGACAAGATGAGAAGGTTATATGGACATAGGTTGAATGAGGAGAAGATAATGGTACGAGACCAAGACTAAGAGGGGATAATTGGATAGGATTAAGAAGGAATAATGGAACATAGGGTGAATTAGGTGTCTATGGTTTAACTATACGACATGAAGTGTGCACTTGAGGTGTGTTAGTAATGGAGAATGGATTTGGTCAATAATGATTGGAAGGCAAGGTTTCTTGTAAGGGTATGTATGTAGGATGAAATATGGAGGGAGATGGTATGACATAGAATGGATAAAGAGACAAGAACAAGAGGGGATAATGGAACATATGGTGAAAGAAGAGAGGGTATAATGTGATGGGGATAGAAGGATATAATAGAACATAGGATGGAATAGTAGAGATTAGTGAGATGGGCCAAGTGGGGATCATAGAACATAGGGTGAACCATTAGAGGTTAATACAATGGTATTAGGAGGGAATAAAGGAACATAGGGAAAATTATGAGAAGATAATGGGACAATACCAAGAAGGGATAATGGAATATAGGGTGAAATAATAGAGGTTAATGAGACAAGAATAGAAGGGAATAATGGAAAATAGGATGGACTGGTAGAGATTAATGGCATGGCCAAGATGGGATAAAAAAATATGGGGTGAACTATTAGAATTTAATTAGGTAGGGTTGGGAAAGAATAATGGAACATAAGGTGAATTAGGTGTCTAGGGTTTTAATATAGGACATGAAGTGGACTCTTGAGGTTTTTGGTAGCAATGTAGAAGAGAGTTGGTTAATAATGAGTGGAAGGAAAGGATTATTATAAGGGTATGTGTATAGGATTAAATGAGGATGGAGGTAGTATAAATGGATAAAGAGACAATACCCAAAGGGGATTATGGAATATAGGGTGAAATAAGAGAGGGTACAATAGGATGGGAGTAGAAGGAGATAAAGGAGAATAGGATAGACAAGTAGAGATTAGTGGGATGGGCCAAGAAGGGATCATGGAACATAGGGTGAACTATTAGATTTTAATTAGATGGGATTAGGAGGGAATAAAGGAATGTAGGGTGAATTAGGAGAAGATAATGCGATAATACCATGAGGGGATAATGGAACATAGGGTGAAATAAGAGAGTGTAATGGGATGGGAATAGATGGGTAATGGAACATAAGATGGATTACTAGAGAATAATTGGACGGGCCAGGATGGGATAAAAAAACATGGGGTGAACTATTAGAGGTTAATGGGATGGGATGGGATGGATTAAGGGTGAATAGTTGAGCATGCTAAAAAAGCTAATCAAATGATTTGATAATATGAGTTTCCAACTTAGCATTGTGCGGAGTTGTTTTTGAGCTTGATATTATAATACTTCTAGGTATTCCTTCATTTGAAAAGCACTATAAAACTCAAATCCATTTATGTGTTCAAATTATCTATATTATTTAATTGTTAATTCAAGAAAACTCTAGTTTCTATATACATGTTAAAAATTTACTAATGTTGTATATTCTATTTTGTTAGTAAGAATTTAGTTAAATCATTAAATGTCATTGCATGTAAAACTTATCAATATCAAAGAATAACAATATGAAATTATTAATAATATATTAATTAATAAATAGAAATTTAAAAATGTGTTTAATAAATAAAATTTAAAAACAATGTTTAAAATTTAGATTCTAAAATGAAACGTTGAAAAATATTAGTACATTAATTTATTAGTTTTTAAATATAAAATTGAAAAATGCGTATTAAGATTCAATGATAGAAATATAAAATATCATCAACAATAGTTTGGAATTCAAAATATGATTCATGGCATACAATATAAATACCTAGTAATTGGTAAATCTCTTCCATTTTCCAAATCATCTCCTAACTCTATTCTTGAGACTGAGAGTCGTCATGATGTTGGTCTTCATTTTCTTCACTTTGAGTCTACATATTTCCACTTAATCACATCTCATCAGTACCACTACAAGTGTTATTAATTTTTTCACTTTAATTTATGCCACTATGGTTTGAAGTTTTTCACAACCCTCTTCTTTCACATATGGACAAGACTATATTGTGAGTGTCCTTTCACAAGGAAAATTTTGGATATCATACCTCTAGTCTATACATCCTCAATCAATTTTCCAAATTATTATCTAGTTTATTCATGATCCTTGATTTCAAGAACCCCAATGCACTGAAAAATCTCTCATACTTAACCAATAGTAATATCATGGTTTGACATAAGTTAGTAGGTTTAAAATATTTTGATATTAAATCACATAATATTTTGCTCTAAATTAAGGTTGCCCAAAGTTTTTTATTGATTCGTCTAGAAAGGAACTCTCTATGACTTTAAATTGTTCCATTATTGATGTTGTAAAATGGTTTGATTGCTCTATAACCTTAGATTTATTTATAATTTCTTCTATTTTTTGTCCATTGAATTCTAAAATTTTGGAAAAATGATTGACCAATGTCTTTATCTTGTTATGAAAATCATTTTTTTGATAATTATTTCTTTGATAGTGAGCTTGATCATGGTAAAATAGTGCATTGGTATATTATATCCCCATATAGAGACACATAACTCTAAACTTTCATTAAGCTATAAAAAATAGAAGGATTGTCCGCATTTGTTATTATGCTGATGTTGTGGAAAAGTCACTGAATCTTACTTTTGGCTGAATCATGAGACCTATCTATCTCCCAAAAAGAATGCACTTTCACTTGTACTTCTTTTGTCATCAACACAATCTACCCAATCAACATCAATATAGGCACTCAAAGAGAAATTTTGACCTTTTTTGTACCATAGCCCATAATTTGGAGTACTCTTTAGGTATTTGAAGATTCTTTTCACAACCTTTTCATGAGATTGCTTAGGATTGGCTTGATATATGGCAAGCAAACATACTTCATTCAAAGAAAACTTAACAGCTACACCAACTCATATAATTGATCAGTTGGCATATGTACCCAAACAATTATTTTGACAAATTGATAGGCATTGTAGCACACTATTATAGAGCATTGTGATACATAAAATCTTCTTGTAACTTTGCTTCCATAGAAATGTAACACATTTCAACAAGCCTTCAATATTTATTTGCTAAGCAAGACTGATACATTGCAATAATAACTATTATATCAAAAGGTATAAGGACTTGAAAACATGGTTATGATACCTTCACATCTTGATCAACAAGACCTCTGGACTGCAAGGCCAAAACTTTCTCTGTGGAGAGATGTGGACCAAAAAGCCTCAATATTTCCTAAGTAAAATATACATTGAATGTCTAGGAAAAATTATGAAACTTATTTTTCTAGGACTTTATTTTTAAATGTGGTACACCAAATTAGAATAACATCAATTAGAATAAGTATATCAACCTTCACACATTAACAAATTCCACCGAGAACACTAAACAAGGTCCATTAATCCATAGTAGATCTGCACACTCACTAATCTGATTCAAATCATCCTTCATGTTGAAGTCATCAGCATTTTTTTTCTTCGGGGGGAAAAAAAGGTTCTGCAAGTGACATCTCCCTCTGAGATAATACTCTATCTCAATTTGTCTTGGAATCTTGTGAAGAGTGAACAAGAGTAGAATCATCCTTTTTCTCATGGTCTTCATTTTGGTTCTTTTCATTTTCTCCTTTTTACTAATTAAGGGATTCATCATTTTTTTGATACTGCTCGTCGATTGCTTCACAAGATAATTTCTACAATAGTTTTCCTTATGTCTTGTATTATTGTACTTGTAGCACACAACATTGTGTTCTGGAGCAAAGTTGTTCCTCTTTACCTTAGATCTACACTCAACAACCTTGTGACTATAGTTGTTGTAGGCAAAGCAATATCCATGAAATAACACAGTATTATTTATTTGAGGTAAGAAATAACTTGTTCTTATATTTTTATTCCTTCTTTGTCTAACTCTACAATCAATAGCCTTATTCCCAAAAATATTGCAAGAAAAATAATAACCTTGAAAGGATTGATTGAACCTGTTAGGAGCATGTAGTTTTGTTGATGGAGGAATTCTAAAAAAATTATTCTTCCGATCAGAATTGGATCCACCTTCTTTCTTGCCATTATAAATATTCTTTGTATCTCTGGAAGCATTCTTCTTAGAGTCTTCAGGGTAGACTCTCTCTTCTTTTGTTTCAGTCTTTTCATATGATTTTGACTTGTTTGGACCAGACTTCTCTCCTTTCTCAATTTGTTCCTTTTCTCTTTTCAGGGCATTCCTTAGAGTTGTATTTTCTTCTTCAAGCTTTAAATATTTAGAAATTTTGTCTCTAAGTTTGATATTCAAGCAATCTCCAGTCCTCTTTCCTTCTTCAACCTTTATTTTTAAATCAGAGATCACACCTTCTACCTCTTTTAGTCTAATTTCTTATATTTTGTCTTCTTTTACTTGAATTCTCAATTTTCTAGATTATTCCTTTGATTTTGCAAGCAAGCTTTCATATTTTTTATTTAGACCTCTTTCTTCATTAAAGTATTCTAATGCAGACCAAATTTTTCCTTCAAAATGAATCCCCCATTCATCTAAATTGAAGTCCCAATCTTCAGGTTCCATAGGTTCCAAATTCATATCAGAGGAAAATATGTCTTCATCACTTAAGGAGCTTGAATCCTTACATATCTCAACATTACACTTTCTATCAATAATATTGAAATCCATAAAGAGAGTTTCATCATTTGAATCATTCTTGTCATCTTTAGAGGAACCACTAATCTCTTTGGAATAGAGACCCTTCTTGACCTTATCTCTTTTATTGTTGTCATCTAATTCTTTATAAGGACATTTGGATCCAAAATAAACTATTATCCAAAATTTAAACATTTAAAAGGTAACTTACCTTTGTATTTTCTAGTACCTTTCTTTATTCTTCTCACAAAGTTAGCTTCTTCATCATCAATATCTTCATTCTGATCAAGAGCCTCATCTTCAATCTCTTTGTTAACCTTGAATGCAGCTTCTTTCTTTGGAACAGCTTAACCAAAATCTCTCATCTCAAAGGCAATAAGAGTACCAAACATTTCTTCAACTGAGTAATGATCCAAGTCTTTGGATTCTTCAATGGCAGACACTTTATGACTGTAGGACTTTGGAAGAGATATCAAAACCTTCTTCACAACTTCATTTTCTTTAACTTCTCCACCAAGACTAGTAATGCCAATAACAACTTCTTGAACCCAGAGCATATAACTTGAAATATCTTCATCATCTATCATCTATAGAGTCTCAAATTTTCTCTTGAAGAGTTGCATCTTGGCTTGCTTCACTTTAGAATCTCCTTCATAGATGCTACCAAGCTTCTCCCAAGCATCTTTGGTAGAATTAAAATTCATCACCTTCAACAAATTCGAATCAACTAGTCCACATAGAATAGCATTCTTGGCTTTAGCATTACATTCATACAATCTAATTTCATTAGGATATATAATAGGAGTGGTAAGAACAACATAACCACTTTTGACTAATTACCAAACACCAAAACCAAGAGAGTTTAGGTTTCCTTCCATAGTCATTTTCCAATAGGAGTAATTAGTCCCATCAAACATAGAACCCTTGTATGAACCATCATGTGCCATCTCAGATCTTTGCCTCAAGCTATTAGGCTTCTACAAAGGAACTTGGCTCTGATACCAATTGTTGAACACTTTTGGAGAATGAGAGGGGGGTGAATTAGTCTAAATAAAAAATTAACCCCTTATAGAACTTGAAACTTTTAGCACAACCAAAAACTCTTTTAGCAGATAAACTTTAAGCAGAGCTGTAAAAAAGAAGAATATAGCAATTTGAATCTTTAACACCTTCATCAAACTTTACCAATGAAATATATAGTAGTAATTAGATCAACATCAAAGAGAAAGAGATAGATAACACACACACATACAAGGAGATACCATATTTACATGGAAAACCCAATGAGAGATAGATAACACACACACACATATAAGGAGATACCAAATTTACATGGAAAACCCAATGAGGGAAAACCACGATGAGAGTTAACTCACAATATAAGCTTCACTGCCAAAAAGACTTGCGGGAAGGCTCATTTCCTTAGAACAAGATACAAAAAGGACTTGCAACACTGAAGTACCAACCAACTCCAATAGCAAGATACAGGGACCTAATGAGATTTAGTATCTCATGGTATGATACAAATGATTTGTAAGAGAATTTCAAAGATTTCCAACACAACTCTCTATTGACTAAGGCATTCAAGCTCAATTGATCTTTCCTTTCACAATCTTTAGCACTATCTTTGCTAGATATTCAATATAGCCCACATACACACTTCTTTGGAATTGTACACTTCTATTTCTTGTTTCATTTTAAATCATCTTGCATTTATATCCACCACAACACTTTAATTCTTCAATAAAGTTGTCCAAGAAGAAAATAAACAAAGAATTCAATTGGTCGACCACCAAAGCATAATGTGGTTCTATCCCGAGGATAGAGTGGACCAAAAACAATCTTAACACTTATTTCAATATGATCCAAAAGGATTTGCACAAAGGTGCACATCAACCTAAGTCAACATTAAGGAAATGTGTGGATGAAACATTAAATCACATAACCAGTCGACCCATAAACACTCTTTTAATTGAATTTACTTGATGTGGTTCTAAACAGGATAGGTCAAGACCCAAATCTATCATGAAACATCTTCCATTGTTGGTGCAATCCCCCAAGCACACGACCCAAGCAAAGGAACAAGCCCTATCAACTAGATATCCATAAATAACCCAAAAAGCTAACTCAAGACACAATGTAGCACCAAAGCAACCAATTAGAAACATGTGAATCACATAGGGATGTTCCTTGAACATCCAAAATCACTTCTATACTCTTCTTCCATATTGTCATGCCATCAACAACCGTTGCAAACCAAATAGGTACAAAAAACTTTGTTCAAGAAACACATAATACATAATCAGATGATGTAACATTTGTATAACAACTTTTAGACCACTTCAGCATAAGAAATTGTAATTGAGACATTACATAGAGGTTATGAGAATATTCACCAAGCCACAAGATTAGAGACATCAATGTGGAGAAATGCAGAGCATTTCCTGAACCAGTCTAGATAATTAGCAACACTGCCAACCTTCTACAATTCACAAGAACCTCCTTGACAACACAATTGACCTAAAAATATAGGAGTGCAATGTATTGAGCATTGACATTGAATACCAAACCCCAAGACCAAAACTATAACAATGGAGGAGTGCAGAGCATTCTCTCAGATAGACTTTAATGTAGCTTCTCGAACCAGAAACATTTGAGCAACTTGCGGAGACCAAAACTTCCTTTCAACAACACATATATTATCAGGAACATCAAGAGAGAGTATGAGACATACTATAGACCTTCAACAATTTCTCTCCAGCATCATTCATGCTTCTATCCTCATCTTAATGCTACTAATCCTCATATTAATATATCATTATGAAATCAACTCAGTCGATAGTAATAATGCATTATATGAACATCAACAATAACATCCAACCATGAGCTTCTTCAAATTTTATTTGATAAGGCATGACATCCAACCATAAGCTTCTTCAATTATTCTTTGATAAGGCATGGCATCCAATCATGAACTTCTTCAATTCTTCTTTGATAAGGCATGACAACCAATCATGAACTTCTTCAACTCTTCTCTTCTTTGATAAGGTGTGGCATCCAACCAGTGTTAGCCCAAATTTAATATAACAAAGAAAACCAATGCCAATGAATAACAACATATTACTCAAGTGATGACATCAATTACAACTAACAAACAATGTTGACAACAGCTTCCAACAAACTCAGTGTTAGCATCAATGACAATCATCAATATTGACATAAATGACAACAAAACCATCAGTATTAACATTAATGACAACTGCCAATATATTGTTAGACCCAAAAATCCTCTCTTCATAGGTTCCATCTTAACATCTTTAAGTGACACCAAATGTCTTGAGTATTCTAATTTTTTCACCCTAAGATGCATTTGGATTGTTTTGCATAGATTTTATTTTCTTCCAATTCATTAGCAATAGGAATATGAAACTTATCTTTATGAGTGATTTTATTTAGCTTCTTGTAATGTGAGCACATTCTCCATGGATAATCCTTTTTGTTAAGAATAATAATAGGGGATAAATAGGATTTTTTGTTGCAATGATTCACAGTGTTAATTCTATGTAATGATTATGGTCTCCAATTAGAGGTACAACCTTGAATTCTTGAAAAACTTGGTGGTGTTGAATAATCTCTTGAATTTTTGGTTGATCTTGAGTTATCATATCTTGCACTTTCTATAAAATGTAATTGTGCCCCTATATTATGTATATTTTGAGTAATTTAACCATCCTATGGGAGCTATTTTTTCACTTAGTGGTGAATTTTTTATTCCCATAAGTTCTTACATTTTCCCATGTATCCTAAAATCCATGGATAAGTCTTGAAAATTGAAATATATTGTTTGTAATTGCTTAAGCCATTGCACACCCAAAACTACATCCACTCCCCTAATAGGGATAGAAAACATTTTTGAATCTAATTGATAATTTCCCATTGAAAATTTTATATGATGTTATTTACTACCGCAAGATAGTTGTTTCCCATCACCTATCTTGACTTGAAAATTAGAGATTGGATACAAAAAGTTATTGATATTAGCTAATCTTCTAACAATAAAGTTATTTGTACTACTAGTGTCAACTAAAACTTTCACATTTTTCTCTTTTATATTACTTATTACTTTGAGTGTTTGTGGTGCATTTGTTCCATTCAATGCATCTAGGGAGATAGTAGCATTTTCTTTTTCCTTGGAATCCTCATTCTTAAGTTTTATGTTTGATTCGTTGTAGGTACTTCTCCCTCTTCTTCAACCTTATTCTTTGTAGGAATAGTCACATTTTTATCAGTTACTCCCATGGTTTCACCTTTGGTGGTGCTTTGTTTATCAATATATAAATATTGTTGCATAGCTTTCCTAATTGTACAAGGTTCCAACAAATGAACATCATGTTGAATTTGGTCCTTAAGTCAATTGATGTACAATTGTAGCCTTTGGTAAGGTGTCACCTTTAGATCTCAAAGTTCCAATCTCAAATGCTCAACATTATATTCATATATAGACGTTAATTGTTTTAATTTTTTTAGTTGGATAAAATAGCTTCCAATGCATGGTTACTCATAAAGGGTTGTTAATTCTTTACTAAATTCTTGCCAACTGAACAATTGTCCTTATCTGTCACTCATCTTTCATTGGTACCATTAGTAAGTTCCTAATTCTAAATATGGTAAAGCTATGTCAACCATGGCATTATTTGGTATATCGTGAAGTTTAAATTGTTGTTTTATGAGGCTTATCCATGAAATTACATTTCTACCATTAGATTTATGAATGTTTATTCTTGGTAGGTATAATTGTTGACCTAAAAAATGTTCTCCTATCCCTTGATTTGGTTTATTAGCGTTGTAACCACCTTGGTGGTTTTTTTGGGACTTTATTTCTGATAATAATTCCTTCATAAATCTATTTAAACCCTCATTTAAGGATTTTACAAATGGTTCAAACAATTTATCTTTAATGAAATGTATCATTGTTTCATGTCCTTGCATAATTCTTTCCTCAATTTTATGTGATGGAAAATAAAATGGGTCCTTAGATTTTGTATGTGAAGAAAGGTCCTCTAATCCTGAAGATGTCATGGTTTTAATTATATTTTTATTTTAAGATTTATTAAGGTAGGAAAGTATTTGGTGTGAGAGAATTTGATGTTTCAATTTGGACCAAACTTGGACAACTAAATTAAGGAATATATTCTATGTCTAAAAATAAATTTCAAAGAACTAAACCTACCTAATTTTTGATAAGATTTCCAAAAATCTAATTTTTTTAAATTCCAAAAATTGCAACCTATAGAGCAAATTAATGAAAATTTTGAGTAAACTTTGACCACTCAATTAAATAACTTATTTTATTTCTAATAGAAAATTACAAAGAACTAACCCTACCTAATTTTTTATAAGCTTTCCAAAAATGTAAATTCTTTTTAATTTTTTTAAAAATCGTGGCCTATAGATTAATTTAGTGAAAAAACATAAAATATTAATCTTTTATAAAACTTACCTTCAAAGTATGATTTTTTTTCTAAGAGCTTATCTAACGCATACCTCAAAACTCAAAAAATCCAATTTTTTACTCATTTGGAAGTTATGGTGGACACAAAAAATGTTGGCCCAAATCATAGCTCTGATACCACTTGTTATGGTATTTCTTGAAAATAATTATAAAAATCATAAATATAACAAACCACTTCAAGGGGGTGACATCCAATAATCAAATAGTAATATATGAATTCAATATTGTATGATATGATGATATGGGAGAGATCTATCTTCCTTGTTTATAGGTTAAACTATGTAGGGACATACCCCTTCATCCTAATTAAGAGGTATTAGTGTTTTAACTAATATTTATGTTCTAGGGTTAAGCATGCCATGAGTGCTTATCCTTAGGAATATATAATATATACTTAGGAATATATCATATTATGATCATAATAAAAGTTGAAAAGTATGCAAATTTTTTATTACAAAGATGGGAGTTTCTTGTCATGGAAGAGGGGGGTTCTTTGAAATATTTACTAAAATGATGACATTCAATGATATTTTTCAAATAACTTATTTGAATGGATAGTGGAAACTAAAATGAATCAATTGATTTGGGTGGTCAACTATGATAGTTTATAATACCTTGTGATAATTATAAAATAATTATTTAAAATAGATTGAAAGACCTTATGATAATTTGGGCACCATACTTCTAGTGGGTTTGCTCATGGTTCTCTATAACAATTTGGTAGCTTTCTATGCCACAAATAAGGGGCCTCAATCCTAATATGAACACATAACATTAACATGAATAATCCAAATCCACAAGCATAGTAGCCTAATAAGGGAATAAAGCCCATGAGAACACTAGCCCAGTGATGGTTTGGAGTACTAATTTACTAGCATGAACACCAACAACATCAACACAAAGGTTCAAACTTGCAAGCACAATAGATTAACAAGGTCATAATGTCCATGATCACAATGGCCCAACGAGTGTTTGAACCTTGGTGGCTACTACAACAATGACATGATTTAACCATCACACACTGCCATGAATGGCTATGTAAATCACTATCGTATAGGATAAGTATTTTTATATTAGTTTCATCATAAATACCTGATTGAATCATTTTTTCGCATACTTGCTTTAAGAGAAGTTAGTGTAGGAAGCATATTTTGCAGCTCTTCTTATTTTAGTTGGCATCAAATATTGACCTCCTTAGGTGCTACCTATGTTAGGGATGAGTTTTTTTAATCTATTTTTGGTTTGAATAGGAGTTTATGTAGAAGATGATCTTGTTGTAGGAAAGTAGAAAGTACATCAAGGATACAGATGGATATATTTACTAGCAATAACTTTGAGCCATAAAAGCTAAATATGGAGGGTACACTTGTTGATGGAGATTTATCATTTTCTATATTCAAATATAATTTGTCATGGACAAAAAGGTGAATCGACTCATTATGCTCTACTTAGTAGATTTAGTTTTGTTTAATGTACACTAAGAACCCACCTCACAAGTTCTTTTAAACAAATTGGGAGACTTTTACAATTCTAAAGCTCTAGTTAACAAAGTTTTCCTAAAAAATAAGTTGTATACCTTGAGAATGGTAATTATGTGGCTAAGCACTTAAACATTTTCAACATTATCACAACTCAATTCTACTCCATTGGAGTGAAGATGGAGGCAGAGAATCATTTTATGACTCTTTTATGTTCTTTATTAGACTCATGAGATTATTTGGTGATGGAAATCATGAGCATGACCTCAGAGCTTCCATTGGCTAATTAACTTTTGGAGAATAAGTGGTGAAAAACTTATGAAACTACTATGGATCCTTTATCATTTCTTGAAAGATCAAAGGAAAAGGGAAAGAAGGACAATTAAAAAAACTTAGATCTAAATCTTGTGGAAGATACAAATCTCATAGAAAGCACAAGGCTAAGTGATGGGACTATGGAAATACTAAGCACTTTAGAAGAGATTGCAAGGAGTAAAATAATGTCTCTAATGTCTGCAAATTTGAGATGCCCATTTCAAAATTTTGCCTCTGCACTTTCAGAGGTGCACCTGATCAATATGCCTGAATGGCCCATTTTGAGAAGTCATATTTTGATGCCTGTTGATTTTGGTGCAAAATCCTTTTGCAAGCCCATTCAGGGTACCTATGAGAATGCACATATCAATTTTCAGCTTGCCATGATGAGTTTTGTCAGGGTTTCAAAAGGTGAAGCTGGAGGGTTTTGACACTTTTTAGCTATTTGCAAACTTTCAGTTTTACAAAGTTGCCTCCCGTTTGAGCTTTCATTTTGTAACCAGATGACTTTCACAAAAAAATGGTTGTTGTTCTACATTCTCCATACCAAGATGAGATCACATGTCAACTTTCAAAGCCTCATGAGTTGATTTGTTATTTTTAGCAGATCAAAACCAAACGCAATTTCTTCAGTTTTGTAGCTGCATTTCCAGAAACATTTCTAAGAGGTCAACTTTGACCCTGAATATCTTTTGATGGGAAATATTTCATGCCAAACCTTCCTGCACATGTGTTCTCTATACCAAAATGATCCATAGTGTCCATTGGAAGATCTCCAGGAGTTGATTTGCTATTTTTCCAATGAGGTGATCTCTTGAGCTTTAATTGGTTCAAAACAGCTAATTGTTGCAGAAAGTTCAACTGAGCAACTTTGATAGCGCATATATTTGACCTCGTGACTCCTTTTTTTGATTTGTTTGTTGCATTCAAATCTCTAGACCAATGTCTACATGCCTGTAAGTTTTCATGTCTTAAGGAGGTTGTTTGCCTAGTTTTCAAGGGCAATTCCAGATCTTGCCTGGCCTATTTTCACCATTTTGCAAATGTGCTTGAAAGTGAATCTTAATGAAAACCGAATTCGTGTTTTCACTCCTGATGCATTCAAAAGACAATATCAAGTCATTTCAGGGAAAAGTTGTTTGCAAAGGAAAAAAAATTTAGTCAGACCCACATGGGGCCCGACATGCTTTGCATTATTATGAGATTGTAAATGGTGAGTTTGGTCAACTAGGATATGGGAATCCATTATTGATTGTTTCTAATAACTTTCAGTTTTCAATGTATCATGTAAGGAAAATTCTTGAAGATAGCACCCAAACATCTGAATCTATATTTCATTTGAGTTTCCATGAACAAAGCCACAACTCTATTTTAATTTTGCTAGCTTGTTTGAATAAGTTACTTGATGAGGAAAGAGTAACCTTTTGTACAGGCCCAACTTTGTTCAAATCCTTGATTATGGGAATGCACTTATGATAAGTATAAACTCATCAAAATATTTTAGGTGTGCTTGGCAGTATGGAATGGAAGGATAGAAATAATATGTGGAAGCTTGAGAATTCTCAAGATGATCCTATACTTTATCCCAATAGCACTCATTTTGAGAGTATGCTGGAGAAAGGGTGCACTTGCAGATGAATTTGTTGAAGGGTGTCAGAAATTATAAGCAAACACAGAAAAGGCACGCAACAAATGCACACAGCTAGTTTGTTGAAAATGTTTTAGAAACTTTCAAATGGGAGAGGCGCGCACAACAACTCATCAGTCATGTTGGGGGTCAATGTTCATAAAATCCACATAACATGGCAACCAACTGGTGGGAGTGTTGTGTCTGTAGTATACACATATCATATGGGATGAGTTTGTTGAAAGAGCTTCACAGGTTTCTTTTTAAAGTCAACTCACACAAAGAAAAGGACTCAAGGAACGATCCAACACACCCAAAGAATAAATATTGAAGGCTACAATGAACACCTCAACACTCTTGCATAGGGTTGAATCAAGGCACATGTTCTGTTTGACAAAATGCCTTCACTAAATGTGGTCTTCAGGAAATACCATGGAGCAATACGCACCAAAAGATGGATTTGATTGAAAGCTTTAAAAGTTCTTAAACAAATGTGATTGTTAAGGGTGTGTTAGGCTAGATGAAGGCCTCTGGACTATGGAAAGCACACAAATAATGGAGAATGCCTTTTAAATGTGACTGCAGAAAGTGCTAATGATCAAGGGCTCGATGGAGAGTGTACGCAGCATACACCATTGGGAAGGTTAAAGTCCTTAGAAACTCTCAAGCAAATATAACTTGCAAAGTACGTACAAAGTGCATTTGTTAAAAAAAGGGCCTCATAAAGTGACCATCGTGCGAGGGTATAGATGTTCTTCATGGCTCGAGCTTTGCAAGATGGTTGATAAGAGGCTAGCGCAATATGGAACTTGTTGAAAATCCCTAAGAAACTTTCTACCAAATGCACAAGGCTGTAGGGGCGTGTACCACACAATATGGGTATTCATAAAATGAGTGTTGCGCAATACACAGAAAATGAGTAAAAGAAGAAGGCCTTAGAAACTTCTCAAATGAATACCATACACCATGGGATGCATCAACATTTCAAGGGCGTGATAAATGTGTGCCCCTAGATGAATGGAGGAGCTACTATGCAAAATGAACATGGCAGCATGTGTATAAAATGGAAATGTTGAAAATGCTTTGAAAACAAATGCAGAGGAGTTGCCACCATTGAAGTTGCAGAGAATGTCGTGAACAAGAGAGATTAGGGAAAATCAAAATGACAAAACAAGATCAACGGAAGATATGAGAGATGCAAATGCAGCCTCATCCTCACCGTCCCCTGCCAAATTGCGATCTCAAGGTGCAAGTTGTTTAATTCCTACGAGATAGCAGGCTAGTTCCATGTAGCATGTGGGATCGTCAGGAAAAAAAAGGCATGGGATGAAAATAAGAGGCTCCATAAAATATTTGAAGGGTTTTCATTTTAATTGGACAAAACATTTAAAAGTAAAGGTTGCTCGCGCGGGATGTGCAAGAATGCAAGTGAAGTGGTGGGCCCAAATAATTAAGTGGAACAAGAGGCATTTTATTTGCCCGAGGATTTGAGTTTAAAAGCTTTCATTTGCTTTTAAAGAAAAACAATTAAATGCTACAATGTTGCCCCATGATATTATATTTGAGACTCTCAAATATATTTAATACATAAGGTGAAATGCAGAGTTGGGTAAAAATAAAAGGCCCAATGAAGATATATTTTAGGAGGCCTTATTTAATTGACATGAGTATCCTATATAAGGTGAAGACTTTAATGGGCCTGATTATTTTATTTAAAATGGTGGGGATAATATTTGCTTTGCTGGAGAAAAATGAAATTTGGTGCATGGGTAAAATATTTTACCCAGTGGTGTTGAGGCAAACATTTTAAACGGAGTAATTTTATTTGGTCAAGATAAAATAACGTTGGTGAGAAAACAATGCACAAAAAATGGTAAATAAAGGAGTGGATAAAATGTTTATCCAAATGCATTTTAAAAGGCATGTGAATATTGGAAAATGTTTTAAATGAATAATTTAAAACATAAAGTGCAAAGGGGAATGTTTTACTTTGACAAAGTAAAATAATGTGTTGCATAATTAAAGAGCAGAAAATATGAGAAGATTCTACAGGAAAGCATGGATAAAATGTTTTCACACAGTTGTTGGTAGAATGGAGTGAATTTCATCACATGGCAGAATTTTCTATTGCAAGACAACTTGGTACAAAGGCAGATTTGGAGGAAAAGTCTGTTGCAAGGAGAGGAGAGAGGCTTTTCTTTTGTTGATCAACGGTGAAGAGGTTTCCAGATGGCATCTCTAGATCAGCTTTAGGGCTTCATCTGGATACTTCTATTCTTCTATTTCTTCTTTTCTCTCCTCATTATTCAGGGTTCTGAGGTTGAGTTATGTTCTGAATTCTTGTATGGGTCTAGGTAGATAGAAAATGTCAAGTTTTGAGTCATTTCTTGAGTCCATAAACTATTATTGCTGATTTTATGAGCAAATACAGCCTGTTTGTGCTAATATATCATGAATGTCTTCAAAGTGTTTGCACATTCATGACTATCTTCAAATTTTCTCCATACTTGTACAGTTTAATCATATGAATTCAATAATACAAAGTATCTTTGAGTTTGTCATCTCAAATTTCATGAGATTGTGTTATTTGTTTATGGGTCTATTTCAAAGAAATGGTTAAATACTTTGAGCAGATAACAGTGATTTCAAGTGTGCAGGTTGGATTTGGTAAGGAGATTTTGATTGATAATAGAAGTGGGATTGTTGGTGTAAGACACTAATAGTTGATGCAAGGCATTAACAATTTAAATCCACTGGTTGAATGTCATTTGCTGATGAATTCTTTTTTATGTGTTTGACTCCATGGCCCAGAATTAGGCACTAATTTATCTTGCAACTTAGTGCATCTCATAAACGTTTTATAAATTCAAAATCATTTTAAATCCCTATGTGTTGTAGTTATCTCATGCTCCAAATAGTTGATATTACTGATGAACGGCCAATTCTATTTGGTATTATCTTATTGTGTTGAGCTATTAAATGAGATTATATGTTGTTGTTAATGTTGTTTATGATAATGGTGCAAAGGTTGTAAATGCATTAAGGGATCACCCTCCTGGGTCTTACAGAGCCCAAAGTGTAGGAGGTCTTTAAAATCCTCGTCAGTTGGTCCAGGTCCTTCAAGCTGTCCTTGATTGGAATTGGCAATTCCATAGGTAGATTAGAAAACCAACCTGGTTACAATAAAAACAACCAACAAGTTTAATAGATTTTTATAGAAGGATGGTCGATATTCCTTTATTGTAGCCTTAATAGCATGTACACGTGAAGATATATGGTTTTTAGAATTTGGATTTTCCTTCCATATGAACTCCCATTTGAGTTGGTTTTTAAAGTACGAAGAACATGATGGTGGGAAGATGCACCTTAGTGACAACTCTCATCTAATAATAGTTGGTCACAGTAAAGTCACGTTAAAATTCCCTAATGGTAGAATGGATAGGATTAATATAGTTCTATATATCCCCTTTTTATCACATAACCTCTCATCAGTTGTTAGAATTAATGAATAGGGCATGCAAGTTGTTTTATCTAGTGGAGGGTGTAAGATGATGTCAAGAGCTATGGTTCTAATTAAGGGTGTTCATGTAGGCACTCTATTTTAGCTTGGTGAATGAATTATTTAGTTATATACTTGTTTTTTATTTATGTAATGAAGAGATCTACGTTACTCTCATCTTCACCGTTGGAACCCATAGTAAAGAGGAGTGTTTATGTCTACTTTTGACAGTCATTTTTTTGGGTACCTAAGAAATATCTTTCTTTAAATAGCAAGTTACTTGTAGAGGACATAATTTTACAACACTAAAGATTGGCATGTAGAGGTGAGAAGGGATAGATCTTAAAAAATAAAAATAATGTTAAGAGGATGAAAGATTGTACTCTTGGATTTGGTTTCTATGAAAAATATTTATACGATGCTCGTAGAACTACATTCAATTCATTCTAGTTCTCTTAAATTTTTTAGGGTGTTGGATTTGATTTATTTAGATTTGTAGACATTGAAAAATGTCCTAAAAGACATCATACACTTGAAATAGGTTTACTAACATCATTTCCTCTCTAAACCCATCCTCTTTTCACTCAATTAATTAAATTAACCTAGCTAATTTAATTAATGGCATCATTTTTTTTGTCCATTAACCTAATTCATCAAAATCAAGTTAATTCATCCCCCTTCATACTAACATTTCATCTCATTAAATTAAATAAATCAAAATACTTAATTTAATTCCCTAATTCATCTTATTTAATTAAATAACCCTAAGTTATTTAATTAAATATCATTTCATCTCTCCCCCATTCATTAAATCATTTAATTTAATGAATATCACTTTAATTCCTCCAAGTCCCCTAATTGCATGATTAAACCTTGTTTAATTAGCAATTAAACTAATTTTCCTCTAAAAGGGAAATATTCCCATGGAATATTCCTTATCCCTTTTTTGCACAATTAAGGATTTCTTTTAATTTGCAAAATGCATTTTATCCTCACCCAAATGAATATTCCAAGGAATATTCTTATTCCTCCATCATTTGAAACAGGGATATTTTCATTTAGCTTCTAATGCAAGTTTTAACCTTTAACCTTTTGAACAAGTCACCTTTGATCGGGAGAAAGGTGTATGAACTCTGCTAGGGTTTTATCTTTTTTGTGGTCACCCTTGGCCCCTCTTGTGTCATATTGCACATCCTACACAGGAAGCCCCTCTTTTCTTGTGTGTACAGCCGCATTTACTATGGTTTTTTTGTTTTAATATGCCTTCAACCGGCTCTAACCCAGCAGTTCTTACTGGTGTTAGCGGTTCGATGGCATTGATCAATGGTTCCTCCTTTGAACAAGCGTCCCTGAAAATTTGTTTTGAAAGTCTTTCACAAGGTAAGTGTTCTAATTCACTAGCTGATGTGGTTTTTTCTTTACTAGATTTTGATACTGCCTATCAATGGCTTGAGCAATACACTCGTGTTGGGTATTTTGTTGGGAGAACTCCCCCTAAAAGTGTGCTTAAAGAATGGGTCAACAAGGCTTGGGTCCCTCATGGGATCCACCTTGATATGATCCAAAATTTAACTAAGGGTTTCTTTTTATTCCGCTTTGCGGAGGTCAATCATGTGCAGGCTATCCTAGCCCATGGGCCCTAGTATGTCTGGTCTTCTTTGTTAGTTTTTCAGGCATGGACCCGTGATTTTGCTATCTCAAATGACACCAAGTTGCAGGTCTCGGTCTGGATTGAATTCCCTAGTTTACCCTTGCCTTGTGTTCCTTTTTTGAATAATATAGCTTCCTCACTAGGGAGGGTTATTTGCATTGAGCCAGATAGGTTCTTTCAGGCCCGACCCCAGAAGAGGGTTTTTGTGGAAGTTGACCTTTCCAAAGATTTGAAAGACTCCATTGATATCCAAATTGGAGCTCTTCGTCACACCAAGAAGGTCACATGTTTTAATCTACCCAACACGTGTTATAGGTGTTAGTCAACAGACCACAAGATTAAGGACTGCCCTTTGGCAGTGCCTCGTACACCTTCTCTACCACGAGATGCTGATAAGCCTCATTTGGCAGCTACATGTGTTGCCAAACTTGATGCAAAATGGACTAAGGTTACGAACCGAAAGAATAAGTCCACTAGTTCTAGGTCGACTCCCATGACCTCTGAACTAGTGAAAGATGTTTCAAACCCTTCTTTGAAGGGGAAAGAAGCTCCAGTTGGAGCTGATTATGTTCCACAGTAGCCTAGGCCAAAGACTACCCCTCGGCTGGCTGATGTCATGTTAATGCTACCGAATGTTTCTTCTCCTGTGACGGGAGCTCAAAAGCGATCTCGCAGCCCTTCCCCTCCTAGGGAAGTAGGGGAATATGTTCATGAAAAGCAGAGGATTTCCTCTTCGTCCATCCAGATTGGCTCAGCTCCACTAGAATTTTTGTAGAATCATTTCTCTTCCCTGAATGAAGAGGAATCGGGTTTCGAAAACATGGAGGAGTTTCGCTCATGAAGTTTCTCTCATGGAATGTTCAAAGTTTGATAGACCTCTCCAGGAAGTATTCTGTTAGGGATACCTTGTGTAAGTACTCTGGTATTGAAGTGCTTTGTCTCTAAGAAGTTAAATTTTTTGGTTTTTTGCTTGCTACGACTTGTCGCTCTATTTGGCCAGCCAGTAAAATGTTTTGTACTACTCATGATGCTGGGCGTGGCAGAGTTGTCACCCTTTTGGCTCCATAGTGGCACTCTTTTGTGGTTGACCACGGGTTTGATCCCACTCATCGGCTCATTTGGATCCTTCTACACATTGATAATCATTCCTTTGGGATTATTAATGTCTATGCTTCTAATGATGTTGTGGAATGCTCTTTGCTTTGGCGTTGGATTGTTGATTCTTTACCAGTGGCTACCTGGTTATTATGTGGGGACTTCAATATGGTAGAGATGGCGTCTAACAAAGATGACACTTTTCCATTCAGATGGATAGCTGGGGAAAGGGAGGCGTGGTTTTACATGCGCAATAAATTGGGGCTTTTTGATCCCAATATTGGCCACCACCATTCTCATTGTCTTTGGCACACTTGGTATAATTACAGAGTCAATTCTGATAGAATATTTAAGCGCCTTGATCGTGCCATGATCTCAGCAGAATAGTTTTTTCTCTTTTGACAGCTCATCTCTCCCAATTAAGTCGTTAGTGGATGTGACCTTGTCAAATCACTTCCCCATTTCTTTTTGCATTGAATGGGAGACTCGATAACCTCATATGTGTAAAACTCAAATTTTTTTAAACACGTCTTTACTCTACCACAAGCCTACCCTAGCCCACATTCACAGAGTTTGGAATTTGGAGTGCGGACCAGCTCATCATACAACGTAGATTAATTGGTGGAATGAGGCTTTCGTCTGCATAGCTAGATTTATGTGCATTTATGGGTGTCAGCTGGCTATTTTTCTCCAACGGTCTTATGAGGCTACCACCGCTGACCTATGTATTGCTATTGAAGCTTTGGCAGCTATCCCTTTTTCTCCATCATTGCAAGTCAAGGTGGCAAAATTAAGGCATAAGAAAAAAATTGCTGACAGCTATACTGCTAGAGGTGTGCAAATCAAAGCCCAGTTACATTGGCTAAAAGTTGGTGATTGTGCCTCCAAAGAGTTTTTTTGGCTCTGCATGCTAGGAACTGATCCTCGAGCATTAAAAAAATCAAAGATGGTGCTCAGGTGCTTTCTAAGTTGCCTGATATTTCCATGCCTTTGTATGTCATTATGAGCAAGTCTTCACTGCATAGGATCTCACGCCTGTGCAATAGTAAGCCCTTAAGGATTGTCTTGTTATTGTGCCAAATAAGCTTCTTTAGCTCAAAATTTTTTTTGTGATCAACTGTTAACAGTTGATGATCTCAAAGAGGTTGTCTATTCCATGGCTGATGACAAAGCCTAGGGAATTGATGGGTTCCCTTGTGAATTCTCCAAAGCCATGTGGGACTATATTGGGCATGATCTGCATCAAGTTTACTTAGAAGCTTTTCATTCCAATTCTCTAGGTAACATAAAATTAATACCTAAGTCGGGTTACGCAGAAGGCATTTGCAACTGGAGACCTATCATGCTTCTTAATGTCTCCTACAAGATTATCGCCAAGGCTTTGGCTCTTAAAATTTTCCATCTTCTACCTCAGATTGTGCGCCCAGAACAAACTGGGTTTATCAAATCTAGATTTATTTTGGATAATATTATTGTTATTTGGGAAGGCATGGAATGGGCCAGATGTTCAAACCAAAAATCCATGTTCATTAAAATTGACTTTGTCAAGGCCTATGATTGAATTGAATGGTTGTTTATTCTTGCTATGCTACAAGCTTTGGGTTTTGGGCCCAACTTCATTCAATCTATTTGAATGCTCTTTGCAGATGCCTTAGTCTGTATCACCATCAATGGTCATCAATCCTCTACCTTTGGAATCTTTCATTCCATTCGGCAAGGGTGTACATTGGCCCCCTCTTTGTATGTGCTTGCAGCTAAGGGCTTTGGCTACCTCTTGTCCAATGCGGTTTCCCAGCGGCGAGTCAAAGGCATTTCTCTGCCCAACTCTCAGGCTTACCTTGTTAATGGCCATTTTGTTGATGACTCATTCCTCACCCTTCTGGAGGAAGAAGACTCCATTGTGGCAGCTCTTGAGTGCCTTAATACTTTATGTCTTGCTTTTGGCTCTGCCATCTAGTGGCATAAAACTTTGTGCTACCGACAATCTATCTTGCCTTCTCTGCCTTGGTTGCAACAGTATGGATGGAAGTGGATTGGGCCAGGAGAACTTTTTCAATTTTTGGGCATTCCCTTTTCCTTTCGGGTGTCCTCGGCTGAGCTTTGGCAAGTCATGCTCTCCAGGGTTGAGCATAAGCTTGCTTATTGGGTTACCAAGCCCCTCTCTTTGGCAGGGAAATTTCAGGTGTGCCAAAATTCTGGTGGCCACCCATGTTTATTACTCTTCTTGTTAGGCCCCTTCCAAAGCTGCTTATGGCAAGCTTGAGAAATTGCTTAGAGACTTTCTTCAGGCTTCCTCTGAGTCTCATAGAGGGTTTCACCGCGTGGCTTGGGAATTTTTTTGCCTTCCCAGAGACTCAGGAGATCTCGGGTTGTTGTCTACTCAACGGCAAGGGATTTCTCTATGTGTTAAATGGATTATTTGTGCCCTTACTGGGGACGAGGCCTGAAAAATTCTTCTCAAGCATAGTATTCAATTTGGATTCCCTATCCATAGACCTTCCTAGAAAGGGATTGGCTTTCAAACCCTTCTAGTCATGGAAGAACTAGTCTAAATTGTTGGGACATTTGTGGCCATAAGTATCTAGCGAGCCTGGGAGGCTATCAAACCTAGGCTCTGTTGGGTTGGCTTTGATTTTTCAGATGGGATTTCTCTAAACCAGCACAATATTTGGTGGTCGCCTCTTCTTTCTTACAATGGTCAATCATTGGCTAAATCGCCTAGGCTTAAGGTGCTCAGGTTTCACAAGAAGGGTATCCAGACCCACCAACAGATATTTCATAGACCCACCATGCGTATTATGTTGTGGGAAGTTTTTTGTGCCCAGTTCAAGCTTCATAACTAGGATCGTGTTACTTATGAGGGTTTAGTGAATGCTATTCCTGCTGAAATGCTTCATAAAGTTGGAATTTTTGGGACCAAACCTTGGTGGAAAGACTGGAAGTGGTGTCCAAACACCCCTTTCAGAAATTAGAAGCCTCAACTCAGTTACAAGTGGCTCTCACCACATTTTCCTATGATTAAGAGTTTGAACCAGAGGTGGCTTCTCCAATCTCCCGCTCATGTCTGGCATAAAAGATTTATTGCCACTTGGTCTGCAAGTGTTGAGCCAAAACTTGCCCACTTTTCCTGGTGTATTCTTTTCCAAGGCTTGCCTGTGGGTTCTTGGCTTGTTCACCTAGGGGTCCGGGACCCTCGTTGCCCTTTTTGTGGGAAAGCTAAGAACTTTAAGCATCTTTTCTGGTTTTGTCCCAGAGCCCAATAGCTTTGGGCTTGGATTCATGACTTTTTTCGGCCCTTTAGGCTAGATCCTTTCTCCTGCCATATGGTGTTGCTAGGAGATTCTCCTAGATTTCTTGCAAAATTCACCCAACTTTGGCAAACTTTCAAGGTGGAAATTCTCTTCAATATTTGGAAAAACATAAATGCTTGCATTTTTTCATATACTCAAATGGATATTCATGTATCTTCATATGCTAAAGCTATGATTTGCTCTAATGTGCTTTTACAGGTTCAGGTGCAAGCTAATAAAGTTTCACTTGAGGTTGCTCACCTTCAGGTTCTCCTAGATCATTAGGGTAATGCCCCTTGTACTATTGCTCGAGTCCCTGCTTCGCCCACCTCTTCCCATGATCGGTTGCCCTCCAGGGGCCGGTAGTGGAGTGGCTCTGCATGTTCCCATTCCCAACCTCCACCTCGACGAGATTCTCGCACTCCTCGGTGAAATCGCTCTCCTCCGCCGTGGGCTAGCCAGGGGTGGCCTTCTAACGATGCTTCAAGGAGTGACGGTGGTAGTTCTAGGTGGCCCTTTAATGACCCTCCTACTTTTGGCTCTGGTTGGCCAACCACTGGTAAAAAAATTCGCGTCTGGCGCTTGCAATCTCACCCCGGTGCAAGGAAGAAGATAAAGAGAAAAAATATGTCGATGACAATTGGGGTCCTCCTAACATCACTCTAGACCTCGCTGATGTATGGGTGAAAAATTTGGATGACAGAGACCCTCCTGGCTCTATTGGCACTGCTCTGGCCGCTTAATGGCCTTTTTTTTTTACTTCGTAATTTTGGACTTCTGGGCTTCGCCCATGTGATCTATTAGTTTTTTTGGGTGCTACCCATTTGACTCTTGGGGTGTGCCTTTTTACCACCCACCCTTTTTTTGTGAATATGTATCTTTATATTTGAATTAATATAGATAGCTGCCTATTCATCAAAAAAAAAGTGTTTGTTTGAAGCAATGTGAGCCCTTGATTAAATCCCATCATGCATTTCCATCTGTTGATGAGAATCTATGATCCATGCCTCTTCTTCCTTTCACCTTTGACCGTTGATTGATCTTTTTGATCTCAACCCTCCATTTCCCATTTGCTCTCCTATTAATAAAGCACTATTTGGAGACAAATGGATCCATATTTCAATTGCAAAGTCATTTTGTTGAAGTCACTTGCATCCACACTCACAATTTACTCAATTTTAGCTTGTTTTAGTTTATTTCTAATTTCATAATAGTTTAAAGCATCCATTAATGGCTTCCAGACATCCATCTTAGTTTGTATATGAATTAGGGTTTTCATCTTTTAGCTTAGAATTAGCTTAGATTAGCTTAGAAATTGCATAATTAGTTCATTTTTAGCATAAAATCATGTTAACTTAACTTGCATCATGTTTAATTTAGCATAAAGTAGGTTTTCATCCATTTATCATAATGGTTTCATCGATTCTCTTCCATATAATTGATAGAAATAGGCTCACTAATCACGGGATTGGTAAAGGGTCGTTGTTCCACATCAACACGGCGCCAATTCCAAAACAGGATAAGTTTCAAATGGGTTAGAGTAGGAATTTAACTGTTTTCATAGTGTAGAATTTTCAATTTCAATAAATGCTTAGTTTAACTTTTCAATTTGAATGATCTTGTTTGGTAGATTGAGGTTTAGTGGATAAATTGTGCTTCGATTCATCATGGATCAAGCATAATCGACCCACCCTAATGATCCTCGTCTCACAGATGTATTTGGTCCTATCAATATTCATTCAATTTATAATTATTTGTACTATGTATCTTTTATAGATGTTTATTCTAGGACATAGATATATTTCCTTAGACATAAATTTGAAGTTTTTAGTTAGTTTAAGGAGTTTAAGGCTCTTTTGTAAAATTAGATTGGTAGGAAAATCAAGGTTTTGAGGATTGATGATGGTCATAAGTTTTGTTTCATATATTTTTGCATGTTCTACAAGAAGCATGGAATCGAGAGACATAAGAAAACTCCATAAACCCCTTAATAGAATTAACTTGATAAAAGATTGAAAAATATGTTGATGGAGATGCTAAGGAGCATGCTTAGATAAAAAAATTCACGTTGAAGTGATTGCTATGACTTGTTATCCAATTAAAAGGTTTCCTAATCAATTCCTATGTATGCATGTATGAGAAAAATCCCTCATTGTGGCATCTTCATGATTTTTTTCTACAAGACATGTGCACATTGTTGGAGTTGATAGTGAACCCCACAACTCCCAGAAATCCCTGCAACCAAAATGCATATATCTAAGAGATCAAAGCATCTAATTTTCTATGCAACCAAGGGAGAAAATATTGAACCCAAAAGAGCACTGATATGTGCAATGTATTAACTTGAATGGTTCTGAATTGAATGATTACAATGAATGTGCAAGCTTTATAAAAGCATGCAAAAGAAAACCCTAGATGAGGATTTGACTAGATAGTGACAAGTGTTCTAATCTCATGTAATGAGACAACTTATCCTATATTTAATTCAAACTAATAATAAAGAAGCACTCCTAATTTTAGCTTAAGTGAACTAAAGTAATAAGGGACTAAATAATTAATTAATGAATAATTGATTATAAAGTGATTATCCTGATTACTCCAACACCCCCCTTAAGTTCAACTTAGGGAGAAGCTATAAAACCTTGATGTAGAATGCAATGATGGACGCATGGATGGGTCCCAGATACAAGTCCTAATGAGGTACCCATGTACAAATAATGAATCTCTCATAACTAGAGAAAAGGAGAAAACCACATGGGAAAAACTCCTCTCCAAAAGAGAGAAAATGTAAATGATTGTACTAGTGAAAGAAGGATAGCAGGAGGACTCAATGTGACCTCCCAAGGATTGCTTCTATCATACAAGTACAATAGATGTCCCCCTGATAGGAGAGAGAAAAAGAGGATATGAATCCCCCCAACAAAGAAAGGGCTCCTATGCCAATGATGTACGCCTGAAGACAAAATATGATCCACTACCTATAAACAACATTTCTCCTCTTAGGAAGAAACAAATCCATTGGTGATCGGAGAAGCCAATCCAAAAGAATGGGTGAATCAATAATCCAAATCTTGATGATGTGTGCCTCTGAAAAGTGTTCACATATCCACATGTTAGAAAGCGATGATGTCGATCCAAGATCCTGTGAAGACTAATATATAACAAGATTCAAAGGGGATGAAGATGGTGGGCCAACAACGTTGATGTGGTTGTCAACAAAGAGGAGATGAAATTCCTCAAAGTAATTGGTGCAGGAGCACCAGGCAAAGGACTATTTTGTTTTTGAGTTATTTAATTTTTTTGTGCTATCATAAGGTCATGTTTACCATTATTTTATGTGCTTAGGGTTGTTTTTGGTCTTTGGGAAAGAGGGTGTCAAGATTCCAATGAGTTTAGAGGCTCACTTTGCTAAATAGTGAAAAATTGTTAAATGTCTGAAAACACAACGGGTTTTACAAAAGTTCTTTTTAGGTCATTTAGAAGCACGAACCAAGCACCTAAATTTTTTTGGATGCATATTTAAGGTATACCACGACCTTTTTGATTGGTTAGAAGTTTTTAGTATGGACTGTTTTTCTAGAAATTGAAAAAAACAAAGTTCTTGTCTTATTTTCTGTTTTCCTGTTCTTGTTTGCATGACAACAACTAAATGAATTCAAAGAGGCATTTTGTAGGTTTTTTTAGCATGTAGAGAGGCCTCTAGAAGTTTTTTTTGTCACATTTGATAGTTGTTTCATCGTTTCATCCATTCTTGTAAATTCTGTGTTTTATTTCCTTATTTCTATTTTGACTGGAACTGTGTAAAAATGGAGTTCTAGGCTGCATTCCCTCCATACCAGGAAGTATGGAATTGTTGGGAACGTGGTCAAGCTCCATATATGTACATATTTTATTGGTAGGTTTTAGGTTTTCTTTGGTTGTAGGAGCTATGAGAAAAGCCTTACCCTAGGCGAGCCAATGAAGAGCCCGGCTAGGAAAGGCTACAGAACAGTGCGGATATCTTGCAAGGGAGAAAAGGTTTTTGAAAAATTATTTTTGGAGAATTTAGGGGAAGGTCTTGGCCATCTATGGTACCAAGGAGGAGATCCCATCAATCCATTTAGGATGAGAACTTTTCACCAGTCCTAAAACTGGTTCTGAACAGTTAGAAACCCTAGTTTTTTGGGCAGTGGTTGCATGAGGGCAGAGTATGGCCTGGATAGAGCCAAGACCCTAGAAATATTGAAGGTGTAGGTAGGGGAAATTCATTTCCTAAGCCAAGAACCATGTTTATTTGGTGGGTTTAGGAGGGAAAATCAATTTACCCCTGTTCAGAGACCAAATAGTGGCTCAAGGCTAAACCTATGGAATAGGCTTCATGCAAGTGTTGGTAAGATGGAGTCTAGGTGAAGTTTCAGGAACCCTAGGAGGTTGTTTTGGAGCTTTGTTAAACATTCCCTCATCCCTGAAAGATTCATTCATGTATTGATGGAGGATTAGTCTTTTGGATGCATAAAAGGCTAAGAAGAAAGGAGTCATAGCACCAAGATTTGGCTTGGTAGTTGCAAACTTGACAAGATAGTGAGGTTGGCAGGAGAACCAGGGGAACCTAGACAAGGTAGAGTTCCTATAGGTTGGGGTGAAATAGAAATTTCACCAAGGAGGTCTATGACAAGGCCTAGCACAGGAATTTGTGATTGCTTCCTACAGCCTCCCTATCAGATTGGTATCAGAGCAAGTAAAATATTTGGGAAGCAGCTTATATGTCAGAAGTTGAGACAAGTGAAACCCTCACCATGGTGAAAAATGCACAGTTAGCCAAGAGGGTTGAAGAACAAGAAGAGGACAACAAGTCCCTGAAAGAAAGAATAGAGCAATTGGAGAAGGCATTGAACAATGTAAGGTTGGAAGGAACAGTGCCAAAGGAAGAAGAGGTTGCAGAGGAAGACAAGGTCCCTGCACCTGACCCCGTTTTGGAGGAGGAGCCTTTCTTGAAGGCATTGAAAGCATTGAGTGGAAAATGACTTGAGGGAGTACCATTATTTAGTGGGAAAATGGAACCTAATTTGATCATAGATTGGATAGAAGGTATGGAGAATCATTTTGAGTGTGATGGAGTTACTGAGGCTCAGAAGGTGAAGGTTGCTAAATCAAGATTGAGAGGATCAGCCTTGACGTGGTGGAAGTTTGTTCAGACTAAAAGGGAAAAAGAAGGCAAACAGCCCATATCAACTTGGAAAGGAATGGTTGCTAAGGTAAAGGAAGCCTATATGCCAGATGACTATGAGATCCAACTCCACAAGAAGAGGCAGAGTTTAAGACAAAAAGATCAAGATGTCAACACCTATACTAAAGAGTTTCAGAAGCTTTGCTTGAGATCAAATGTGACAGAAGATGAAAGCCTAAAAGTGGCTAGGTACCTCAATGGTTTGAAGTGGAACATACAGGAAGAGATGGCTTTACTCAGCCCCAAGACAATCCACCAATGTTATCAGCTGGCTATAAAGATTGAAGAGAGGAATAAAAGAAAGCATGATCAGTCCTCTAAGGGCAGAGGAAGAGGCAGAGATCAAAGAGGACAGTGTGGAGGTTACCAAGGAAGAGGTAATGATAAAAGAACCCAAGGAGAATCCAAGCTTACTGAGCATGGAGGTGAAGCATCCTCAAGAGGAGGATTTAACAGAGGAAGAGGACCTCAAGGAGGTTCAAATAGAGGAAGAGGACCAGGTAGAAGTAACTCTTACTTTGCCACCATGAAATGTTATCACTACAATCAACTAGGTCATCCAGCTTATAGATGTCCGGAGAAAGCATCATCTTCTAGTAATGAAAAGAGAGTGGCCTATGCACAAGAGGACACTATGAGTCCTAAAGCATCTAAAATCAGTCACATAGAATCTGAAGTAGGTGAAAATTTGATGTTTAATAGAGTGTCGATCAGACAACTGGTCAAGGAAGAACCCAAGCAAAGGAGAGCTTTGTTTAGTGCAAGGTGCAAGATACTTGAGAAAGTATGCAAAGTCATTGTGGATTTAGGTTCAACAGATAATATAATCTCAGAGGAGGCAGTAACTAAGCTGAAATTGGAGAAGTCACCTCATACTAACCCCTATAAGGTCACATGGCTGAACAAAGGGCAGAGTGTTTTGGTTAATGAGCAAGTAACAGTGGAATTTTCAATTGGAGGCTATAAAGACAAGCTGGTTTGTGATGTATTACCCATGGATGCATGTCATCTACTACTGGGTAGACCATGGCAATATGACAGAAGTGTCATTTATGATGGGAAAGAGAACACCATCTCATTCAAGAAGGATGGAAGAACCTTCAAACTGCAATCATTGATTGAGGATGATGAAGGACAGTCCAAGGTTCCTAATATCATGTTGAGCAGTGGTAAAGAGTTCATCAAGGATCTACACCAAGGGAATGAAGGTTATGTGGTCCTAATGCAGTCCAAAGAGGAAGAAAAGGCTGAGAAGATAGTCATACCTGAAACAGTTCAAAGGCTGCTAGAAAAGTATAAGAGCATAGTGAGTGATGGAACACCTGCAACTCTACCACCAAAGAGGGCAATAAGTCATCAAATTGATTTCATACCTGGAGCTTCATTGCCTAACAAAGCAACATACAAACTTACACTAGAGCAGAACCAAGAGGTGGCTAGGAAAGTGCAAGAATTATTGGATCAAGGATTGATTCAAAAGAGTATCAGCCCTTGTGCAGTCCCAGTTGTTTTAGCAACAAAGAAAGGAGGTAAGTGGAGACTTTGTACTGATTCTAGAGAAATAAATAGAATCACAATTAGGTATAGGTTTCCTATTCCTAGAATTGAAGATTTAATGGATTGCCTTGGAGGAGCATAGTATTTCACCAAGTTGGACCTCAAGAGTGGTTACCATCAAACCAGGATTAAGGATGGAGATGAGTGGAAGATAGCTTTTAAGACAAATGATGGCTTATATGAGTGGAAAGTGATGCCATTTGGCCTCTCAAATGCCCCTAGAACGTTCATGATACTAATGAATGAAGTGCTTAAGGATTTCACAGGGATTTTTGTGATAGTATACCTTGATGACATACTGATTTTCAGTAAGACAGTAGAAGAACATTTGAAGCATGTGGAGATGGTTCTTAAAAGGTTGCAAGAAGAGAAGTTGGCAATCAATCTAGAGAAGTGTGAGTTCTTCAAGCAAGAGCTTGTGTACTTGGGTTTTGTAGTATCCCAAGGAACGTTGAAGATGGATCCAAGCAAGGTGGAAGCCATCCTAAACTGGCCCACACCAACCATAGCAATAGAGGTAAGGAGTTTTCATGGTTTAGCTCAGTTTTATAGAAAATTCATCAAGAATTTTAGTGGTATATGTGCACCAGTGCTAGATACTATTAAAGGTGGTCTAAAAGAAAAGTTTAAATGGACACAAGAAGCTGATAAAGGGTTTGAAAAGCTGAAACAAGAGGTAGCAACCCAACCTATACTTTTGTTGCCTAGTTTTGATAAGTTATTCACAGTTGAGTGTGATGCAAGTGGAGTAGTAGTGGGAGGAGTGCTTAGTCAAGAAGGTAGGCCTGTAGCCTTCTTTAGTGAAAAGCTCAATGAAGCCAAGCAAAAGTACTTTACTTATGATCTTGAGTTATATGCTTTAGTGTAGTCCCTTAGGAAGTGGAGGCATTATTTGTTGCCCAAAGAGTTTGTGGTTTTCACAAATAACCAGGCATTTAGTTGCATCAACACCCAAGAGAAGTTAAGCAATAGACATTTGAAATGGATGGAGTACATCCAAGCCTTTACATTTACCATTAAGCATAAGAAGGGATAGCAAAACAAAGTAGCAGATGCATTAAGCAGGAGAATGTGGACAGTCCAAGAGATACAGCTAAAAAGCATTGGATTGGAGAGTTTTAAAGATCTCTATGGTGAGGATGAAGATTTCTCAGAAGCCTACAAGGTATGTTCAGATTTTGCAAATCATTTTCATAGTCAATATGCTGAGTATACTCTACAAAATGGATTGTTATTTAAGGGCAATCTGTTATGTCTACCAAGAGGATCAGTGAGGGAAAATCTGATCCAAGAGAAACACAATGGCAGTCTTAGTGGGCATTTTGGTATTAACAAAACTTTAGAGCTAGTTCAAAGGTTCTATTACTGGCCTAAGTTAGCAAGAGATGTCAAAAAATATGTGGAACAGTGTGTTGTTTGCATGAAAGCCAAAGGGGGATCTAGCAATGCTGGTTTGTATTAGCCCCTGCCTATTCCTAACAGACCATGGGAGTGTGTGAGCATGGATTTTGTGGTAGGTCTTCCTAAGACAAAAACTAGTTTTGATAGTATTTATGTAGTTGTGGACAGATTCAGCAAGATGAGTCACTTTATTCCTTGCAAGACTACACATGATGCAAGTTATATTGCCCATCTCTTTTTCAGGGAAGTTGTAAGAATCCATGGATTGCCATTAAGCATTATATCAGACAGAGATGTGAAGTTCATGAGTTATTTTTGGAAGACTCTATGGAGCAAATTGGGTACAAATCTATCATTTGGATCAGCATACCATCCTCAGACCGATGGTCAAACAGAGGTGGTTAACAAAGTGTTAGGTAACCTATTGAGGTTCTTGACAAAAGAATATGGACAGACCTAGGATATGGTAATTTCTCAAGTTGAATATGCTTATAATGACAGCGTCAATAGAACTACAGGGAAAAGTCCTTTTGAGGTTGTGTATGGAATGCACCCAAGAGGTATTTGTGAGCTCAGAGATCTTGGATCTATGGAACATAGGAGTGGACATGCTAAAGACTTCACTCAGACCATGAAAGAGATTCATGAGTAGGTCAAGAACACAGTCACAGCAACAACCCAAAAGTTGAAGGAGAATGTTGATTTGTCAAAGAAGGATGTACAATTTGCAGTTGGGGATTATGTTATGGTCCACCTCAAAAAATCCAGATTGAAAAATGGAATGGAAACCAAGTTACAGATGAAAAGAATGGGTCCATGCAAGGTATTGGCCAAATATGGCAAGAATGCATACAAGGTGGAGTTACCATCAGATTTGGGCATCTCTCCAGTTTTCAATGTTGCAGATTCAATCAAGTATAAGGGATCAGTCAAGGATGTGGATCATAATAGTCAAGAAGTTCTCAAGGACATCAGCAATGTACCCTTTCCACATCAAGACAAGCTACAAGCAGAGAAGATCTTGGAGTCAAGAGTGAAAAAGACTACAAGGCACAAGGTGTACATGGAACATCTTGTCAAATGGAAGGATAAGCATGAATCTGAAGCTACCTGGGTAGAAGAAGCAGATTTTAAGAAGCAAGGAATTTATATTTCTCTTATCTCTCCCACAATTCCTTAGTTGTTTGTGTTGAGAGGGGGAGAATGGTGCAGGAGCACCAGGCAAAGGACTATTTTGTTTTTGAGTTCTTTAATTTTTTTGTGCTATCATAAGGTCATTTTGACCATTATTTTATGTGCTTAGGGTTTTTTTTTGTCTTTGGGAAAGATGGTGTCAAGATTCCAATGAGTTTAGAGGCTCACTTTGCTAAATAGTGAAAAATTGTTAAATGTCTGAAAACACAACGGGTTTTACAAAAGTTCTTTTTAGGTCATTTAGAAGCACGACCCAAGCACCTGAATTGTTTTGGAGGCATATTTAAGGTATACCATGACCTTTTTGGTTGGTTATAAGTTTTTTGTACGGACTATTTTTCCATAAATTGAAAAAAAATAGAGTTCTTGTCTTATTTTATGTTTTCCTGTTCTTGTTTGCGTGACAACAGCTAAATGAATTCAAAGAGGCATTTTGTAGGTTTTTTTAGCATGTAGAGAGGCCTATGGAATTTTTTTTTGGCACATTTGATTGTTGTTCCATCATTTCATCCATTCTTGTAAATTCTATGTTTTATTTCCTTATTTCTGTTTTGACTGGAACTGTGTAAAAATGGAGTTCTAGGTTGCATTCCCTCCATACCAGGAAGTATGGAATTGTTGGGAACATGGTTAGGCTCCATCTCTATACATATTTAAGTGGTAGGTGTTAGGTTTTCTTTGGTTGCAGGAGCTATGAGAAAAGCCTTACCCTAGGCGAGCCAGTGAAGAGCCCAGCTAGGAAAGGCTGCAGAACAGCGCAGATATCTTGCAGGGGAGAAAAGGTTTTTGAAAAATTATTTTTGAAGAATTTATGGGAAGGTCTTGGCCACATATGGTACCAAGGAGGAGATCCCAGCAATCCATTTAGGAGAAATTTTCACCAGTCCTAAAACTGGTTCTGAATAGTTGAAACCCTAGTTTTCTGGGCAGTGGTTGCAGGAGGGTAGAGTACGGCCTGGACAAAGCCAAGACCCTAGAAATATTGAATTTGTAGGTAGGGGAAACACATTTTCTAAGCCAAGAACCATGTTTCTTTGGTTGGTTTAGGAGGGAAAATCAATTTACCCCTATTCAGAGACCAAATAGTGGCTCAAGGCTAAACTTATGGAATAGGCTTCATGCAAGTGTTGGTAAGATGGAGTCTAGGTGAAGTTTCAGGAACCCTAGGAGGTTTTTTTGGAGCTTTGGAAAACATTCCCTCACCCCTGCAAGATTCATTCATGTATTGAGGGAGGATTAGTCTTTTGGATGCATAAAAGGCTAAGAAAGAAAGGAGTCATAGCACCAAGATTTGGCTTGGTAGTTGCAAACTTGACAAGATAGTGAGGTTGGCAGGAGAACCAGGGGAACCTAGACAAGGTAGAGTTCCTATAGGTTGGGGTGAAACAAAAATTTCACCAAGGAGGTCTATGACAAGGCCTAGCACAGGAATCTGTGATTGCTTCCTGCAACATCTCAAAACAGAGTGTTTGATTCCTACAGCCTCCAGGAATTAATGATTGCTTCCTGCAGCCTCCCTATCAATAATCCTCTATATTTGCAATATAGGACTCTACAAACAAGGATGATATGTCTGCTAGATACAAATCCCAAGTAGCTATGTCTGGAAGAAGATGGATGTCCTACTGCATTGAACCAATAGGGGCCAAAGATGTGATGATTTCAAACTAATCAAGAACAATAGGAGATGATGATGGAGTCTCCATCTATAGAGTGGGAACATGAAGAAAAATCTTTGAACCATTGGAACATGCAAGACCTATGATATACTCAAGCTCCTCTAAAGTATCATCATCAAAGGGTAGGGAATCTTCCTATGAGCCTTGCATATTGCCACAGATTTTGATGGGGAACAACACTTATATGAGTGTTATGGGGAAAGGATCCATAAATGTTGATGATGACACATTTCACAATGTAATTTGTGTCCCTTAATTGACTTCTAATCTCTTTTCCATCTATCATATTACACATAGTGGAGCAAGTAAGATTGTAGAGTTCACACCTAATTCAATGCTTATTAGATATTTGCACACTAGAGATATTCTTACAGTTGGGACCACAAATCATGCTTCTTGATTGTATGCCTTCTCAGATTTTGCTCCAAATGAGCAAGCACTATCATTGACTAGTCCTGACTCTCAAGCATCTAGATTGGATCAGATATATGAGGAGAGGTTTGGTCACTTGAACCTATGTGTACTTCCATCGTCCACTTTGGTTCATGAGACTTGTGTTGAGCTTCTTCCTCCTACACCTCCTACATCTTCAGAGTTCAGTTCTTTTCAATAGGATGTTTTTAGTCTTTCATTTTTGGTTTTGTGGGATGACTACTTTCCAAACATCATAGTTATTCATTGAGTCGCATATTGTTGATATTGGGGACACACTTGAGGATATTCACTTCCTCTTTGATGATAGATATGGCCCACCAGTAAACACATTAGCATTGCCTTTAGAGGTTGTTCTACATGCATCTCCGCGATTGTTTGGATTAGCTTCATTTGATTCAAACATGTGGACCCTTGATCATTCTTCAATGGCATCCATCATGAGACTATTTCTCCTGAGAGAGTTTCTTCTTCATGCGCCATTGGATGTGTTTCTTCCTAAAGGGAGAAACAATGTTTTTCACTGTTGGATCATCTTCAGAATCCTTCTTCAAGCATTTACTTCTGGAAAAGGAGTTTCTACCTTCTAGGGGGATTCATTGTCTCATCCTTTCTCTCCTATGGGGGGATCTTAATTATACTTATGTGAGAAAAGCAACACTTGGGGGGACATTTTGAGTCCTACTTTTCTTTATCACATGTATGATTTCATTTTATTTAATATTTTTTGGAGAGGAGTTTTTCCCATGAGGTTTTCTCTTTTTCTCTAGCTATAATATATTTCAATTGCTTGTTCATGGGTACCTCATTAGGCCTTGTAGCCAAGACCCATTCTACATTCATTTAGCTTCCTTTTTCAATTGTTTAGTTTCTACCTAAGTTGATCTTAAGGGGGAGTGTTGGAGTAATCAGGATAATCACTTGATAATTAATTATTAAGTCCCTTATTACTTTAGTTCACTTAAGCTAAGCTTAGGAGTTTCTTTTCTAATTATTAGTTTAGACTAAATTTAGGACAAGTTTTCTCATTGCATGAGATTAGAACACTTGTCACTATCTTGTCAAATCCTCATCTAGGGTTTGCTTGTGCACGCTTTTATAAAGCTTGCACATTAATTTATAATAATTATACATGTTATTTGCATTAGTACAATTCTCAAGTTATTGAGCACAATCTTGCTTTTGATCTTCTCTATTGTGATAGGTAATTGCTTGCAAGTGTTTTTTGGGATATGTGGGTTGAATCATCAATTCTAACACATGTGCCTAGGGAGAAGTAGCCAAAATTAAAGAACAATATAGTTAAATGTATCCTCATTGGCTATGGTGTTGATATGAAAGGGCACAAGCTTTGGGACTTTATGGATGAGAGAGTTTTGGATAACATATTTTTTTATTTTTAAAGAGATTAAGCCTTCTTATATAGTGTTGCAACCATAAGAGGATGTGAAGAAAGATGTTCAATTACCAACCAATATTAGGAAGGTTAAACTAAAAGATTGTAAAGGACCTAAATAGAGGAAGCTCAAATAGTTTTGGTAGTGAGGTTCTTAGTAGATTTTATGCCAAATAGGGAGCAACAATTCATTGGCCTATTATTTATAATAAGACTAGAAGTGACAAAGACATAGGTGGAAGAAAGTCTAGTTGATGGAAATGTGTAAGCATCATCAAATAGAAACATATATAGTGATAACAATTTAAGTTTAAGTTTGTCCAAATTTATATCCAATTACAAAGTCATAGCAACTAGAGCTAGTTCTTAGAGCATAAAAATCCCAACAACAATCCATGTGGAGACCACCGACATAGTCATGCTAATTTTAAAGAAGAGGCAAAACCTCCATCTCAACTCTTGAGGAAGTCCACTCAATAGAGACAATAGATATGTATACTCTAATTAGAGATGTATTTTTTATTTTCTTAATAATGCAAATAATCATATAAATACAAAGGAGGCAATGAATATGGATGATTCAAAGTGCTTAAGAGTGGCTATGGATGAGGATATGATTGTATTAAAGAATAATAACACATGGGACTTGTTATTATTGCCCACTAGATAAAAGGTTGTTGGATGTAAATGGGTGTTTAATACGAAGTTTAACTCAAATAAAAGTATTAAATATTAAAACCTACATAGTTGGTTGCAAAAGCCTATTCCCAAGTTAAGGAAATATAATTTGATGAGATTTTTTCCCTAGTTTCCAAGGTAAGCTATCAAGTTCTTTTTATTTGTAGTGACAACCTTTGATTTAGGGATATAATAAATGGATGTGAAGATAACATTCTTGTAAGGTGACTTGAAGGAAAATAACTATTTGAAATAGTTAGAGCATTATGTTGAAAAAGTTAATGATTATTTATTTTGTTGATTAAAAGAAACTTTATATTCAGTTCTTAGAGTAGAAATATGCCAACAATAAACCACGTGGAAACCACCCACATAGTCATACTACTTCCAAAGAGAGGTAGAACCTCCACCTCAACTCTTGAATATTTTTTCTTAGTAGAGACAAATAGATAGGCATATCTTGATTAGAGATTTAATTTTTATTTTCCTACTAATATAGGTAAGCCTAGAATTATGAAGGAGGCAATGGACATAGATGATTTTGAGTCCTAGACCATGGTTGTGGATGAGGAGATGATTTTATTGAAGAATAATGGCACATGGGACTTGTTATTGTTTCCCAAAAGGTAGGTTGTTGGATGTAAATAGGCGTTCAAGAATAATTTTGACTTAGATAGAATTATTGGAAAATAAAATGCATAATTAGACTATTCTTGGTTAAGGGAATATAATTTGGTGAGATTTTTTCTATAGTTGCTAAGCTAACCTATCAAGTTCCTTTTATCTATATTAGCAACCTTTGATTTAGGGATATAACAAATGGATGTGAAGACAATATTCTTGCATGACAATTTGGAGGAAAATATCTATACGAAATATTTAAAGCATTATGTTGAAAAAGGTAAGGATTCTTTAGTTTGCATATTAAAATAAACTTTGCATGGTCCCAAACAATTTCTTAGAACATGGTACTAGAAGATTGATTATTTTGTGTTAGGATTAAAATTTTTGAGATTCAAGTCAAATCATTGTGTACTATAAATTAGATGGTGGGTGATTCTTTATTTCATATTATATGTAGATATGTTTTTTGCAACAATAAGGATGTGATTTATGATTTGAAGTCTCAACTTTCAAAATAGTTTGATATAAAGGAGTTAGGGGCTACCAAATATATCTTGGGTGTGGAAATTAGAAGAGATAAAAAATATAAAACTTTAGACATGGGCCATTATAAGTGTTTGAACTCTATGTTGGAGAGATTAAACATGTTAGTTTGTAGATATCTGAGTGTTCCTATTTCGATGGGGCCTAAGTTATTCATAGGGTAGTGTCTGACTACACCTAGTGAGATGGAGGACATAGCCTATGTAACTTATGTTAGTGTTCTTAGGAGTTTGATGTATGCTATGATTTACAGTACACCAAACATTACCAAAATAGTGAGAGTCTTGAGCAAATTTGTGGCTAATTTCTTGGATAAGGTAATTGGGATGTGTGTGTGTGTGTGAAATGTACAAAGTTAGTATCAACACAAACCTTAATGAAACGATTTATATTGAAAGATTCAAAGCAAAGTAAAACTATTCTAAGTTGCAATAAAGATAAATCTTCCAAGAATGTCTCATTGTCCTCTATTCTTAAATGATTCTTTTTAACCTTTTTGGCCCTTAGATTTCTATATGCACAAAGGCTATTAGAATGACACTTAAGAAATGAGATTAGTATTCAACATGCAAGCCAACTATATGCCTACATGAAACTATGTGCAAACAATGATGATGAATGCCATGATGGATGGAGGATGATGTTAATGATAAATGAACAAGTGGAGATTGATGCTATGGTATTGAACTATGATGATCTATATATGATTCTACATATGCTCAAATGCAAACTTAAAATGAACTCATCTAAAATTCAACTATGATGCAATATGTTAATCTAAGATCTAAATATGATGCAAAACATGATATAAAAACTAGCTATAAAACTCCAAGAATGCTTCAAGCTCCAATGATAAACCTACATGATAACTTTACTTCAAATGTGGATGCAAAATACAAGGCCCAAGGGTTGTATTTATAGCCTTTTCCAAGCATATAGTGAGGTTGAATAAGAAAAATGGATGGTGAAGATGAAGAGAATCAGGATGTTGTCCCCTTGACCAAAGACAACATGCCATGTGTGTGGAAGAATCTCTTGACCAATGGGCAACATGCCATTTGGATGGAAGATTCAAGTGTGGGAGGAATAAATCATGTGTTCCAAAATTGGTGGAAGTGTAAGGAGAAAAGACCATGTGCTTTTTGAAATTGGTGGAAGTGTGGGAAGGAAAGACCATGTGCTTTTGAAATTGGTGGAAGTGTGGGAAGGAAAGACCATGTGCTTTTTGAAATTGGTGGAAGTGTGGGAAGGAAAGATCATGTGATTTTTGAAATTGGTGGAGGATAATTCTAATTAAAAATTAGAGTTACTTATTTTCATGTGACGTTGATGAGGTGGCACACAAAAAGTTGTAGAAATGTGCTCTAATTCCTAATTGGATTTAATGAAGTTTAATTAAATAAAACAAGTTTAGGGAACCTTGTTTATTTAATTAATTTAGAAGAAAGTGTTTTAGATTTTGGAGAATTAGAGAAGTGTGAACAATATAAATAAATTGAGCATTTATTTATATCTAGTTGAAATATTAATCAAATAGCTAGTACTTAATTAATTAAAGGTGATGACCATTTTTAGGTGTATATAGGATGTAGTCAAGAGGGTTACATTTAAGTTTGCATATACTTTTGAGTAATCTTTGTTATCATGGTAATTCTATAGAGAGATGACTTAATAGATATTTATGGATTTAGATTGGGTAGCATATGTCAACAATAAAATATCCACCAATAGATAAATTTTAAATTTATTTGGTGTTGTTATCAGTTGGATGAGTAAGCGATAGGTTGTGGTCAATTTATCCACTACAAAGGTTTAGTACATGACAACACTCATGTCTATAAGGAGGTTGTTTGACTTAGGAGATTATTGTAGAGAAATTTTCCTACAGCTCATTACCATTTTCTCACTGAAAATCTTGCCTTGTGTAGTGTCTCTCGTGTTGTTGTTACTCCTATGATACTTTTCTATGTGTGGTTGATTCTGTTCAGATACTGCTTATGTTTGATGCATACTCGAGACTATGTCGGTGACTGTTTCACCATGTTGTTTGGTTGGTTGATAGTTCTGCTTATTGGACTTGGTTGTCTATGACATTGCTACTTTTGATATGTGGACATATGTGTTTGATGTTATGCTTATATAGTTATTTACTTACTATTTAATGATGATGTTATTTAGAATATGGTTATTGTTTGAGGCTCGGGTGAGAGGGATGATGTTGCATCACTCATCCATGAGCGCCCTGCTACATTGCAATTCTCTCTCACAATGTGTTTGGCATTGAATATATATGTTGTTTCGACACTTGATTTTATGCAGGACTACAAGTACGGGGACCGATTCCACCCACACCGTCAGGTCTGAGAGTGACCAACATACGCAATGGATATGATGTGGTTTAGGGATTTGACAAGAAAGTATCCTCGTTCATGTTTGTCATTCTGTCGTTGTTTGACAATGTTGTCCGTCAGTATCCCATTTTGTTTGGTATTGTTTTGTTTTATGTCGTTCATTTTAAGTGTTAATTTTAATGTGTTAATTGTTTGATTTTGATTTGTTAATTAGTTAATTTAATTCAATGATGGTTATTAGTATTGTTGAAATTAATGTTTATAGATTTAAAAGAATATTATTTTAATTGTTGATATTTAATTTTCTTAATTATAAATAGAATAATATTTTAATTGCAGCATTGTTAAATTTTAAATTGGAAATTAAATAATATTGTTTATTTAATTGTTAGTATGGAATAAATATTTTGTTGAATATTATATTTGAAGCGGTAAACTTTTTTTTTAAATATATATATATAATTAAAAGAATTTTTGTAACTGATATGATAGATTTGATTAAAATAATGTGATATTATCGGATAAAATATTAAATCATAGGTGAAATTAATTACAACAATTGAAAATTATTAAATCTAAAAGCTTAGTGGAGGTAGGTTTATGTTTATTCGAAACGTAAAAGTTTTTCCTCCAAGTGGAAATTCAGGTGAAAAGAAAATTGTCAAGTAGAAAGATGAATTTTGTGTATTGACCATCTGTCCCTTAATTTCTCAAAAAACAATAGAGACTTTTCCCCATTTTTTATTTTGGTGAATTTGATGAAAGGATTCATGAGGAATTTTTATAAAACATGGTACAAAGAAATGGGCTCTGGTTAAAAATTAAAATTGGTTTTACAGCTGAGAGAAAATTTTTAAATAGAAAACATTTAGCTTCCATGTCGCGCCCTGGTCTATATGCTATATAATGTTTGATTTATAATAAGTATTTGTATGGTCCTATAATTTATGATTTTTATTAAGTGTGTATATATAGTTAGTTGTGTTTATGGCTATGCTTCGTTGTTGTGGGTTTTGATTTTTATAAAATGTTAATTAGAAATAAATATGGTTTTGTATTGATTGTATTTATATATTTGGAGATATATATGTGTGTGTGTGTATTTGTATATATATACATATACATAAATAAGTATATATATGTGTATTATATAATACATATATGTATGTGTGGTTAATCATGTTATCAATTTAAAGAAGTTAGCATAAATAAATAAATATTTGTATGTTGTGAGTTCAGTGTGTTGTGTGAAACAAAGAATTAAAAATATATATATACTGAAGTTTGTAAGTATATATATATATATATATGGATATTTATATGTGGATGAGAAATTAGAACTACAATTGATGCGTTAAATGCTTGAATGTGATTGTAACAAACATAAAAATTTGTTTTTCTGACTTTTTGATGTAGGTCTATAATCTTATATAAATATTTATGAGTTAGATTATATTTTCCTAAACGAATACATGGGTTGTTTGCCTTACAAATACAACAAAATATTACCTTTTTCTATAGAATTACAAAATAAATATAAATATATATATTTGTGTGTAAATTTATATTTTAAGTATTAGCATTAGAATGATTAAATTACAGAATTATGAGCAATAGGAATCCGTTTGTAGGCATAATTTGACATGTATGAGGAATTGTGTAAACCCTTAGTGAATTAAATAATGTTAAGTGGATGTATAATTAGTTTTATATTTTAAATTTAATTGAGCATGAAATTTTAGAGAAAATTAGCTTGTACTAAAAATAGTTGGGTTATTTAAAATTATATTTATTTTCAAATGCATTTAAAATTTGATTTATTTTCAAGAGCATTTAAAATTAGATTTATTTTCAAATGCATTTAAAATTGATTTATTTTCAAGTGTATTTAAAATTAGTTTTATTTTCAAGTGTATTTAAAATTAGATTTATTTTCAAGTACATTTAAAATTAAAATTAGATTTAATTACAAGTTTATTTAAAATTTAATTTATTTACAAATTATTTAATATTAGATTTGTGATTTTCCTATAAATCATAGATGTTAGATTTTAATTAAATTTATTTAGTTGAAAGTAAACAAATGTATATGCTATATTTTAATTAAATTTATTATTTTGAAATAACAAATGTATAGGTTATATTTTTATTTTTATTATTTTGAGGTAAACAAAATAAAACTTGTGATTCTTGATTATTTAATAATCTAAAAGTTACTAGGTGAGATTTGATTTAATTGAGCTTTATATTTAAAGAAGTGTAATTAAAAGAAGTTTGTTGGTGTTTAGGGAATATTTAGTTATTTACAAAATATGTATATATATAGTTTCTTTAATCGTTTAAATGATTTTAAAATATATTGTAAATGGATTGATTGGAATATGCGTTTTTAATTATTTTATATAATTTCATAATGAGCATGTAAATTAAATGTAAACTGATTGTTTTGAAAGTGCCTTGAATTAGATACTTGAATGTGTAATTAAAGAATGAATTGTCATGTGTAAGAATACATTTTGATAGCTTCAAAGTCTTTTCAATTATATGATTTTATTTTGGGTAGATAAATAGAATGTATTTGTTTATTAAAAACGTTTCCTAATAGTTTATCTTTAGAGAAATGTAATGATGATTCAATATTCTTAAACTTATTGCTCTTGGTGTCTTAGTGAAACTTAAGACATGTTTTAAATGTTCTAAAACATTTACTAGGATATGTAGGAGATATGCTTAAATAACTTCTTTAGTTATTTTAAATTACTTCTTAAGGAATGAATAGATAAAAGGTATTTGATTGTTTATTATTCTTTAGGGTTTATTCATTAAATGTATTTGTGTTGTTAAAGGTGGATCTTTGATGGTTTCTTTTGTATCTTCCTCTTGAGTCGTTTCGTTTTGAGGATTTCTTATTTATTGAATTCATGATGAAATCTATTTGGGAAACTATGTCGCTTTGTTTTACCCTGAGTTGTGAGTTCTTGGGCAGACAGTTTTGAGTCTTCCAGAGGTGGGGAAAGAATATGTGGCTTTATAACTGGTTTTCATTTTGGTTCTTTGCGAACTATTGTGTTTATGTTTGTTTGATTGTAGTGGGTGTAGCCTTGCACTTGAAAGTGGTTTTCTTTATTGTGAAGTGTTAGCGTGAGATGGTGCATGCCTCACTTGTTGTATTTATTTTTTACCCTGATATTTTGTGCAAGATGGCTTACCCCGTTTGTGTTTATGGGTTTTGTTGCTAGTAGGGAGGGTGGCTTCCCAGGGGGCCAAAACCCTAAGTGGTATCTGTTGATGGGTGTTTTATCACTTTCTCAACACAAGTAGTGCATGGGCGCACCACCTCTCTTGAAAGGTAGAAATTCACAAGCAAGTTCCCAATCGCTACCCCAAGGTTTTTCGGATGTCAAGTCATGACATGCATGTAATTTCTCAGTTGATGTTTGGTGTGATTTTGTTGGTAATCACAGGGTGGACTTACATAGCTGGATGTGAGATGAATCTTGGAATGGAGTTCCTGAGATGGGAAGTTGAAGTGCAGTTTGCTGCAAGTTCAAACAATAATTATGAACTCTTGTTTTATCTTAAGATTTGGCTTTACAATGTGCAATGAACCTTAGCATAGGTCACTTATTAAAATAAATAGAAAAAGAGCAGGGGAGAAGAGAGGTTTCTAGATTTGAAACTAACTATGAACAGTGATCATGGAGGTTCTACTATGGACAGCTTCCTTAAAACAGAATTTCACTTAACCAGAAAACTCACAATATCATGAAATTTGTGCTAGCTTCTAAGAACTGCAAATATTTCACCATTCATTCACCATAAACATGCATGAACAAAGATAGAAGTTTGGGATCATCTTTCTATTTAAGTCCATACTAACTTTACACAGCCATCTACCAATAGTAAACAGCAAAAAGTATGGACAAGAAAGTCATCAACATAACAGAAAACTACACAACCATTGAACAACATTACTAAATATATCAAAGAAATCTAATACCATGAAGAATATAAAAATTAAATCTATCTAAATCATCTAACTATGGGAGAAGAATCATGAAACATGCAAAGAAACTCATAAATCCACCAAATTCAATGTATTTCTATTAAAAAATTTATAGCATGTCATTACAACAACTCCACTCTCTCTTGAAAATGAGAGGAGACCCCCTATTTATATTGTTCAAAATAAAAATGAATGGCCAAGATTGATTTTCATTGTGTGGCCAAGATTCACTACAAACTAGGGTTTCACCTACCCCCAAATATATTACAATTTAAAATACATTCCTTGTCTTTTCCCTCTTTTATCTTGTGATAGCACTATAGCATTTTGTCCTTTAGCTGATTTCTTTTTGATGCAACTCTTCTGTAAGGATTTTTTCATCTATGACTGGGTTCCCTCCCTGCTTCTTCAAAGTGGCATATTCCATGAATTTGTTCATCAATGCCCGAAGCTTCTCGATTTCCATTATGTTGGATTGGAGCACTTGGTAATTCCATTGTTTAAATTATCCTATAGGTGTGTCCCAATCCCAATCATACTTGGTTGTATTTTCTCTGACTTGTTTAGATTGGGTGAAAGCCCGAGCAACAAAACTCATAAAGTTGGTGGTGAACTCGCCTAACCTCTCGTCTTTCATCTTCTTATGGAAATAAGACTTTATCTTCTCGGGATCAATCTCGATGATGGCCATATCATAGCTGGCCATTACTCTCAAATACTGAATAGATTCAGCCCTAACTTCCTTGGCCCATTCTATGTCAGGCTCCACCTTAAGGATCACTTGCTCCAGTATTTCCTTTCTGTGCTCAAAATCCAACTTCCACATGTCTATTAGCCAATGATCATCCTCCATGAATGCAAGGTCCTCTTTCCATATTTTGTGAGGCAACCTGAGGATGGCCTCAATTTTAGGATGCGTGGACTCATATATCCTTGGGAAGTCAATACATAACTTCCTCGTACCCTCAAGGTACCTTTGTACTTCCAGGAACTTATTTGTTTTTTTGACAGCACGATTGATGCCCATGTTTCCAACATATAGGACCTATTGGAACCAATCTTTCGTAACTTTAGTCTACTTCTTTATTTTCTCAATTTTATCAATGTGGTCCTGGGACAATATCTGGGGTAGCCCCAAGGATGTGGTGGGGAGCTCCTCTGCTGATGACCATTGTTGAATATAATCTGTCAAATTAGCCATATGTGTCTTTAGTTCCTCCTTTGACATCTTATCTTGTTGTATCAAATGAACCACCATGGCGATGGATTCCTAAAGGTGATCCACCTTTTTCTCTCTTGAAGTAGTTCCCAAGTCGATGATGGAGACGTAGCTTATTCCTTCTTATCCCACCACTGGCATAGCTATTTGCACGGTTCTAGATCCAGAAGAATCCATTGTCAGCTTGGATCTAACCTTGGGCTTCTTCTCTTTCTTGGTGCTAATCTGAGCTTGGGCCAAGATGGCCTCCAATCTTGTCCTTGGAACTCTGGGAGCCAGAGTCTTCTTTTCCAATTATTTTTCCAACCACTCGAGAATCTGAGACTCCTTCTTGGGTGATTCATGATCACCATCTCCTTTGTCCCTTCTGATTTCAATCTCTTTATACTCAGGAGCTTCTTTCTTCATTCTTGCATCTTCTTCTTCGTCGGAGTCCCAGATGAACATCGTGCATTTGATGGGGGACTTAGTGGGAATGCATTCCTTTGGGTTGTCTTCCCCTTAAGTATCCTTCTCTTCTTTTTCTTCTTCATGCTCATGTTCCTTGGGCTGCTCCATTTCGGGGCTCTTGTGGATTTTAGCCTCTTCTTCAAGCTTATCTTCTTCTTTACTTTCCTTTTCCTCATGTCAGGGTGGCACATCTTCCTATTCTTTCTTTTCTTTTTCTTCCTACCCTTCTAAGAGAGGCATCTCTTCACCATGTTTGGGGCTTTCTCCTTGCTTCCCAATTGGAAGTTCAATGTCTCCTTCCATTTTATCACTAGACTCCTTTTCTTCTTCAGGAGGTGGCTTCTCTACTTCCTCCCCGACATTCTCCAACTGTCGGGTGAACTCCTGTAGGTCTGCATCAAAGGCTTCCACAATATACTTGGCACTGACATCTTCTTCATCATCACCTTCAGAGGATTTTGTTTCCTCCCCCTCACAGACTACCTCATCAATTTGCAAGTGTCGGTGCTTCGAGTGTTCATGGTAGTCATCTTCTTCTTCCTCTAATGCCTTTGTTGCTTCCTTTTCTTGCCTCTCTAACTCCTCAAATATTTCCATTGTGGCCTTCATCATTGGTGGTTCAATCAAAGGAGTAGAGGCAGGAACGCTAGCAAGAACTTGTGCCAAGGCAGCTTGGACAGTTGGATTCATCAATGCTTCAAAAATCTCTAAAGGAACATTTTGCATGTGTCGTGAAATGCCTCTAGAAGTGAGAGCGTAGGCATGGGTATTGTTGTCATTTCTAGTGAAAGAGATGTGGTTGGAGACATGGAAGTAGAAGAAAGTGGAGAGGTGGTGGCAGAGGAAGAGTCGATCATTACAACATGTCCAATAGGCGAAGAAGAGGCAAGGTGGACTGAGATGTCCACTATGGGCGAAGAAGTTGCGACCATTGTCTAGGAGGCAAACCGAGGGGCAATAGTGGTGGAGGCAGCCGGTGGAGATTTTGATTGCTCAACCTCCATTTCTTCTCCCTCAGGGAGTGGATCTTCTTGAATAATAGGCATCTCCGTGGCACTGCCTGATCTCTTCTGCTTCTTGGAAGGTTCCCCTTTTGAGGCCTTTCTTGCGTATACCTTGGGATTGGACTATTGATCCACAGTCTCTTTTCTTTTTTTGCTTCGAGTGAGCGAAGGGAATTTCAAAGGTTCTCCTATTGAGGCAGCATTTGTCCCACCATATGTTCCACTCGGCTCACTTTCGAGCCCCTCATAGGTCAGAGCGACCCATTGCTGCTTCAGTCGGGCAACTTTCCCATCAATCCATTCCTTTGTGCGAGCCTCGATGGGCTTTGTTAGAATGTCAAGGTCATCGACCTCTTGCTCATCCCAATTGATTAGTGGCAGCGGTCGGTCAGTAACTGCGTTGTATCAAGGATCTATGACCATACTCTCATCCTCTTCTACCTGGTCAAGGATCAGGAACAAATTTACCTTCTTTACAAAGTATGCAGTCATCCACATATAGTGCCTCATCCACACCTCCTTATCATCTATGCAATTGGCCCAAAAGTCCTCAACGCTATGTAGATAGGCATATTTGGGTTCTAGATTATTTTTGATATGGCCATAGGGATCCATCCGTGGTCAGGTAGTGTGGAATCTCAAATGGTACTCGGTCAATTCCTTTTCTAAATAGTTGGCACACTGAGAGGTATGGAGTTCGTACAACCCTTGGCCGAAGGAGAGGGGATAAGGAATCCTTGCCTTATGTTTTATGCTCAAAAGGGCATGCACATGCCGCAGCTGCCGAGAGAGCTCCAATAGTATCATTGGGTCATTAGGGTACCAGGGTAGCTTGTTTGGTTTTTTTGAGAAGCCTTCTACACGAATATACATGAACTTTGGGTACTAGGTGAACAAAAAGGTATACTGCTTTAAAAATGTGTTGGAATTGTGGGAGACTTGCCTCTTGAAGTCACCCCCAATTAATTTGATGATATGACCTGTGAAAGCGTCATTAACCATGCAGTAATCCTTCATGAAATTTCTGAATTACAGCTGAGGGTACTTGTCATAGACTTTCAACTCCCTACTAGGTTATTTGTTTAGAGCTTTGAATAAGCCATTGCATTTCCTTTATTCGGCCAATGAATAGACCAAATAGGATTTCATGTAGAATCTGGAGGTCTTCTTCACGTTCATAAACTACTCATGAAAGCAATCACTAATTATCCCACTCCAATAAAATGTGGTGTCTTCTCCATGGAGGATCTCTTCAACAAAGTACATCATCCACTCCTGAAAATAGGCCGCAGTAGGAAGGCCCATTACCCTGCTCAGCAATGTTACTAGGGCATGGTAATCTTCATAAAATTCACTACAAAAGAGTTCCTGGGGAACCTTTGTAGCACTACCCTTTTTCTCCTTGAGCCAATATTGATTGATAAGTAAGCTTTTTACATTTGAGGGGGTTTTCATCCCACGTTGCTTTGCACTCGCTAATGCATCTCCCCAAAGTTCAGGATATGAAAGGTCTTTGTTATGGCCCTAGCAGACATATCAGCTAACATGTTTCCATCTCTGTCCACTATTGTTCTAGTTCCTGGTTGGTATGCTTCCTGATAGGACATCATGAGCTCAGGGGCAACAAGAGTGGGAGGGAAGCCTGCAGCTTTGGCTATCCCACTACCTCTAATTAATCTTGCATTTTTTGTTTTAGGGATAATCCTAACCCTTTGTGTGAATTCATCGATGTCTACCTACCTTATGTTTGTGTCAGAGACCTCCTCCCACTCTGTGGTGACTTTAGATTTCAGGGGTTCCCCTTGGAACTGGTATTTCATTTGGTCCTAATCTTCTTTTCCACGAGGGGCCTTGCATATTTTCATTCCTTTGTCTTTTTCTGCGGCCGCTCCCGAAGGTCCTGCACCTGGTTCCATATATCCTGTCAAAAGGGGCCACAAACATATTCAAGCATAAAATACATGGAACATTAGTCAAATCCTTGCAAGACAACGTTAGATTGGATAAGTTATCATTTGAGGAATCTAACATATGACATAAGTAATTGACAAGAAGGAGTTTGGATGATTCGAGTCCTAGGGGTCGAACTTCCCTAGCCAAAAGGCTATTTTTGAGGGAAAATAGGGTAGGATAGCTCACAAAGTTCCACCCGCCCCTGGACTTGGTCAAATGGGAAGGCCCACTAAGTAAAGTACCCTATTTTGGCACATAGGTCAAAGCTCATTTTCAGATTCAGCGCCATTTGGATCATCTTTGGGGCAGTCAGAGTTAAGGAGGAGCTTGGTTGTCTGGAGTTTGCCATTTGGAACGGCCATGGTGAGGTGACATTCTAGGGACAAAGCCCCACCAGCCGGGACCCATGAGTTTAGAGGGCAGTCAATGTCGCACGTTGGCCTTCTAGGCATTAGGGTCAAATAGGGCAGAAAGCTGCTAAAGGATTGTCGTTTGGAAACGACAAGCAACAAGCGGAAGTCTATTGGAGAAAGTCTGAGGGCACAAGTCTGGCAGAGGGCTTGACCTTTATGTTTTCTTAGTTCACTGGGTTTCATTGGCAATCAGAGTACTAGGTCCTGGAGGCTGGGAAGACGAGGGCAGTTCTCCCTTTGTAATCACCAAGACAGGACGAAGTCCTGACGGTAGAAGTTCGATGGAGGTGACCCGTAATGGGCTGAGCACTTGATATTTATCATTATTTATCTTAGCGGCTGCGAGGGATTCAAGCACTGGGGTGCGGAAGGTGACTTCTTAAAATCCATTTAAAATGGTAGTGTCATCACAGCAGCTCGCAAATGGAGGTCCGCGAACCGAGACCCGAAGGGCTTTTGGTATGGACGTTTCAAGTTCAGAGGCAATGCCATGGATGGGTGAATATGGTCCGAAGGCTAGATGGACAAGGCCATAATGTCGTGTGAAAAGGCAGATAATGGGCGGTGTTCTAAGGAAGGAATTCTGCGAGAACGGACCCGGGTAGCGTGAAGGACTCAGTTTTAGTTTGACAACGGCGAGAGAGAGAAGTCTCCCCGCCATTGTGGGCTTGTGAGATAGGTTCACCGCTTGGGGTTTATTTTGTTTTAGCACTTAGTCAAGGGCGTTATGAGCTAGCGAGTTCATGGATTATGAATTCCCTAGCCGACGAATGATGCCGAGGGGTTGAAGCTTCGTTCTTGTTTTGAGGGTGATTTATGAGGGTTTCTTAAAATTCTGCTACATGAGTTTTAAGCGCCTCCTTTTTCTCTATCTGATGTATACGTTTTTCATCCTTTTATTTGTCATTTTACCCCAAAATCAAAGAAAAAGACAAAAAGAGGGCAGATGACCAACCTACCAATAGAACCTGATGAATGAAGTTGTTGAATGAGCTAATGAATGCAAGGGACTCGTGATGGGAGGCTTCAGGCTCGAGGGCGACGTGTGAAGACTACTCTGGATCACTTTGATTTGCTCTGGCTAGACTGACATGTGAAAATGACATGTCAAATTGGCCTTTTTATAGAAAATATGGTATTGAATTCCAACCATTAATGAGTGTACGGTGGGCCAAAATTTGGTGCATTGAAATTTGAAAACAGCTGAAGCGAGTTTGGAACCCGGAGGTCGAAACTTCATTGGCCAATTGCCGCTCTGAAAGTTTGGAAAAAAATAAAGGTGGTGAAGGATCTGGGCCCTGATAAGTGGAACACCGCCACTGAACAACCATTAGAAATGGCGAACATGAGACCAAAATCTAAGAGGGGCCATCCAGAGTGGCGGGCCCAGAGGGTAGGATGGACGCTAGGACTTCTTTGAAAATACAAGGAAACAGCAATCCAAGGGGTGAGTCCCGGGTCATGGAAGGATGAGGTCCTTCAGCCATTTGAACATGACAAATACCATAGGGAAACCCACCAAGGGAAACCCGAGGGGGCGGACCCAAAAGGCCCAAAGGACGCCAGTAGAAGCAAACTACCAAGGGATCCCCACAAAGGCACAAAACTTAGAAAATTTGAAGGGGTGAAACATGGTCGACTTGAGATGACCTCTTTTAGGGTTCACTGACCATTTGGGACACCAAAATAGGGGGCATGCAAAATGAGGTGGCAACGAAATGACCCAGCAAGGCAAAAGGAAGAGAGGGTCCCCATTTTGAACGAGGTGTGTGTGTTGAGGGCACAACAATATCCTGGGTAACTTGTGGGAAAGTTGAGTAATCAAGTGATAACCTAATTAAATAATTAGGGGGATGGGTAGTATACACACACTAATAAAAGATAACGGATGCCTCTCTCATGGCCCAAGCACTCGTTTAGGCTTGGAATGAGATGAGAAATCATGGAATGGCAAATCAACTACCTTGTCTTCACAAAAGGTGAGTTGATTCCACATGTGTAAGAATGGGGGTTGGGGATCGGTTGAGGTTGCCAGGGTAACCCAGGATGGGGATCGGTAACCTATGAAGATCTGCATTGGGTAACCCATGTCGAGCCATGTGATGACACTTCACCCTCTAACAACCTTGCATGTTTGTGGTTTTCCCCTTGTTGCCTTTGTTCCTCTAGAAGCAAATGTTGTCTTGTGTTTATTGTTGCTCTTGTTTGTTGTGTCTTGTTGTCATTGTTCACTTGATTATTTTGGTTGAGGGTCTTTCTTGTCAACTTCTAGCATGGGGGGTGAACCTTCGAGTCCACACAGTCGGGTGGAATGTGATATGCATCCCATTGGATTCCCAGGGTGTATTCGTGATGTGGAAGTGAATTCAAAGTTTCCAGAGCTTCACTTGGTTGAAGACTGTTATACACTTTGTACTTTATCCTTCATTGATGTATTATTCTTGTACTCGATGTACTCTTTCCATTGATATAAGGGAAGCATTATGTAATGTACTATTGTATCCATGATGTGTTGTATCTGTGGAAATATGCTCCACAATTGTAATATGGAACTATGAATTGAGTTGTAATAAAATGATGTAACTTTTCCATCTCTATTGATCATGGATGGTTGTATGTTATCACTATGTAATCTTGGTTTTCATTCGCTTTCGTTTTGGTAAAAGTTTAGGTTTCATAATGCCATTTCATGTACCCCAAAGGATGTAGATGACTATGCAAATGCATAATTTATTTTTGTGTGATGTGTGTACATATTCATTTTATGTAATGTTTCATTTTTAAAAAAAAAATAGTGTGGTATTTTGTTGTCCTTTGGGGTTCGCACAGCGAGGCATTACAACTTGCATATATTTCATATTTTATGTTGCTCCCACAACCTTTTCCTTTTATTCTAGTTTATTTATAAGTAGACCTGCAGAATCCATATATTCTTTGTATAGCACATCATCAGGATGTGCTACATGTCAACCTAACATAATTTCAAGAGGATTCATGACCTCTTTCTCTCATGGAGGCATGCGGAGCCACCATGTGGTCATCCTACGCGATCCTCAAAAAAGGTTTATTCTTAGAAGCGGGTAGCAAGAAGAAGGTGCCACGTGTTGGAACCTTTGAAATTATTGGAGGTAGCTCAAATGAGAGCCTTAAAGTAACTTCCACCTACATGCCACATGTCCCAAATGTAGATTTATCAAAAGGAAAAAGTGATAGGAATCGAAGGAGTGGTGAAGGATGACACTTTTCAATTGGACATAAGCTCGAGCATGTTTTGAACCTGGGGGATTGTGAAAAGCATGTTGTTTGTTGTCTCCTTACGAAAAGAATTTCGAAGGGTGCCATGTGTTAAAGCTAAAGGCTAAGAGCACCCTTAATGCTCAAGAATCTACTTGCCCAGGCATGTGCAACAATCACCATAATTTCCATATCTTGAGATCATATTTGGTCATCAGGGAGGTTTTAATTAGGTATTATGATTGATATTTCTTGGGGATTTGTCAGAAGGCATTCATTTTAGGGTCAGTTGGTATCCACCTTGGTAGGCTTTGTATAGAGAAAGTAGTTGAAAGGAATGATTTGGGAGAATTTGAGTTATGTTTCAATTGATTCTCACCAACTGAAACTTTATTGCAATATGGGTCTGTTAGAGGGAAAAATTAATATTTGTCGGTGTTACACCCCAATTGAGTAATTACTATTTACTATTACTACATAGGGTAAATATGAGTGTAATGTGATTTTTTTTGGAGATGAATAAATTATGCTTTTACTTTGTTATCAATGCATTATATGTGAATGTTATCTCATTTGATGTTATCTCATGGAAAAGTACTACATATATGTGAATGGATGGTTATTGAATTATTATTCTAACTTTGGAAATGTTTTACGTATACTGCATATGTAATGAACAATTGACTGCCGAGTGCATGTGTTAGTGGTTGCAGGTATATGTTCAATTCCTCTAGGTGGAAGGGAAGTATCACTTAGGAGAAGATCTTGGTCGGGTAACCAGTAACAAAACTATCTGAGCATATACACACACCACAATAGAATAATTGAGTTGAGTCAGTTTGTGGGAAGTTGGTAAGTCATCCTTAGTTGATGTGTTTGCATAAGTAAAAGTCTTGATTACTACTGAAATGCATTATTGGGTGATGTTTGTTTGTTTGGCCTTTAGATTTCTTTCTTGTACTATTACGATTATATTGATAAGAGGGACGTACATGGAGTATGTGTATATATATGCACATACATGTCAATGGGATCTAATGACATGTATAAGCACATGTATAGATGTACCACACATAAATACTTATCAATATGATGGCAATTGTGAATGGCTATATGTGAATCGAATGTGAACATATATATATACACCTATCCATATGTATATATGTATCAATACACGCGTACATTGGCAAATGGACATGCCCATATGAATGTATCGATATAGGTATACATACATATATGTGTACCTAGAGGCATATACTTATACACACACACACACACACAAACACAGACACACACATATATATATGCATACAATTGATATATTGTGCTTATTATGTGTAAATACTATCTTGCCTACACTTATTTATATATTGAGTGTATACTTACATTAATGGCTTATGATATATGTGTGTGTGTGTGTAAATATATATAAACATATATATACATATACATATATATATAAATATATGATGATATTTATATATATATATATTAACATATTAGTTATTACTTGAGATCGACTATCATTTATCATGATAGAGGCCGATTATTAGATGTTGATTATAAGTTGCTTATGATTGTGTTTAGAGAAGCTAAGTTTTACTCTTGTTATCATGCTTTATGGAACACATGTATTTCATTTAAAGCTTGTTGCATTATGTCGATGCATGGTGGAGACTTAGTCGACACCTATGATAAAATAATCTTTGACTTGGTAAAAAGTAAAGTGCCATGTCTATGAGCTTAAATCAACATCTGTTAAGAATTAAGTGACTAGTCGATGACTTTGTCAAAGTGAATAAATTCTGAGTTGACTCACACCTAGACTTAGTCGATGAAGGAATGGTGTTGCAAATTCGTTATTGACTATTTCTAATTGCATGGAAATCATGCCAACTTTGAGAATAGTGTGGAAACTTTGGCACCACCTTTGTTTCCTTATACTTGCAGATGTCCTTTGTTGGAGATAATTCAAATTATCCATGTGCATATTTGAATAAGTGTCTATTTTTTATCAATCTAGCAAGGTCGATCTGTAGATGTTTTGCTAAGTATGATCTTACATAGTTGCCACCTTTTTGTTGTGATATATGTGTCACTATCCATGGTGTTTGTTGTCCATATCCATACCTAAACTGTAGGATATGAAGCCTCATGTTGCTGTATAAATAGCAGAGTAGTTTCATTTGAGAGGATGCATTCTTCTTGCAAGCCTTTACTCTGCATTATTTTTAGCTTATTCTCAGATTTACTTGTGTGTGAGAGAGAGAATTCTATCATATTGAGAGAAAGAGTTGTTGTTTGAGTGAATTAATCTATCAACTTGAGAGTTAGAAGTTCATTGTGACATTTATTGAGAAGCAATTATCAAGCTTGTTGCTATTTGGGAGAGGTTGCATTGTTGTTAATTGATTGGACAAGCGATAACATGCATGAGGATATTCTTCTTTGTTATTTTAAATTATGAATGAATTTTTTTCCATGTATGCTTGAATTGTCTTTTCCAAGTACTTGCATTTAGAGAATTTAGAATGTCATTGAAAAGGGAATAAAATCTTTTATGTTGTTTTTTATGATGTGCTTGTATGTACTCCATAATAGAAGATTGGTGTTTATCATAGGTATTATATACTAGATATGATTGAACATGAGTGGCATATGTGTTACTCTTAGCTAAGTTATTGATTTAACTAGATTAGCTTGTGTTTACTCCTAGGATTGTTTATCCAATATGGGAGGGAGCTTGTGTGCTTACTTGTCAAGTAGGTTTATTCCAAGTATGTTAAAATGGTGATAGGTTATCTCTGGGAAGATTGATTATCTATTGAAGGAAATACCTATGCGTAGTTTAAGATGGCCTTAAGTCAAATTGGCCCTAAGTAGTGTATGTGATAGATGACCTTCATTCAAAGTACTGAATGAGAACACTTTGGCCAAAGTAGTGTGACTACCTCTAGCTCCACTGTCAATTCATCGTGATCCAGTATTACATGCTAGTTCTAGATTATGGGATTACAAGTTCTAGCTATGTAGGACACAACACTATGCTCAGTTGGTTGTTGTTATTTGATTACTCTACCAATCTCTTTGTCGAAGGGAAGGGCCATCTATCGAATAATAGATGTGAGAGGGACCACATTAAGAGTTCATGGTTGGTAGAAAAGCACTTGAGTGATGCTTCTCCTCCATAGCAAGTGACAAAAGAACCAAGATTTGAAAGGAAGGATCCTATACCATCTTATAGCTATTTGTTCCAAAGCTCATTGAGCTATGTATATAAATGTATGCATTCTTGTATTGTTGTAACTTATGAAATTATTACAATGGAATGGAATCCTTATTGTATTATGTTATGCATCTTTGTTTGTATATTCTCAATAAAAAAAAAAATTATTGAATGGCTTGTTACATAGTTTATTTACTTGCAAGGTGAAAACTTAGGAATTTTTACTTCTTTGAAGGGTTAGTGTGTTACATGTAGTATCAGAGCTACTAGGTTTAGCTCTAGAACCTATGAGCTCATCATTCTTTCCATCCAGTGTTATCTAATGTTGCAAATTCTTGTGCCTAGATGGTGCGTCTCAGATTAATGACTTGAAAGTCAATAATCAGAAATGAGCACTACCTTAAGGCCAACAAGGAAAGAGAATCCATCATTAGAACAATTGAGGGTACCAACGACAACAATACCATCTAGTTGAGTGACATTGAAACCTTTAGTCACACACTAGACTCTTAGATCAGTGATGTGAAGAGAAACATGAAGATGGAGGCTATGTACAACTACCTACCGACCATCTCATCGGTGAAGTCTGGGTCATTACCGCTTTCCAGGGATATGCCCTTGAAAGGAATTTTTAGTTTGTAATTCACCTTTAGGGACCCTAGATTTCTTCCATTGGTAGAAGTAATTGTAATTTCTTCAAGTAATGAGTTTGAGGGATGTGTACCACAGACACCGCCAGACGAGAAATGATCTCATGAACAAATGTCTGCGAAAAGGGTAGACTACATTGTTGATGAACACCATATTGACATTGTACCTCATAAATATGTATTAGATGATAAATCAAAAGGCTATTATCCTTTTTGGGATAGGTACGAACAAATGAGCGATGAATAGAAAGATAGAGATCAACAATAGTCTCAGTTTGTAGGTTATACTCCATTAAGTTGTGTGTCAAAGAGTGAATCTGAGGGATACTCTCCACTCAACTATCTGAATAGTCACTCCATGTAATCAAAGGGATATTGAAATCCTCATGAAATGAATAAAATTATATGTTTATCAAAAAGCATGTGCTTAATCTTATGTGGAATTCTTTATGTGTGTATGAATGCCATTTTTAATGTTTTCCATAAGATAGTTGATAACATAATTTAGTCTAACTACATGGATAAACATTCAGGTAAAAACCAATCTCGTAAGGATGGTGAGGACATGAACTAATCTCGGAAAAATCCAAGAAGTTAGGCAAGAACCCGTTGGAGTCGAGGCTAGAATTGACCAAATCTTGGCAAGGTTGGCTAACCTTAAGTAGGAAAGAGTTAAGGATAGGGTAGAGAATGATGTTACCATTAATGAGCATGAGGGAGAAAAATATTCTCATGGACATAAAGAAACCCATGATTACGAGAGGGGAAAATCATCTATGCCATTTAAAGAAAGGAATAAGAAGCTCACAGCTTCTGAACTTTCCAAGGACATGAAGAAGATTATCCCCACCCAAGTTTGATGGAAGTGTTGGAGGAGATGAGGTTCAAGTATGGCTTATCCAAATGGAAAATTATTTTAAAATACAAAAATATTCATGGTTACTAAAGCTGTGTGGGGTGCATATCAGTTAGCAGGAGAAGCCTCTAATTGGTGGATGAACAAAAAGTTGGAACTTAATATTAACTCATGGAAGCTATCATTGGGAGAATTCATGGAGATTTTCTATAAGAGATGGTTGCCACAACTCTACTATGACCAAAATATCTCAGATTTCCAGGGTTTGAAACAAGGTAATATGACGGTCAACGAGTATTGGGAGAAGTTTGCTCAACTTTTGCATTATGTTCCCATATATCACAAGGATGAGCGCTTCCGCATTAGAAAATTTATAATGGGACTTAACAGGCAGATCAGAGGAGAAGTGGATATGCACGGTCCAACAACAATGGATCTTGTGTATGAGAAAGCAATTAAAAAGGAGCAAAAACTCAAGGCTTACTTCACTCGTCAAGAAAGAAGAGAACAAAAGAAGGATGCAGAAGTTCTTAACAAGATAGCTTCGAAGAAGGTGCAATCTATGCAAAATGTTCCAAGGAAAAATGGAAAAAGTTTTTGCAATGATGGAAAGGAGTCTAGAAGAGAGCGTAAAATAAATGATTCTAGCATGGGTAATACCAACAAGGCTAATGAAAATGTCAATAAGTCTGGAGAAATTGTAGGGAAAAGAGGACCAGATACATGATGTTTTATATGTAGAGGGGACCATTATACTAATGAGTGTCCTAATAAAACTTCTAGATCATGACCATATGGTAATCCATTACCCAACCAAGAAGCAATTTTTCAACAATAGATACATACAGTTGTGGATGTTCGTCAGGCGGAGTACCAAGTAACTCCAATTGAAACGCCGGGTATTTTTTTTGGCTTACCTATTTTTGTTCTTATTGATACTGGTGCAACTGAGAATTTCATTTCACCTAGAGTAGCCAAGCAATTATCTAGGAAGGTGGGATACATGGCAATGTCTTCAGATGTAGAGTATGCAAACCAGACAAGAGCAAAGGTGGATCAATGTCTATTCGAGGCTAGGATAGAACTACCTAGTTTTTCTATGGAAGTAAACCTATATGTCACACCTCTAGGATCATATGATGTTATCCTAGGTATGAATTGGTTGTGGATACATAGGGCTAAGGTAGATTTCCATGCTAAAACTTTAGAGTGCATAGATGATTTTGGAAATCAATTAAAATTTCAAGGGATACCCAGAGAGGTTAAGATTCGTCAAATCATGACAATGCAACTATTAAGAGCTAAGAAGAAAGGGTGTAAACTCTTTGTTGTAAAGATAGAAAAACTTGAAAAGGATATTGATGATTTGGAGTTCCAGGATCACTTTCAAGAGTTACAAGATGGTAAAATAGATGAAACTGGAAAGTTGGATATGGAGAAGTATCCAATATTGAGAAATTTTTTGGATATGTTTCCAAATGAGTTATCAAGGTTGCCTCTTAAAATAATATTTGACTTCTCTATAGATATATTTTCAGGGTCAGAACCTATTTCCAAGGTACCCTATAGGATGACAACCACTAAGCTTATGGAACTTAAGGCACAATTAGACGAATTGTTGTCTAAAGGGTTGATAAGACCAAGTATTTCACCTTGGGGAGCACCAGTCGTCTTTGTTAAAAAGAAGGATGGTACCTTGTGTTTGTGCATCAATTATCATATGCTTAACAAAGATATGGTTAAGAAAAAGTATTTGTTGTTGCGCATAGAAAATATTTTTGATCAAATGAGGGGAGCTACCATATTCTCTAAAATAGATTTGAGATCTAGATATCACCAATTGAGGATTGAGGATGAAGATATCTTTAAAATCGCATTCAGAACTAGATATGGACACTATGAATTCACAGTTTTACCCTTTGGTTTAACAAATGCATCTGCAAAATTTATGAACCTAATGAATAGTGTATTTAGGGACTACCTAGACAAATTTGTATTAGTTTTTCTAGATGATATCTTGATTTATTCTAGAAATGAGGAAGAACATTGCAAGCATTTAGAAATGGCACTACAACGTTTAAGAGAACATAAGTTGTATGGTAAACTCTCTAATTGTATATTCTTTCAAAAGAGGGTACATTATCTGGATCATGCAATCTTAGCAGATGGAATTTCTATAGATCCAACTAAGATTAAGGCAGTACTTAAGTGGCATGTACCTAAGAATGTGTCAAAGGTAAGAAGTTTCATGGGTCTAGCAGGGTACTATAGGAAGTTTGTTGCAAACTTCTCTAAGATCATTGTTCTGATTACTTCTTTACAAAAGAAAGGAAAGACATTTGAATGGACTGAGAAGTGTCAAGAAGCTTTTGACCTACTCAAAGAGAATTTAACCATTGCACCAATCTTAAAATTACCAGATCTTGAGGGTAACTTTACAATTATCACAGATTCATGCGTGGAAGGGTTAGGAGGTGTGTTAATGCAAGATGAGCAAGTAATTGTTTACAAATCTAGGAAGCTGAAACCTTATGAGATGAATTATGCACCGCATGATTTAGAATTAGCAGCTGCGGTTCACGCATTGCAAATGTGGAGGCATTACTTGTTAGGAAAACCCTTTGAATTGAAAACTAACCATAATGGGTTAAAGTATCTTTTCACTCAACCTAATATGAATACTAGGCAGAGAAGATGGTTATAGTTAATAGCTGACTATGATTTTAATATCAGTTATATTAAAAGGAAAGAAAATTAGGTTGTCAATGCCTTAAGTCGGAGATGTCATATTACTTTTATAGTAATGATTCAAACCGACTTTAAGGGACTAGTGTTGCAAAAGTGCAAAGAGGGTGAGTATTACTTGCAAGTCAAGCAAGCACTCACTAATAATCCATAAGATTCTAGGTATGAAGGTTTTCATTTTGAACCTAATGGATTACTTAGATATAAGGGTAGAATGTATGTACCTGATGTAGAAGAGATAAGAAATATGGTATGGAAGAAAGTACATGAAGCACTGTACTCCAGGCACCCTGGAGTGACAAAAATGATGGAAAATATAAAGCCATTATACTTCTTGAAAGGGATGAAAGAAGATGTCACTAATTTTGTGGATAGGTGTCTTGAGTTTCAAAGGGTGAAAGCAGAGCATCATCATCCTGCAAGCTTGTTATACCCACA